>CM035774.1:29798969-30398969 GCA_020466155.1 Pachypeltis micranthus | reverse complement strand
AAGGAACGAACAAATACCAATTGTTGGAAGGTTACTGTTTCCCCCCACTAGTTATATCCTCTTTCCACCCATTATCCTCTCACGAAATGTTTGTTGGAGCCACTGTATTTCAAAGCTGATGTGGGGTTCACATTTGACGTAGCGGACGATCAACTGATAGTCTCCTGCGAACACTTCTGGGCGAGGGAGTAATAATTTGTTGGAAGGCGGCAGCTTAACAAGAAGTATTATCTTACAGCACCGTTCTTGTCATCCTGCTCTGATGAAAATACGACCTCGCCCTATCAGCGTTTTCCCAAGAGCCTCATTCCACGCTTTTCCACCGCTCCTTTTTTTTTTTCTCAATATTTCACGAAAATTCAATTAACTCGAAAGGAAGAGCCCGAAAATAAATGAAAAAAAGGAGGACTCATATGTCACACGCCCGGACTTTCGTCACAATATTCCATTACGTGTTACATTTTTTTTTACTCCACAGTAAAGGCTAGTAGTGAGGGTGAAGGGCGTATGCGTGACATGTTTATGTTAAGTGCTGATAGGAAGCCCCTAACGGGTGATTCGTTTGGGCAGCGATACGCAATACGCCTCCTAAATCAGCGTCGAATGTAAAAATTGTGCCGTTTTTTTCCTAACTCACCTCGTCGGGAGTTTATGATGGAGATTAGGGAGTTGGCCCTTTACGTGTTTCCCGGGGCCGAGACCTCCCTCTGCCACATTTCACGCCCCTTAGTGAGTTTTTGAAGAAAAACAGCTGTTTCGATCGACCGCTCAGACAGCGGTGCTGCTTGCAACATTCAAGTAGTTTTGGCGTGACACGTTGAGAGAAGAGTTTACATCATGGGCATCACAAAGAATTGCGACCGTAGAAATAACGCTCGTTGGCTGTTTTGCAAGACGTTTGGTACTTACAGTAAAAATCGTGGTCAAACCAACCCCAGGAGTGATAAGACAATCATGGTAAAATGCGTTTGAATAACGGTTAATGCTTTTGAATGACTAAAAGACAATGGTCGTATTGTCGGCTTTTTATTGAAATGTTCAACAACCAAATATGCTGGTTCCCTTCTAGAAACCTTCACTAATCGCGTTCAACAATCAAAGTCGATAAGTAACTCATTTATTTGCCTTGCAAATGCAACTACCGCTGTCTTAAATTCCTACCAGTGTAATAATATTGTTATAAGAGGTTCAAGTTTGGTGAGACACGAGCGCCAACAGGAAAGAAAATATTTCTAAGAAATATTCCGGCCATTCATATTACAGTAATTTTGAGTAGAGGGAAGGAAAACCTTTCAGTCACAATCCCCGGCAAGGAAAAGTGCTGGCGTTACTGAAGTAGGTGCGTGATTAAATAACTTGAAAAAATATGTTCGCTGATAACTTGAGCATGGTCAGGAGGAATGAGTCAGAATAAAGGCTGACATCACTCTTGGTATTTCCGCATTGTCCTCCCCTTTTGACTTTCATTTCTTGCCAGTTCGTACTCCATTCGTCATTCGAAGACCAAACGCTTTCCTTAAAACGCTAATTTACGGTAAAACTGTTGTTTAAATTAGAATTATTATAACGGGAATTATTTTGTTTGAGTTTTCATTAGTTCATTTATATGTGTATTTTGTTTCCATTCTTCTTAGTGTGTTAATCAATCAATACAATATATATATTTTTAAACATCTTATAAGAATAAGGTTAGCATTAATTAAACAAAGTGCCTGCCACTGTACCTTTCGTTCTTCTGGTGGACATAATATGAACGATAGTAAATGATATGATTACGTGTTGATAAATACAATAATCGTCGATCGATTCTACCTACGTTCGAATATTGGTGTGTTCGCCAAAAACGTTGGACACCGGCTTTTATTTTAGATGGCGCCTTAGCGACTAAAGACCAGCACGACAGACAAGTCTTTCACAATTTCAACACTTCGGCCGTCAGGCGCCAGAAACACGAACGCGGTAGCCTCAAGCTTTTTCGTGCTATCTTCAATATTTACAAATAGAAATATCTGGTGAGTTGCAACACACAATTTTCCTTGGCTCTGCGTCAATTCGCTTTCTACATGGCTGTTTCTACTCAATCAATTCATTTGAACTTGGTCAAACAACACTTCACGGCAGCAGAAAGCGGTAGCGCTTACAGTTCCGGAATTTATTGTGCGGCTCGTACTCATTCCCGAACCATTATTGAACGATTGGTACACAGAGAATGGACGAGGCTGTAAACACGATTTTTTTTAAGAGGATAGAAATCACTTTTGCACAGTTATTGGGTAAAAACTCAAAACTTATCAACTTATCAAAATGTTTGACGAAAAGCGGTTTTAACGCGGTTCTTTCCTTATTAACTCCAGTGAAATGTTACTAGAATGTTGACACAAACTGTTGTAGTAGTCCAATCCAATATCTATACGGTGAGCGCTAGAAAACGCTCAGAAGATATAAGGGGATCACTCCAGAAATTCCGGAATTTTAACTACCACCGTTTCGCTTACTACCAGTTTTAAAAGTTTTTACCCGATAACTCTGCAAAATTGGTTTCTATCCTCTTCAAAATTCGTGTTTACAGCCTCATCAATTCTCTGTGTACCAATCGTTCAATAATGGTCCGGGAATGAGTACGAGCCGCACAATAAATTCCGGAACTGTAAGCGCTACCGCTTTCTACTGCCATAAAGTAAAGTGTTGTTTGACCAAGTTCAAATGAATTGATTGAGTAGAAAAAGCCATGTAGAAAGTGAATTGACGTAGAGCTAAGAAAAGTTCTGTGTTGCAACGCACCAGATTTTTTACTCGATGAAGCTCTTTGAAGACGTGGGCTCTATGTCAAGTTTGGTCCATAAAAACGGCAGTAGGCCTGTTGGTGATGGGTGTGACTTTCAGAAGTGTCTCAGAAAAAAACGGCTTGGTAGAACTTGTTTAGTAGAACGGTAGTTTCGATTTGCGTGAAACGCTTTCAGTTTTAGTTTATATCGGACGTTAGGTTCGTGAATAGTTGTACACGCTACAGCTGTGATAAAAGAGTTTGGTTTCGTCGCAAAACAGAACGCTCTTATACAAGAAACGCTTTCAAGACAATTAAACCGTTCTTCAAAAGTGTTACAGCATTTGGGCAACACGTTCATCCCTCCGCATCGGAATTGTAGTTATGGAGATAAGGGTGGCTACCAATATGATCGATGATCAGGCCTTTGCTTTTTGAAATATCTTCGTTTTTTGCAATAATCTAGGAGTAAAATAATTTCATTCAAACACATTTCACGTCTATGAGGTAATTTCACCTGACGCTCCTATAGAACTTGCGTATAACCTTTGCCCCGAACTCTCCCTCACTCGAAAACTTCGTTAAATTTACGTGTACCGCTGAAACTTCAGAAGCGACCTTCGGTAATTATTTACAATTTGTACCCTCCACTAAAGTTGGAAGCTTTTGCCTCCTTCTTCGTATTCCTTCCTCAGAGAAACCGGTCTCTTAAGTTTTATGTCTTCCGTCGAAAGATTTACCGATCTGTCGACGCAAAGTATTTTGGCTACCTCTTGATTTACTAAAGGTTTCTCTCCTTATACTCTTTTACATCTCGTCCAAGATTCTCTTTCTTTCTGGGAATTGGAAGGCCTCTTGAATTTGCATTTTCAGCCTTTCGTTCGTCCGAACGTTTGAATTCGAATCGACGCGGACTTAGATTCTTTTGAAATGTTTGTAGATGATATCGCAACCTACGAGAACTTGCTCGGCCTTTACTTAATATGGAATCCCCGAAGCTATCGACGAGCACATATTGGTTCCAATTTTCAATTCTGGAGTACAATGATCGGTTGAATTCTGATTGATTTGTCACATCCTGTTCGCTAGGCAGTTTCAACGACATGGCGTGCCACCAGTGGCAAACTAAGGCGTCAGTTCGTGTATCTTTATTTATCGATTAGGATGGGGCTCAAGAAGAGACATTTTGTTTAGTAAGTGGCTAAAAGGTCATGCGTACTGTTCTCTTAAATAACTCGCCTGAATTAAATCTCCGGATTCCAGAACATTGTATGGTAGGCTTTTTGCTGTGTTTTGAATCACAAGGCTTCTGGACTCACAAAAGAGGAAAAGCTCAGTCGTTCAGAGAGATTTGCGAAACTCAAAGCAAAAATTTCGAATTCGGACCACGAAAATCTTCATTGCCATTTAGCAGACTTTTTGTTTTTAGTTGTTATTTTGTGGGTTATTTTCACCGGGTGGAAGGCATTAATTTTCCAACTATACTGGGCAAAGCAACTTTTTTTCTACTTACTAGCTTCCAAATTTAACCTTGAGTATAAACAACAAAAAGTGTAGGTACAAACTCTTTTAATTCGTAGGAAGCCTAATAATTTTAATTATTATACTGGAGACATTCCTCCTTAGCGCATTCCACCTGAGGCTGGAGCCATGTTATAATATACAGAGGGATCAGTGAATGATGGTCTAGCGTGCGCAGGAGTTTATGGGTCAAGAATCCGAACAGCGATACCACTGGGTGCCCTGACTCAAGTTTTCCAAGCGAAGCTTTATGCTGTGACCGGGTGCATGCAGCACCTCCCGGGTAGAGGCCTGAAGCAGAAAAGAATATGTCGAACAGTCAGGCTGCACTTAAGACCCTGGCTTCCTACACTATCGCGTCGGGGATAGTTTGGGAATGCCTGCCTGGCCTAAAGACCTTGGAAACGGAAAACACATTAACATTTTTAATGTCAGGACTCCTGTATGTAGAAGGCGTAACGGCGTAACGAGAAGGCCAACAAACTGGCAAGGAAAGGATCTGCGCTTCTCCTGGGTGGGACCTATGCCCTTCGTGGGAACCACCAGAACTCACTTGATCAAGGAGGTTGGTAAGTGGAAGGAGAAGTACAGGGCAACCTATTGGCGGGATGTGGCTGGCCAAAGGCAGTCAAGGATGTTTATCAGACTGTCCAGAGAACGAAAGAGATCCTTAGTCTGGAGGGAGATAGTATACAGATGGTATGTGGCCTGTTTACAGTTACGCTTATCCACTAAGATCACATGGCCAAGATTGGTATTGTTTCAATGTTATGTGTGTGTCGTGTATGTGTAGGTATTAGAGGCGGGAATGGGCTAGAGGGGCTTTTATCCCTGAATATCCGCCAGGATTAGGTAATGATGGGAAAACTCCAAGTTACAAGAAGACGGAGCAGAGTACCTAGCCCGACGATCCAATCAGTCTAGGCAATAATGGGAAAACCCCAAGATACACGAAGAGGGGAAGAGTACCTAGCCCGATGGACTGAGTGCCGATATCTCCTCCCCTGCCCGAAGAAACAAAAATAAATAAGAAAAGACCAAAGAATCTCCGTCCCAGCCATCAAAAATCCTGACGCCACCACGAGGTCCAGCCTGGACATACCAAGAGGTATGACGAAAGTCAGGAGGGCAGGGGGACCTACTGTTTCCCAGGCGTGCCGGAAGGCATGTCACTATAAAGGGCAAGGGTTCCTTTACAGTCCAAGAGAGAAATGGGGTGACCGGAAAATCTAAATGAGGATTGGATGAGAAAACAAGAAAGAGGCCACTGAGGTGTTGATGAGTTGTTATGGGCGACGTAAGAGGCCTAGATGCAACCGCCTTCCCTCGGTCTGGAACAGCAGGCCAAGATTGGTATGTAAGAGGTACAGAATTGAAGATTCTGCGAGGTCGAACGTAGCATGTACGTGGTACGTGTGCGAGGCTGGCTGAAATGCGCCTCAGAGTGCTTGTGGGTCATCAGCAGTCGCTGGAGGACCTTGCAGGGATGGACCATGAGGTTGTCTTGAGTTTTGTGCGAGAATGGTGTTGACGTATTGGGGACGCCACATCAGAGAACACCAGTTCCACACGAGCTGGTGGGTGGTGGAAAGGGGGGCTGGGAGGACATGAGGGAGCTGATGTTCACCCACACAATAGTTTTTCTATTTAAAAAAAAAATTAACAACGGTTTATTAATCTCTTGCACAGCATGATTGCTCATCTTGACGCAACCTCACGCCTCCGAGACCCGTCTTACTCGACTCAGCACCGTAAAATGCATAGGAAATGATACCAAATACGACGTAGTTGAGACAAAAACATTTCGTGTTTAGCTAATTTTATCCTCATGGCAACCATAGGTTTCGTCAGATCGGATTGCCGTGCAGGTTGGCCCAACTAGATCCAAAATGGCATTTTTGTGCGAAATAACGGATTTTTTAGATCAATAATGTGTAAGAAGCTGAACAGACATTGCAGGTTTGAATTCCGCATGCCCCGAAACGTAAAGGGCCAAATTTATAGGGGGGGGGGGTTAATAACTTGTCCTGGAAAAAATATAGGTGTATTGTATGATAAGTAAACTTTAAAAATGCGTATCACTGCGACTGATAGAGGTAAAAGGTGCTGTTGGCAGCACTAGCCTCCAATTCAGTCCAGTTTTATCCACTTTTTGTTACACCAAATGCAGAACATCCTGTCTTTCGTGAAAATGAGCAGTTAGCTCCGAGCTGCGGTTTCCAGCGGGTGGACTGGAAGCTGCGGGAGCTCGGCCGAGTCCACTGCGTCTCAGTCCGCTCTCAACGGAAGTCGAGTCCCGAGGAGGTTTCACCAAACGCTCGCATTTGTCGTTCAAAACAATCATCAATGATCACTAATATAAGATTCACTATGCAATATAACGAGTTTCACCAAAGTGGTTTACGATTAAAGCACAATAACCAACCGCGAACTCTTCAAAACGGAGTCGTAGCGATTTAAAGTTGACTCGGTGCGTCGCGGTTACCGCTCGCCAAATAAAGACAGTTTAGCGGACGGCACATTGCCTATAACTTAATAATACGAGTTTTATGACTTCTTTTCATTTTGTCTTGAATCGTTTCGCTCTCTTGAAACGCACGAAAGGCGGGCGAGAATATGGGATTCATTTCGGCAGTTCAAAGAAACGAGAAGGTTATGATTTATTTGGATAGTTCGTAATAGAATGATTCTGGCGCAATGATATTTCATCTGACCATTTGAAAACTTTTTTTGAAAAACTGGTTTTTGACCAGTAGAAGTTCATTTTTTTAATGAAAATGTGCACGAGACTTATAGGAAATTTGAAGTCAAATCCGAAAATGTAATAAAGAGTTGGGAAAAGTTTTTTTTTAAAGTTGAAGAACGGTTTTATGACAGAAGCGTGGTTTAAAAAAAACGTGGGTTTATCTAGCACAGCATGACCTGTCTTACCAGACCAGAAATGATTGCAAACACGACACAGTTGTCTTGACACCGCCAACATTTCGTTTTCAGATAATATTTTCCTCGTGAGAACCACGGGTTTCGTCTGATCGGATTGCCTTGCAGGCGGGCACAATTAGATACCGCATAGGCTTTTTATGCCAAACAACCTATTTTCTAGACCAAATATGTCCTGGACGCTGAACAGAAATTGCAGATTTGAATTCCCCATGCCCCGAAACGTAAAGGGCCAAACTAAGAGGGGGGGGGGGGTTAATAACTTGTCTAGGGGTGGGCTGGGAGGACATGAGGGAGCTGATGTTCACCCACACAATAGTTTTTCTATTTAAAAAAATTAACGACGGTTTATTAATCTCTTGCACAGCATGATTGCTCATCTTGACGCAACCTCACGCCTCCGAGACCCGTCTTACTCGACTCAGCACCGTAAAATGCATAGGAAATGATACCAAACTAGACGTAGTTGAGACAAAACTTTTCGTTTTTAGCTATTTAATGCTAATGGCAACCATGGGTAAACGTAAAGGGCCAAATTAATGGGGGGGGGGGGTTAATAACTTGTCCTGGAAAAAATATAGGTGTATTGTATGATAAGTAAACTTTAAAAATGCGTATCACTGCGACTGATAGAGGTAAAAGGTGCTGTTGGCAGCACTAGCCTCCAATTCAGTCCAGTTTTATCCACTTTTTGTTACACCAAATGCAGAACATCCTGTCTTTCGTGAAAATGAGCAGTTAGCTCCGAGCTGCGGTTTCCAGCGGGTGGACTGGAAGCTGCGGGAGCTCGGCCGAGTCCACTGCGTCTCAGTCCGCTCTCAACGGAAGTCGAGTCCCGAGGAGGTTTCACCAAACGCTCGCATTTGTCGTTCAAAACAATCATCAATGATCACTAATATAAGATTCACTATGCAATATAACGAGTTTCACCAAAGTGGTTTACGATTAAAGCACAATAACCAACCGCGAACTCTTCAAAACGGAGTCGTAGCGATTTAAAGTTGACTCGGTGCGTCGCGGTTACCGCTCGCCAAATAAAGACAGTTTAGCGGACGGCACATTGCCTATAACTTAATAATACGAGTTTTATGACTTCTTTTCATTTTGTCTTGAATCGTTTCGCTCTCTTGAAACGCACGAAAGGCGGGCGAGAATATGGGATTCATTTCGGCAGTTCAAAGAAACGAGAAGGTTATGATTTATTTGGATAGTTCGTAATAGAATGATTCTGGCGCAATGATATTTCATCTGACCATTTGAAAACTCTCTGCATTTGTTACAGGACCGTTTAAACGGTTTCTGTTGAAAGATAATTTTCGTCCAGCTTGAACTTCGTTGGGTCTGCTTTGGCCCTCGGCACTAACAGTTGCTAATACGTACCGAAATGCTCTACCACAGCTTATTTTTGTAGAAGTAGAAATAGAAATGGTTTCCCACGTGAGGTTTCTCATTTCACAGCGTAAAAAATGAGCAATGATAACGTGTTATGGCGTGTATCGTCTTTCTCAAAAATAAATATCTGGTGCGACTCATCACAAAACTTTCTGTAGCCCCCCGTGCGCTTAGCAATTATTCACTCTAGAAATTAATCAAATCTGTTTTGACGTAGGAACTGTTGGCGTTTAAGGTTCTACAACTTATTGAGTCGCTTCTACTTGTACCACCACTTCTATTGAGTTACCATCAGTGACTATCATCATGCTTTTGGTTTATTATTCATTTTGAACAATTCACCCGTATTTTGGTCTTCAATCAGGAAATGGTTTTTTCCCCCCCCCCCCCCCCCCGAAGCATAATTATATACTACATTTCGAGGCATGGAGATTCCAAATCTGCGATGTCCGCCATATCCTACCTTTAATGTGGTCTAAAACAATCTGATCTTTCACACTAAACTCCAAATAATAGTTGAAAAATTAGCCAAAAAGAAATCATGATATTTTTATTGTATTTACGTCGTGTTTGGTACCGTTTCCTAGGCATTTTTTGGTGCTGAGTAGAATAGGACGGGTCTCAAAGATGCTCGACTGCGTTCAGATACAGTGGAATCACCTAAATAGTCAGTTGAATTTCACTACATGAAGGAACTCACAGGGTATTTTAGCAAAAGTTATCATTTTGTAGTTATTCGAGGCTGCTCATATTGAAAATGTAATCAAAATCGTTACTGAAAAAGAGGGTTTGGTTTTTTGATCATTACGACAATTATAGTTGGTTTTGAGCCGCTTTTGCTCCTTTCGTTATTTTGGCGTTCCATAGTAACTTAAGCTACAAATGGCATTTGAGCCGAATAGTTTCAGCAGTTTTCTCTCATTCGCGTTCACAGACACGCAGAACATTTTAGCCAACAGTATTTTTTGAACTCAGGAGTCTTTGAAACGTACAAATTTGAAGAGGACTCAAAAAGTAAAAATATCTGTTGCAAATCAAGTCAACTAGGTCTATTAGACAAACTTGTTCTAGATAAATAGACTAGTACCCTCGTGAACCCCAATATTCACGGATTTAGACAAAAAAAAGTGGTTGATAAGTCGTTCATTTAGGACGTTGCCCAGTCCCTGAAATTGGCTGGGCAATTTAATCGTAGATTCGTTCATCGTGGTCATTTAATCATTTTAAACGACCTTGGAGAAACCCGATTTAACCATTGAACATTCCGATTTATCAATTAAATGCTGTTAGAAAAGTTTGGTGACACCAGCGCGCGGTCGTGTTCTTTCCGGTCCGGTACGGTCCGTTCCTCGTAAAATTGAGTGCAATTAGTCGGTGAATTGTTGTTCAGTGTTCCATCAGTCCGCGGACATACCTTTACTCAGTGCGCGGCAAGATATTCCGTCGTTTTCGTCAAACCAGCGCACTCTCGCTAGGAATGTTTCGTCAGTTTGAAGACTTCGAAGGTGAGTCTTCACTCAACATGCTATTCTGGTATTCTAATCTAACAATTTATTACACCCCTGGTACATTATGCTAGCGGCAGAGGATGTGGTCTTGTTCAAGATCAACTGTAGCTGTGCGACAGGGCAATACCATCTGGTGTGGCAACTGCCCCAATTCATCAGCGTGGGTTGGGTGGTCATAGGAAGAGATCGAGTTGGTCACGTTGAGTTTGATTGGCTGACAAATTTGTCCCTAGTGTACCCTCCATTCCGTTGTAGTCACAAGTAAAGACACAATGAGATGCCAGCAGATAGCTGCCAATCGTAAATACGAAAGGAGTCTGATTTGATCAACTTGATTTGTTTTCTCGTGAAATGAAGAGATGTTTACCTTTCGCTCATAGAATGGGTATGGAATAAAAACGTTTTTCCAGATTTTCAAGCCTTCGGACCTACTGAATCGAAAATATCCTGCGTTAAGCAACGTACGTAGTAATCCAGGCTATTTGTTAGCAAGCTCATACGAACATGTAATACAAGTTAACGCCCTACGTAAAAACTGTTAGCTATTTAATTCACGGAATTTGTTGAGCTACTGCTACTAGTACTGGAAAGTGGTATCGGTTAAAGTTGCGGAATTTATTGGCCTGCCGCTTATTATGTCACGACTTCCTTTGAAGAGTCCCCGTATAGGTAACTAATAAGACCGCCAATTCCATTATTCTGGAAAGGTTGTAGAATTAGAAGAGAAAAAAAAACACTGCAAAAATAAATTATTCGATTAGTTTGGAATTTTTGTGGTTTCTTCGGACTATTTAACTACCATACTACCAACTTGTAGCGTCTGGGTCGTTTATTCCAATACTCTCCTAATTTTTATCTAAACACTAGTGTCTGATTTGTAAAGAAAAAATAGGAAAAACGGTACAAAAATATTCGACAAATCTCGTTTCGTGGCCTACATCTCCGTTCATCAGCTATGTTCGGAAGTAATTACGTAGAACGAGATGTGGGTATAGATTGCCCGAAGGCACTCTGTAAGATTGATCTAATCAGGTGAAGCCCGAGTTACCCCGGAATGTTTGAAAATGTTCTAAAAAAAATAATTTCTGACGCAGTTTGAGTTTTACTTCTGTTCAGTGGACTGTCAGAGGAACATTAATTGAGAATAATATATAGGTATTACCTATTAAACCGCTCTGTGAGTATGGTGAAAGACCGTTTGGCCAAAAAGCGTAAAAAAACCTATTTTGGCTTTTTAAGCCTATATCTAAGATTACAGTTTTTCATGGAGAAGAAAAGTTTTTAATTAGAAAGTTTAATCGAAATCGTTACAGCCATTTTTGGAGAAAATGCGAAAAATTCCACTTTTGGGTACATTTTCGGCTTCCACCCCCCTTTCCCATCGACCGAAATTGCCCATAACCTTATTTTCGCGTCTACAAACAATACCGAACTAAAAAAAAAGAACCACACGCGGATCACGCGCCGAAATTAGGTTTTTTAGATTCAGTAGGCTTCAAAGCGTGAGGATCTGCTGAAAAACCAACTTTTTTTGACACGATTACAATACTTTCCTTAGGCGTCAGGTAGCAGCAAGTAAAAATGTAGGAAGAAGAGACTTCGTTTATTTTATCGTTGCACTAAGAAGAAGTGAGGACAACTGTGCGTTGATACTGTCAATTTTGGCTTGACAGGAAAAGTGGGCAGCTCGGCCAAACTATAGGCATAAACCTTCATTCATCCCCCTCTCTTTTCCTCTATTTTTGATTAGCTTATAGTAATCGAATTATTTCGTGATGATGCTTTCTTAATGGGATTTGTTGCGGAACGGTCGACTCGCAAAATATATCCGCGTACTTTTTCTTTTTCGAGATAAATAAATAGCGAGAATTCAACTGAGGCCTCTTCAGTGAACGCATACTTTACGGTGTCAAAATGTTCAAAGCACATCAATCTCGGAGCGGAGCCAAGAAGGATCAAGACATCAAGTGGCGTAATCAATGGCCAGAGCTATGAATAATTAGAGGCTCCTGATGATTATTAATTACGGGCGGCAGGAGGACCATTCATGGGCTCATTAATCAAAAACATTTTGTTCGTCCCGCGATTTACATAAAGCAGCTCTTCAGAGCCTCCGCATGACTTCCCCGACTCATCTGCTACGGCTCATAATTCTACCACTCGAGCTGTTGGTTGTTACATCCCTTCTCACTCTCTCTCCTTTCACGCAGTTCCCTTCTGTCACTGTTGTGTTCATTCGAGGATCGGAATGGTTCATTTGTTCTTCTTTCGGGCTGTTTGAGACTTATTATGAGAAGTAGAATTGTTAACACTAAAGTGCGGGTGTTTTTCGATTGGAAGGGAAGTTTCTTTGCTATATTTAACGTGGTGGAACTTAACTCCTTTATAAAAACTGATGACGCTGCGCTTAACGGACGCGGCAATTTAATGCCCTGTCCCAACTAATGCTACTACCTTAAATATTAGCGCGTAAGTATGCTAACATGATTTTTCGGGAAGATTAGAGCTTATGAACTAAATCATTCGCGAGGATATTGTGGAAACCCATTTCATTAAAAACAGAGTAAACAATAAATTGTCTATATTTCCACAGAAATAATGAACACAATTGTTAAATCGATTTCGACAACAAACATGATGTTGATGTTTGTTACTGATGATGACCTAACCGTCGAAATCGATTTAACAATTGTGCTCATTATTTCTGTGGAAATATAGACAATTTATTGTTTACTCTGTTTTTAATGATTAGAGCTTACTGACCAGAAATTGTGGAAAAAGTATTCCTAACATAATTACTTCATACTCCTTACAAAACTTCCATTGTATTGGTAGCTATAGTTCACAGGGAACATTTAATCAAAATTACCTGTCTCTGGGAGGAGTGGGACGCACATTGCACTGGGCCTCACTCAAACGGTCATTCAGGCAGAGATCTATACTATCACCGCCGGGGCAATCATAATGCATGAGAAGGGCTACAGAAATAAAACTATCAACATATTGACTGACAGTCAAGCATGTTGTAAGGCGCTGATGAACTACTGCACGTCAAAACTGGTGCGAGAGCGCATGGCTTAACTCCTTAGCAAACGCACCTACTCGGCCACCTCCCCATTGTGGGATTTCTCTGTCACTAGTCAAGAGGACTGTGGGGAAATATGTCAGAAGAATGCACCACACAGTTTTAAACCAAACGCTTTATTTCAGAGCGAACGCATGAGATAAGACTGAACCTTCTGATGGAGAGCAAGGACCTAATGCAGATTGTGGGGATCGTCGCCGGGCACTGCAAAATGAACCAACACTTGTATGTTATGGGCACAGTGTAGGTGGTGGGGCATGGACGAGGAGACTCCCTAACATGTCCTGGCCCAGTGCTCGAGACTTGAGAGGTGGACATCAGGAACTACCTGGCATTTTTTAAGAGGCTAGGCATCGATCTGTGAGACATTTTGACTGGCACAATAGTTCTTTAGACCACAGTGCACATCCCACCTGAGGGGCAGTCAAAAAAGTGAAATGTGTGAAAAGTGAAACTGGGGATGTTTCGGCAAAGCCAGCCGTAATGGCTGAAGGTTTCACGAAACCGTTTTTTTTCTCGACAATGGCTTCACGTCTGGCACTTCTGGTGATGCATCTTACGACTTTCCTCAGTCACACGTGCATTCAGCGACTCTAAGCTAACTGTTCGGCCCAAAACACTGAATCAGTATCAGTTTTTTGACCTCGGAATTACCGCACCTGCCCTAACGGGACTCCCTCACCCTGAATGGCAAAGCCGTTGTTTCTCCAAACGCCTTCGTCCTCAACCCCTTTTTGTTACCAATGGAAATTCCACCTCTTAATTCCAATTGACAACGAATTTCTCCTTCGTCTGGACATTCCGAAATATCATTCCCTCCCCTCTATTTCAGACAGCTACTCCCAAACTCTTTCTCGCGAAAGCAGGTCGTCTACAGTTCTCCCAACACAGTCATCTAACACCTTTCGCGATACAGTCCTCTCCAATTCTCCCAATGGACACTTCTTTCATCTCTCATTGGCATCATCGTATTTCTCCTTCTTTCCCCGTCCATCCAGCTTCACTGGATTCTTATATACTCAAATCATATCCTGTCCAAGTCACCTCTTCTTTGTACATCTAAGTCTTCAAATCTTGTGATATACCAACTCTTCAATTACTAGTTCGTGCTCAACTAAAACCCGTCTCCGAGATTGATTCAAGTCTATCCTGTTCATTAATTTCCTTGGCTCTACGAAGTAGAAAGGTTATGTAATCGGCTGAAATTTTTTTTTGAGTTTTCTTCAGATCTTTACGTTTCAGACCCTCCTGAGTCCGAAAAACACTATTTGGGAAAATGGTGTGTGTGTGTGTGTGTGTGTGTGTGTGTGTGTGTGTGCGCCACTAAAGTGTGTCTGTGAACGATTTTTAGAGAAAACCACCGTATCAAATCCACTCACACTTCATATCTCGCCCACTCATTACAATAGGACGCTAAAATAAGGGTATGAGCAAAAACCACTGAAAGTTAACTATAGTTATCATAGTGATCAAAACACCAAATATTTTTTTTCTCAAAAACGGCTCTAACGATTTTGAATACATTTTTTATATTGATAGCTCCCAATAAGGAAACTATACCATAAAATTGCCATTTATGGGAAAATGACGAGAGCAGCACAATAAATTACCAAAACTTTCGACGTAATCGATTTTAGAGTAGTTTTTAGAGAAAACGACCGAGCCAAATCACCTCAAATTTGATCTCCAGCCTACAGGTTACTATGGGACGCAAAAATAAGGGTATGAACAAAATCCACCGAAAGTTAACTATAGTCATCATAGTGATTAAAACACCAATTTTTTTTCTCAAAAACGGCTCTAACGATTTTGATTAAATTTTTTATATTGATATCTTTTGATAAGGCAATTATACCATAAAATTTCCATTCGTAGGAAAATGACGAGAGCAGCACAATAAATTATTAAAATTTTCGACGAAAAGCGTTATTAGCGCGATTTTTTTCTTATAAACTCCGCTGGAATGTTGGTAGAATGTTAAAGAAAATTGGTATTGTAGTCCAATCCAATACCCAGAGGGTGAGGTGTTTAAACCGCTCATAAGATAGATGGGGCTCACTCCAGAAATTCATGAATTCCAACTACCGCTGTTTCGCTTACCACCAGTTCTAACAGTTATTACCCAATAACTCTGCAAAAGTGATAACTATCCTTCTACAGCCTCATTAATTATCTGTGTACCAATTGCTCAATAATGGTCCTGAAATGAGTACGAGCAGCACAATAAATTCCATAACTGTAGGCGCTACCGCTTCCTGCTGCTGTGAAGTGTTGTTTGACCAAGTTCAAAGGAACTGAGTGATAAATGAATTGATTAAATATACTTAGCCATGTACAAAGTGAATTGGTGAAGAGCTAAGGAAAGTTGTGTGTTGCAACGCACCAGATATTTTTTCACTCAGTTTATATGGATCTTCACTTAAGCGTTCTATGTAGAAAGTCTTACTGCGTAATGTTCCAGAATTTATCAAGTTGCCCCTTTTAACGCCTCGAGCTTTATTGAGAGATTAGATTATAGTTGATACATGAGACAGTCAACACAATTTTATTTTCTCAAATGTTATTATTCGGGCACAGGCGCCTTTAATACTTAATAATCTGCAGAAATGCATTTCGGTCGATTATACAACTTTCCGTCCCAGCCCGTAGGGATAAAAATACAATTAGGAACCGAGCGTCGCGGCAGAAGCCTAAACAAGTATTTTTTTAGTAGTTGAAGTCAGCAGGCATTACAAAAAGAGAGTGAATTGTTAATAATGTTAACCTGTGGTAGTGTCCTGTTCTCAAATTGAGGAGTTTCAACGGATGTTTTACATTTCATTTTATTTTTAGATTACTTTATTCATCATGCTTCAGTTGAGGATCCTCTTGTTCAAACAAATCCTGTCAGTTCTGATCATTTCTAAAATACACTATGCAGTACCTGTATACTTCATCCAGCACGCCCTAGTCCATAGGATTGTGAAGTTCCCTGATTTCTTCGAGTAGCAAGTAGGCAATTTTGTTTTCCGTGATAATTTTCTACCGTAATGTTAGCTTATTATCAAGGAAATAGATTTCATTTCAGTTATTTCAACTGTGGATTTAAAATTATGGCCCTGCTTTTAGTGGATCTCTCAATGAACATCGTTGCTCTGGTCCGCAAATTTACATGGTTGGTTTTGATAAGCCAGCACACCATCGTGCAGGAAGTTAGGTGTCACGTTAAGCCTTCACAGCGTTTCTGATTGAATGCCGTTCCAATGGGTTCTATCCTCTTGTGGAAGAGCCTCGCAGTATGCCACCAGTTTTTAAACCGAAACGGCATTGTTCCATCGAATGGTACCGGCTTTCCCGGCATTTCTTTGCTTTGCATGCCCCAGGGGACTCAAACATATAAACTACTGAGTCCCATTCGTCACAACGAGCCCTTCCCACGTGAAAGTTATTCGACAACCGACTAAGAAAGCCATAAATCCCTGTCAACTGTTTGAATAGAAGTTAAATTTGTGAGTGTTTCCTCAGGCTCCAGCTCCAATTAACATGGAAATTAAAATGGGTCTAATATGGTAATAAATCGGGCAAAGCGCAACGATTTGATTATTATTTCCCTCTCCCCCCCCCTTTCGTCCGCATCAATCAATCGCCCTTTAATTATTGGAACGCCCTGTTGGGTTATATTTGTCAGTTTCACTAAAACGAATATTGCAGGGGTCGTTCATCTGAGGAGTTTTGATTACTTGTCTCGTTTAATTGGAACCGCTTATTCATAAATCTGAACAAAACCTTTTTTCTCGTGTCACGCGTGTCGTTAAAGCGAGAAAGCGTCGATACTTTTTCGGTCAGAAGTAACCGGTCGTCGAATCCAATTAATCTGACTTCCTTATCGATCGACGTGTGAAATAAGGCTCAGGCAGCTTTCAAAATAAGGCACCCTCGCTCGCCAGTGGATTGTTATGGCAGGTCATAAGTTAGCAAAGGTAACTGTGGGTTTGGCCGTCGTCACCGTTAAACTACGATTTTTAAAGATTTCGTAGAGTGACCCCACTCCCTACCCAGCCCTCTCAGCGTGGACTAACAATATATTCTACGATGAGTCTCCCAATTAAGTTTAATTTTACCTGGTGGAGTGTAACTATGAACTAGTTGATTGTCAACTAAGAGAGTTAGAAAGAACTGCCAACTTAATTCAAGATGCCTTTCACCGAGCTATCAAAAAGGCCAAAAAACAGAACGGCCACATGTCCTCTGCATTTCAATCAGACACAGGCTCGTCCTGTAGCGTGCCTTCGGGATCTCTCCGTTCTAAGGTGTTCCCTAGCGGCCCAATAGCAATAGATACAGAAGCCCAGACCAGAGGGCGATCCACACTCTCCATTGTAAACAACCGCCAAGCTAAAAGCCCAACAATACTCCAGGGCCGGATAAAAGAGCGACCAATATGTTAATAATGGCTGAGCAAATCATCTCCTACGGTCTTGTTGAACTTGGCATGCCTGTTTGACGCAAAGCGCCGAATCAGTCCAGGTTTTTTGAGTCTGTACCTGTTCTAACGGGACTTCCAACGGCAAAGACATTATTTTCGCAAACACCTTCGTCCTCAGCCCTTTTGTTACCTAAAGAAATCCCACCTTTTGAGTTAATTCCAATTGACGACGGATTCCCCTTCGTCTGGACATTCTCATCTTTTTCCTGCTCCTCAATTTCAGACTCCTCTCCACAAGAGACACCTACTACCAAAACTGACTGATCTACGAACTCTCACGAAAGTCACTGCTCTCCTTCCCGTATAGTTTCCCGTGCCAGTTCCCGCGTTCCGATTACTATCCTTGTGTCGCCCCTTTGTACACGAACTCAGCTCAATTCTAACTCTACTCAGTCCATTGCTCACATAATACAGTCCTCCTCACGCTCACCGAATTTCTTTATTTCAATCTTCAGCTCTTCTTACTCGTGCACCCAATTAGGCAGTTACTAGTTCATTGAAAACGTGGCATAGGTGAGTTATTAGCAAGAAGAGAAGGAAAGCATGTGGGCTTGTAGGACGCCAGGTGCCGGTGAAGTCACCCGAGGGGATGGACAGCTACGGGGTATGGTCCAATGATCTGAACAACCCTGTGACTTAGTAATTTTTTTAACTAAGTGACATATTAAGCCTGGACTTATTGTGGCCTTTTCAGGTCTTGGGATAGAGAAGTGAAATCAAGCGAATTTTAACGTTAAAAAAAACCCTGTAAATCCTGAGGCACCCTGGTCTCAGCGTTGTTGAACAGAGGGCATCACTCATAGTCCCGATGAACTATGGGTAGAGCAATAGCTTGAAAGGGGTATGTTATTCCTGCCCTAGCAGTTTTTTGACGTAGAAGGAAGGGTTTGCTATTAGTGACCCCATGAATTTACTCTTGCATCGGGTTGGTCCTCACATCTCTCAGCTCTTCTTTCTTGTTTTCTTCAACCTCACGAATCCTTGCAGCGTGTCGCCATTCCAACACATCCTCCCATACTGCCTAACAGTTCGGGAGGTTCAAGAGCGGGTTTTCTTCCTCGTCTTCATTCTTCATCCCTGCAGGACACTGCAAGCATCAACCTCTTCTGGCTGAGCAATGAGCCGGCTCACTGTGCCTTCCACCACGCTCTACTGGTTTGCTCACCTTTGGCACGCGATTGCATGGGAAGCATCATAAGCCGTTTGGGCTGACATCTTTACCAATTCGGTGCAGATACTCCCTAAATGCTTCATGTCCCGTGAGGAAGTGAGTAAGGGAGAAATTCACCTCATCATGGCACCCTCTGAGCCATGGACCGACTGTACGTTAATTGCGTCTTTACAAAGGTTGTAGAAAGCTATGGGTTGCGCTACGGAGAAAACAATGATTGTTCATTTATTGTACACAGATTTATAGTTTGACTCGATGGTCAAATTTGAGCCGCTTCCCCGTTGCCTGTTCTTGAATTGGTCTTTTGCTGTGTACTGCACTCAATATGTAGATGAAGCACAAGCAAATTGATTATCCGGCTGTTGCGCAAGCGATCAACCGATGAGCTGCCGTAGGAGTTGAGTTGGTTGAGTGGAAAAAGGATCCGAAGGCGGACGGTTCAATAAATAAAAGCTGCCGAAGCTGATAAGGTTTTTCATTAATTTGGCCCCATTTATTTTTGTTTTCGTTTTACCTTTTTTTTCTCCCGTCTTTTTTTCGAAAGGACCGTCTTTTCAACTTGTGTCGTCAAGTGGTGTCGAGGTCCTCGGAGAAGAGACTCTTGGAGCTCCGAGACGAAAGGAGAAGCTGATTAATTTAGGAATGAGGTGGGAACCAACCCTTTTCCTTCTTTATTGAGAGATATCTCGGGAGTTGTTTTCAGGCTCCACTAACAAGCGGACCCGGTAGTTGACATTCCCAACTTGTTCGCTTCTAAAGTCGACATATAAATTACATGTGGGCTAATTGAGGCTTCGAGCTCCGGCTACCTGCGAGCTCAGCGTCTCCTCGTCCTTCCTGTGGATACTCGGCTTTAATCCTAGCGGCTACAATCAGCCTGTGTTGTCGATAGGTGAGGACCATCATCACACATGACTAATTGCGAATAATAATTCAGGGTAACAAAAGCGTTTACTCCTTTATATCACAAATCATTCTGAGGATGTAGTGCTTAGCTTGACAGCACGTACATTTCGCAGGCTCGTAATCTCATGTCGCGCCCCTCCGTCGTTGTTGCACTAGCTTTTTTTTTTTTAATGAAAATTCACAGAAACTTTATTGTCGGTGACACTATTAAGTGTGATCCCGATATTGAAGGGTGACAGCCTGAAACGTTCTTAGCTATAAAACCCGAGATATCAAAAAAGGTGGCTTCACAATTGATGGTGTTTCATGAAGGACAAGCCTTATAAGTAAGAGGAGTTGAAGGAAAAATACTATCGTATGGTAATGGAACTGTGGAAGTGATGAAGCGATTGGTTTTCAGAAGTTTGAAGCTTGTGGGGAGTGGGGAATTAGGCAGACTTACTTCGAGAAGGTAATGTGGTATGTGTCACTCAGTAATATAAAGGGAGCGAGCACAATATCCTTTGCAAGGTCTCTCATATTTATGTGGCGAGGGACATCATGCACGTTGTTCGCAGCTCTGTCAAAGCAACTCGAGACGAATGAAAAGTAAACGATCGTAAATAATTCGAAGACCGCCGGTTTCAATGAGCGAGTCGCAGGTCGCTGCTGGTAAGTTCCGAGTCTCCACAAAACGGACGGCAATTATAATTCCTTAATCCTCAATTAATTATCCCCAGTAATTTTCAAAAACGAAGTGCCCCGCCCAATAAACAAAGGTCCCCGCACCTGCCTCTCAATATTCAACAGGACCTCTATTCGGGTCGTCAGGCAGCGGATCCGGAAGCCCCGAGCGGAGTCAATAGGGGCACCGAAGAGCCACCAGTGGCTGGTGGAAGTGAAAAGTCCGTGAGAACCACGAAAGACGTGCAGAGGTAGTTTTCGGTTTTTGGAAGGGGTCTCGTTAAGATCCGAAGGGTCTTCTAGATAAGACAGGGTTAAAGAGGTCAAACCCACCAATGAATATTTAGGGGAAGGAAACGGAGTATAGCTATGCACAACACAAACGTCGGATATAAATCGATATTTAAAGTCTCGCATTTCTCACACAACCGTTAATTTCACCTAAAATACCTGCCACTAATATCCAGGACTCTTCTCAGGCTACGAAAGGCAAACTGAATTTCTTTGAGGTATTGTGCCAATAATAAAAAAAAGTAACTTCACTTTTTTATTGACCAAAAAAATTATAAAATTAACAATTAATTATAAAGTTTGAAATTTAAGGAAAATTTAATCATAAAATAAAGTTAAGTTTGGTTGGGAGGGGGGGACAAAATTAATTATCTTCTCAGTGTATATGGCACAAACAATAATAACAATAAATATCAGAATAAACTGAACCTTCAAAGCTAAACGGAACAATTAGAAAGAGAGAAACCAAATAGGAAAGGGAAACTTAATGTTTCGGCGAGTGGCGGCGATGTCGATGTTGTATGGAGATCGACGACGACTATGAGAGCAGTCGATGGAGAAGTTCGCGAGATTTGGGGAAGTCTTCTTAGAAAAGGGGAGGAAAATACGGGTCTTCTAAATGTCGGTGTCGGGAACCAAAACGCAGATAACCTCTTGAAAACGTTCTTTCGTCTCAGGTTATCTTGGTTGGCGGAAAGCGAGACTCTGGGACACGGACGAGAGATGAGATGGAGCTGCATAAGGCGTTTGAAAGGCAGCTCCTTATTCGAGACTGCGTAAAAATGTCTACGTTAACCCCCCCCCCCCCCATCGGTTGATGTGTGATAGCATGGTTTTACTTTAGAAGGGTGCCATACACCAGCATCTCGCACTTGGTGGTCCTGAAGATGACAGCTTCCGGCAGGATTGACTTTGGTGACAGTGTATGGACCAAGAAACTTACAGCAGAGCTTGGCTGCCGCTGAAGATAGTTGGTATGATCAATGAAGAACCTGATCACCCACCTCGAAGCAGCCAGTACGCCTGCGAAGGTTGTAGCGCTTACTTTGCACCATGCCGGCGGCCTTGAGAAGATTCTTCTCAACCGTGTCAGTAAGCTCTTTCAATTTCCTCATCCGGATTGCCCGCTCATTTAGCCTTAGGTTGACTATCAGGTTGAGGAGAGCCAGATGACGACATGTGGTAACTGCAAAGAGGCATTGGTTCTTACTCAAAGTTAAGAAAAGCTGGTGAGAATCCAAGTGAACGTTGGATAGCGGTAAGGCAGCTCCTTATTATTCGAGATTGCGTAAAAACTTCTATGTTACAGTCTTCATTACTATGTCAGGTAACTACATCAGGCGTCTTGCAAGATTTAGCTCTACTCCACATACATGTTAAAAGGATGGCGTTCCTGCAGGCTGTGCGTATGTTGGAGTTGGGTCTGATCATGCGGGGGAGGAGGAGTTCCTGCCACTTGATCATTGACAAGGTGAAGGTGGAGGGGCCCGAACTACATGTGATAGACTCAATGCCCGCGAGGTTCAACTTCGTGTTACTCTTTCGGATACTCATTCATGAGCGATCCAGGTGGGAAGGGGGAGTTCCCGCTTTCGAAGCTGGGGCCTGGTATACTACACTGAAGGCTCGGTGCAGGGTGGCCTTGCAGAGGCAGTCATCTTTGGGCCGAGGATCAGAGCGGTGATCCCATTGGGGTCGCTGGCTACGGTGTTGCAGGCAGAGGTGGCTGCGGTCACGGTCTGTGTGCAGTGGCTGCTGCAGAGGGGACTGAAGCGGCAGAGAATCTACATCATGGTGGACTGTCAGGCCAAGGCTCAAGGCGTTAGCCTCATACTGTAGGTACTGAAGGCCCTGGCCGAGGACAACAGTGTAACACTGTGTTGGGGGCCAGGGCATCAGGGTATAGAGGGAAACGAACGGGCTGATAGGTTGGCTAAGAAGGGATCGCCGCAGACGCTTATTGGCCCTGAGCCCTCTGTTGGGACTAACAGGAGCCATCTACGAAGAGAGGTTGGCAAATGGGAGGATAGGTGCAGGGCTGCCCTTTGGCAGGGGCTGCCCGACCTTAGGCAGTCAAAACTCTTCATCCGGCTCTCCAGAGGGAGGTCCAAGGAGGTGCTTGCACTGGGGAGGAAGGATATGGTGATCATATGCGGCCTGTTCACAGGTCACTGTCCACTGAGGTACCACCTTGCAAATATTGGCAAGTGCGAGGTACAGGTATGCAGGTTCTGCGAGGTAGGGCTAGAGACGGCAGAGCTTGTGCTGTGTGTATGCGATGGACTCGCGGCATCGCGCTGTTGTGTGTGTGGGAGGCCCTTTCTTCAGCCAGACGAGTTTGCGAATGCAGAACTTGCTGATATCCTCCGCTTTGTGTGGGGGTGGAGGGGGCGCCTAGGTGACCTCACACCAAGTGAGACCAGTGCCGTGGGGCCTGGGGTTGGTGCAGGGGGGCCATGATCAGAGGATCATGGACGCCCTTACAATAGGTCCGTTTGTGGCTGCAGTGAGGGTGTCACCTGCATCCACCGTTTTCAAGGGGAAAAAAGAGACAAGGATTTATAACAGAAAACTCGGTTTATTACTGACTGTTATAGTGAAGAACGAGAGAACAGGGTTCCGTGATCACATGCTACCCTAGAGGTTTGTCTTCAGAAATTGAGTACAACTGCGAGAATTTAAGAATTTGGTGTAAGAGCCGAACATATCGAATTAGGCCAATTGACTGGGCTCGAAGTTCAGACAAAGGATACGCAAAAAGTGAGGGAGAATGAGAGAAGGTGGAGTGACAGAATAATACTTCAAATGCCCCGATTTGCAAGAAGCGTCGTAGGTCATAACCGAGCGGTTGTCTCATTGAGGCATCGCCTTGCCGTCCAGATCCCTGTTTGTAGCGGTTGAACTTCTCCGAAAGTAATTCGCAAAGAAAACTCCTCGTTCCAATTACTACTCCCCTACTCACTTAATGCGATATCGCTATTAACACAACTACCAGGCTCAAATAGTTGATTTGAGGCATCGTACAACGCACTCTCCACCATGTAATTTAAGCTGTTTTCACTTTGTTAATATGAATTTCGTAGAACTCGACGTTATGAGCTATTGTTGCTACTAGCATAGAGGTAATTTATGAGACGCTGAGATAGATTGTGGAACTACCAACTTGATTTTTTTTAGAGATGGTTCGCAGTTGGTATGTTCACAGTTCTGGAATTATGGAGGAAACACAAAGCGAAATGTCTGGTCATATTCCTCATTTCCACGAACGTTCGTAACTTCAGTTACCAATCCAATCTATTTTTCACTCAGTTCATAAGAAGAAGGTAACTTCACGTTTTACGTCAATACTGGTAGCGCTTTAAGTTCCACAATTTATTGAGGTCCTCCTACTTATGCTACGACCATCATTGAGCAGTCAGTGCGGGTGATTTTTTAAAGAACCGTTTTGGAATTATCGGGTTAAAACTGTAAGAAATGGTAGTAAGTAAAAGTCTTATCTGAGTGTAATTGAACTCTCGCCGTATAAGTAATTACCATCCTGATTTTCCGTCTTTTCTGCGGCCATTTGAGTGGGGTTTAGAAGGAAAAAAGCAACAAATTATTACACAACGGTTTATTATTCTCTTGCACAGTACGATTGTAGCCTATCCTATTCAATCCAACGTCAAAAGCTATAAAGAATATAACATGGTTGGGAAAAAACAACAATTCTCCTTATATATTTTATTCAGCGTCAAAAAATACTAGTAAACGATACGAACGATAAGAACTACAAGGGAATAACGAAAAATTGACTCGCTACATTTACTGTGATATCAGTGTTTTTCATGTACACCTCAGATACCCACATATTCGACTCAATACCGAATAATACCTCTAGAAGCTAGACCAAACACGACGGAATAGTAATAAAACCAATTTCTGGCAAATATTGTAAACCCATAACAATCATGGATTTCGTCCGCTTGGATTACGGAGTGGGCTGACGTAACTAAATTCAAAACGGAGTTTTTGTACGACAGACCGAACAGCGGACAGGACAGACTTTGAATCCTAAGGCCTTAAAACGTGAAGTGTCAAATTTTGAAGGGGGTCCTGATTCAAAACATTGTCAAACGAGTATGATTCAGAATGAATAATATACCAAAAATTGCGCTAAAGACAATTTTTGATCATTTATCGTGATGCTCTCGCCATTTCCTCACGGATTAGAATTTTATTGTAGTGATGCAATGAGTCTTCTCATAGCCCCAAATGAACACCTGTGCGCTGGCTGAGCTAACTATTTTAATGTCGCTCCTTTCTTTCCACGCACCGCTTTTGTGTCCTTTAAATACCACGCTCTTTCAATTAACGCTGCGGTTATACTTACAAACGGTTAAATAAGTCTGAACAGAATTCGCTGCGTCGAGCGGATTTCGTCCGAATTACAAAATAAATCTGATTGCGGCCTTTCGCGATTATTCGAATCGATTAAGGAAAAATAGCGATCCAGAGGGCGCGGCAGTGGCGGAGCTGAAGGAGATATCTGGCGCAGATAAAGACAAAATTATACCCGCCTTCCTTTGGGTTGAGAAGTGGCTCTTGTCGCCGGGCCACTTTATAGTCTCCGGTCTCCAAATAATTCGCCCTCTAAGCTGCATCCCCTTCTCCGGCCCTTCGCAACCTGATTGTTGTCTTCTTTAGCGCAGACTTTATTTCTCCCTCCTTTCTCGGCCAGTGATTGAAAAATCTGAAGGGAGCCAGCCGTGAGCACTTGGGTCGCTATCCGACTGAACTTGTCTCTGGACTGTAAACAATATTATCAATGGCCAATAGGTTCATCCTGGGCTGATTATATGCTGTCTGTTACCTTATCAAAATGATTGTTCCTTAACACTCACCTTCATATCAATCGAAAGTCATGGAGGTTGGAGTTTCGCAATGTAGCGAGAGCCCAGGCACTCACTCAAAATCTACCAAACCCAGATCTGCGGTGGTACGGCAGATTGTCATTAACCGTCCTCCCGGTTGTGAGCTGTTGCCCATATGTTGACACTCTGAGGTATGACCAAGGGGAATTCGTACCATTTGGGAGGAGTTCTTAATCTGGTTTCACAACTATTTTCTTGGGAGTCAAGTTTCAAAGGGGTTTGTGAGAACGACTGTGACGACGTTTTTTTTTGTCGTAACCATCTTTGTCAACTGGGCTTAGCAGCAGTCTTCTGTTTGGCTGCTGTTCCAACAACCATCGTTCACCTTTGTAGGAACTACTGCGGTGTGGCATATGGTTTCTTGTATCCTCAGCACTGTGAAGTGGACTCGCGCATTGAAGTCGTCATGTCTCGTAAGAAATTGGCTCGTCCTACGATCTCGCTGAAGCCATTCTCTCCTAAGATGTTAACGATTGTTGTTTAGAGTCATTCAAGTCGCCACAACAATACAGGGCGTGCACTCCTTCTAAATGTACTGTACACCTTCCCTATCTTTTCTGTTACCCTCTGGGAGCTCAACCCACTCAGGGGCGAACTCCTTATATACCTCTCCACTGAACGAGTAATACCCTTATTTTGGCGTCCCATGATAATTTACGGGCTAGATATAAAGTTTGAGCTGATTTGGCTCGGTCGTTTTCTCTAAAAACCGTTCACAAACACGCATACATTTATTTTCTCCAAAGCTCATCGTAAATGCGACGGTGGCACCCAAAAAGGGAAAAACTAATTAAATAATAAATAAGGTGGTGATACCGCGAAGAACGCCTGCTGACACACTCAGCCGACGCGTCTCCTCAGCACTTTTCTTGCAAGACACACCCTGCCAGGAATTGGTCAATGCTGCAACCCTGAGGTTACCTGCCTTCACTCCGCGAGCTTCTGACGCCGCCATAAGAAGATCCGTCCTGTCGTATTTGCGCCTCTTGGCTTGCCAAGTTAGCGCAAGATTCCGGCTGCCAGGTACTACCTGGACCTGCAGGATCACTGCAGACTGGTCAGGCCTCAGTCCTTCTCCAGAGAAAACCTGGTAGTGCCGCTCTCTCTCCACTTCCCGGCCCTCAGATGACAGTGCACCATCACACTACCGCAGCTGATCCTCGACGAATCTAAGACCAGCCACAGCGCGTGCGATATCCTAGCCAGATGCTCGCTGAGCAAGCAGGCGCTTACGGCGCAAGAACGGAATAGTGGTAGAGAGAGCTGGAACACCGAGTCCCCAGATCGAACCAGAGTGTGAATGTTCGCACATGGGACGCTATGTGGAAGGCCTAGCCAAGCACGAACAGTAGAGCGCACCATTCTATCATGGCTTATCAACCTTCGGACGGTCAACTTCCTATAAATCAACCCGTAGGTCAGCTTCAGGAGCAAGTACGTCCGAAGGAGGTGCAGCTTCTGCTGTTGCTTCAGTAGAGCCTTGGCAACTTTCTGAAGATAATCACCAAGGTCCCATAGCGGCTTACACACACACCATTTTCCCAAATAGTGTTTTTCGGAATCAGTACGATATAAAACGTAAAGATCTGAAGAGAACTCAAAATTTTTTTTCAGCCGATTTCATAACTTTCCTTTCTACTTTGCAGAGCCAAGGAAAGTAAAAACGAATGCGTTTTGGTTTATTATTCATTCTGAATAATAACCCTATGTTTTCGGTCACGAAAAATGTGTTACAACCCCCCTTCAAAATTTCATACTTTACGTTTCAAGACATGGGGATTCCAAATCTGCAATGTCCGTCCCCCGTCCCCTGTCCGCCCACCACCATCCACCGTCCCCCGTCCGCCATCCAGGCCGTTTTGTGCCTTTAACGTGGTCTAAAAAATTCATTCTTTCGCACGAAAATCCCATTTGGGATCTAGTTGTGCCCACCATCTCGGCAATCCGATCGGACGAAGCCCATGGTTGTTATGGGCAAAACATGGTTTAAAAAATTAACGAAACGCAATATAATCGCAAATAAGCCGTGTTTCGTTTCGTTTTCAAGGCCCGCTCGACTCGCAACGCCCTTTGGACTCGCAACGTCCTGCCAATTGCCGAGCCAGGGTTCGCTGGAAGCCCCCGCCCCAATTTCCCCGACTCTTTATGCCCTCAGCACACCCTTTAATCGTATCATAAGTGCCTACAAACGTTTACCGGCGCCTGGCGCCGGGGGAATATTTAGTTTCCGTAGTTCCATTGTAGTCAGATCATGTTTCGTATGGTTTACTAGTATTCGATGCTGAATCGAATGGGATGGGTCTCGGAGCAGTAATACTACGAGGTCAAGCTGTTCACATTTCGTTATCATCAACACTGCCCCTCTGAGCGTCACCAGTTACTGCTCTGTGGGTGTCGCGATGCGCAATTCTCATTCGTTGACCATTTGGCTAATGCTTCTTGTATTGCCAGGGATCTTGCTCAAGGGCTTCCCGATGGTATGATGTAGAACTTACACGTTTGTACACTAAAGTTGTCCAATTCGGCAGTAGCGCAATATGATCTTGTGTGATGTTCATGCTTTATAGTGGGGTCATGCTTCCGCCTACCTCGATCCGCAGATGGATGGTTGGTATCAGTTATGACCCTGCCCCTCGAAATCTTCCTCCCTTCATAAAAAGCTGTCAAAATACGTAGCTGTGAGGTTTAAAATGCCATGGAAGGGGTTTCACATTTTTTGCGTTAACCTCAACAGTTTAAATCGAATTCCCGCAATTTCATCCGCTCTACTGAGATAACATTCAAAATTGGTGTTTAGAAATGAGTCATGAGTCATCACCTGCATGGCGCACTTTGAGAAGTAGATGATTGGTAGTATAATGTGTACGTATTGCCACAAATCACATTGTTTATTGACACCATTCGTTTACGACCCAGACCAAGAGATCAGTCCGGTACATACTTGGCCCATTACGAAGAAATATCCTTTCGGCGTGCGAGCGTGGAAAGTTAATCGCACGGATCGATCTTCAACGCTCCAAATTCCTCCGGGACAGGCGATTTACCTTTTCTCCAGTGAAAAGGTAAAAGTCGACTTCTCAAGATTCGTATAGCACTCGGATCCGTAGCGAAGGGGAAAAAATTTAGCCGAAAGGGAAAGTTATTTTCCCCCTTATCTCTTTGTAGATCAAACTGGATTTAGATTATTCTCGCAATCCCAAACGCAAATCTGTGGGAACGAACGATGAAAGGAGCTCATGCGAAGAGACCAAAAGAAAATTAGACCATTTCTATTCATTATTCAGCTCACTTTCAGAGAGGGATTCTCTTTCTGCGCTCCAAGAGGAGGTTATGTATTGGTTACTCTCGGCCATCTTGTTAATATTAACAACATGGCGCCATTATGGTAAACGCGGATGCGGAAAATGTGATACTCATGTTAATTATACAGGGAGAAAAGAAGTTTGGCGCTTTGAATCGCTTTTAGAGGATTTGAGTTCATAGGAATAATGTCTTTTCTCCTTCCTAATTCATTTTTATTAGAATAAAGGTGAAACTCGCTTACCGCTAGATTCTGGCGCATCAAGAGCGCAGTTTTGGTACTTGAAGACATAAGGGGCAAAAAGCTAGTTCGCAAGTTTCGAAGAGTTTGACAATTCAATATAGAGAATTTTCAACTTCAACCATCCCTTGCCCTTTGTCCCAAACCATTTCCACTTGCATCGACCTATAAAGTAAGAAACATGTAGTAATCTTCCAAGAGAAAGTTGTATATCAGTCGCTACGTCGGTTAAAAAACAACTTGACCAAGTAAATTGAACATCATCCAACGTAACTTCCTAAAAATCGGATTCGACATTTCACACTCCTTTGTGAACATCATCCCGTCTATATTAACTGCCTCAGCTCGAACTAAAGATGGGCATCAGGCCTGCTGCCGTGCACCCGAGTGGTTATCGAGCACCAGCCCCACAACTCATCTCATGTTCTACAAATAGTCCTGTACAATTACTGGCAACGTACGATGCAAGGCGGTGATATGAACGACTAATCCCACGGTCGCTTCACTAAACTACCTTTATAATTGTTCCTAAAATATTTGACGGTGTTAACCTCCGAATACAGTGGCTGTTGAAATTATTTATTGAATATGTGCCGGTATAACTTGTGTTTCGTATGTGAGACTCTAAGCGTATATCATGCAAAACGGAAACGGGTTGGGTGGGCTATTCTCGAACATCTTTTTGAACTGCTCAACTAAACACGATGGATGTTCACATTTCGTGATCTTATAGGTTAACATCGCTACGTATAACTCCCATTATGTCGTCAAAGTTTATTAAAGTAATTACGTAATTTAGCCAACAGATCACCCAGAGTATGATCAAAATGGGTCTAAAATTAACTATAGTTATCACAGTGATCGCAAGGCCAATTGTATTTTTACTTTCCTTGGCTCAACAAAGTAGAAAGGAAAGTTATGTAATCGGTTGGAAAAAAATTGTTGAGTTCTCTTCAGATCTTTACGTTTCAGACCCTCCTGAGTCCGAAAAACACTATTTGGGGAAATGGTCTGTGTGTGTGTGTTTGCGAACGATTTCTATAGAGAACCATTGCATTAAATCTGCTCAAACTTGATATCTAGCCCACAGGTTACCATGGAACGCCGAAATAAGGGTATGAACAAAATCCATCGAAAGTTAACCATAGTGATAAAAAAACCAATTATTTTTTTCCCCAAAAACGGCTCTAACGATTTTGATTAAATTTTTTATATTGGTAGCTCCTAATTTGGCAACTATACTATAAAATTGTCATTTGTGAGAAAACGACGAGAGCAGCACAATAAATTACCAAACTTTCGACGAATTCGATTTTAGCGCGGTTTTTAGAGAAAACAACAGTACCAAATCAGCTGAAACTTGATGTCTAGCCTACTGGTTACCATGGAACGCAGAAATAAGGGTATGGACAAAATCCACTGAAAGTTAACTATAGTAATCATACTGATCAAAACACCAATTTTTTTCCTCAAAAACGGCTCTAACGATTTTGATTAAATTTTTTATATTGATAGCTCTCAATATGGCAATTATACCACGAAGTTCCCATTGATGGAAAAATGACGAGAGCAGCACAATAAATTATCAAAATGTACGACGAAAAGCGTTTTTGCGCGGCTTTTTCCTTATAAACTCCGCTGGAATGTTAGTAGACTGTCAAAAAAAAATTGGTATTGTAGTCCAATTCAATAGCTACAGGGTGAGTGTTTAAAAACACTCATGAGATACATGGGGCTCACCCCAGAAATTCCGGAATTTCCACAACCGCCGTTTCGCTTACTTCCAGTTCTAAACGTTTTCATCCCATAACTCTGCAAAAGTAATTACTATCCTTCTTTAAAAAACTTGTGTTTACAGCGTCATTAATTATCTGTGTACCAATTGCTCAATAATGGTCCCAAAATGAGTACGAGCAGCACAATCAATTCTGGAACTGTAAGCGCTACCGCTTCATGCTGCTGTGAAGTGTTGTTTGACCAAGTTCAAATGAACTAAGTGGTAAATGAATTAAGTAGACAAAGCCATATAGAAAGTGAATTGACGTAGAGCTAAGGAACGTTGTGTGTGCAACGCACCAGATATTTTTCCTCAAAACCAGCTACAAAAATGTTGATAGAATTTTTAGTGTGGACACCCAAACAACACGACATTACCATCAAATTGTCATTGGTGGACAAATGACTAAAGGAGCGCTATAAATGATCAAACATTCGAAGAGTGTCCAGTTTTTTTCCTGTAAATTCCGCTCACGTTAAAATCAGAAACATCAAGGAGGTCGTCGAATAAACTACCTATACGATGAAGACGTTGCGTTTAATAACGTCCATAAGATAAATAGGAGCATTCTTGAAATTCCTGAATTCAAACCCCCTCCGATTCCACTGAGCACAGTTTGTCTTAGATTTCACACAATTATTAAAAACAATAAACTCTATCGTTCTCAGAAAAATCGAATTGGCAGTCTCATACATCACCTACGCACTGAATAAACTTCGGAACCTTCTACCAAGTTCTTATGAACTGAGTGACAAACAGATTGGGTTAGTTAATGCAGTGATAAGAATCGCTGAATGTACGCGAGATCGAGGAATGTTGAGTGAGGCGTCTTAGTAATTAAAATTATTAAGAAGCTGCCATAAGATGATCAAACGTACAGCTTACTTTCTGTTAACTAATATCTTCGTTTCATACTGGAATTTAGTGTAATGGCTGAGGGGTGTTGAAAGTTCTGTCCTTGAAGTGAATGGTAGAGACAGACTGAGTGTTTCACCAGCGAAGAAGCAGAGTTATTCCTAATGGCAGCTCAAATTCAAACATTTAAGGACTTCAGATTTCAATGAACAACCTTTGAAGGGAAAGTGAACCTTGCGGAGTGGGTGTGAGAGTTTTCCTGGGTTAAAAGGTCATTGGGAGCTTTTAAGGACATGCTTTTGACAGTAAGTCACGCAATGTACCTATTGAGGCTGAAGTGATCGATGCTGAGGAGTAAGATAGTACGAGCCTGCCTAATACGTACCTGAATCACCATATTGCTGTAATTATGAAATAGGAACTCGGAATGAACAGGCTCATTTTCCTGAGATGTAAACATTTAAGTTCGCCTGCACCCTTGCTTGGCTTTGAAACATTTGTCAGTCTGCTGAGTTGAAGAAGGAATCCTCGGATATTCAGTCTGTTAAAGGTTGGGAAAAAACTAGTGAAGCTTGTTTTCCCTGGAAGAACCAATATTCACTTCATGAGGAGAGTCGTGAAAAAGTGGAAGAAGAGACCATTTCTTCTTCTCGGCTCGACAAGTTGCATTTTCTCAACACGGTTCTTAATTGAAATGGTTCGGATTTATGAGATTTTTTTTTGAAGACTCCTAACAGAAGATGAGAGAGTTCAAATTCGCGCAAGTGGGCGGTATCTTTGTATCAGTTGAAAGAATCCGAGCGACGGGGAGGCGTTTATTAATCTCGTTCGGAGGCGACCTGTCAGTAGCGCTGCCGACGTCGTGGCGACCTTTGATTGACATCACCTGCAAGGGGGGAACTGTGGAACAAACAACGAGCTCCAGGAGCCGTTTTATCGTCTTGAGCATTTCAAAGAGGGCAATGCGGTATCCAGCGCACGTTGTGAAGCATTGCCGAGCTAACAAGTCGCGCCCGTGTGGGTCCGTGCCAGTCTCGAGCCCCCCCTTCGAACCCCCGGGCCTGAAGCTAATGCCTTATTGGAACGCCCCAGTCAGTGCCCATGTTTGGATGGGGCGGCTCGCGGAAGGACCCCACTCCTCCCCCATTCGACCGACTGTATAATTAAGGGCCACTGTCAACACAGGTAACAATGTCTCAATCTGTACGATCTTTGGGCGGCCATCTTGATAAGGCAAAAGGAGCAAAATCCGAGGTCCTCCAAAAGGAAACTGCACATGTTTGAGGCAGATGGCCATAAATACACTCGCGGGCAACGGAAAACAATCCAAAAGGGAGTCCAATTCTGTTGTTCCGCTTCGAGTATTTTCTGATCAACAATCCGTGGCCGAATAAACTGCCCTCAGTTAGACCGACGAGAAAAAACAATCGATTTTACGACTGCTCATGTCATCGATGTAGTTCACTGTCTAAGTAAGCTTTTCACTGACAGCTAAAGAATGATGTGGTTTCCACCGCCCATAACTTCGATTGTGTTCCCCAGCGCTGTCTTAGCAGATACCATTCAGAACAATTACTCTTTCAAAAGTAAAAAGCTCCACTCAACTTTCCTCCACCCCAGCACATTGGATGATGTGCACCTGCAATCAACTCTTATTTACAGAGACGCTCATGTAAAACAAAACGTTGGCAGTTTTTAGCTGAATGTACCCTGAAGGTTGATAAAAATCGTCACCGTTTCTAAAAAATATGAAACACGATAATTTATAAATGGCATGAAGATACTCCGTCAGATCCTCACTAACAACGAAAAATTTGAAAACGTGAAAATAATTTTTGCAAAAAGTGAAAAAAACCTACTGTTTACTTTTATGGACATATTTATGAAGTACAAAAGTGAGGCATCGAAGATAAGCTATAAAACGCGAATTAATCTAATTTTTGGTGCATATTGGTCGCGCACCCGCCTTTCCGTCGATGCCAACTGATCGATGTAATTTTGGCGAAACCACAAGATTAGCTGTTCTCACACAAAACTAACTAGACACTCTGGTAAAAGTCGTTGAACGAATTTTCGGTGGTTGAAGAGAGTCGTGTGATACTTCACATCACACATTTTATAAACGAATGATATAAAAACCAAAATGTGTTTAAAATATCTGGTGCGTAGCAACACACAACTTTCCTCATCCCCCTTAAATTCGACGACCTGCTTTTTAAACTGGAGCTATATCTTCGTTCAACGCGTTTATACAGGAACAGTTATGGAGAAAAAAATGTAAGTACTCTTGAGGAAATCGAAAAACCGATGAACTGTTATTCGAGAAATCTCTTTTTCCAAACTATCATCCGTTCTACACACAGATACAGAAATGATCACGGAATACGAAACAGCGTATACGTTGAACGTTGAAAGACACTCCGCGAGGTTTATCGAATACTGGGAAACAATTACTATGGAGTTCAATGGACAGATCATGAACGAACAAATCAACTCATAATGCGACACCATATCACAACCATCTGACGGATTTACAGACAACCCTATACAAAAAAGACATAGAATCAACAACCGACAGACTATTTAAGATGTTCCTTTCTCTTCACCTCTAGTGGGTTTCCCCAGAGGTGCATGACCTCCTTCCTCCCCCTGCCCACTTTCCCCGACGCACCACCATCCTGTTTACCTTTCTCATCGTATACAACACCACGACCAACTGACTGACTCTAGTACTGACTTAACAGCTAGACGATGATATCTTTACATCGAAAGCACTCGCCCACGGTATCTCACCAGACAGAGGAGGCGGAATCACCTAACAGGTACCTTCAGTTACGATGGATATTATGAAAATTTTCAAAAAGTCATTTTTTTTCGACACATTTTAATTTTTATCTCGGTTCAGTGGACTGTCAGGGGAACATTTATTGAGAATAAAATATGGGTATGGGTTATTTAAAAACATTAATTGAGTTTGGTGAAGATCATTGAAGCCATCTTGCCAAAAAGCGTTAAAAAAAATTTATTTTGACTTTATAGGTCTGTATCTCCGTTCAGCGTATTTTCATTATGATATTTATCAGGAAGAAAAGTTCATTAATTAAAAAAAAGTTGAGTGTATTCAAAATCGTTAGAGCCGTTTTCGGGAAAAATGCGAAAACATACATTTTGCCCCCCCCCCATCAGGGGTTGAATTAAACTTTCTAGTTATCTTCTAGTCGTCAATTCAAAATTGTTCCAAGCTATAAATATCTTCATGAAAACGATGCAAATTTTTACACGGCGGTTTATCATTCTCTTGCACAGCTTGACGTAGTCTCACACCTTCAAGACCCATCCCATTCGATTCAGCGTCGAAAAATACCAATGAACCATACGAAACATGACCTGACTACATCGGAACGACAAAAAACAAATATTCCAGGCGCCTGTAAGCAATTGGCACGGCGTGGCGAGTCGAGCTGGCAGGTGGTTTTGTTGAGACAGAAGGGAAACGATGCAAATACGGCGTACTTGCGTTAAAACGGCGAAAATGGCATTTTTGTTAATTTTTTTGCTATAACAAACATGGGCTTCGTCTGATCGGATTGACAAGCAAGCGTGCACAACAAGATACCAAATGGGATTTTTGTGGGCAAAAACGGCGGACGGACATCTCGATCTCTTGACACGTAAAGTACAAATTTTCTGGAGTGTGGGGGGTTTGTAAAAAAAATGTTCCTAAAAGAAAACGCAGGTGTAATACTCTGAATGAACAATATACCGAAAAGAACCAGCTCAACCGGTGCTGCCGTTCTACCCCAAATAGAACTACAGACGCACGCACGGACCACGCTTCGAAACGAGGTTTGTTGTATTCACGATACCTCAAAACGTAAAGATCCGAAGAGAACCCCTTTTTTAACACGATTACTATACCTTTCTAACCCTTTGAAAACTCCAGCTTTAGCTATAGCGCCGTTAGATCAAAAGTTAGGATTAGTGACTCGCCTGAATTGAAAAATCGCGACAAGACCAGTTCTAGACACCCTATTTATTCTAGGAGTCTGCTCTCGTGGCCGGTTTTTGACCAGTAGAAGTTCATTTTTTTAATCCTAATGTGCACGAGACTTATAGGAAATTTGAAGTCAAATCCGAAAATGTAATAAAGAGTTGGGAAAAGTTTTTTTTAAGTGGAAGAACGGTTTTATGACAGAAGCGTGGTTTAAAAAAAACGTGGGTTTACCTGTCTTACCAGACCAGAAATGATTGCAAACACGACGCAGTTGTCTTGACACCGCCAACATTTCGTTTTTAGATAATATTTTCCTCGTGAGAACCACGGGTTTCGTCTGATCGGATTGCCTAGCAGGTGGGCACAATTAGATACCGCATAGGATTTTTATGAGAAACAACGGATTTTCTAGACCAAATATGTCCTGGACGCTGAACAGACATTGCAGATTTGAATTCCCCATGCCCCGAAACGTAAAGGGCCAAAATAAGAGGGGGGGGGGGGGGTTTAATAACTTGTCTAGGGGTGGGCTGGGAGGACATGAGGGAGCTGATATTCACCCACACAATAGTTTTTCTATTTAAAAAAAATTAACGACGGTTTATTAATCTCTTGCACAGCATGATTGCTCATCTTGACGCAACCTCACGCCTCCGAGACCCGTCTTACTCGACTCAGCACCGTAAAATGCATAGGAAATGATACCAAACACGACGTAGTTGAGACAAAACTTTTCGTTTTTAGCTCATTTAATGCTAATGGCAACCATGGGTAAACGTAAAGGGCCAAATTAATGGTGGGGGGGGGGTTAATAACTTGTCCTGGAAAAAATATAGGTGTATTGTATGATAAGTAAACTTTAAAAATGCGTATCACTGCGACTGATAGAGGTAAAAGGTGCTGTTGGCAGCACTAGCCTCCAATTCAGTCCAGTTTTATCCACTTTTTGTTACACCAAATGCAGAACATCCTGTCTTTCGTGAAAATGAGCAGTTAGCTCCGAGCTGCGGTTTCCAGCGGGTGGACGGGAAGCTGCGGGAGCTCGGCCGCGTCCACTGCGTCTCAGTCCGCTCTCAACGGAAGTCGAGTCCCGAGGAGGTTTCACCAAACGCTCGCATTTGTCGTTCAAAACAATCATCAATGATCACTAATATAAGATTCACTATGCAATATAACGAGTTTCACCAAAGTGGTTTACGATTAAAGCACAATAACAAACCGCGAACTCTTCAAAACGGAGTCGTAGCGATTAAAAGTTGACTCGTTGCGTCGCGGTTACCGCTCGCCAAATAAAGGCAGTTTTGGTGATCGCTCATTGCCAATAACTTAATAATACGAGTTTTATGACTTCTTTTCATTTTGTCTTGAATCGTTTCGCTCTCTTGAAACGCACGAAAGGCGGGCGAGAATATGGGATTCATTTCGGCAGTTCAAAGAAACGAGAAGGTTATGATTTATTTGGATAGTTCGTAATAGAATGATTCTGGCGCAATGATATTTCATCTGACACTTCGAAAACTCTATGCATTTGTTACAGGACCGTTTAAACGGTTTCTGTTGAACGATAATTTTCGTCCAGCTTGAACTCTTCTGTTCTTCGTTGGGTCTGCTTTGGCCCTCGACATTAACAGTTGCTAATACCTACCGAAAACTTGCTGTAGCCCCCCGTGCGCTTAGCAATTATTCACTCTAGAAATTAATCAAATCTGTTTTGACAAAGGAACTGGTGGCGTTTAAGGTTCTAGAACTTATTGAGTCGCTCCTACATGTACCACCACTTGTATTGAGTTACCATTAGTGACTATCATCATGCTTTTGGTTTATTGTTCATTTTGAATAATGCACTCGTATATAGGTCTTCAGTCAGGAAATGGTTTTTTGCAACCCCCTCCCCCACTCATAATTATATACTACATTTCGAAGCATATCATACCTTTAATGAGGTCTAAATATCTGTTTATTCACACAATAACCTCATCGGCAGTCCGATCGGACGAAACCCATGGTTGTCATGGGCAAAAATGGGTTAAAAAAATTAGGCAAAATCAAAATTCCCGTATTTTTGTTGCGTTTACGTCGTGTTTCGGTATCGTTTCCTAGGGATATTTTTGGTGCTGAGTCAAATAGGACGGACGTCGGGTGGCTAGACTGCGTCCACATGGACAACAGTGAAATCACACTAAATAGTCAGTTGAATTCCACTACTTGAAGGAACTCACGCGGCAGTTTAGCGAAAGTTATCATTCGTAGTTATTCGGAGCTGTTCATAATGAATGCTTTATCAAAATCGTTGTAGATGTTATTCAGAAAAAGAGGATTGGTGATTTGTTCTATAACTATAGTCAGTTTTGAGCCGATTAGGCTTGCGCCGTTATTTTAGCGTTCCATAATTACTTGAGCTAAATGTGGAATCTGAGCCGATTAGTTTCAGCTGTTTTGCTCTCATTCGCATTCAGAGGTTTGCAAATTGTCTTTTCTGGACAGTAGCTCTTGAAACGTACAAATTTAAGAGAATTTGGAAAAGTAAAAATATCTCTCGCAAATCAAGTCAACTAGGTCTATCAGACAAACTTGTCCTAGATAAATAGGCTGGCACCCTCCAGAACCCCAACATTCACCGATTAGGGATGGTCAATTTAATCGTAGGTTCGTTCATTTTGATCATTCAATCATTGCAAACTACTTTGGAGAAACCTGAACTACTGAAAATTCCGAATTATCAATTAAATGTTGTTAGAAAAGTTTGGTGACCGCAGAGCGCGTTCCTCGTACAATCCGCTATTCTCCAAAATTAAGTGCTATTAGTCGGTGAATTGTCGTTCGGTGTTCCACAAGTTCGCGGATATACCTTTACCTGTGCGCGGCAAGATGTTCCGGCGTTGACGTCAAACCAGCGCACTCTTTGCGGAAATGTTTCGTCAGTTTGAAGACTTCGAAGGTGAGTCCTCACGCCACATGCTATTCTGGTATTCTAATATAACAGTTGATTACACCACCGGTACACTATGCTTGCGGCAGAGGGTGTGGACTTGTACAGGATCAACTGTGGTGGTGTGACAGGGCAATGACATCTGCCCCAAGCCGCTGGTGTGGCTACTGCCCATATTCATCAGCATAGGTTGGGTGAGCACTGCTGACAATATTGGACCGGGTTTACCCTCCAGCCCGTTGGTGTCACGAGTAAAGACACATTGAGATGCCAGCTGATAGCTGCCAACCGAAAATACGAATGGAGCCTAATTTGACTAAGTTAAATTTTCGTTTTCGTGAAGTGAAGAGATGTTTACATTCAGATCTTCGAGTCTAACGGCCTATTGAATCGAAAATATTAATTTTCTTTATTATTCCTTCTGAATAATACACTGAGTTTTCGGTCCGGAACTCTTTTTTACGACCCCCCCCCCCCCAACACAGAATGTGATACTTTACGTGTCAAGACATCGAGATTACAAATCTCCGATGTCCGTCCTTCGTCCGCGTTTTTTTCCCACAAAAAATCCCATTTGGTATCTAGTTGTGCCCGCCTGCTTGTCGATCCGATCAGACGAAGCCCACGGTTGTTACGGCCTAAAAATGAATAAAAAATTAACAAAAATGAAATTTTGGCCGCTTTACCGCAAATACGCCGTTCCCGCTATTTATAGATGCTGGGTCGATGTAGAATTCTCGGAGATGTACAACTGTGTCTAGACCGAAAATGAAATCATAGTAATTATAGTAAGCCAAAGCTACGAATTGAAAGAACTCGTGAGGCAATAACTAAAAGTAATTGTTTCAACATTAACACTCCCTCCCTCTCGTCTCAACAAAACCACCCGCCCGCCCCACTCGCCACGTCATGCCAATTGGAATATTTGTCGTTCCCATGTAGTCAGGTCATGTTTCGTATGGTTTACTGGTATTTTTCGATGCTGAATCGAATGGGATGGGTCTTGGAGGGGCGAGACTGCGTCAAGCTGTGCAAGAGAATGATAAACCGTCTTGTAAAAATTTGCATCGTTTTCACGTATTTATAGCTTAGAAAACTTTTGTACTAACGATTAGAAGATAACTAGGAAGTTTAATCAAAACCGTTAGAGCCATTTTTTATTCAAATTCCAAAAACTCTAGTTTACAGTATTATCCCCCACTTGCCTATGTACAGTCTATGTACAGTATTGTCCCCCACTTGCCCGCCTCATCGACCGTAATTACCAATAACCTTATTTCCACCTTTTAACTACGGAAGTTTTGGATTTTACCGTTCTCTCTCAATCGTGTTCACGCATGTGCACACTTGCACCAATCATTCTCACGTATTAATCCTAAGCGATCGCCCATCGCTTTTTAACGCTTCTTCAAGAAAGGTTTTTGTTCTTACGTGCTCTGATGACACTTCAAGTGGCTACTTCGAGTGAATTTGGGTGTGCTAAATGTACCGATGTATTGAAAAAGCGGTGTTTATCGTGTGGTGAAACTCCATATACTGGGTGTTGCGTTATGTCGAGGTAGAACGCCAATTGAGCAGCAAAAGAGAAACCTTTTTCTGATTAAAGAAATAAGAAAAAACATGATACTTTAAGAGAAATTAATGGACGATGTGACGTAGAAGGAAAACTTGGTTGCCCAAACATTGTAATTTTCGAATTCACGTTCATCAATACATTCGATCGTAAATAACTAATGAAAGAGTAAAGGAAAACGGAAAATGCTTCTGGAAGTACAACAGGTCTATGTGTAGCACTAGCAGAGGCGAACGTAGAATGGGACCCCCTTGCAGGGTATTCGGAGGGGGGGGGGGTGTAAACTTTTGGTGGGTCGGCTCGAGGCAGGGTGTATGCGCTGGGTATTGAAGGGAGTCGTTAGTCCCAAATCTCAAGGGGACGGAAATCCGGGTGCGAGACTCACGATCCAGGAGACCCGAAAATTCAACAACCGAAGCCATTCAGACTAAGTCTGGACTGGGTAACAACAATTCTAGCCTCGAGGGATCTTTATCCTAAAAATGATCTCGGGGTGCTTTACCCACAGCATTACTCCATTGCATCACAGGAATGTCCCATATACGTTAATGGGGAATGCCAATTAATTCCTTCAGCGAGCCCAAGGGGCCCTGCAGATATCTCGGTGTTCGAGGGGTCGTTGGAAGTAGGATTGTTCCCAATCCCTATATTCTTTTGACCTGATGGGACGGAGGAAGGTTGAAGTCTAGAGATTACTGTCTCAACCCCATATATAAGATTGAGAATTTCTAAATGTCCTGTTTATTTTGTGCAGGTAGGTTCATGCTAAAAAAATTAACTAACTTCAGTAACAACTTTTTAGGGCTAAGTATGTGGTGCAATGTTGAGTGGGGCCTCACACCAAATATTTCCCAACGTTTTCCCAGCTAAGAGCTCACCACTAATGCGATCGCTGGTGAATAATTATCATTAATTAGTAAATCACTAAATTGAATAAATAATTAATGCTGCGGAATTAGGTATTCACGGATCTTCATTGTTGTACATTTGATGATCTACTTAAAAGTCGAAAATAGTAGCAGCTTACCCGCTACGTCTTTAAAGCAGCGAATACTTCCCCCCTCCCCGCACCCCTCAACAGCCCCTACTGGGAATGAAAAATCTAATTACCGAATTTTAGAGGGTCATTAAACAAGTTACAAAAGCGGAAGATAATCCGAAGGGGATTCCTTGTTGATGGCATGAACGAGAAGGTTGGTGTGGTGGGTGAGGGGGGGGGGTAGTGAGAGAAATAAGCGGTTAATCAGATCGAGCTCTGTCTCCCCCTTAAAGCACAGCGATTAACAAGTATAATAGCTGTACTAAACCAATGAATAAAGTGTCGGGAGGGGCCGAATATTAAGTTGAGGGGAAAGGCCCCGACTGTGTTTTGTGAGTGAGCGGCGAAGGGGATGGAGGGACGTAATGGTGCGGAATGTAACGTTGACGTTGTAAGTCGAAGGCACACATAACTCCCCCCATCATCCCTTCCCCTCTCCTCCTCCTCCTGCTAACACACTGCATTGATAGTTTGTGATAGATGAGAGATTAGGTTATGATAGTTGCGGGGTGCCGATGAGACTTTGAGGGGGCGAGGAGAGGCGCGTGGCTTTGGAAATAGGACGAAGGGCGTTGGTTTTCCAGCGATTACGGGAGGTTTATCGCGGGGGTTGGTCTCCGGAGGGAGCCGCCAAATAGTCGATGATTACCAAACCCCCGTCTCGCCCTCTTGTGTCAATATTTCGAGTGATGTGTAACGCGGTGGTGGGAGGTGTGGTGAGAGGGAGGTGGGTAGGGTGTGAAGGAAATTATCGAAACGTTTCGAGACGCATTTATTTTTGCAGTATTAGCAACCTAATGGAATACGTGTGACGTTTGCTGACTAAGTAATGCTCGTGCTATTTCTACATATCTGCTGACCATTTCATTTTATTGTAAAACATTGAAATGCTTTTTAATTACCTCAGGAAGGCCAAGTCAAACAGAACCTTTTCTAAGTCATCAAAGGCGAAACCGACACTAGGTCTGTTTCCTTATTTGATGACTGTTCCTAAGCCCTCGAAGAGGGTTATACCAGGCATGGGGATTGAGGTTTCACTAACGTGCAAGAGGCTGGCCCCTGCAGCATCTACCGAACTCAGACCTGCAGGGGTACATCAGTCTCCCGGTAGAGAGCCGTTGCCCATGTGTGACTGCGCAGAGCTGACCACCTGAAGAATCCCTTACCATCTGGGATGAGTTCTTACTCCAGTTTCCCACCTGATCTAACTATTTACTTGTGTGGCAAGTTTCAAAAGGACAGATCATCTGTGACCACGTTTCTTAGTCATCACCTTCTTCCCGAACCTTGCAGAATGTTTATAGGCTTGCTTTGTAGCAGTCAATGCTGCTAAGTTCGTCTGCTCTCTAAACAACCATAGTTTCTTGTTTCCTCCGCACTGGAGGCGCAAGACGTCATGATGGAGAGTCTTTGAGAGAAAAGAAGTGGAGCCGCGCATTGAAGTCGCCGTGTCCCATGAGTAACTGGCTCGTCCAGTGGTCTGACTCAACCCATTTTCTTCCGAGGCGTTCACAGATGTCGGGGAAGAACTCATACATGTCACGACCCTTGGACGAGGTTTCCCATCTCGCTTTCCATTTCAATAACGTCCATTCGTCGATGGCTGCAAGTTTTCGTTCTGTAGTGATTCGCACGAAGTTCAGCCCAAAGCGGGGGAAGCTCCCGTTTCACTCTCCACTTGTCAACCATGCACTCAACAGCCACATCAACTGGTAACTGACCAGTGATCACCTGGAGTGCTTCTGTTGACACAGTCTTATACGCCTTGGTGATCCACAGGAACGCAGCTCTCTAGGATTGGGACAATACTCTCTTTTGATTGACTGTTAGTTTGCTACCCTAGAAAACGGGGCAGTAGCCATTCACGCCTAGATAGATGGCCTTATACATGAGAATAGTGTCATGGTAACGCACACCCCAAGTGGCCTTAGTAATTGCACGCAGTGAGGCAAACCTTGCAATGGTAGTGCCTTTAAGGGACTAGAGGTGTTGGTTAAAGCCCCACTTCTCACCTATATTCACTCCTAAATACTTGACGTGCTTCTCAAGGGCCACCAAAGCGTTTTGAGGGTTGGGTACTTTCCTTTCAGGAGGATTCGCTGGGGTTTTTTCCTCAGCCACCTGCATCTTGACATGCTTGCACCAGCGAAACCGACAATAACCTCTTCCTTCATAACCGCTCTTCACACGGATTTATTTAGAAAAATAATCTCAGTTCCAGTTCGAACTCACACTGTTTCCTCTTTAGTAGTAGTGAATTCTTGACGTACTCCAAACATTAGCCGCCACATATTTTCGCCCATCCTGTAGTAAGCGCACTGGCTCATCTTCATTATGATCACCATGAACAATTAAGATGTACTACTAAAAATATCTCTCTTGGAGCCTTGAAAATTCTGCAGATCACATTGTTAATCTTCTTGAGAATATAAAGGCCATCCCTTGGCGTGGACACTGCTTCAATGAGAATCTTAGGAGTGCTGCTCTCTGCAGTTGACTATTCCGAAGAGCATCGATGAACGTTTGAACTGCAAAACGTTCTAACAAATTTTCCAGAGCAATCGAGTAAGCCATCCTAGCGACGTCTGTTGCGAATTCCGGGATGGCCATTGTGACTTTCTGTTTTCCGTTCTTGAGATTAGACTGGTCAACTTGTTCAATCGAATCCAAACCAGTGGAGGCTGGTCGTAATTTAACTGGTCTCCAGATAGACAGCTGTTGCTCACGCGGAGGTGTGACCCAGGGGAATCTATTCCATCTGGGAGGAGTTCTTGATCTAGTTCCACACCTGATAACATGGGCGGTAAGTTCGAAGGGACAGATCAATTGTTTTTGTCTGTACCTTCTTTGTAAACTGGGCGAAACTGTTAAAAGCTTACATAGTAGCAGTCAAAGGTCTGCAAACAGCCGTACCTCATTATTGAGGGAACCACAGTAGAGCAGCACGTGGTTTCTTGTTTCCTCCGCACGCATTAAAGTCGCCATGTCCTGTAGGGAACTAGCTCGTCTTGTGGTCACATCCCTTAGACGAGGACTCTTCTCTCTCTCTCTCTTTCTCTCTCTATCTCTCTCTTGTCATTCATCTGATGGCAAAAAATCTTATAGCGGGGCAAGTTTTCATAGAGTGGAGAGGTCTATACAGAGTTCAACCCACAGCGAGGGAGACTCCACTTTCACTCTTCACTTGTCACCAATGCACTTAATGGTCAAGTCACAAGATAGGGCCAGTGATCTCCCTTGATTGACTGTTAGTTTGACATCCCAGACAACGGGACAGTAGCCAATCACGGCTGAATAAATGTTTTTGTACACGAGTATACTGTCAAGGTAACACACAACCCAAGTGTGCTCGTAATGAGGCCATTCTCGCGAGGGTAGTGCCTTCGAGGGACTGTAGGTGTTGACTGAAATGCCCCCTCCCACTTATATTGACTCTTAAGTACTCCTCAAGAAGAAGAGCCTGTGGCCGGAAAAACAGTTGACTATGTAATTTTCTCTTTAAGCAGGCGAGCTAAGGTTTCCCTCAGCCACCTGTAGCCTGACATTATCACATTGGTAGGTGACGGTTCGGAGCACTTCGTTTTGCCTCGATTTGGCAAGCCGACTTTGCACGGATCGGCAGTCGTTGTCCACTCAGGTCTGTCTCGTTGAAGCTGCAGAGACCTTCAAAGAAGGCGTTTCAGAGAGCTGGCCCGAGGACCGATCCTAACGGTTACCATTTTTCTATCGTTCTCTGGACTCAAATGCCTGCCATTCAATCGTAGCAGTTCTATTTGTACAGGTTACGAGGGATTTCCCGACCTTTAAGCTGATTGAAAGTTTTAAGTTGTCAGTGATGTCAATGTTAAATGCTACGGCGTGCTTGGACTGTGCGTTCAGGGAAACATTGCGCGTTTGAACAATGGTGTCTTGCGTGGATTTCCCTTCAGTACACCCGTATTGTCTGCCTGTGAGGTTGCGGCCAAAGACATCCTCGAGGGACTATAACGTTTGGAGTAACATTGAAAGGAGATTGAGTGAAAGGAGCCTGCGCCATTCTCTTTCAATCGCGTTCAATAAAACATACACACCAACCATTTTACCCGAATTGTGGTTTTCGGTCTGTAAAGTCTTTAAAATTCACTTTTAACTTCTGTCGTTCATTCACTGTATTTTCACAGAATTGTTTATTGAGTACTTAATTTAGGTATCGATTAATAGAGGTTAGTTACTACTAGTTGGACTTCTAGTTAGCCATTTTTAAAAGAACGAACTTTCAATACATGGACACGAACGTGTAGTGAACTGACCAGCTTGGGCGACAAATGGGCTGCGTAGTTGGATGTGGTCTGTCCTGTGAGTCAAATTGGTTGAAATTGCAGAATAATTTTGTGTTGTACGCGAATTAAGGCGCGATTTAAAATTGGTTCCAAATAGATTGCGATGTTTAGCGTTTTGCTCTCCAATAACCGAAAGGATCGCGATAAACCCTCGCAATATTTCAGCGAAGAACTCAACGATACTGGGATTTATTGATATTTCGAAGGGTTCGCAGCTTCCGAATTGGGTTCGCGTTCGGGCGACGGACAATAAACGCGCCGAAGGACCGAATTTCACGATCAGTTGAGTCCAGGGCGGCGGGAACGGAACGACGGAATGTGACAGAGGGAGCAATTTGATCCCAATATTGAACTCCGTTCCGGGAAACCGGAGGAAACCGATTTGAAAGGCAGTGCACCCGTGTAAATACGATTGTGATTGTGATGCATGACGCCTAGCCGCCCGAGCGCCTCCACACATCTCCTATGTTGAATAATAGCCGGCAAATGGCCTGAAGCGTCGATTGGTGGCTGCAGGGGGTTGGATGCTCCGAAGTTCGATAAGTCCGTCACTTCGCTTTTCCACTGTACGTTTCCCTCCTCTACGCCATGTTCGCAGGTTTCAATCCGGTAAATGAAAGCCAAAAGCCAACATTATTTGCTTGCTTCCCGGCTCACTGTTGAATCTAGGCGTGTTCCTTGGTCTTGAATGCAATTGCACAGTGAAACAAGTTGTAGTAACAAGGTGACTTGTAGGCGCGGAAATCCTTTTTTGGCCAGGCGTGTTAGAAGTAGTTAAATCAGTTATTGCATCATGCCAGATTTGTCTGGAAAGTCGAACTAAAAACTCAAAAGAGCCTGTGTTACCTTCTCATCTTGCTCTGCGCCCGTGGGCAACAATTGGTTTGAAAGAGCGGCCAGAAGTTGTAGGTGTTTTGAGTGGCCAAACTTTGCCAACCACCTCAAAATAACTGGACATGAACCCACCAAAATACAGGACTGCACCACCTTACTACACAAACAATACAAAGGACGAAAACTGAACATATTAGAAAACATGGAAATTTATAAACAAAAAAACTTCAATGGACAGATCATAAATGAACAAATCAACACAAAATGCGACACCATATTCACACCACTCAAAACACTACACAAACGAAAACAACCAACTGACGGATTTACAGACCACCCTACACAAAAAAGACGTAAATTCCACAATTGACAGACCATCCAACACGTTCCATTTATCTCTTGGGGGTTTCCCCCTGAGGTACATGACCTCCTCTCCCCGCCCCTTCCCCGACGCTCCATCGCCCCTTTCACCTTTCTCTTTTGTATATAAAGACAACGACCAACTGACTGACTCCAGTACTGACTTAACACCCAGACGATGATGTCTTTACATCGAAAGCGCTTGCCCACAGTAACTCACAAGCCAGAGGAGACGGACTCACCTAACAGGTACGTTAACTTTAGTAATTTGCCTACTGGCGGATATAACCCAATTTCTTTAATACCTGACATGAAATGTCCCTGGTGGTTGCGTACTTGTACGAAAGCTGTACCCACCGTTTGTGTAAAGGTTTTAACATATTTTGACATTTTATGTCTTTACTTTGCTACATAAACTCAAAACGATTTCCTTCAATGCGAACGAAAGAAACCTTTACACAAACGGTGGGTACAGCTTTTGTACAAGTACGCAACCACTAGGAGCGTTTTATCCTTTTATTTTTGTTTTTATGCAATGATAACTATGTTCGATTGTGCTCGTTGATGGTTTCGATATAACGGCCGCGTCATTTGCAATTGACATCATCACTTAGTCACCGAGGTTATTAAAACGTGTGATGTTACCAAGCGTTAGATTAAATTAAATTACAATTTGACGTAAAATGTCAAAAACACAAAATAATCGTAACCCTGGTGGGACTCGAACCCACAATCCCCGGTTTAGGAGACCGATGCCTTATTATTAGGCCACAGGGGCTGTTGCTTGCAACTCGGGTTAAACATTTCGTGAGGCTTCTCCGTAACATCCCCGGCGTTACATTTTCGAGTTTATGTAGCAAAGCAAAGACATAAAATGTCAAAAACTTCAAGGGACAGATCATAAATGAACAAAACAAAATGCGACACCATATTCACACCATTCAAAACATTACACAAACGAAAACAACCAACTGACGGATTTACAGACCACCCTATACAAAAAAAAGACTTGGAATCCACAATTCCGTTCACCTCTAGTGGGTTTCCCCAGAGGTACATGACCTCCGTCCTCCCCCTCCCCTTCACCGACGCTCCACCATCCCGTTTACCTTTCTCTTCGTATATAATGACCACGACCAACAGACTGACTCCAGCACTGACTTAACGCCCAGACGATGATGTCTTCAAATCGAAAGCGCATGCCCCCAGTAACTCACAAGCCAGAGGAAACGGACTCACCTAACAGGTTCGTTAACTTTAGCATGATGGGTGGTTATCCGTCTGACAATGTAAATTTCGTAAAACGAGATCTGACCATTCAACCAACAACAAAAATCAATGCGGCTTAGCAATATCAAAAGAAATACTACAAGAATGCAAAAGCATTCACTTTCCGTCATGTACCGAACTAATGGATAGTGTGATCATAAATGAGTTTTCTACTCTACGGTCATACCGCATTCAAACTAATCACACTACTCCAAACAATGTAGCTCACAGTAGCCCACACAAACGGCATTCATTTCGCGACAGAGCGGAACTGCCCACAATCAATCGGTATAGGATTGTAAATTCCCATCAACAATCTCAGCTTTTGGTTTGTTTACACAGGACTCTGGCAACTCATCTAGAAGAAGGTTATATGCAGGTTGCAGCCACCAGTTGCTATTTCATCATCTGCAAAACGCCTAGACTCACGTTCATTTATTAATTTCTCATGGGTACACTAGAAAAAAAGAATAATTATTGTAGCAGAAGATCTTTTTATTTTTATTGAAAATAAATGATGTAACATTCGGAAGTATCTACTCCGTTCAGCGTCACGGTTTCTTGTAGCTTACGAGGGCACCGGAATTCGATTTATACACACAATCCAATCATTTTCAAAAGTGCTCACCCCTTTTAACCATTATGTCGTTCAATGCTAAGGCAGGGAAGAAGTGTGATTGGGGTGGTCAGGCTTTACAGACGTTACATTCACGCACCTCATTATTGTTTTGTGGTACTTGTGGTCAATTAGAACGCACTGAGCCTTTAAATAAAGATGTTCGTTTTTCCAAGTGTCGATAATGATGATCTAAGCGACGACAACATTTTCGGAATAAACCCGCCGACCAAGAACGAGCTATAAATCGAAGGGAGCCCATCAAACGATTTAGCGACAACGCTTTTCAAGGGATGATAAAAAACAAAAGTTAAGTGGTTTCATCGAGCTGTTGGAACATATTTTACGGGCGACTTCAGCCGTTCGAGGGATGAGGGTGAACACATCGACGCCCCAGACCTACAGAAGAGGTTCAGGAGCTAGCGAGAGGGAGAGAGAGTGTGAGTGAGAGAAATAAAAAAACGTTTAGAACGGGTAGGAGAAATACAAAAAAAAACTCGGCGGCAACGGGTCCTTCAGATGGCGACCCATTTTCGAACTTAATTGCCTGTTCATCTGTTCCAGAAATTTGTGAAGGACGTTCCTTTTCGGGCTGGGGCTAAAGGGACGGCAAATCCCTCGCCTGAAGAACAGTAAAAATCAATGACAGCAGGTGTCAAAGCTATTCACGAAACACACTCTCTATGTGGACTGTCCCGGGGCCTTTCCTTTCTATTGCGTACATGGACGGGCAGTAGAATCATTTCATTCGTTGATGACGCGGCGATGGGAGTATTAGGGATGAACTGAGGCGAGTTTGAGCAAAGAGCTACCGGAATTAGCGATTAGTCCCCACTTGGGCGACAAGAGGGTGAAATTTAAATCAGCCAAATTCTATAGCTTTCAGTAATAAAAAGGTTTCGAATGTGGTTGGGAATGCTCGATAGTTGTTTGCATGGGGTGGGGGGGGGGCGTATGACTGCTCCTGGCGCAGTCCCTAGCACACAGTGCCACAGGTTAGCCCTGATGTCTCGCTGCGATGGCAGCTCTTCTTCTTCTCCTCCTAACGAGAATATAGCAGCGTGCGGTCATTCCCATAGATCTCAAGTTAGCAGTTTGGGAGGTTCAGGAGCGGTCTTTCCTCCGTGTCTTCATTCTTCATCACTGCGTGCTACTGGCCCTTAGATCAGCAAGCTCCATTCTATCCTGGCTGAGCATTGCCCGTGCAAATTGAGCAATGCACTCCAGTTTTGATCCGAATTCAACATGCCTTCTGCATCGTCTACCAAAACCCATCCGCCTGCTCATCTTTGGCGGGATGAGATGACGCGAGAAGCATCATCCGCCGTGCAGCCAAGTGGTGAGAGCTGTATCCATCAAGGGGGCAACTGGATTACGGCTACCAGAAGGAGGGCTGTGACTCTCGGGAGGTGGCAAGACGATTTGGACAGCTCAGAAGCGGTGGACCAGGCAGCTGATCCCAGGACTTGGTCCATGGCTCAGGCGGCATACTTTAGAGGTGAATTACTGCTTCTAGATGGAAAAGGGCGAAATAACAATATAGGCAGTAAGGCAAAACGTACTACTTGAAAGACCTTGTGGGGCAATGTCCATTAAGTAACTGTTTCTCCCCAGCCTGCGCTTATTTCCACGCTCTCTCACTCATCAATTCTTCTCGTAACGTCATACAATTGCCTAGCGTCGCCTAAAAAATGTTAATTTTTGTTGTTCTGCTGTAGTCAGGTCATGTTTCGTACCGTAATGGGATGGGCCACGAAGGTGTGAGACAGCGCCAGGCTGGAAACTGTCGGACATATTGATTGAAACATCAGATCTCATAGGCGACAGTATTGTTTGAAACAGGATGTGCTGAATTGAATAGGTCCCTATGTTGCTATGCTGTGTGGAGTTTACTTATTTTGACGGGTAACAAGACAGTACAGTACAGTACAGTACTTTCCTCACTCCTTCGCTCTTATGGGTAGAAAGTGAAAAATGTGCTGTTGTGCTTGAAATACGTGGCAAATGTGCGTTCTCCAGGGGAGTGCAGTATGAAGAACAGGAAATGTGTGCTAGTCGAAGTTAGTTTAATGTCGTCTGCGAACTTTTGTTTGTGTTCGTGAACATTCACATCCAAATCTCGAGGTCTTACCAACGAAATGGCCTTTTTCCACGAGATCGTAAACGCAACGATTGGTAGGTGGTGGTTGTTGTGAAGGAGGAGTAGGGGGGGGTGTAGGGCAATAAAAATGATGGCCGATATTGGACTTTGTTATTGACTTTTCGCACTGCGGCCACCGAGAGATGATTGATGATCTTTTTATCCGAGCGACAATAATAATTGTTACTCGGATCACTTCGACGCTGAGAAAAAAAAGGGGCTCTGGGAAAAACAAACATTTTCTTGCGGGTCGGTTGGAGGAGGGAGGGGGGAGGAGTGTTAGGAAATACGAGTGTGGCTCATATGAGAAGCCAAGCCTTCCCATGTTCCCCTCACCTGCTCTGCGCGAGGGAGGAAAGGGGCTTTGCCTTTTAGAAGGGCGGTTATTGGATTTACTACTTTAACTCATAATGCGGTTCGCACCCCGCACACGAACGGGATTTGTTTTTGATTTACAAATGTAATAACCCCCCGCGTTATGGGCAATTATTGCGTGCGGCTGGAGGGCCGGAGGGCCAGGCGCCGCTCAGAGCCGTATGTCACCAGTCAAGATCCCGCTTTAGGGCGGACGCGTGCTCGCGCCCTCTGCGTCATCTTTTTCCTTTGAATTTATAGTCTCGTCTTTTCACAGGCTTTCGCGACAGAACTCCCCCCCCCCCACCTCATCCATACTCAGTCTCCTTGACACTTCTACTTCAGAACGAAGTTAATCAACATTTAACTAATTCAGCTGCACCAAACTATTTCTTATTTTCTTTAAACGGTGACAAAGAGTGTACTAAGTTAACAAAAACACACTACGAAGTAATGCGTGCATTGCAGGGACGTTGTCTGGTGTATAGATCACTTCCTACGAATCCCCCCATCTACTGCAAAACCGCATTTAGGGATGGTATCTACTTCTCCCAGAGCGGACATCAATGACTCTAGCAGGAAATACCCGGTATTCCTTAGGAGACTAGGCATCGACCTGTGAGACATTTAGACTGGCACAATAGGTCGTTTGGCTGCGGTGCACATCTCACCTGAGGGACAGTCAGAATTCTATATAGCTAGGGTATTATTTAGTGCGGTAAGAAGCCATCTAAATGTTCAAAGTGCCCACGACACTGGTTTACTGTAGGCGAGCACTTTCGATGTAAGGGAAACATCTAAGTCAGTATTACACTCGGTGACATTGCACCAGTCTGTGCGGACCTAGCGCAACAGATATGCTCAGTTTGACCATACTTCTTCAGTCTCTTCAACCATTTTATTACACTGAACTCCCCGATTATTTTGAACAAAATCTGTTACGGTTTCGTATTGCACCGGATATAATTGAGTGTTGGTGTCTCGTCATGGCTTAATTTTCAGGTATATCCTAAAGAAGTTGAATTTTAATCAAATAATTACGATTTGAGACCTGCTGAATCGGAAGAACATTATTTCGGGTAATTGCTTATGTGTGTGTGCGTGTTTTAGGGAGGGTATCTACTTCTCCCAGGATGGACATCAAATAAGACTCTTAGAAGGGTTAAGGCTCCACTGAAGCCACAGCAGAAGCCGCGCCTCCTTCGGACGTACTTGCTCCCGAAGCTGACCTACGGGTTGGGTTTTGGGAGGTTGACCGACCGAACGTTGATAAGCCTTGGTGGAATGGTGCGCTCTGCAATGCGTGTTTGTCTAGGCCTTTCACATAGCGTCCCGTGTGCGTACATTCACGCTCCAGTTCGGTCTGGTGGACTCGGTATTCCATCTCTCACTTCACCACTATTCGGTTCTTGCGCCGTAAGCTGCTTGCTTTGCAGGCATCTGGCTGGGATGTCTCAAACGCTGTGGCTGGTCTTGGATTCATCCAGGATCAGGTGCGGTGGTGTGACATGGCGACTCCATCAGTCCCCAAGCCCAGTGTTTGGGGCTGCTCTGTATGGTTCGGTTGACGAACGGGAACTCAGGCAGTGTCCTGACTCCCCCTAATCTCCTGCATGGGTGTAGTTTACTTCAGAGGGCATTCACTGGTAGGGTTACTTGAACTTTCACGCTTTTTGTGTGGCGTCACTGCCAACAGTAATGGAGTGTACAAGAGACTGGGATTGTAATGTTGTGAATGCTCGCTGTTGTGCCTGTGGTAACCTGTTTGAGTCACTGAATCATGTGGTGCAGGTGTGTCCGTGTACCCATGGGGGCTGTGTTAAGCGTCTTGATGCGGTATGCAAGTAGGTTGCTGGTGCATTGTCGTCTGAGGGCTGAGAAGTAGAGAGGGCACTATCGGATTTTCTGTGGAGAAAGACTGAGGGCCTGACATCGTCGCCGTTAGTCCCTACCAGTCTGCAGTGATCCTGGATGTCCAGGTAGCACCTGGAAGCCGGGATCTTGCACTCACTTGGCAAACCAAGGAGCACAATACGTGACAGGGCGGCCTTTTTTATGGCAGCGTCGGAAGCTCGTAGGGTCTGTCTGGATGCATTCATCGAGGAACCAAGGGGGGTGCGGATTGTTGCTCGGATCGTACCTGAACTGGTGGGCGTTTGATTTAGGAAATTTTTCTTACCTACTTCGCTTTAACCACACAATCTTTCTATCCCTGGAGTAAATCGGTAGCCTGTGCGAACTCCCCATTTCATCAATGATTATTTATTTCGTTTCCTTTTCTGGGTCCCACCGTTCATCCCATTTACGGCGAGCTTCGTTAACAAAAAGTGTGTGTGTGCGTGTGCGGCTGTGTCTTAGTCATTGTTCGCGACCCCAACCATCAACCAGCCTATTAAACCCACAAATGAAGTGTGTGCCCGGTTCAACGTACGACTTTTCTTCAAGTGCTATTCCAAAATCTTAAATCTTAAACGCCCAGTACGAAACACGTTATAATGAATTGAAAACCATTAAAAACATTAAAACCACTTGAACAGTACTCAAGGCAATACGCTTGTAACGCTAAACCATAACGATTGAAACGTTCAAATTAAGAATTATTTAGTCAAGTATTAAAGGGATTGAGTTAGACCCACCAGATGGATCACGGTTAAGTATATTAATCTTTTTATTGTCAAGGAGAGTGAGTTACCAGAATGCTTATTAGACGTACCAATTGTCTAACCTCGTATTTGGCATTAGCTGTACTGGGTCAAGTATTTGGCATTAGCTGTACTGGGTCAAGTATTTGGTATTAGCTGTACTTGGTGTTAGGTCCCACGCATCTAGAGGACGTTGTTTTGGTAGTTTGAGGCGTTTCATGGCGCAAAGCGCTCGTATTGATGAGCCAATTTGAAATCTGGTCGAGATATATTTGCCTATCTTCTACTTTCTAAACAACATAAGGTTTTCGAGGATAACGTAGTCGAGCAGAGGAGGTGAATTGTACAACCAGAACACGACAGCACTGTTAATTTATTTATAGCAAGTCTTCGTATCTGAGAGGCTCGTTGATATAAATTATCGGCAGTTTCGTCATTCGGGGTGAAGGTGAATGGAGGAAAATGAGAGGTCGATAATGAGGTTTGAAAGCAGGTGGTTTCCTGTTGGCAAACTGACAGGCGCATCTAAGTGTTGTTTTTAATTCAATTAGACTTGAGAGGAGCAAATAAAGTGGAATCGTCCGGCGATTACTCTTTCAATTAATCTCGACCACCTGTCGACAAGTTTGATTAATCGCTTCGTTGGACGTCACGATATAGGGATGACGGTGCTTTATGAGCCACCTTACGATTACGTCTTTTCATATCATTCACTAAACCGAAAAAACGACCTAGATATTGTTCCTTTGATTTCAAATTCGTTTCCGGTTCGTATCTGCGACAATCTACGATTTCTGGGTAAACAGTCAACGTTTTTGTTAGGTGGACAATTTTGGATGGGGCCATATTTCCATTCTTACTAGCAACTATGAATGGAAACTCTGGACCAGGTGCCGATGGGTTTTATTTGAAATTTAAAAACAATTATTCAACTACCTAAGTGATCCATTAATGCAAGTAATAAACATTAGTTTGCTTAGTCATAGGTTCCCTGAGGCCTTCTTGGTTGGCAAGGTAATTCACCTGCTTAAGGGCGGACCTAGTCCCGTATCACTATTGAGCATCTTCTCCAAACTTACTGAAAAGTGGATCAAAAAGCAACTTAATGGACATTTTGAGAATGCTAATTTATTGTCGAAAAGGCAATTTGGATTTTTAGGGGTACCTGGGTGGACGAAGCTCTGTTTTCGTTAACAAAGGATCTTTAGGGTGTTCTGGATGATGGAAAGAAGGTACCTTACAACTATATCCTTTGTCTTAATTTTATACGATTTTATCATTTCCATTCTACCAGGATAACGTTAATTTTTATTTTATGTTATATTAAATCAACGGGCAAAGGGATAATAATTCAGGTTGATGCAGAAGGCACAGGCAGTGCATGGGAGGCATTGCCCAGCTCGGCAGAGGACATTCCATTCCATCCACTCTCTCTAGCTTGTCACCCCCTTCACCTATTAATTATACGCGGATCCGGTATTCCAAAACTTGGAAGTCCGTAATATCTGGCATCCGGATTGTTCTCTCAATATTGGTATTGCAGACTTCAGTGGAGCGGAACGGCTCGGCATCCGGAAGAACATACTGGGAAATTCCACGACGTGCGTGTCGCTTGTTCAACACCGATCCTATCTGCGTGACTATCCACCAATATTGTGGTCATCGAAGTTTAACTGACATCGTCGTCTACCACTACGAAGTACCGGGTCGGGTTTATGTAGTTAATTTTGAAGTTGGGCAATTTACCGGAATTCGTTGTTTTAAGTTACTTAGGAGTTCAATACATTACTTTAAGTTTATACTATTTTCATATTATATTTCCCTTAAGAAGCGAGCGGTATGCGTCTTTATCAATAAAGAGCCCTCTATAGGCCGTAACAGAAGGCCATGTTGATCCTTTTGAATTCGGCCAAGGCTTTTGACTCCATAAACCGAGCCCAATTACTGGGAGCGCTACAATATAACGGTATCACTGGTAGAAGGGTACATTTTTGCGGACGATACCGCTATCTTGTGTACAGCTGATGATTGGGAGGAGCTCTTGGCTCGAGCTAACGCTGACGTGAGATTGCTGTTTGGCTGGATGTTGGCAAATACACCGGAGTTTGAACGTCAACAAAACGAAATACATGGTTATTTCAAAATCCCATTATAGCGCACACATTGACCATGGTTTGCAAATACGCAGCAGCGATAGTATAGGTTCCGATTTGTGTTCGTGCCCTCAAATAGAGAGAGTATCCGTGGTGAGATACTTGAGCGTGATTATAGTGGGAAGCGCATGTTTTATCGCTGTCGAAAAGGGTTCTTAGGTTGAGTCATTCTTACTTTCCTTGGCTCTACAAAGTAGAAATTAAAGTTATGTAATCGGCTGAAAAAAATTTTTTTTTTAGTTTCCTTCAGATCTTTACGAAAAACACTATTTGGGGAAATGGTGTATCTGTGAACGATTTTTAGAGAGAACCACCGTATCAAATCCACTCAAACTTGATATCTCGCCCGCAGCTTATTATGGGACGCGAAAATGAGGGTTTGAGCAAAATCCACCGAAAGTTAACTATGGTTATCATAGTGATCAGCACACTAAATTTTTTTTTCTAAAAAATGGCTCTAACGATTTTGATTAAATTTCTTATATTGATAGCTCCAATATGGCAACTATACCATAAAACTCTCATCTGTAAGAAAATAACGAGAGCAGCACAATAAATTACCAATACTTTCGACGAAAAGAGTTTTTAGCGCGGTTTTGGTTTATTATTCATTCTGAATAATAACCCCATGTTTTCGGCACGAAACATTTTTTACTACCCCCCCCCCGCCCCCTCAAAATTTGATACTTTCAAGACATGGAGATTCCAAATTTGCAATGCCCTTCCGCTGTCCGCCATCCCCCGTCCCCCTCTCGCCGTCTGGGCCGTTTTGTGCTTTTAACGTGGTCTAAAAAATCCGTTCTTTCGCAAAAATCCCATTTGGTATCTAGTTGTGCCCGCCATCTCGGCAATCCGATCGGACGAAGCCCATGGTTGTTATGGGCCAAAAATGGTTAAAAAAAATTAATGAAACGCAGTATAACGTGGCAACTACAGCGGAAGTCAACGTTTCGTCGTTAGTACTCCCTCCCTCCCTCCCGTCATATCAAACTCAATCACCCGCCCGCTCGACTCGCAACGCCCATTTGACTCGCAATGGGTTTGCTGGAAGCCCCCGTCCCGATGGGGCGCCAAGGCCACTTCCTCCGCACACCCCTCCATCGGATCATAAATGCCTACAGACGTTTACGGGCGCCTGGCGCCGGGGGAATTTTTAGTTTCCGTAGTTCCATTGTAGCCATGTCATGTTTCGTATGGTTTATTAGTATTCGATGCTGAATCGAATGGGATGGGTCTCGAAGCATTAGGAAATACTAGGTCAAGCTGTTCATGAAAATAATAAACCATTGTGTAATAATTTGCAGGGATTATTCCTTAACTCCGCTGGAATGTTATAGAATGTTTAAAAAAATTGGTATTGTAGTTAAATCCAATACCTATAGGGTCAGTGTTTAAAAACGCCCATGAGATATATGGGGCTCACTCCAGAAATTCCTGAGTTTCAACTACCGCCGTTTTGCTTACCACCAGTTTTAAAAGTTTTTACCCAATAACTCTGCAAAAGTAATTACTATCCTTCTTCATTTCTATAGCGTCAGGTGTTGTCTCGATTATAAATCAGTATAAGTAATTCATTAATTCAGTATAAATCACTCGTGCAGAGTTTAATAAGTTTTGGAATTTTAGTCTGGGCACTTCCCCATCAATGCAACTGGTGGTTGGGGAGGGGGGGGTTCTTTCTCATCAATATTAACAATAGCTCAAAAATCTATCCCGAAGACCAAAAAGATTTCCCTCGCACGATCTATATAATATCGTTAAAGTGTTTTCTGTCAAGCAAATATACGTAAAACCTCCCCCTCACGTTTTTCCATAAGCACCCCAGTAAGTTTGAGTATGGTAGTACACAAAATAAAATCTATATGTCTCGCCTCCTCCGGCGGTTGTACCTGTACCAAAGTCCCGCTTAATAGGTACGTCACGCCACATTTATTACAGCATGCCGCTTTTATTAAGAAATGCATCAAGTGACTTAAAAGGCCCCACAGTTGTCCCTAGAGCAGCTTATAAGAAGTATGTGTTTAGTCCGATTTACTAGTTCAGTATATAAGTGAAAATAGTATTATTTAAAAAGCGAGCGATGCCGATTTTGTAGTCAGTGACGGTGTTACTAATTAAATAGAAAGAAATATCTAATGGACTTGAAAGTAGTGTGTAGTGGGGTAGTTACCATTGTTCAGCCAATTAAACGTCATATAGTTCTTGAGATGAATACACTTATTTTTCATTTCATTTCGAAAACCGAAAAAAGTCCTTCCTTCCTAGAAATTACTCTCCTGATTTGAAATTGGCGACCATCTAGGAATTCAGGGCAACTGGTCAAAATATTGGGGCTTGAATGGGCCATTTCGAAAAAAAATCCAAATTTGATCCATAATGTAGACCATGCAGGAGTTCTGGACGGGAAAATGTATTCATGACGAGCGCCCAAGGGTAGGGTCATTCTTGACTTAACAGGAGAACGAAGGTTACACGATAGGAAGGAAACCGATTTTCGAGGCGTCTCGTCAATTACTTCGAGTTCTCGTATGGGATTCCAATGGGCAATGAGCTTCCAACGCGCGCCCTTCTTTTAATAGCTCCAGCTACTGTTGAGTCCACTCCAGCAATAACGACCGCGCTGTTTCAAATTTGTTCTTTCGGCGATTAGGTGTTTAACTGTGGAAAACTAAAATGGCGATTACGGGAAACAGTTTGATTCGCGCTCTATTTTGATTGGAAGCTGCCGACTGGAAGGGAAACTCGGGCGAGGAAAAGAGGAAATGAAACTCTGATATCGTCTACAGCCGAGGAAATTGGTTAAGAAATTCCACAGGAGATGGCGTAAAGGGGTTCGGCGACTGGCGAAGCAGAGTGGAAATCGGCGGAAGAGGTCGGTTGAGTTGAGAGAGCGAGGCGAAGAGAAATTGAGATGTAGGGGTTAAAGAAAGTAAGCTGCGGAGTTGACTGTAAGCAAAAGCGAGATTGCAATCGGTAGAAAAGGGCTCTAGCAGTTAGAGAGTGAAATGGATCAGAAATGGGTTGATATAAAAGAGGCAATACTGCAGCGGTGCGGGGAAAAAAGGGCCTTTTTTTAAAAGGGGCCGGAGATTTCATGCATAGGCAAGTGACTTTTGGAAACAGTGTACAAGAGGGAGATTGGATTCTGTAGTATTGTCAGGGCAGGATCCGATGGGTGGGGAGTCTCTGCCCTGGGGATTTATTGGTTTCACTTACATAAGCGAGGGGGCGAGTTCGGATATCAAAAAGGATGTGTTTTCCGGGAGCAGATTTACCATCTTGTCAAACGGATTTCTATTGAATGTGTTATCGAGGTCTTGCGGCAGCACCCTTTTTTTCGTTCCTTCCCGATTTTTGAACAGAGGCTCAGAGCAAATGAAAAGTGTCTACATCTAACTATCGATTGTGAGTAACGACGAACTATTTCCTACTCTAAACCCTTTCTTAGCTAATTTTCTAGACAATTGAAGCTATTGATGTCAAAAAAGCGTACAGTAAACAACTTTTTTGGAAATGTCTGCTCTTAAGTGGTCGTGAGTGTAGCGAACCAACCAAAAACTGTTGAGCACGTTGCATCAGGCGAGCCCTCTCTGCGATGGCAGCTCTTCTTTATTGCCCTTTTCACCCTCAAGAGAACCCTGCCGCTATTTCCATTTCCATTAACATACTGCCAAACAGTAATGCAGGCTCAAGATTGGTCCTTCCTCCAATTTTCGTTCTTCATCCCTTAGAAATACTGTCCCTGGACTAGCAAATTCAGTCCTCATCTGGCTTACTTTCTGGGCCAATCGAGTAATGCACCTGCAGTTCTCATCGGAATTCTACATGGTGTGAACGGTCGACTGCCTCTGGTGTGAGTCGGTCCTCTGCATCCTTTATTGCGCTCCGCCAACCTGCCCACCTTTGGCAGGAGAAGATAGCATGGGCGCATCAAAGCCGCCACTGTCCAACAAAGGGGCAATCAGAGTACGGTTACCAGAAGAGAAGGAGGGCTGTGACCATTGTGAGGTTGTAAGTCGAATGGGGCGTTCCAGGAAGGACGGCGAACCAGGCAACTGCGTGTTTAACTTAATCTCAGCCTACGACTTCGCATATTTTACTGAAAACGTTATTTATTCAATGTTCTTCAAAAGTTACGACGAATTTTCAATACGAAAAAAACCACTTGCGCGTGGGTGTGTTGAAAACAGAACAAGGAGAGAATGGCAGAACCAAATTATCTCAAGACGTGTTCTTGCACCTAAATAGGGTTATTGGCAAAACTGCAGTTATAGTTATGGAGGCACCATTAATTTTTTTGGCTATAGTTCTTAAAAACGATCATAACGGTTTTGATTAAAGACAATATGGACTTACAATGTTTATATGGACAGATCCAAGTAATTCAACGGTAGTATACAAGTTTCGCCTTTGGGACATTGACCAGGGCAGCGCAGTCAAATAACAACAATTTGAACAAAAATCATGAAACAGCTACAAAAATTGGTAACTAGTGTCCTAGTAAATTCCAACTATTTCAGGAAAAAACTCCATGAGTTTCGTACACAAAGGAAGTTCAATAAAATAATTTGCGACAACCTAAGAAATTCCATTATTCCAAAAACGGTTTATTTGACTGGTTTCGTGAAACTGGCAGTTGGAGTGAAACGCCTTTAGCGGCAACAGAATTTATAGAAAGGCCTCGTTTTATGCGAAAAGCTTTTAGCTTTAATTTTTCACACTGTCGTTAAGTTCGAGAAACTATTAATCGAAGGAGTTGGTGCTGGCTGGCGAGTAGGATTAATAGTGTCAACAACCTAACTCAGTGTGGAAACTTTATATTGTTATGGGGGGGATTAATATTGAAAGCGGTATCGCACTGGGTGAGTCGGGAAGTAGTACGATAGAAGCCGAATGCAATTCGAACAAGGAGTTTTTATTCGTGAATTACATTCAGGGCAACGAGGGAACCGGCTCGGTTACAACAGATGGCAGCAAAGTCTCGAGCGAATCGGGGCATTTGGGGTGCCCAGTCAGCACAAATGCCTCAGACGAGCCTTCGCTGAATCGAAGTGCCTGTCCTCAGGTACTCATGAGCACTGCAGTTTCTTTCCATGTACTGCAATCAGGGCGTAATTCGTACACAGACTGTGCACTTCCACGTAGGTTCTTCGAGCCACCTGGCTGGAGTTGAAGAAACGTGGGCACTTTTTTTTTTTTTTACCCCATGATGTTTGCCGCAGATGGAGCAGGGATGTGGCTCTGGCGATGGAGTTTTGTCTTCACCAGGCCATTTCGAAGGCGCGTGGTTTCCCCAGACTCTTTGTTTGAGAGGTCGTTTGGGGGCAGACACGCGGGAAGATGTCGATGTTGATGCATGATGGGGGATTGAGTGGTTGTGAGGTGTACAGTCTGTAGGTTTTCGCTAACTAGTAAGTTTATGCTGCTGCGATGCTAGATAAGCGTTGACCTTTCTATGTAGATGTGCGCGAGATGCTGATAGATCAGAAGCTCTTTTACATCAGTCCTGCTTGCCTCGAAGCTGCCGTCGTCGATTGAACACAAAGCTGTGTTCAACTGTTCTGCAAGAACGGACAACGTTCGAACGCAATGACGGGCGAAAGAGTAGGTCACAGCAGTAGGGCAAAAAAGTTGAAGGTGGGGGATCAAAAATTCCCATCGCATTAGAAGAACCTGTCAAGTTTATATGCGTGGCCGGCATCTCGAACTAATTTAGGGGAAGTTCGACCACTAGTTGGGCGCTAATGTTACAGGGGGGGGGGGGGTTAATATCGAAAGCGGTATCGCACCAGGTGAGTCGGGAAGTAGTCCGATAGAAGCCGAATGCAATTCGAACAAGGAGTTTTATTCGTGAATTTCATTCGGAGAAGTTTTACCACGGCCAGAAATCGCTCCCTCTCAAGTCTCAGGCACATACATATGTTTGTTCATATTGCAGTGCCCTGTGATAATGCCTACAATCTGCTTTAGGTCTTTCCTCTCCATCCTCTTAAGGCTCTGTCTTACCTCGTGTATTTGCCCTGAAATAAAGCGTTTGAAGTGCCTCACTCCCGCAGCATTCCAGATTGTCTGATGCATTTATTGCTACAGCCGTTTTCATGCATTATCATGGCACTGGCAAAAATAGCATGAATCTCTGCAAACTATTTAGTCAGGTCATATGTCATATGGTTTAATGGTATTTTTCGATGCTGAAACGAATGGGATGGGTCTCAGAGGTGTGAGACTGCGCAAACCTGTGCAATCATGCGGTGAAAGAGAATATTAAACCGTTATGTGATAATATTCAGCGTTTTCCAAATGCTTAAAAAAACACTTATTGGTTCTAAGTAGTACGTTTCTGCTGCTCACATTTCCATAGAGATCTGGATAGACTGGAAAAAGTTAGGTATTGGTTAGTTAGAGGGATTTACAAATTTTAATTAAATTTGTTGGAGCCGTTTTGCTGAAAAACGCGAAATCCCACGCGTTGGATACATTTTGATTACCTCCCTTTCCGTCCATGGAAACTGGTCACAATCATGCCGTGCGAAAGAATGATAAGCCGTTGTATAATAATTTGCTGCGTTTTCTTTTGCAGATTTACATCCTAGCGCTTAAGTCGTCCTCTTGCCCGATTGTTACATTGAGATTTGGCGGGGTTGGCGGTAGACGGAGGGAGGGGACGTGAGGGAAATAAAAATGCTAAAGATGAGAAAACATTCGCAGTATTTGCTGGAAGCGTTTTGTGAAAATCGAGATTAGCGGAGAAGAAAAGGGCTCGGGTATAGAAAATTGAAACAGAGTCGTCAGAAAAGGGCCGTATAAACACTTCCTGCGGTGGTGGCGGAGGTAGTGGTGGGAGCGAGAGGGGGTCGGGAAAATAGAAAGAGGTTCTCTCAAACGGCGATAAAAACTCGCGGAGGGGGTTGTGGAGGGGAGCGATTGAGGAAAAGGCGGGGAGGGGGTCACAATTTCCCAAGCGGCGATAAGACTCGGTACAGAGCGGTCGTTGAGCAAAGGGCGACGAAGCGCGGCGAGGAGCAGAGTGAAGTGGTAAGGGCGTTAAAAGGCCGTAAACCCCCGCTCCTTGAACCCCCGAGGAATATCTACGTTTTATTTAAATGTAATGAAACCGTCGGCAACTCCAACGTCCTTAAGGAATGTTGGAAAAATACGGGAAAATCGTCGACTGAACGAGGGTGCGGCGCGTCATAATACTCTCCTCTGTCCCACAGTTGGGCAGTAGTAGGTTACATGATTGCAATGATAGCTACTCGATTGGAAGTAACTTGCTTCAGTAAATTAAAGATACTATTACACTAGTTCATTTGGTTGAAACACTGATTGGCACCTGGAGGCTACAACTATTCATCATTGGCAATTGGAAGCTACAGCTACTGAGGACTGGCGCATAGAAGGTACAACTATTCGTGATTAGCGTCTATATGCTGCATATACTCATGATTAGATACATTTATTCATGATTGGCGTCTAGGAGCTACATCTACTAAGGATTGGTGCTTAAAAGCCACAGCTATTTATGATTAGCTCCTAGAATCTGCATCTACTCATGATTGGCACTAAAATGGAACAAGGAAAATTGACCTTTGCCTCCCGAGATTAGGCCATTGGAACGACGTGACGAGTCGAAATGAAAGGTGGTTGGAGTGTGACGGAAAGCGCAGTGCGGGGAATGAGCGCAGACCTGATACAAACGCTAACACACGCAATATTGTCCCGCAACTGCTTTCAATTAGTAGCGTTTGCCACTACGTTTACTGTGAATTCACTGATATCCATGTAGACGCAGTCGTATACCTTTTAAACCAGTCCTGTTCGACTCAGCATAAAACAATAGCTAGTAAACGCTACCGCACACGACGTAAGTTCAATAAAACTGCCGACTCTGATAGGTTATGTAGCTGCCGGTCAACGGACAAGTGCAGCTACTTTTGTTACACGGTTGACATTATTTCAGTCTCGAACTAAAGTAGTTTTAGTTTTTTGCTTACAGCTATTGCTAGTAGCAAGTAGCTGTAGCTGTTGGCTGAAACTACGTTTTTCACGGCAGCTCCACAAAAGTAGATGTGGTTAACACGTTTTAACCAACGTGTTGCCCGTCACTGACACTTAGATTAGTTGGTTTCCATAGAACGTGGAGGTATAAAAACAGTCTCCCCGAGTACTTGACGAACTGGTTGAGCCTTAGGTTCTGAAATTCATTGTGTGGCTGCTACTCATTCTAAAACTGTTGTCTTTGGCCTTAAAAATGTCCGCACTAGTCATTGTTTCCCCAAACATCTTCGTCCTCAAGCTCCTTTTGTTACATATGGAATGTTTACCTCTTCAGTTATTTCTAATTGACTACGGTTTTCCCCTCTCCTGGACTTTCCCATCTATCTTTTCCCACCCCTGAATTCTCCTTCTTCTCAACACACAGCTCCTTCTAAGTCAATCATCCATCAGCACTCGCGATACAGTTTATTCCCACCTCTCCCAACGATTCGTCTTTCAAATCTCGCGCTACTCCCAACTCAACTCTATCTCTCTCTTCCACTATCTCACAACCCCTTTTACATTTATTGACCTTGTGCGCGTTTATATTTTCACACTCAACCAGAGTAGGGGATAAATGGGGTTTGAAAGCCGGAAGTGACAGTTCTGGCCCAATTGGAGTGGGGGAAGAAAACCACGCCCCCTTGCCAATCGTACTATAGTACGAGGTTTTTGGCCTCACCCCCCGACCAATTACGTTATAGTACCACCTTTCCTATCCCCTCCACCCCGCCCCCTTTCCCCTCCACCATAATTATTAACAAATCATACTGTAGTACGACCTTTTTTACCCCCATCTCCTTCCCAAATTTCCGGAAGTTAACCACCTCTCCTTCAGTTTGCCCCTCCCTCTAACCAGTCATGTTATAGTACGACCTTTTTTACTACTACAGTACTACAGTATGATTTGTTAATAATTATGGTGGAGGGGGTAAGGGGGCGGGGTGGAGGGGATAGGAAAGGTGGTACTATAACGTAATTGGTCGGGGGGTGTGGCCAAAAACCTCGTACTATAGTACGATTGGCCAGGGGGCGGGGTTTTCTTCCCCCACTCCAATTGGGCCAGAACTGTCACTTCCGACTTTCAAACCCCATTTATCCCCTACTAACCGGATATCGCCATTCTGTCAAGTGTAATACAGTCCTCACTCATTCGTCTGCCCAACTACCATTATTTAGTAATCAACCCAAAGTTAACCCACGACGCTGTCAATACGTTTTTCCTGAGTTTCGTCTTTAAGGTTCTGGAAATTATCGAGAAAAACGGCAAGAACTGCTTGAAAAGGTTGCGCCAGTGATTTGAATTCCGGAATTTCATCGGTTACTAATAATCATCTAATGAACACTATTAAACTCTTATCGTATAGTCAGTTCATTAACTAGCATTTCTTGCTTCGTTGAGAGCACTATTCTACGAGCGGGCTTTTATGAGGAAGAAACTCCGCTAAAGTAGGTTTTGTGGGAAGATGTTCATTAGTCACTGGGCTTCTCATTTTGGTTTATTATTCATTCTGAATAATAACCCTATGTTTTCGGTCACGAAAAATTTTTTACAACCCCCCCTCAAAATTTGATACTTTACGTTTCAAGACATGGAGATTCCAAATTTGCAATGTCCGGGTCGTTTTGTGCCTTTAACGTGGTCTAAAAAATTCGTTCTTTTGCACGAAAATTCCATTTGGTATCTAGTTGTGCCCGCCATCTCGGCAATCCGATCGGACAAAGCCCATGGTTGTTATGGGCCAAAAATGGTTAAAAAAATTAACGAAACGCAGTACAACACGGGAACTACAGCGGAAGTCAACGTTTCGTCGTTAGTACTCCCTCCCTCCCTCCCTCCCATCACATCAAACTCGATCACCCACCCGCTCGACTCCCCTTTCGACACGCAACAGGTTCGCTCTAAGCCCCCGTCCCAATTTCCTTGACCCGACGGGGCAAAATCATCAGACGTTTACGGGCGCCTGGCACCGGGGGAATATTTCGTCATGTTTCGTTTGGTTTACTAGTATTCGATGCTGAATTGAATGGGATGGGTCTCGGAGCAGTAATACAAGGTCAAGCTGTTCATGAGAATATTAAACCATTGTGTAATTGTGTGCAGGGTTTTTCCATAGCTGAAGGTTATTAAAACTGTTTAAATGAACAAAAAATCAAATATCTGACGCATTGGTGAGTTTGTCTATTCTTAACGATTTGTACTCAGTTCGTTGACAACACTGAACTGTTTACCAAACCAAACTCCAGCTGGGGCAGAAATTGATGTATTCGGTAGTAGATGAGTGTTATGGTCCATGAGAGACCATTAGAGTTTTAAAACTCAATTAAGCTCATTAATTGTTTACAGTTTATGTAATATTCAAACATCCACCTGCAACTACGGATGATACATTTTCTAAGAAACGCGCATTACTTTATTTATTGTTAGATGGCGAAGGGCAATCTCGTGATATATGTGCAGAGTTTAAAAGAGCGCTGTATATTATTGGTCTAACACTTTATCGGCGCGGGAGTTTATCAGACGTGAAGGATATATAGCCGAACTGATATATCGCAGCTTTCGACCGGCTTAGTCTGCTCTTTCCGAAATATGACGCACCTTCCCCATTAATTCCGATTCATCTATTGCGGATTAGGATCGACTACCAGTGATACTGTCGACTTCTCCAAACAAGCGCCAATTCATCTGCGCGCATCCCGCCCTCAACGTTCGCCGAAACGATCTTAAGGGGGGGTTTAGTTATCGGGTGATCTGTTAACGTCAGAAAAGCGCACCGATTGAACTGTCGGAGAAGATGGAAATGGAAACAATTCTATTAGCAGAAATCAAAAACCGACGTTTAACTGAACCACGGAAAATGGCGCAAATTGCAAATTGATTTTAAAAACTAAAACTATGGCAATTGTCTCAATACATGTACGTGCGTAAATCTGCTTCATAACTTTTTCCGACGAATATCATTAGGAAGTAATGCGCCAGAGGGTTGGAACAGCCCACACAAACACGTCTTTTAATTTAATAATTAATCAATGATGTGGTTAGATTTTAAAAGAACTATTCGCCTACACTTGGGTGCCTCAACGATGGTTTCGACAGTTACGGTTACAAAAAGAGTCTCAGCTGTTGAATATATCGATTTAAACGCCAGCGGTTTGTACGTTTCGTCTCTAGGCATTTTGACCGAAAACGGAACCCATTTTTGACTCAGACAACACTGAAAACAGTCAAATTCAAAGTTCATGCATAGCATCGTGAATTATAGGGAAGACACAATTTTCAACTAAAATTCCAGGGTAAACAAGCAAGCTTTTTGAGTCTACGGTCGCGATTAGTTGAGGGCTTAACCAAATCAGCTCAAATTTGATTTAACCCTCGCTGATTAACGTGCAACGCCAAAATAAGGATTACAATAATTAGAAGTGATTAAACTAACTATAGTTATCACAGCGATCAAAACGCCAAATATTTTACTAAAGTTAACGTACCTATTTGGTAGGTCGGTCTTCTCTGGCTGGTGAGATACTGTGGGCGAGCGCTTTAGATGTAAAGACATCATCGTCTGGCCGTTAAGACTGTAGAAGAAGATATTAGGGCACCAGCCAAGGCCGACGGAACAATGACCGAAGTCGTGGCCATTCAGGCCCATTTCCCCTGAGTTATTGGGAGTCGGCTTGGCTTCTTTGAAAGGGGTTTTGGAATCTACCTGTCCCCTCCGCAAATTCTAGGATCTTTTTCCATTCCGTTCCTCTCAAACTAGTATTATTAAGTATTCTCTCCCCTAGTATATTGAGTCTAGTACCAAACCATAACGGGCATTCCCTAAGAAAGTGATCTACCGTTTCTATTTCTCCACACGGGCACCTAGCGTTGATGTTGGGGTTGGTCCTGTTGAGAGTCTTACCCACCGGGTAGTGCCCAGATAACATCTCAGTGATTCTTCGTAGTCTTACTTTACTTAAGCTCAGTACCCAATTGGTTCGTTGCAGGTCGTTACTAGTTATGCCCATAATTTTGGAATGTTGGTACCCTTCATGGTTGTTTATTTCGTTACTGACGTTACTCCACATTTTCTCATTTATTTTCGCTTTCAATTGTTGCATTGTGATAGGCGAGAACGGTTCTGCTTCACAAATGTGTCCCCTGGCTCCCGCCTTGGCTAGTTAATCCACTTTCTCATTTCCCGCATATGTCCGGGTATCCATTTTAGCGTGATTGTGTTCCCTAGTTGATGGAGTTTTCCAACTTTGTACTTTGCTTCTTCTATGAGGTAGCTCCTGACTATTGGGTTGCCCAGTGTTTTTACCACAGATTGGTTGTCAGTATAGATAGCTATATTCGTATTCCTAATGTTCCTTGTTACAAGCGTGCTAATACATGAGTTAATCGCGATGAGTTCACTTTGGTAAACTGAGGTGTTTGTACCTAATGAAAGTGATTCCTCCCATTTTGGTCCATTTAAATGTTTGGAGCCGTCTGTGTAGAAGATGATTTCAGATGCATCCACCACCGATGGCCTCGTATCCCACACTTGTCTTGAGTCTATTCTAGTGTTGAGGTTTCCCTGGAACTGATATGTCATTGTCCTGTCATCCATTGGCATGTTTGCTTCAGGTATGCTACTTATAATGCTTGCGTAAATCGACCTGTGGTTCCAGTCGCTTTTTTTTCTGAGTCTTAGTGTCCCTCTCATAGCCTCTTGTGTGATTTACCATTTCATTGGTAACACTCCTGTCAGTACAGCCATTATGACATTGGGTGTACTGTGAAATACCCCTGTAATTAACATGGTTATAACTATCTAACTTGTACAGGGCACTGTTTTTAGTGACTCCTGTCCACGATACCAGTGCTCCATACACAACTCTAGGTCTCACTATAGTTTGATGTATCCATTTCACATATGTTGGTTTTAAGCTCCATGTTTTCCAGACCTTTGATCTGTAGGAGAAGTTTCCTCCCTTTCTCTAATTGACGAGCTGTCTGATGTTTCCACCTTAATCGTCTGTCTAATATGACCCCTAGATATTTCACTGATGATGAAAGGGGGATATCGCATCCCCTCATCATCACATGGTAACCAGTGGTATGTAAAGACATCATCGTCTGGCCGTTAAGTCAGTACTAGTTCGTTAAGTCAATAGTTAGTTGTTCGTGGACCTTATATAGAAAGAGAAATGTTAAAGCGTCGTAAAGGGGTGGAGGGGGACGAGGTCACGCACCTCAGGGGAAATCTGTAATCCATTTGGAGGTGAAGGGAAAGGAATATAAGGTTAGTATGTCCGTTGGTTGTCAATTCTAAGTCTTTTTCGTATGGGGTGGTCTGTAAATCCGTCAGTTAGTTGTTTTAGTAATTTACCTACCGGTGGAAGTAACCCAACTAAGGTACAAAATATTTTCTTTCATAAAAATAGTCAATAACGGGATAGAATATCTTGAGAAAATTAATTAGTTTAGCGCAGTTCTTTCTTTACGAATTCATGTCACTGTGGTAGCACAATAAACTGCCTATACCGCAAGCCTTGTCCTGATAAGCAGGGGGCCAAACAGGAAAATGTTAAAATAAACATTTAAAAAAAAGCGGATTTTTGCAAAGGAGAAAACATAACTGAACAGTAAAGAAAAATAAACGAACACTCCAATCTCCTGATAATATATATAAATTAATACAATAAAATTTTGCTATGGAGATGACGTGGTTAAACGATGCACCTCTTTCACCGACGAATAACTCACAAGCTGGTAGGGTTTTTTTCTAAGTGTGCGGATTACTCTGATTCTGAGAAGTAGCAGAATGAAGGAGGAGGAGAAATGTTCATGGTGGTAGAAAAGAAAACAGTAGGCATAGCGAAGGATAGATCGGAGATGAGTGATACCATGATAACGATAGTTAAGACTAAACCAGTAAACTAGTGGTTAAGACAATGGTTTACATTCCCGATGAAAGTCGGGCAATAGCTGACTGAGTCAGCAGATCCCCGAACGTCTCCAAACCCCCCTCGTAACACTTCTTTTTTATTTAATTCGCCACCTTATGTGTGATCCCATCCAAAATATGAACAGCCACACCACGGCGAGAGTTTAATAACGTTTGTCAGATAATTCGGAGCGAATCCCAAAATTCCCAAGTTCAAACCATGCTGATACTATCATTCAATTTTTACTCCAATTGCAAAAAAACTCAATTCAAGAGCAGCAATATACCACTCAGTAACCGTCACGGAGTAAGTAGTAACTCAATAAATTTCGGAACTTAGCTGTGACTTTGAATTCAGAATTTTGAGCTGAATATCATACTGAATGAAATTAGTCAGATTAGTTGCTGGAAGCGATAAGAATCTCTGAATGAACGCGGTGCTTAGGAAAATTGTGTGACGCACCAGATAATGTCTGACACGTTCGTGTTTACTTGCGACGTGGGGTCGTTCTTGACTATAAAAGTTAACTTTGATGTGGATTCTCGAGAGCGAGTCAGGATGAACGAAATGCTTTCTCTAGGCTGACGTTTCGCTTAATTTATTAAGCATCATCAGGGCTAAAGAACATTCACAGCAGGTAATTGAGCTTTTAATTCTTCTTCACACCGCTCAAACTCCCGAACAAGTTACACGTGCAAAACATTATTCCGGCTTCAATACCTATTTTATCACAGTAGAATTCACAGAATGATACAACTACCAGAACGCCATGTCTCTCTCGTTACAGAGGATTGATACTCAGCAAAGGGCTGTCAGAAAAAATATCTAAGTCTTTCACAAACCAAATCAGTTGTAAAATAGCGCATACAAATAAAAACAACGTAAACAACTTGTATTCAAATACAAAATATAGAACTCTCACCCAAAACTGCAGCTGCATCGTGTACTCCATGCCATGTGGCAATTGTCCTAAACTGTATATAGGGGAAACAAAGCAATACATGAGTTCCAGAATTAGGGGCCACAAATCTGATATCAACACATTCCACACAATCAATGACGGACATACAATCGATTTTGACAGTGCCAAGATTCTTGACCAGGAAAGCCATCGCTTCAAACGTAAAATAAAAGAAATGATACATATATAAGCAAATCCCCAACAGCGTGTAATAAAAGGACTGGCTCTGCCAATGTTTGCAAAATTTATTCAAACCCGATAATCAATTACACCTAACTTTCATGTACACCTTGTTTCTCCCATTTCTTCTTGGAGAATAAGAATAATTTCATGTTTCGTCATACTTCAAGTTATTTCTGATCTTCTCACTATGTTCCTTTTTACTCATCACCTCGTTAAAACCTTTCACATTCGTCCAATCTGTTGTTTAGTTTCAAAGTCTGTCCGTTAAGTTTTTTCTCCGAATATCATTTCCCGAGGGATGTTTTTCAACAATAATTCAGTTCAATGTGTCTTTATAAGTTCCTTATAATTTATTGTAACTCAATTGCCGGCTGTGATGTCCTATAGCCCTGGCGACGCTTAATTAATTGAGCGAAACGTCGGCATAGAGAAAGCCTTCCATTCTTTCATTCGTCCTTACTGGCTCTCAAGAATCCACACCAAACTTCGTGTTTACTGTTTTGGAATTGTACGGAAAATCCAGGGAAAAAAAGTTGGCCAAAGAGACGACAGTAATTTTTAAACCTCCTACGAGTTAGTTGCTTATTCACCTGAATCGACTTATTATAATGTTTGTTTCGCTTCGTTTTGGCGTTTCATGTTAATGTGCAAGCTTAGTGCAGAGTTTAGTTGATTTTATACTGACGTTCTTTCTTCGTCGCATCCTCACACTCACAGACCGTTTGATTCAATGATGTCGGTTGAACTTCTAAGACTTAAATATGTAAAGATTTGAAGAATACCGAAGAAACAGTTGGCCAGTTGCGTAACTTTCCTTTTTATTTCGTCACGCAAAGGGAAGTAGGAAGGTAACCGGCGGATGACTGAGGGGAACCCACGCAAAAATGCTTAACTATTCCCATCCCAGTCAAACAGCAGATATCGTCACTTTTCGAGCAGTTCATTCTGTTCCTCGAGGTATCCTCGAGACGATTTTGGTTCCAAGTGCCGTCCATCACATCCCTCCGTCAGACTCAGAACAGCCGACATACGACATGCCGAATGAATTTGTCGAGGGATTGACGAAGGGGGGAAAAAATTGAAGAAGTGATTTGTTACTGGCGAGAAGATCAAAGTCGGAACTACGAACTATTTTATTCTCTCAAATTTGTTTGGGAGTAGCCGTAAAAAGAGGTACAGCCCGAGTCATAAAACTAGTCGCAGGGGTCGCCTCTTGAAAACGATGAGGATTCTCTGGCAAAAGAGGTTTACTGCCTTCCTAGTTCTTTTATTCTTTTTACTACTTCTGCTCCTCCTTCTCCTCCGCCGCCGCCGACGAGGGTTCATAATGCGGGATGCAATTTGTGAACATTAACGCCGATTTGGGCTGTAAATGGATGTCAGCTCGCCCGTAAAGTAGGTGATTAAATCCACTCCCAATAACCTGGAACTCATCTCCTGGTCGAACGTCTAAAATCAATCATTTAGAGGATTTATATGTTGTTTTCGGATCGATTCAGTCGCTAGAAATTTTCTCGGAAGCTAATTATAGGGAAGTATGATATGATGCCTGAGTTAATAACCCCTTTCAACACCACTTGACAGCCATTATTCATACTTAGGAAGAGGCAGTGAACGGTTGAGAAGGAAAAAAAATAACCGTTGCAACGCATCACACAACTTTTCTCAGTGATTTTTGTCACTCTAGCAAGTAATTCATTAAATGTATGTAAACGTGGTAGCTCAACGTTCTACATAGAAACTGGCGGCGCTAAAGGTAATTAGTTCACATGTGATTTGGTTGTCTCTCACCTTGCAGGAAACAGAGTTTGGTTTCCACATTCGGCACACAGTAATAACGGCCCTCTTCCGCTTGATGGCCAACGCCAGAGGAGGACAGTTAAGCACGAGGCATATGAACGTCATTCCATTCATTTATAAGGAGCGGAGGTGTGGGCTGATACACTGAGCATGGACTTCCACATGACGTGCATGACAGCGGGGCAGAAGAGGTGCGCCCGACTTGCTCGTACTACGCATTTTCTCAGTAAGCAGTTTTGGCCTTCAGGCATCCAAACAGAGAGAAAGAGAGTGGGAGTGAGGAAGAGAGACTGGCTCATCAAGGGGGCAACCAGACTGTAGTCACCAGAAGAAGAGGAGGACTGTGACCCTTGGGACCTTCTCGTAGCTCTTAGCGCACGGCTTATCTGGAGGCGTTATTGGGGGGGGGGGGGTGAGTGTTATCCCAATCCACCTACTGGCAGTCGAGTGGAAGAAGTTGTACCCATAAAGAGGGTAACAAGAGTGCGGCCAACAGAAAGTAAGATATAGGGCTGTGACCCTTGTGAGGTGGTGCGACGACTCAGTCGTCAATGGGGGACAGCCTAGAGGGGGGCCTGTAGCTGTTTCCAGCACTTGGCCCATGACTCAGGCGGCACCACAGTGGTTTCTACTCACCAGCATTTAGATCTGCAGGACAATGGTGGATGATGCTTCCCCTACGACCTTCTCATGAAAAGAAATGAGCAGGTTGGAGGCGCATGGTGGAGCATACAGTCGGCCTGCACATGCCAGGAGCATTCGTCCGCACGATGTTGAATTCCGATGAAAAATGCAGGTGCGTTGCTCAATTTTCCCAGGCTGTGCTCAGCCACAACAGGATAGAGCTTGCTGATCGTGGACCAGTATCCCGCAGGTATGAAGAATGAAGATGCAGAGGAAAGACCACCAGTTGAACCTGCTAAACTGCTGAGCAGTATGAGAGGATGTATGAGAATGCCGGCACGCTATAAGATTCTTGTGAGGCTGAAAATAGGACAAGAAAAAATAGCTGCCATCGCAGAGAGGCATGGGGACCAACCTGATAAACGGTTCTGGTTGCTAGTAAAATTAGTAAAGTTAAAACTTATTTTCTTCGACATTTTTGACAGATAATTGAGCTGCTCACGTAATTATCCCAAGGATGAGAATTTTACAGCACTGCTGCGTCATTTGGAACTGTCCATACCAAAGATTCTTAAACCTTAAAAATCACGAGCAACCACCGAAATTCTGAGTTCCAAACTAACGTCGTTTTCGTGACTTTTTCCTCTACAATTCCAGAATCGTTGACACAAACCTTACCAGAAATATCTTGTTGACATTCCCATCAACCCCTACGCGTTGATTTAATAATGAAAGTCGTGCCGCAAGTAGCTCGATAGATTCCGCAACATTAAGCGCTCCCAGTTTCTACGTGGAACGGTGTTTTACAAGCTTCTGTTGGCTGAGTGAACTGCACGAGGTTAGAGGATGGTTGAGTAATGCTTTCCACTAGCTATGTTCGAACGTTTTCGGATTCTCTCAATATTACTCGTTTCACCACCAAACTCAGTATTTCTCACACATAAATTTCATCCCACTTCGTGTTACTTCACTTTTATTCAACTCACTACACCCTTTGTCTGATGAGTCTTGCTTTGAACTCACGAGGTACATGTTGTGGCTTCACCTTCGAATATCTTGATAAGATGATCTCCTCATTCAGGTAATATGTGTGAACGGGTGAGGAAACGGAATAGAACAACGCTGTTTAGAAAGGGTGTAGGACAAATTTTGATCAAAGTAGCGGAGCTTAGGGCAACTTCTGCACGTTCAATAGTTGCATTTGTTGAGAAAACTTCCACGACAAGTTACAAACTACTATTTTCTGGAACCCAATCTCCCAGTTGAAAAATCAATCGACTCGACATTGGACGTGCGGCCGATTCGGATCTCGAAGGGAGATGGAGATTTTTGTAAGCAAAGAGCCAGTTAACATTTTTTTTTCCCCCTCCTCTCGCAGAACGTTTGTCAGCGGCGCTGAATTATGTGACAAAGAGGGCGAGTAGATAGCGGCTACTTCCAATTCGCTCTTCTTTATTGTCACGTCAAGCGTCTATCTAACTCCGGGCAACCGAGGGGTGACCTGCCAAGCTCTCCGGGTCTGGAAAAGGGGTTGAGGGGAACGTATCTTTGGAAGGAAATTGAGTGGGGAGTCGGTCGTTGGACAAAAATACGGACGGGGAGAGGTCAGATAGGCTGTTTATCCGGTTGGTACCGGAAGTTGTGGAGCCTGAAGATCAAGTAAGCAGAGCTTCCTCTGGTTTTGGAGCCTTCGGATGGGACCAGGGCGGGATAAATCAGATTCGCCACAGGAGGAGGCCGCCGTTTGTTTGGAAACTCCCGGGTAAACATTAAGTTTCCGGAGTCCGAGACAGTTGATTACGACTATAGTATCCGGAGATTATAATTAGACGAAGAGCACGAGTCGATGGACAGACGAGTTTGTGGCAGCGGGGCCTCAACAATTGCCGACGTACTTCTATTCTAACACCAATCTAATATAAAATTAGCTCAGATAAAGCGAGTAAAAATCTGCTTGAACTTAACCTATCTACGTAGTAAAACTAGAATTTACCGCGTAGCACCACAAACTGTCCACAACCGATGTCTTCAGCTTATACTGACGTTGCATCAGAATGTAGGTAGTTTCTAGTTGGCTGAACGTATCCCGTAAATTTGATGAACTTGTGGAGACCATTTCGAGAGAATTGTCAATACGAGCTTACATTCTGCTGAACGGATGATGACAGAATGCTCATATAAGTTGATCAAAAAACACTATGCCAGGTTGATCAAACTCAGTTTTGTTACAAGGTGAACGAAAGCGATATTGCAGTAGTAAGTACGATATTAACCTAATGCAATTGGAACATAGGATTTTATTCTCAATTACAGTTGGGGAAGTTTTACTACCGGAACTGCTCGGTTACAACTGATAGCAGCGAAGTTTCGAGTGAATTCGGGGCATTAGAGGCCAGCACAAATACCCTAGACGAGCCTCCGCTGAATAAAAGAGTTTGGTTCGTCCCGGTACTTTACTCCGCCCAAGATGAAGTGCCTGTCCGCACACTTCAGTTTCTTGCCATGTACTGCAATCAGGGCAAGGTTGCTGTCCACCCTACAAACGAGGGCCTAGTCTTGAGCGAGGGTAAGAGAATTTAGATTACAGTTCCAAAAGGGTGCCCATGTTTGTTGTGGGAGTATTGAATTTAGAACTACAAATAAACAGTCACCTAACAATGTCTCTGACATACACATCTTGGGATTTGTGGATCGTACGTCTTCGTCCCACGCAGCTGCGACATCCATAGTTCAGAGAATCGGTCCATCTCTTGGCGAAAGACGATTCTCTGAGTAAGGGGAGTCGGAGTTTGCCTCCTCCTCAGAGGACACTTGCCCTCAGGTGTTCCAGAAGGGGTAGTGCAAAGCGAAGATGCTGCGTATACCATGCACTGATTAGTTGCACTTTTGGGAACAAGCGCGGCGCTCTGGCTCATGGTGTAGCAGCGTGATGCCTGTGTTGGCAGCATTCACACGTGTACGTTGAGAGACAGCTCTTGAGTGTGTGTGAAGTTGCCAGACAATTCGTACACAGATTGTGCACTTCCACCTAGTTCTTCGAGCATCCAGACTGGAGTTGAGGCAACGTGGGCACTTTTTTATCCCATGATGTTTGTCGCAGATGGGGTAGGGATGTGGATCTGGCGGTGGAATTCTGTTATTTCCCCGGACTTGTTCGAGAGGTTGCTCGGGGACTGACACGCGGGAAAAAGTCGATGTTGATGAAGGTTGGGGGATTGAGTCGCTGTGAGGTGTACGCTGAGGAGGTTTCCACGGCTGCGATGCTAGGTAAGCATTGATCTTCTCTATGTAGATGTGCGGGAGATCCTGGTAGACCAGAAGCTTCTCGACATCTGTCCTGCTTTCCTCAAAGCAGCCGTCGTCGATCCCACCTTGGACGGGAGTGACTGTGTGTTACTATTGATGGCTTAACCTCTGAAACTGGCTATTTTAAGCGTTTTTCCGGTTTTTTTTTTGACCCGACGGCGTGTGGGACAAGTTCCTTTGTCACTGCGGCCGCATATGGGCCTATTGTGACGCAGGCCCTTTCTTAGTAGAAGGCGTCGTACATACCCGCCCCCCTTAGGATGCCGAGTATGTCCTTCACCGCAGAGTCTGCTACGGTTTGGGGTTCAGTGGTCCCCTGACCGAAGTATTCAAAGCGTTTTGCTGCCAAGGCAGGGCATTCACATAGGATATGCTCTGCTGTCTCGTCCTCCTCATTGCAAAGTCACCATTCCACCGCCTCTGAGATGCCCATCTTGTTGAGGTGATATCTGAGTGGGCAGTGCCCGGTGAGGAAGCTTATCAGTACTCTCAGATCTTGTCTAGAGAGTGTCAGCATCACCTTCGCCCTTTGACAGGAAGGCGTGACAAGCCTTTTCGCCTGTCTTAGTCGTGGCTGGCGATGCCAATGGGCGCCATTTTCCTGTATCTCCCATCGAGCAACCAGACGGTTCAGGTGACTTTTCGTCCGACCCACGTGTGGTTCAGGCCTGATGGGTAAGGATTCTGTACCCCTTTTCGCAAGGCAGTCAGCCTTTTCATTGCCCTCATGCCCCCTGTGAGCCGGCACCCAAATGAGGGAGAGCCTGTTATGGGCGCCGAGCTGCTTGAGCGCATGGAGGCATTCCCATGCCAGCTTAGACCTAAAACTATAGGCTGCGATGGCCTTTAAGGCGATGGCCTGGCTGTCTGAGAAAATGTAGACCCGCTTGCCCTTGAGCCCTTTGTTCAGGATCTCTTCTGCGATCTCTTGGGTTTTGCCCATTGTTCGCGGCTGCTTATTCAGCACGCTGACTTTATTCACAGCTGGCCGCAGACATGCCCCTGGGGACAATGCCGTGGCCGTTCCACTATCCACAACCCGTGGTCGCGCCTGGTAGCATGGGCATGCTCCTGGGAAGATAACCCAGAACCAGGCACGATATAATTACTTGATATCTGTTTTTATATTGACATTCCAGAATTGCCGCGTGAGTGATCTACGAATATTCTTAGGCGGTATCTTTGAAAGATGTTCACCTCTTTCGTTTTCGTTTAATTAATTCATCCTTCCCTATAACGATTTCATTGAATCGAGTGCCGACAAAACTAAACAAGAGCGTTCTGTGATGTCCACCCTCGCAGATGCTTTCGCTTCCGGTTCGCACGAGCTCGTCTCCAAGCGCCAACCCTCTCCGGTTAACCGCAAAATTTTCACCGCGGTTTCGTTCAAAGAGATGACCCTCGAAAGCTGAGTAAATATTGTGCTTTGTTTGCAAGTTGGCTTTCAAGGCGGAGGGAGCTTATGTTTCAAATGGCAGGGTTTTCCAAGGAATTAGCTTCACCGCCAGACCTTTCTGACATTGGAAGCGCAGCGGAATCACCTGCTTGAGCATTAAGTTGGTGGTTTTCCGTTTCGAGCCGACGTTTTCCCCCCTCTCCAACTACGTAAACTGTTGCTCTTCGTGAGGGCCTCAGATTGTTTGTTGTTTTATTTGGTCGGGGGTTTAACTTGTTTACTGTTATTTGATAGCTAGTGAGACCTACCTGAGCTGCCTGATTGCCTTGATTGCTATTGATTCTGCACAGTCCTGCTATTTTGTGGTTACAGCCGGTTGCGCCGATGAACTTGATTCAGCTAATATTTGATAACTAATTCATGTTTACCAATCACATGTTAAGATTAAGAATAACGCCGAACGTCACCAAATTAATGCCGTTCCAACACACGAACTCCGCCTTTATTTTAAATTACAACCTGTACACCTCCAAGCATCAGAACGGGCTCATTGGTAACGTATTTCGTACTTGTGAGTGCTTCAACAATTTAATTATAAAAAAATGGGTGAAAATTATTACACGGCTTGATGCAATTTCACATCCCATTCGATTCAGCGGGTTTTACAATGGAATAACGAAAATTGGCATTTTCTAAGCGACGCTAGGCAATTGGCGACGATTATTTCTTCTGGTTTATCATTTATTATGAACACCTTCTCAAATTTGACTCTTTCCGTTTGAAGGCACGGAATTCTAAATCTGTGGTGTTCGTCCGCAGTCCAGGCAATGTTTTGCCTTTAAAGAGGTCTAAAAAATCCGTTTTTCGCGCAAAATTTCATTTGGAACCTAGTTGTGTCCGCCAACTCGGGAATCTGATAGGACTAAACAGATGATAGTTATGGGCAAAAAAATGGCCAAGAAAAATTAACCATGCACAGAATTATGGCAGTTTTATTGCAATTACGTCGTGTTTTGTGTCGTTTTCTAGGTATTAGTAGATGCTAAGTTGAATAGAACGGGTCTCAGAGGTATAGGACTGCGTGTGGGTCAAAAACCGTGAAATTGTAGTAAACGCCTGTGGTGGATGCCACGAATTCCCGGAACTAGCGGCATCCACTACAGGCGTCTGGCGTGCAGAACTCCTTCCTGGGATTGTGGTCGTCTCCGAATAAGTTTTCTTCCTCTGCTTTCCACTCTTGGGGTTTCGGATCATGTGGATTGGTGCACCTTGCTCATAATTAGCGGGTGACGACGACTATCTCTTCATCGCTAGTGCAACTACTTCTTTTAAAGATATGGCGGCGTTCTCCTCGCGGATTCGCTCCAAAATTGACCCCTTTCCAAGCCCAGTAACAAATTTATGCTTGACCATCTCGTCCAGTTGCGCTCCAAATTCGCAGTCCGTAGAATATTTTTTTATTCGTACGAACCAATTACAAACGGTCTCCCTTTGATTCTGCCGTAGACTATCGAAAGCCAGCCTGTTTCTCCATACTGAAATCTTCGGAGCATAATGGTTCGCCAGTAGCTCAGCCAATTGTTCAAACGTCTTGGATTTTGGTAAAGATGGGTGGCACAGTTCACGTAACACTTCATAGACTGTTAGGAGCAAACACACGCGACGTCCTCCCTGAACGTAATTTCCGGTAAAATATTGGTCTAACCTTTCAATGAAAATCGACCATTTGGCGTTTACGTCGAACGAAGGTAAATCTCCAACTGCCGGACCTCGGGCAAGGTAGTTGAGAAAATCTGCCGTGGGGAATCCGCTGATAGTTGCCGTGCTTGGCGGCGTTGGCGTCGTCAAGGTCAACGAAAAACAAAGAAACTAAGTGACGGGCCTTCCGTAAATGAAAAAAAAAAATGAATAATACTTTTCTCCTCGTCGCCAATTGAAATAAACTGATGGAAAATAATAATAACAATAAAACTGGATAATACAGGAAATATCATGAACACTGGTAGTCGTTACCGAAAAGAACATAAGTAAACCTTTTATTACGCATACTTGACCTGGGCTCAACCACAGTTGCCAACATAAAATTATACAAAATACAACACAAAATGAGGCAAAGTTCACAACTTGAAGGAACTCGCGGGAACGATATTTCCGCACTGCCTCCCGTCTCACTCCACCCAACCGCCGCGTCAGGGCACAATAGAAAATGACAATTTTCGTTGTTCCGTTGAAGTCTGGCCACGTTTCGTATCGTTCACGAGTATTTTTCGATGTTGAATCAAATGAGATCGATCTCGACAAACTGAGAATGCGTCAACCTGGATAAACAGGAGTTACCGGAAATATTACCGGAATGGCATTTGGCACTGTCCGTCTGTGCTTGAATCGAATTACTCAAGTTTCGGAGGTGTGTGAGACCGCCCCAAGGTTGTCACCAGAGGATTCACCGGAAACATTCAAAACTCAAATCTTACGCTATTCCGGTTTGGTTGAATTTCTTCACGCTTCATACATCACACCATCCAGTTATTTTGCGATCATGGCAGTTTTACTTACAAAAATTGCCGTATTACGTTTTAAATAGCTGTCCAGGCTAGATTACGCGTCTCAGACGTATTGATGATAGAACCAAGGAAATATATTTTATTAGTCGACTTTCCATAAGGGTAAGAAATAGAAATAATTCCGCTTTCTTATTCGAATGTCCCGAGATAGTGAAATTGGGCCATCATGAGTGGAAAATAAAGAACCAGCGCCTGATTGGAAGGAAGTTGGGTTTGGGTTGAGTAGTCATTAAAAATTCTGGTTCTTATCAAACTTCAGATATTTAAGTTTCAAACTCTTCCAAAGCCCCCACTTCATGCTCCTAACCAATTTCAACTTCTGCAGAGGTTAAAGCGGCCACTTTAGCTTCCGGCAATTATTAGAAATTACAATTTGGTCAAATCTGATGAGGGTTGGGCATCTACGGGACGTACGGTTTACGGGGATTCACCAAAGCAGCGCTAATCGTGATAAATTAGCTAAGTGACTAAATCGCGGCTATCTAACACCATTCTCGATAAGCTTGGTGGGAAACAGGTTTTGGTGAAAATGGCCCTTACAGACACATTAACTACTTAAATTATGAACTTTTAATGTCGCAATTAATGCGGGAGTAATATTGAGAAGGAAACACTTTTAAAAAAATGTTTTTCAACAAACATTTTAGTACAATTTCTTCTCACTATCAAATCAATATAAATATTTTCAAACTATCTTCTACTAATTATTACCTAACTATTATTACGTATAAATATTTCTGTTAACATTTTGTGTACAGAGATGTAAGCCTATGAGGCGCAATGAGGTTATTCAACTTGTTGATAGAACGGCTGTACCGATTATAACTTAACTCACAAGGTATATTCAACTAGTCAGTCTGTCGACCACCTCTAAATGTAATTTCTGAAAAAACATTTTTTTTCATGCTTAGGCATATCGTTTATAGTTGACGACATCGCCAATAGTGATCGTATGGTACATTACATCAATATAAATTCTTGATATTTAAAACTAAAAAAAACTCCGTACAACCTTTAATTTTCGTTGAGGCTCATTAATTACACTCACAAATGAATTCCTGATTGTAATGAGGATGAAGGGCTATCTGTTATCAGGTTGTTTTGTTTATAACGAATAGTTCTGGTGGCCGGGGGTCATTGACTTCGTTTTCTGCTGTCTAGTAGAGACAAAAAAAAAAAAAACTAAAAGGTTAGGCCAAATAATTAAAATTTAGACAGTCCTCGACCAACTCATGGAGGAGGGTTGGAGTAAAAGAAAATATCTGGTGCGTAGCAACACCCAACTGTCCACCACCCCTGTAAGTTCGAACACCACATAAGCGGGTGCTACATCTTTGTTCAAAGCATTTCTACCGGAACATTTATACAGAACAAAATGTAGGGACTAGTTGGCTAAGAGTACTTCGTAAGTTTGATCGAAATCGTTTGACCCGTTTATCAGAAAATGGGAAAAACGATAAATTAATATTCGATAAATTTGCTTTTCTGAGTTAACTTGACTTATATCACCGTTCCACATATATATACGGAATTATTTACGGAGAACGAAATGTAGATATGGGTGGTTAAAAGACAGTTTGTAAGATTGATCTAATCTGGTGAAGCAGTTACCCCACAAATTACGGAAATGTTCGAAAAAATAATATTTTCGACACATTTTCATTTTTTATCTCTGTTCAACGGATAGGTATTATCTATTCAAAAACATTCTGAGAGTTTGGTGAAAATCGTTGAAGCCGTTTTGTCAAAAACGTCGTAAAACCCCTATTTTTGCTTCATAGGCCCATATCTCCATTCACCGTGTTTTCATAGAAATATCTATAAAAAAAAGGAACGTTTTGTAATAACTATTAAGGGATAATTTGAAAGTTTAATAAAAATCGTTTCAGCTGTTTTCGAGAAAAATGCGAAAAACCTCAGTTGTTGGTTCGTTTCCCATCCTCTCTGCCAATCTCCTTTTCTCAGTTAATTTGGCTTATATCTCCGTTCAACATATATGTACAGAAATAATTATGAAGAACGAAATGTGGGCATGGATGACTAAAAGACACTCTGTGAGAATGATCACAGAATATAATGTTCGAAAAACGTTATTTTTGACACATTTTCATTTTTATCTCTGTTCAGCGGACTGTCAGAGGAACATGTACAGAGAACAATATAAAGTTATCAACTATTCAAAAACATTCTGAGAGTTTGGTGAAAATCGTTGAATCCGTTTTACCAAAAAGCGTAAAAAACGTATTTTTGCTTCATAGGCCAATATCTCCGTTCATCGTACTTTCATGGTTGTATGTATAAAAAAAAGAAACGTTTTGTACCTACTAGCAAAAGATAAGTTGAAAGTTTAATAAAAATCGTTAAAGCCGTTTTCGAGAAAAATGCGAAAAATCCAAGATGTTGGTACATTTTTGTCTCCCATCCCCATTTCCCATCGGCCGAAATCGCCCTTAACCTTATTTTGGTGTTTACAAAAAATAACGAACAAAACAAAAAAGAACCAGCTCAACGGGTTCAGCCGTTCTCCCACAAATCGAAATACAGGTCTGTTTCCTCATTTGATGACTGGCCTTAAAGCCTCTACTAGGATTATATCAGTCATGGAAGTTGCGATTTCGCTAATATGCAAGAGGCCGGCCTCTGCTGCATCCACCGAACTCAGACCTGCGAAGGTATTTGGTCGTCAGCCAGTCTCTCGATAGAGAGTCTGGGAGGAGTTCTTAATGTGATTGCCCACCTGATGTCACTATTTACTTGGGTGGCAAGTTTCAAAAAGACAGAGCAACTATGACCACGTTTCTTAGTCATCCCCTTCTTCGCCAACTCTGCACACACGGACCACGCACCGAAATTAGGTTTTTTAGACTCAGTAGGCCTCAAAACGTAAAGATCTGAAGAAAACCCAACTTTTTTGACACGATTACTATGCTTTCCTCTCCCTTTGTGGAGCGGAAAGTAAAAATCGTCGTTGTCGGACGAAAAAGAAGTTAATTTCTTTGAAAATTGCAATAAATATACTAAGACCGGAGTTGGTCATCCTTTACAAAATTCAAGAAAACGAAAATAATAAATTTTTACTTGTCCAAAAAAACATCTAATAAAAGTAAAATTAGGTCTCCGGCTGCTCCGAAGATGTAGAGGTGGTACATCTTCTTCAAAATTTTCATTTATTTATTATAGATGTCTATCCCACCTGATGTGCTGAGCTGCAGGCAGAGGTTGAAGTCTAGCCCTGGACGAGGTGCCTCCTGGTACGATTCATGATGACTGTGGAAAAGATATTGTTTTATGCTCACACCCAAGATTGGTTCGCACAACCCGATGCCAATTATTTGTTCAGTAAACTTCTTGTTCGAGCGCTTTGAGCTTTGAATCTGGTTGCATACCGCACAGATATTGATGTATCTTACAGTTCCGCATGGTAGTTAAGTGCTACTTTCGATCATTCTCCTAAAAGTCCCATAGTTATTGGTAATCCTTTTTCTTCAATTCAGGCTCGACGTACATGTGAACTTGGATAAATAAATTGCAAAACCCAATATTCAGCTTGGCACTAACAGGGGGGGGGGGAGAGGTGCATATACAACCTGACGGGTATCCAATCAATGTAACAAGTACGATTATATTTATTATTAAAAAATATTTTCTTCGGCCGCTTGAGGACCATCGGCGTTTGTTATAGTGTGGTTTGTGCTGTGCGACCCTCATCCCACGGCTCATCTCTCTGTTGACTCTATTCCTTATTACTTCCTTCAATCTCCTCCTTTAGTCCTCATTAATTAATTAAATCCGTTCGCTCGTGTTCGCTTTTCGTGCGTGAGCCGTTTCGATCTTTACGGGTTGACACCTTGGAAATATAGTTAGCGCGTGACGTTGACCAGAAGCTCTCCCCTTCGTCATACTCTTCAGACTCCTACAACTAAGCAAAAACGATCTCCCTTCTGAGTCCACTACCGTTTGAAAAGACGTGCTTACATAAAGCGATATCACTTAGAGTTTCAACAAGCGCCGGCTATTTATCCCTTTATAGAGCTCCGCACCTTAATAGTCTCGTTAGTAGCTGACGTTGTCGTGACCCTCTGGCACGGCCCGCGTGGTTTGACGAAGGCGACCTTTTTTGTTCGGAAACAGCTTGGCGTCATGTAGTACGTTCACTTCAACTCCGAAGCCTCATCATTGACCTACTAGCAAAACTCTAACATGTGCACAATGATATGAACCGTTTAACTGCTTACCCTCGATTTCCTACCACCTGCTGCTCGGATCCTTGACATTTATTTATTTTTTCTAGTTTGCGATGTTCCCCGGTACTTGTTAACGAGTTGCCAACCTGCTTTGCGTCCTGTCGGAGGACATAGATATGTTACATTCTCGTTTCAACATATCAGCAGGCCCGCATAAATATCACCCGAAATATGCAGTGCGAAGCATCACAACACTTTCCTCAGCCTCACGTGCATTCGGCGACTTTCACAGCTTTAGCTGCTAATACATTTTCACTCAGTGCGCATGAAGTTAAAAATAACTTTGCGTTTACGCAGACATTAGAGCATTTTTAGAGGTCTTTTGAAGTGCCTACGTACTTTCACCAGTTTTCTCGACTTGAGCTACCGATCCAATCATTTGGCGCTCGGTTTTTTGAACTTGATAAAACATAACTTCGCCGCTTACGTTGAAAGTTATGGCACTTGAAGTTCCGAATTTTATTAAGGGTACTGCAAGACGACCGCTTGCTCCTATTCCTGTCCGTCCCCCGACTCCGGCTCAAAATTAGGGAGAGAAAATAGCTTCAGATAGCTGCAACGATATCCAATGTATTAAAGGAAAAAACCACCGCATAATCTACGCATATAACAAATTTCAGTTTTTCAACCAACGAGACACCCGATCGAAAAACAAACTTTTACAAATCCTGGGGCACCATTCCTCGACATACTCAAGATCCTTTGTGGTGCAGGCATCTAAATTATATAACTGTAACGAGACGAACCAACTGAGCGGAGGCTCGTCCGAGGCATTTATTCTGATTGGGCACCTCGAATGCCCCTGATTCGCTCGAGACTTCGCTGACGTCAGTTGTAACTGAGCCGGTTCCCTCGTCACTGTGTCGCCTGCGCTCGCGTTCGCTCCCACTCAGTTCCCTGTCTGTGGTGGTAAAACTTCCCCGAATGTAAATGAGAATAAAAATCTGTTTCAATTGCATTCGGCTTTCTATCGTACTACTTCCCGACTCCCCTAGTGCGATACTGCTTACTGAATCAATTCCCCTCGTAACATAACGGGAAGATTGAAGAAGTTATATGTAGAAGAAAATTATTTTAATTTAATTTGTAAACGATTGCAACTAATTAATACTTGTGAAATTGTTCAGAGATGATGGGAGAGAGGGCCCAAAGGCTCTAATCATCCCTGATTGTTAAATAAAAGATTTCAATCAACCAATCTCTTCTCTTATCTCTCTCTCTTCTCTCTCTCTCTCTCCTTGAGTGAGTGATTGCGTCGAGAAAAAGATGCAATGTCTCTTTCTCAGATGGCATACAGTACATGGAGAGACAGTGAAAGCGAAGGGGAATGATGTCTTGTATGAACATCAAATCTATCGTTGAATTGCTGGGCCTCCGGCAAAGCTTATTTCGGGAGGGGCGTAACGAAAGAACGTACTAAACAACTAAAGCGCATTTACCTAGGCTCTTAAAACCAGCCCGCTGTCCAATTACCACGCAGCTACTAAAAACTGGGCCCACGGTCGATTCCTGGAGGCCCCTACTTCTCTTCCGCTTTGTCAGGAGGCGCGTAAATATTGACCTACACGGAGAAGGGATGGCGTGGGAGTGATAAAAAAACGCCCGACGTATAGGTTTTTAGGCGTTTTTTTTGTTTCTTCCTCCGCCCTTTTTTCAAAAACAGCCTCTGTTTTCCTATTTGATCGGCTCATCTTTCGAAGAGCCTTCTAAACTAGCGGACTAATTCCTTACCGAGAGATTTTTACGAGGCGGCAATTCTTTTGTGTCGTCAACGCGGGCTCCCCCCCCCCCTCCCATCATTAACCAATCCTCCTTCCAGGACGTCTTTTCTACAGAACAATTACAGTGAGAGCATTATTTGACGCTGGCCCACATCAAAGGGTATTCTTGAGGAATCATCTTCTGTCGGTTGTCAACATGGTAATGGAGCCACAGCGGTGTGCCCTCACAGAATGGAAAAATTAGAACCTTGGTCAACTTTGTAAAATAAACGTTTAACCATAAACCAACTTACATAAGCGTTTACTCACATACACGTCTGTGATAACGGAAAACAACGCGCCGACACCAATGCTTCATCTCAGTTTGTATTTGCTGTCAATTTATTTTCAGCTGGAATGGATACTAGACATTCGGGCTCTACGAGAGCAGGAATGAGATATATAATGGAGAGAGTGTGAGAAACAACGATATAAAGTATTTTAAAATTCCTAATTATTCACTGGAGTTACGCATTTTTTGTTTATCCTTCATATTTTAGAACTCTTTTTGAATCAGTATGAATGATAATTATCAAACATAACTGGAAACGTTATTTTTGGGCGCACGAAAGCAAGAGCTTGATACTGAGAAATAAATGAACGTGGTGAGCGTGAGTGAGGAATGTATTACACTTGACAGAAAAGCGATGTGAAGGGAAGAGAGAGAGAGAGAGAGAGAGAGAGAGAGAGAGAGAGAGAGAGAGAGAGAGAGAGAGAGAGAGAGAGAGAGAGAGAGAGAGAGAGAGAGAGAGAGAGAGAGAGAGAGAGAGAGAGAGAGAATTGAGTTGGGAGTAGCGGGAGCTGAGAGGCGAATCGTTGGGAGAACTGGGGGACGACTGTATCGCGAGAGCTGAAGGGTGACTGACTTGGAAGGAGCTGTCTATTGAAAAGAGGACTCTGAAATTGAGGAGTGGGAAAGATAGATGGGAAAGCCCAGGACAGGGGAAATCCGCTGTCACTAAGAAATAACTGAGAAGCTGGGCTTTCCACAGGTACAAACAAAAGGGTTGAGAGTATCGTTAGGTGCAAGGGCGGATATTCCGGAGGTCAAAGACCCATCTAATTCAGCCTGCCGAACAGTTATTATAGTTGGATCCAAACTGAGGCATTGGCTGTTTAATCGCTCAGCCAAATTTTGTAACACCACTCTTTTGGTCGTTGTGATTATTGATATAATGCGATAAGCAATATTGAAATGTTGGCGTATATGATACAACATTGGAGGCGTAGGAGCAGCTCAGATCAGACCTGCTGATGAAACCCTGAATCAATTGTTGACGCGGACAAGCCATTGAATTCCTGTAAGAGGGCTGAGGGTAGAATAGACATTCGTGTCATCGGCTACAAAACATTATTGCGTTTCTTCAAATCTTCGTCTCCCCAGTTAAAGTAGCGCCATTCGTGAAAATTATCTGTGTATCTTTCTTTGTGAATAAGACTGGAAGTAACAAAGCGCGTCCTCCCACGCTGCAGCTTCTTGAATAGGTGGGCCAAACTTGCCAGTTCTGGCCACTTGACACGAAATTATTCGATTTGGTCGCGTGGGAAACCTAAAATGTAAGGAGCAGGATTACCCAGGTGTCTACTTTCATGTGGGACACACAATAACAGACACACTTTTGTTACGTTGCGACGACGGGAAGAGCACCGTCGAACGGCAAAAACCCGTCTTACTGTCGCAGGTCTAGAACTGAGTGCCTCAGTACACGCGTCTAGCAAAACCCGCACATACACGGTTCATCTCATGCGATTCTTCTGTTTAGGGCGTTAAGGTACGGTTATCATGAGATGAAACAGACTTACACACCGGAGACTCATTTAGACTCCGACGAAAAGGGAGTTGAATGATGGTGAAGGAAAAGGAGGAGGAACGGCCCAACCGGAAGGGGACTCAGTCAAATCAAAGATGCCGGGAGCTGCGAACCGGTGAATGGTTCGAGTTTGATTGATGAATCTATTGATGAGGCTGCAACGCTCTGATCGTTTTGAATGTAGATGAAGGAAGTCTAAATGGAAAATATGTTCGGCTGAAAGAACAAGAAGATGACGTTCGGTAAGAACACCGCTCACCTAATTACCAACATCAAGCCCCGAGTCATTTAAGGGTTAGAAAGAAGTCTGAGAGTTTCAAAATCGTTAATTCAAAAAAACGAAATTTAATTCTTCGACGAAACTCATTTTCTATGGCGTTTTTGTTCAGTAGCTGGTTAGTGAGGTAACTGTGGTGAACGAAATGTTGCCATAGGCCCGTTTGGCACTTACTAAAGAAATTTTGTGTGACGTAAATACTTGAAAACATTGACCACGATCTTGAGTGACATTGAACACGATTGTTTCATTCAGCTCGACTATGCTAACGGTTAAGATTTAAGGAATCTGCCTCGCAGAATCGGAAGGCTAAAACACAAATGCTTAATCGACTGGGCAGGACTGGAATGAATCATGAAATATTACGAACACATGGCGACACCACCTGCGTGCAGCTAAAACCAGAATGTTAGTGATAGTAGAGTAGCTGATTAAGAAGAGTCGCCATTGTATCAACCACCTCGACGTGATGTCACTGGTTTTTTGAGCTTTCAATGGTGTGTGACATCAAATATGGAAATGATTGGCGGTTGGAGAGGCTACCTACCCCTCCAGCCACAACACTACCAAAGGTGGTACGCTGGCCCCCACGATTTCAACACCTCGGCTTCACAGCCAGTGGCACTGTGCTCGAAGGTGGAGGGTCCGTAGCAGCGTGGGCAGAAGATTGCGGTGGTGCTATTTTATTTGGCAAAGGGTTGAGCAGTGAAGAGACTTGAATGGGTGGCAGGAATTTCCAAGACGCGTTATCTCTACAGTACACTCTTTCACACTCGAATTCTGAGGAGTGGTCTGTCCTCCACATGGGAAAAAGAGACATGCAATTCCTTCCAGCCAGGTACGTGTTTCCAGTGGGTAGCAGTTCACGTTGGGTTGCGACTTCAGCCATCCCCTCAAAGTCACTATTTGGGAAAATGGTCTGTGCGTCTGTGTTGGCTAGGTGAAATTATGGCCATACAACCCTCTCTACCATTTCTCCTGGAGCTTAAAGACAACAATTCCTCGTAGTGTTAACATTCGAACAGTATTTAAATGCTACCAAACAACATAATAATCTCGTTCGGTTTCATTTTTTTACCCGAAAAACTCTCTCCGCGCAAAACCTCTCATTGAGTTCATTCATTCATTATTACAGTCACACTAAAATAAATTACGTTCACCCCAACACTGAAAACACAAGTACACACAGAAACTCCAGCCATACGATCATAAATTACATGCACACCAAAAATTACTGAAGTTAACGTACCTGTTTGGTGTTTGGTCTTCTCTGGCTGGTGAGATACTGTGAGCGAGCGGTTTCGATGTAAAGACATCATCTGGCCGTTACGTCAGTACTAAAATCAGTTAGTTGGTCGTGGTCCTTATATAGGACGAAAAATACAAATCGGATATTCAGAACACATTAAATCTCTTAATAGGAACAAACACAAGTTGAATTTTTCCAAACACCTCAATGAAGGCAACTGAACACGAACCTACCTAAATACAGTACTGCACCACTCCCCCCCCCCCCCCGAGGGCGTGCGGGACAAGTCCCTTTGTCACTGCGGCCACGTGTGTGCCTATTGTGACACTAACCCTTTCTTAGTAAAAGGCGTCGTACATACCCGCCCCCCTTTAGGAAGCCGAGTACGTCCTTCGCCGCAGAATCCGCTATGGTTTGGGGTTCAATGGTCGCCTTACCGAAAAAGTCGAAGCGTTTAGCTGCCAAGGCAGGGCATTCACATAGGATATGCTCTGCCGTCTCGTTCTCCTAGCCGCAAAGTCTCCATTCCACCGCCTCTGAGATGCCCATCTTGTTGAGGTGATATCTGAGTGGGCAGTGCCCGGTGAGGAAGCTTATCAGTACTCTCAGATCTTGTCTAGAGAGTGTCAGCATCGCCTTCGCCCTTTGACAGGAAGGCGTGACAAGCCTTTTCGCCTGTCTTAGTCGTGGCTGGCGATGCCAATGGGCGCCATTTTCCTGTATCTCCCATCGAGCGACCAGACGGTTCAGGTGACTCTTCTGTTTGAGCGCATGAAGGCATTCCCATGACAACTTAGACCTAAAAATGTCCGGCTAAGGTACTACTAACAAGACTGACAAACAAGACCTCTCCCCGCCCCTTCCCCAACGCTCCATCACTCCCTTCACCTTTCTCTTTGTATATAAAGACCACGACCAACTGACTGACTCCAGTACTGACTAAACGGCCAGACGATGATGTCTTTACATCGAAAGCGCTTGCCCACAGTAACTCACAAGCCAGAGGAGACGGACTCACCTAACAGGTACGTTAACTTTAGTATTTGCCTACTGGCGGACACAACCCAATTTCTTTAATACCTAACACAGCCAGTCCGGCTAAGGTACTACTAACAAGACTGACCAACAAGACCTCTCCCCGCCCCTTCACCAACGCTCCATCACTCCCTTCACCTTTCTCTTTGTATATAAAGACCACGACCAACTGACTGACTCCAGTACTGACTAAACGGCCAGACGATGATGTCTTTACATCGAAAGCGCTTGCCCACAGTAACTCACAAGCCAGAGGAGACGGACTCACCTAACAGGTACGTTAACTTTACTAAAAATATAGGCTGCGACGGCCTTTAAGGCGGCCTGGTTGTGTGAGAATATGTAGATCCGCTTACCCTTGAGTCCTTTGTTCAGGATCTCTTCCGCGCAGATCGTTATGGCTAGGATTTTCGCTTGACTCTCCCAGCGGCTTAGCAAGACTGAAGTCGGGCCCTAAAATGCCCAGTCCTGCTCGGCTTTCCATAACTGAACCATCGGTATACCACTGCAGGGCGGAACGTCTCCTTCTCCTTTTGATCCCGTGAGTGGACGCACTGCACCACCTTACTACATAAACAATACAAAGGACGTAAACTGCACATATTAGAAAGCACGGAAATCTATAAACAAACCAGAGGAACATTTATGGAGAACAATACATGGACATCGAATGGCTGTAGGCGGTGTGTGAGTTTCATTGAAGAAAAAATCGCCTGTCAGAGGAACATTTATTGAACACAAAATATAGGTATTGATTCTGTGTGACATTCTGTGAGTTTGGTGAAAATCGTAGGAGTCGTTTTGCCAGAAAATAAAAAAAAACTATTTTGGCTTCATTCTTCGTTCATTAAAATATTTATGGAAAAGAAAAGTTGGGTACTAACTAGTAGAAGATCATTTGATAGTTCATAAAAAAATCGTTATAGCCGTTTTCGAGAAAAATACGAAACCCCTAGTTTTTGGTACATTTTGGTCCCTCAACCCGCTTTCCGATCGATCGTTTCCGGAAATCGCTTGTTAAACGAGCAGCCCCAAAATTCCGGACCTGTAAGCGCTACCGCTTCCTGCTGCCGTATAGTGTTGTTTGACCAAGTTCAAATGAATTGAGTAAGTAGCAAAAAAGCCGTGTACACAAGTGAATTGACGTAGAGCTAAGGAAAGTTGTGTGTTGCAACGCACCAGATATTTTTATTTTTAAAGAAATAAAAAAACCGGGCTAAAACCGATTTATTGTGCTGCTCTCGTCATTTTCCTACGAATGAGAATTTTATGGTATGGTTGCCATATTGGGAGATATCAGTATAAAAAATTTAATCAAAATCGTTCGAAAAAAAGGTGTTTTGATCACTATCATAACTATAGTTAACTTTCGGGGGATTTGCTAATACCCTTCTTTTGGCATCGCATGGTAACCTGCGGGCTAGATATCAAGTTTGAGCTGATATGGTACGGCTCTCCAAAATTGTTCACAGACACACACACACACACACACACACACACACACAGGCCATTTTCTCCAATATTGTTATCCAGACTCAGTAGGGTCTGAAACGTAAAGATCTGAAGAAAACTCACCTTTTTTTCCTCAGCCGATTACATAACTTTCCTTTCTACTTTGTAGAGCCAAGGAAAGTAAAAAACTTCAATGGACACATAATAAATTGTTACGAGGGGGGTTTCGAGACGTTTGGGGATCCGCGGACTCAGGCAAAAATTACGGCAATCGCGCCAGAGCTCCGATCCACAATCCTCGACTTTACGTCGAGAAGCATGAACAATTGTCTTAACCACTAGACCACGATTGCCCGGTGCCTTTAATAGGAGTCAGGTGGTACAAATGAACAAATCAACACTAATTGCAACATCATATTTACACTGCTCGAGACACCACACAGAAGAAAACAACCAACAGACGGATTAACGACCACCCCTCACAAAAAAGACTTAGAATTGACAGTCGACAGACTATTTAAGACATACATAACTGCCCTTACATTCCTTTTCCCTTCACTTCCAACGGGTTTCCCCAGAGGTGCATGACGGCAAAAAGACTAAAGTTCGCAGAGAGAATCTCGAGTTAGCCTAATATTCCTTCTTCAACAATCAATCCTTCATAATAACAGCAATGATAATAATAACCCTGTTAGGTCATCAAAGGCATCTGCTGAACAGTTCGAAGTTTTCATTAAACAAGACACAATACAATTTTCTCATCATATCTCCAGCAGGCACGCTGCACAGGTGAGGCTGTATTGAGTCATAGGGACTAAGTCGAGAGGGTGTCCTTTTTTCCTTTTCTTGGCACCAGTTGACTAAATAAGGGATTAAAAATCCCTTCCCCCTCTCAATATATTCGGGTACCTGGTCGTTTGTTTGCTCATCGATATTGGACATACGAGAAATTCAACTGCTGACCTTTCAATCCGAGTTATTCCAGTGCGAGGACTGGACCCGACGAACCAACCCGTCCTCACGTCGTCGACAAGGGAAAGCGACTCCTTGGCCAAACATCTTCAGGAGCCCACTCTCCAGCACATAGTGAACGTTGACCACGTACGAGTGCTTTTTCATTCTGCCAGAGGGCCGCCCTCACTTAAGAATCGGTTGCCGGCAACCCGTGCTACGTGTTACTATTGAGTATGAGGTTGTACAAAGTCCTCTCGCAGAATGCCTTCTGGTATGCCTGCATTGCCTCCCAGGGTACTGAGGCACCCCTGCCACTTCTTCCATCAGAATCAAGTAGCCTGGAGAGGCCATGACCTTTCGAACTCGTGCAAGTGACACGAAAAGACTGCAAAGGCAGTCATAAGGCAGAGGCATAACGGAGTAGCTCATTCGAAGACCGAAGACCTACTCTCTCAGATGTGCGCGCTGAACAGCCCATCTGGGACAACCATGGAGTATGTTTTCTCTGTTTCTGGGGCAGCTCCAAACCGCACAAATCCTTGATCGATACTTACCTATTGGAGAAGCCCCTCCCCAGGCCAAGATGCTGTATCCTGTTCTGCGCCAGAGACTATTGTTGTACCGCCTACGTCACCTGTGAAAACATAATTGAATTTCAAAACCAATTTCATTTGCAAGCCCACGTTCGATCACAGAGTCTCGTCTTTATAAGAACCTAGATTCCTACCAGTTGTGTTCCCTTATCAAATGACTGTCCCTGAACTCTCGAAAAGGTTTATATCAGTCTTCTAAATACCTAGTTTTCTACTTACTTGCAAATTTCAGGTAATCATCCTCGCTGGCACACGCACAAAACAGACAATTTCTTCAAATTGTGATTTTCGCATTCACCAGACTTTGGCACGTAAAGATCTGAAGAAAATTCCAGCCGGTTATATAATTTGTTCTCCCTTCTTGAATCAGGAAAGTAACATGAAGCATTTACATTTTTTGTTCCTGCCTCACTTTGCCTTCCCTTATGCTCAGCAAGTACTTTTGTTCTATTCTCATCTAGATTGAATTCGTAATCAACGCCATACCTATAGAGCTCCCTGAAGACTAGGGAAAACCAATTGATAGATTATGGTAAAAACCGTTCTACTCGAATATGAGTGTTTTCAGGAACAGTCAGCTTCTCATGCTACAATAGTTCTTCCTGTCGACAACTTTGTTTTTATTCTAATTGCATGGTTCAGAACGTTACGTGATTATTTCCCCCCAGATGTTGGTCTTCCTCGTCGAGAGGCGACGGAGGGTTGAGAAAAAAAAAGTGAGTGGCGCTTGAATCTGTTCCAAGAGATTCATGGATTGAGATGAAATCTGATCTTTTGTTTCTTCCAAGACGTCTTCATACTTTAAGAATAAACTTCAACGCTCCGAAAAAACGATCTTTACAGTCGAGAGAAACAAAACTAGAATGAGAGAGAGAAAAAAAAAAAAACGGGAACATATTTACATAAAGCACCCGGAGAGGATGGTTCTTCAACGGCGTCCATAAATCCCCACGAGCCGGGGTATTGATTATCCTCAACAACCTGCCCTTGTCCAATCCAGAACCAATTGAAATTTCAATATGAGAACACGGTCAATTAATCCTCCTTAAGAGTTGCGTTGAGGGGAGGTGAGGGGTGGTACCGTTTAGAGACACCAGAACAAGTAAGGGATGAAGTCGTTTTAATGGCAGGAGCCCGACTCTAAATCTCGAGCCTCGAATGCATTAATATGAAACCTGTCAGGTAGACGCCTGGAGATCTCGCTTGGCCATCAATAATGCGCCAAGGCTTGCCCCTGTGCGCCCAGCGCCGCTCGGACTTTCTTTATCAACTGAAGACTTAAACATCCTTCTATCCCTCCGATCCTTTTTAGATTATCTGGACGTGAGGGAGGAGAGAGAGCGCGCGGTTCGATCCGGGTCTAAAGATGTTGACAAGGTGACCTACACAACTGATGAAGATACTGTTTGGCTTTCTTGCGAAACACTAAACGCGTTGGTAGCGAACTGAGCAATTGCAGCTATACGTAATAACGATAATGAGACGACTTTTACTTGTAAGTACCGTTCACATTTACCAAGAGGAGGGGTGTACCGATACATTCCTAGTGTTCCTCTCCATCGAATGTCCTCCATCCAACTTAAATGAGCATGAGGGCTTGAACTCACAATCTCGAAGACAGCCGTAATCCGTGTCATTGATCCGTGTCACTCGGCCTTATTTTGCTAGAGTCTCGTACGCTTTGCCTGAGAAGGACCGAGGAGTTGTCCCAGAGGTAAATAAAGATAAACATCTTTGAAATATTCAGACGTGGCAGGGGAGGTGGACTGCCACCTAATCACCCAAATTCTTGAGTGAGAGGGAGCATGGGGCCTCACCCAGTTCCAAACGCATGGACATTTCTGGAGCTACAAGGTGGAATAGAGTCAGCTAAATTGGCTGGATACTGTAGGCAGTGTGAAGCACGTGTGTTTCGTCTACCATTGGTGCCTGTAGGAAGCAAGTAATGAGCAAGGGGTATCGCCTGATGTCAGCTGGAGTTTTGTTAACGGATCTGGTTGTGCCTAGTCAAACAAGGCAGGAGGCCCATGGGGAGTCCCCCCCCCCCCTTGAAATGGTAGATGCAGGCGATACCCTCACTGCAGCCACAAACGAGCCTATTGTGAGGGCGCCCATGATCCTCAGATCATGGCCCCATGGCACTTCTCACTTGGTGTGACGTCACCTATGCACCCCCACCACCCCCGCACAAAGCGGAGGATATCCGCAAGTTCTGCATTTGCCACCTCTTCTGGCTGAAGAAAGGGCCTCCCAAACACACAATGGCGCGGTGCCGCGAGTCCATCGCATGCGCACAGCACATGCTCTGTCGTCTCTAGCCCTACCTCGCAGAACCTGCACACCTGTACCTCGCACTTGCCAATATTTGCAAGATGGTACCTCAGCGGACAGTAACCTGTGAACAGGCCACATATGATCTGGAGAGTCGGATGAAGAGTTTAGACTGTCTAAGGCCGGGCAGCCTCTGCCAATGAGCAGCCCTGCACCTATCCTCCCAATTGCCAACCTCTCTACGTAGGTGGCTCCTGGTAGTCCCAACAAAGGGCTCAGGGCTAATAGGGATCTCCCATTACATCTGGTTCCACAAAAATGCTGAAAAAAGGCATGACAGGGTCTAAAAAATCTGTCCTTTCACAAAAGAGTGTCAAGGATCTAGTCGGGCCCAGTTACTTGGCAGTAATCCACAGCTGGTTGGTTACTCGGACAGCCGGCCTGCCTTAAAGGCTATTGCAGCCAACACCTTCAGATCCAGGCTGGTATGGAAGTGTCTTCAAGCGCTCAAGCGACTCAGTGGCCATAATAGGCTCTCTCTGATCTGGCTGCCGGCGCATAGGGGGCATGGGGGCAACCAGAAGTCTGACTGCTGTAACTTGAAATGAAAGGATCAGGACGACTGCCCGGTTCGGCGGGCAGTAAATCGCTAGCGTCAGAGAGCATCTTGGAGCTATCTGTCGTCTATGGTGGCCCCTTAAAACCCACCAAGCTATTTGCCGCGAATACGATCATCATCTTTTTCTTTTCTTCCGAATTCTGCTCTCGTTCGTCGTCCGGCAACAAAACCCTCCAGTTTCCCTGCATCCAGAATTGATCGAATTCCGTCTCGGTACTGAACATTACTACTCCAGTGAGGTGTTTATTTTATTGGCATGCCAAATAAGCAGGCCCGAAAGATGTTTATTTTCTAAGCCGTTGTTTGTTTTCATTTTCATTATCATTTGTTCACACCCTTTTATATTATTATTATTAGTGCCATTTCTTTTACTTGTCGAGCAAAGATGTATTCTTTTTTTGGTTTGATTAAATTAGCTTCATTTATTTAATTTATTTTATTAACCCGTAAAATTTTTCTTTGTCTGAATTTACTAAGGCCCATGGGTTCCTCCCGTGAGCGTAATGAACTCGTACCTTGACGGCACACTGCCTTGCAAAAAGGGGTACGAAATCCCTACCCATCGGGCCTGAACCCCACGTAGGAGTGATGAAAAGCCACCTGAATCGTGTGAGGGTCCGATGCGAGACACAGAAAAGCAGTACCCATTTGTTCGTGACGACTAAGACAGGCGAAAAGGCTCGTCACGCCTTCTTGTCTAAGGGCGAAGGCAATGTTGACACTCTCCAGACAGGAACTGAGAGTTTTGATTAGCTTCCTGACGATCTGACGCGGAGTCTGCGACAAAGGCCATAATCGGCTTCCTACGGGGAGGTCTTCTATTAAAAAAGTGATAAGTGTCACAATAGGATCATGCGCGGCGGCAGTGAGGAAGGGACTTTGTCCTGTATGCCCTCGGGGGGAGGGAACCCACAGCTGGGGTTTCGTTTTTAAATAATTTTTGAAATTTTATGTCTTTACTTTGCTACATAAACTCGAAAATGTAACGCGGGAGATGTTACGCGGGATATGTAACGGAGAAGCGTCACGAAATATATTGTGTTGGGTTAGGTGCATGGTAACGTCTGTTACAAAACCTAACGCTTAGTAACATCACACGTTTTAATAACCTCAGTGACTAAGTGATGATGTCAATTGCAATTGACGCGGCCATTATATCGAAACCATCAACGAGCACAATTAAACGTAGTTATCATTGCATAAAAAATAATAAAAATAAAAGACAAAATGTTCCTAGTGGTTGCGTACTTGTACGGAAGCTGTACCCACCATTTGTGTAAAGGTTTCTTTCGCGCGCGCCAGCCTCAACGTGTTTTCTACAGCTTGGAATTCTCCTAGCAGGCTGTTCCAATATCGACGTATACTACCACAACTATATATTCCTTGCTGGAGCTCTCAAGCGAAGACAATTCCAAAGAATAAAGTTCTACCACAAGATCTACGCATTTTATCGCCAACGAAAGGTGGACCCCATGTACAGCTCGGACGATTGGATTCATTTTCTTTCATTTTTATCAACGGGAGTTGGTTTAAGTTTAACATATATGAAATGCTAGATTTTTAATATATTTACGGAGTGTAGTTGATTATAAAAAGGCGAATGGAACCGTTATTTAAACATCGTTTTGCCCATAACAACTGTGGGTTTTGTAGTCTAGGACTGAGTCTATCTAGAAATCAGTGAAATCACCGTAAACACATTGAGGCAAATGTTATGAATGTTGAGGTGAAAGTTATCGTTTCTCTACAGCCTGCGCGCATTTCTCACACTGCCTCCCGTCTCGTACCTACTACCCGTCAGTTCGACTCGCCATTTGCTTAGCGTCGCCTAGAAAATGTCGTTTTTCGTTGTTCCTTCGTATTCTGGTCCCGTTACGCATCTTTTAGTAATATTGTTCGATGCTCAACCAAATGAGATGGGTCTCAGAAGCAGCGTTTTTCCGTTAACGCTTTAACTATACCGCCCTGACTCGTCTTCATCTACGTTGCTCTGTTATTCCTCTTTATTAATCATATCACTCTCGAGAAGCATTGACCAGGGATCTCTTATCGGGCAATAGATTTGGCTTCACACGCGTCACTTTAACTGAGGTATAGGCGAAGTTAGAGCTAATTGGGGGGAGTGTTTGGAATGTGAGTCAAGTCGAAGGAAGAGGCACGAACGGAGTCCCATCATGCGCTTCTTGTTTCTTGAGTTCAACCCTTCCACTACGGGGGTGGGGGGGAACAACACGTCATTTGAATGATAAAACTTGAATGATCGGACCTCACCATTTTCAACTTTGCCGCTGGAAAAAAGCTCTCCGAATAGTTATAACTTGATTCTTGCTGATTAATTCTAATCGTCGTTTTAAACTGGGCTCGTGACGCGCGATATGATTCATTAAGTGGAACGGTAGAGCCACGTGGATGAGGATGAGCCAGCGCTCTATCATTAAATAGCGCGAAGGAAAAAGGTGGAGAGAGAAAAAGTCTAACATATTCGAGAAGGAAAAGAGAAAAAGGGGGTTCATATAAAGGGCACTTCATTGCCGGCAATATTACATTTTTATGGTCCGCACTCCATCCTTTTCGTTCTCCCTCCTAAACCACTAACCACTTTATAAGGGAAAGAGCTCTTGATTAACTCGGGGACGAAGACGCCGAGAGCAAAGCCCACAAATTCATTTCAATACAAAGTTTCCCCTTCGCGAGACGGTTTTCATCCCTTTTCCCTTTGAATTAAAACTCGGAACTCGCCCCCTCTCCTCCTCCTCTTCTTCCTTCTTCAAGACTCGGAGAAAGATTCAATTCTGATGGGATATTAAACAATAATTTTACGATTTAAAACGAGCCGAGTTTAAGTGGAAGGTGCGCCTCGTAAAACCGACTTTATAGGCCCTGACTTTGTGTTTTTAATGGGATTTCAAAATTAAACTCTTCCATTCGCCGGGCGCGGGCCCCTGAGAAACGTGGGGTTTTTACCCGAACTCGCTAACTTCCGTTTTATGTAAATTTTTCAGAAAACCGCGTTTTCCTAACTTGGTTTTTCGATTTACTTTCTCTTCAAACTGTCCGGGCTAATAAATTCGAAGTTATCTGGCGCGATGCATCACGCAACTTTGCTCATCTTCACGTACATTCAGACATTTGCATTCCTCTACCAACTAATTCTATATTTTCTTCACTCAGTACGTACCGGTTACATGGCTAAATAGAAATTAGCGCTCAGCGTTTCTGAGTTTATTGGGTTGTCCCTAAGTCCACCACGACCTGTATTAACCATTCCATAAGTGATTAATATTTTATTTAATTGTTGACGAGGTGTGACATTTATACACAGAAGAGAGAAATAAAACACCAAATGTAAAGTAATAAAGGAACTTGTGATTGCTCGTTGAGTTGCATGTTACAATCCATCAAAAAACGATACAAAAACAAAAATACAACAAAACGCAGAGATATTGACCCAAATTAACACTACAACCGAATGAATAAAATCAAATCTAACTAATGATACGTCATGCCACATTGGAGTGTTGCTATTTTTGGGGGTTGAACGATATCTCGCTAGATGGAGCTGAGGGCTAAAAACACTTTGACTTTGATTGAGAGTTTCCTCAATGTTTGGTGAAACCCCGGTTCTCTGCTCTCTCTGAAGTATGGACTAAGAAAATAGCGGCTCATCAAAAAAGTCAAAATTTGACTTGTTGGTTGATAATTACAATATTTACCACAATTGAGGAATTAGCTTGTACGTCCCGAATTCACAACTCTGCTAACTCCCGTGCTTTGCCATTTAATTGCAGAGTCAATCGAAATTCGTTCAAATTCGGATAAAATTTTGACCTATTGAGTTGATGGTTGAAACTTATGTCATACAACTGGATTGTTAACAAATGACAAAAAACGGGATTCTGCTTCTTCTCACTTTTGGACCGGCGTCGGTTAAGAAAATTCAAATTCGTCGAATTTTGATTCAAATTTTGACTTATCATTTGACATCGGAAATATGTATGGTGGATTCGCATCAATTAACTTAGTCGAAAACCCCGACTCTGTCACAAATACTTTCGTGGACTTTAACTTGTAGACACAATCCAAATTTGATGAAATTTTGGTCAAAAATTGACTCACGGAGTTGAAACTTGAAATTTGTGTTGCAAATTGGTGAAGTGGAGTACTTTTAAAATTACCGGGTCTGCTTTCCTCATTTCGAGGACTCTTTCGAGCAAGAGTTGGCTCAAAAGTTGTAATGGTGCAGTTCGCCGCAGTTTATATTAGCGGAGGAGCCGCATTTTAATTTTATAACGGCTACCGACATCGCTGGCGAATATTCCCCCCCAAAAAAAATTTAGCACCATGAAGATGGGTAAAGATGGAGTCTACAGTAGGGAGGGGAATTTAAACACTGGCTCAAAAAAAGGGGAATATTCGTCAGCGATGTCGGTAGCCGTTATAAAACTAAAATGCGGCTCCTCCGCTAATACAAACAGCGGCGAACTGCATAGGTGGCGGCAACAGTGTTGCCCTCATCGGCAGTCCGCCGCAAAACCATTACAAAGTTGACTTATTGGCTGAAAAGTTGATACTTACTAACAACGTGAATGAGTTCCACATCCATCAGCTTTCCTATAAAATGTTAAAACGTGGCATTTTCAAAGCAGAGCTGAAATAAAATTATCTAGTATTAAAAAAAAACTGAATACTTGCCAGCTGAAAATGACGCATCTTCAGCCACTCAGTAAACTATTAAATGGTATTTGCTTCCCTCAAAATGTTTTGTTCACACAGCAGACTCAACTTCTGGGGTAAAATCACTAATCGTATATTTGAAATGTATTGTCTCGATGGCTCATGAAACGAATATTGCATAATCGCCTCGGTATTCCTGTATGCCTTTAGTGGATGGAAATAAAACCCGTTAGTAATACATTTTATTCCTGATTTTAACAAAACGCGATCAAAAAATAATTGGTGCGTTGTAACACACAACTTTCTGCAGCCCTCGTTAACTTGAACACCAGCTACATATATCTTGGTTCAACCCGGTTTTACGGGAACATTTATGAAGAACAAAATGTAGGTATTACTTACTTGAGAGTACTACGTAAGTTTGATTTAAATCGTTATAGCTGTTTTTGAGATAATTAGAAAACCGATAAATTATTATTCGAGAACCTTGATTTCCGAGCTATTACGGCTTATATCTTCGTTCTACCTATAGATACAGAAATATACATGGAGAACAAAATGTGGGTATAGGTTGCCATTTCTTAAGATGGATCCAGTGACGCAATTACTCGGGAAAGCACAGAAATGCTAAAAAACATTATTTTCGACCCAGTTTCATTTTTATTTCGGTTCAATGAAATGTCAGAGAAACATTTACTAAGTATCAACTCGTATTCGAAAATATTCTGTGAGTTTGGTTGAAAATCGTTGGAGCCATTTTGCCAAAAAGCGTAAAAAACTATTTTTGCTCTTTACACCTGTATCCCCATTCACCGTATTTTCGTGGAGGAGAAAAGTACTGGTAGAGGATACTTTGAAAGTTTAATCAAAATCGTTGAAGCCGTTTTCGAGAAAAATGCGAAAAACCCAAGTTTTTGGTACATTTTCCTCCCTCGCTCCCTTCCCCATCAACCAAAATCGCGCATAACCTCATTTTCGCGTCTAGACGAAATAAAAAACACAACAAAAAATCGATCAATCGGTTGGGCCGTTCTCCGAACGAACGACAGACACTCACGGACCGCGCGCGGAAATGAGGTTTTTCGAACTCAGTAGGCCTCAGAACATGAAGATCTGAAGAAAACCTAACTTTTTTTTGACACAATCACAATGCTTTTCGTGCCCTTACATTGTGTTATAATTTTGCAGCGGCTTAGTTTATGGTCGTGTTTATTCTTACGGCATTATAGGGCAAAAGCTGTGAGATATGGCGGTGGTTTGGACTCTGGAAACTCTTGGGCTGCTTCCAATCATCTTATGAACGATAGTCAACTCTCATCGTACAGGTGGTTTATTGGACCTGGACTTTTCTGGGAAGTGTCATATAAGCAAGATTTGCTAGGAAACCTCTGTACTACTACCGGTTAATAGGTACGTCACGCCACATTTATTACAGCAGGCCGCTACTATTAAGAAATGCATGAAGTGACTTGAAAGACCCCACAATCGTTCCTAGAGCAGCTTATAAGAAGTATGTTTTTAGTTGGCTAATTTCATTAGGATACGGAGTGCCCGATGAATTATTTACTAGTTCATACGTACTCTAAAAAAATGACACTATTATAAAAAGCGAGCAATGCCGATTTATAGTCAGTGACGGTGTTACTAATTAAATTGATTGATATACCTAATAGCTTGAGAGTTGGCTCCTCCACTCAGCGCAGAACTGTAGTGGGGTAGTTCCTGTTGTTCAGCCAATCGTACATCATATAGCTCTCGAGAGAAATAAACTTATTATCACTAAAATTGAATATTGCAAACATTTGTGATAATTTATTGCTTTCTATGAACATATGCCTTTCTTATTACGTGATTTTATCGACCCTGTGAGAAAGGACCTTGGAAAGTGCATCACGGGTTCTCAGCAGGGAGCTTGCCAACTTAGTTGCATAGTTCCGTTCTACGAAGAGTCGCCTGTAAGGGAGTACTGGCCCCCATATAACGAACAAAATCCCGCAGATGCGACCGACGCAATTCACGAAAAAGTTGAATTTTCGAGGAAAGCGCCGGAGGCTCAATTTAAAAAGTCATAAAAGCGGAGTTTATTGTTGGCGTTATCGGAAGGGCTTTGGGCGGCAATAGGTGTTAGCGAGAGGAGGGAAGGGGAAGTTGGTTGCAACAATAGAAACTAATTTAAATTTATTTCGCGATTTCGAGGGAGCGATAGCTGCACGTGACTTGGTGTTTTTAATAGGCTTATCTGAGGACGCCGCGTTGTGGGAGGTTATTAAACTTGTTAACGCGGGCAATGCCAAGGAGGGGGAGTGAGTGACTAGTTGGCAGAAAGTTGCAAAGACGCTTTTAAAGGGGTAGCTTTTTAATTTTTTTTTAATTCGCCTCCCCCGTCCGCCAGTCAACCGCAAGATAATCTCCGTTGTCAAAAGACTAGTTTCGTGTAAGTTCGCTTATTACGAAAGTTTACGGCTCTATAATTTCAAGCGAAGGCGAACCTGTTGTGTTTTCTTAACGTCAACTTATGAATGCCACTTCATCTTTACGAACACCCTCCGTACGCAATCTATTTATAAAGTTTAGCGTTAGTCACTTCTAGAATTCAAAGAGATCAATCTATCCATCTGCACTCTGATTCGTACGAGTTAGCTCTTCGTTATTTTAAGATACTGGTATAGAGCACATCTCAAATGGTAATGACGGGAGGAACATTCAACTTTTGACTTGCCGGGACCACCAAAATCTGCAAAAAATGTGTTTTTACGTTTCGTTATTCAGAGAATAATTAAAGTATTCTAGTGGTGCGAAAAAATTTGAGTTTTCTCCAGATCTAAATATTTTAGGGCCAACTGAATCGAAAAAACAGTGTTCTGCGAGTTGTAGTGTGTTGCTAGTGCCTCATTATTCGAGGGCGTGGATGTGAGGAAGGACAAGCACCGCCGGGTTGTCAGTGGGACTGAGGATCGTCGCAGTTGGACCCGACCAGTCAACAGTGAGTGTCGGTTGTCACTTCCAGCTTCAACTGATACTAAGCAAACCTGTAACTATTTGGCCCACTTTGCGAAGATGTTTATGACAAAACGACGTGGCCACAGTTAGGTTTGGCTGCTCATCCAACAACCATCGTTCACTGTTGTAAGAACTACTGTGGAGCTGCACATGGTTTCTTGTTTCCTCGGTACTGTGAGAAGGCGCAAGGTGTGAAGGATGGAGAGACCTACAGAGAAAAGAAGTGGAGCTGCGTGTTGAAGTCGTCATGTCCTGGAAGAAACTGGCGCTTACTATGGTCTGGCTTACTCCACTCAGGGCCGAACTCTGTGTATATCTCTCCACTGAACGAAAACTTGCTGCGCGAGATGAGGAGGAGGGAAAAGCACAAGCCGGTTGTCTCTGCAGGCCTGGCATCCTCGTACTTCCAGCTTTGACTGCTACTGAGCCAACTTATAACCGTTTCCCCAAGATTCAATGTTTATGAGGGGGTCTGGAGATGTTTGAGGATCCGCTGACTCAGTAAAAAACACCGATCGTGAGGAGCTCCGATCCATTATTGCCTGACTTTCATCGGGCTTATGAACCACCGTCTTTAACCACTAGACTACAATCGCGAGGGTGCCTTTAATGGGAGTCAGGCGGTACTACAAAACGATGTGGCTACAGACCTCTCCCTTTTGAAACTTGCCAGCCAAGTAAACAGTTAGAACAGGTGGAAAACCTGATTAAGAACTCCTCTCAGATGGTCCCAGGGCATGAGCAACAGCTCTATACTGAGAGACTAGCTAAATTGCGACCTACCATACTTCTGCAGGTCTGGGTGCGATGGATGCTGAGGGAGTGCCCATGCTATCAGATGCTAGCACAACCCAATTGAGAAACGAGCCAGGCTGCCTGCCAGGGGTGTGCGCCTCTACACTGTGGCGATCATCGACTACCTGCAGCAAAGGCATTAGGGCAAGGGTGCAAGAGCTATCTCCCTCGTCCTTGCCCTATCAGGAAGTGGAGGCAGCATGTTTCCAGGCTCTTCCGCCAGTTCTCCCACGCTTGAGTGAAGACGTGGAACCGGTGGACCTCCACCTTGCTGGAGGAAGCCAAGTGCCCTCTCTGGCATTACTATAATGGCGGCAGGCGGAGAGCACATGGGATCCACAGGGGCAGTCAGTGAAGGAGCAGCGCCTGAAGAAGTGCAGCTGCTCGTTGAAGGACCCATGGCTGGAGAGCAGCTGCACTCGTGCAAAGGGTAGCCGCCACCAGCCTATTCACAACCTCCCCTCGATGGAGGGAAGTATGCCAAGGAGGCGCCTGTCACCTGTTCGTGAGCACTTCCTGAGCGAGGGTGTGTCTCCTCATGGCGGATGGATTTCTCCCGTTGTAGTGAGAGGAGGAGGGCCTGGAATGGCCCGCAGTACTTCGTTACGCAGTTCCGTGGGACTGGAGCACTGCCAGGTTGAGGACCAGCAAACTCCATGACTTTTTATTGATATCCCAATACTGATATTGTGAACGTTAAGGAAACAGACCTGTAATTCGGCGTCCATCAAAAATCTCAACCATCCAAGCGCCTCATTACCGTCAACAGTACATTTTACAAACCTTCGGCTTCAACAAACTCCATCGGCTTCATTTAACTATTTTATTGGCGTTCACAACCGCAGAACATCTTGCAGTCAACAATTAAGCGGTTGCAACCACCGAAAATCGGCCCTTTGATGTTTTGTTGTGACAGGACGCGGTCACCTCGGCTGATGTGCGACCTAACTGACGGCGGCAACCTTTTTTCCTAAAGTAATCGAGCGCCACCGGCCACCAGCTGTTAGCCCTAAGTCAACAGTTTAGTGTTTACTTCCAGGCTGCTGCTGCGGACGAGCCCTAATGGTATACTTCTCTCCACACTACCTTCTCTTTTTTGTTGCAAGTTCGAGACGCACTTGCGTCCCCCACAGATTAATTGACAAAAGCCATTAAAAATATCTGGCGCGACGCGAGTGGTGCATCAGATCACTTCATTCAACGCGCTATCTTTGTTAAGGTCTGAAGAACAAAATGTAGCCACCAGTTAACTGTCAGCTGTGAGTTTGGTCGGAAGTGTGGCGAATTTGAAAAGGTTAAAAAAACATTTTTGTAGAACATTTTGATTATCTTCGTTTAACGAACGGTCAGAGAAACATTTATATGTACTTTCTATTTGAAGACGCTGCGAGTTTGTTGAAAACCGTTCCAAAAAGCCCTAAGTCTCTGTTCATCTATTTCTCACAGAGATATTTATGGGGGTACTGATCAGTACAACGTAGTTTAAATGTATGATGAACGAGAAGAGAAAAATACGAAAATCCTTTATATTTAGTGCGTTCTGACCGCGGCCTTTCATGTCCAACTGTTTGTACAGTCGACGAAAAAATCCTAACTATTATCGGATGTGACAAAATATGGCAAATATCACGCGTCTGTGTAACATGAGGTAACACGAGAAAATAGGAAAAAGGGGAAACGCGGATAGAACAGATTGGTGTCGGAAACTGGAATGAGCGTCAGAAGAAAACAGCCTGAGATGGTGAATGCGGCGTGGAGTTGACAGGCAGTCGTGATCTCTTATGAAGCGACCGCCGGCTGATGGTACTGGCACGCCGCATAGTCGTCCGTGATGGAAACTAAGTCTCCTGTGTAGGTGCGTTTCTTCGGGGTACTGATGACGCCACAGATGTAAAACAGTACCAGTATGTGGTAAATATAGGAAGGCGATGTCTGATATCTATTTGGAACTCGTGGGGCAAAATAGCGAAAGTTATCGTTTCTCCCTGGCCTGTTTTTCTCGTACTACCTCCTGTCTCATTCTTCTGGTGGGAGTGGGTGCTAGGAGGGAATCCAAACCCCCCAGGGGGCGGAAAACAGGCATTTGCGGGGCCCGTTCCCCCCTTCCAGCTGCTGGGTGCAGCTGGTCCAGGGTGGGCCCTTGTGTACCAGGGACCTGGGGTCCTTCAGCATGAGGGGCAAGTCCAAACCCCTCCAAGGCGGAGGTCCCCGAAGCTGTAAGTCTGGACGCAAGTCTGGGCGGGCTAGCAACCATTCTAGCCTTAAGGAATATTTTTCCCAAAATGGTACTGCGGGAGTGCACAGCCTGTGGCGCAAGCCGGTGCACCATGGGTAGGCCTGTGCAAGGCGGGTGCCTCTGCGGGGGTCCAGCAATGGTGCAGCCATATAGAATGGGTACCAGGGGGGCTTCAGCCCGCGGCCGGCAGCGTGGAGCCTCTAGGGCATGGCACTGTCAGCCGCGAAGCCATGGGATTGGCCTCGTGGGGACCGTGGTTTCGCTGGAAACCCCCCTAAAGAGATGGATGGTCGGTGCCGGCTAGAGAAGGGTAGGCTGTGAAGTTAGGTACCCTCTCCAATGCCGCGGGCAATGCCCACAGCACAACTACCATTGTCGTCGTCCAGGAAACGTAATTTTCGTCGTTTTTTTGTAGTGGGGTCATGTTTCGTATCGTTTACTGGTAGTTTTTGATGCTGAATCGAATGGGATGGGTCCCGGAGGTGTGGGACTTCGTCAAACTGGAAATATCGATTGAAACATCAGGTCTTGTATGGCCTCCCAGGGTTAGAACCGCGCCAAATCATTACCAATGGGTTCCACGCGGAAACCTCAAATTTTGATTTTTTCAGTCGTCATAAATCACATCACTAATTTATTTTTTCGATCAGGGGTTATTGCCGTAGAAACGTTGCCGTTTGCCAATGGGTTGTCGGTTCCCGGCTTGTTGTTACGGCCATGTTACATTATTATTTTTCGACGTTGGATTGGTCACACGCTAGAGAAAACTGTTGCGTAATAATTAAAAACGCTGCATCTTGACGTTTGCATTCGTCGAGGTTTGACATTCGAGATGGTGCGAATCCTTAGGTTAAACCTTCACTGATGACGTCGGACTTGATTTGTATTCAACTAAGTTTTGTTGGTGCAACGCAGCTGACCCTTACCTGTTCGGGGAGGTGCGCGCTGTGCTGTCCAAATGGGGACACTGTATCAAAATTATTGTCCAACGAAGCGAACTCGACTCACGTCTTTTTGGATATTTCCCATCTGTTCAATTACAATATTTAATTAAGGGACGGTGAACTAAAAGTTAATTGAATCGTTATCTGTGAACCATTTACGAATAACTTAACGCGAGGGTCGCTCGGAATTTCTTCTTTTTTTGTTCAATCTCCGTCAAAAATCTGGTTTAATTTAACGCTAAAATTTTTCACGTATCGTTTAACTTCTCAAATCAAAACAAAAAAGGCAGGAAGTTGTTGTTCAGTGGCGATAGTGAAGGGCGGGGGAGACTGATGCGGGAAACCGGCGGCGACAGTGGAAAATGGCGATAAAAATATTAAAAAAGTGTTATCGCTTTTCCGGCTCGGTGGAAGGACATTGGCAATTCAACCCGATCCCCCGTTCCCCTTTCCTTATAATACCGGCCTTCCCATCCAGCTCCACACCAATCATAAAAACCCTACTTTCACCCAAATTTCCCCTCCCGTTCTTCCAACACCGCTCATTTCTCGTTTCTCCCTTCTTTATCAAAACTCTCCTTTTATTTTAGAGGGATGGGCTGGTGGGGTGGGGGAAGGGGGATGGTAGAAAGCTCGGCCAATTAACCTGAGCCAAGGCGAATTTCCCAACAAAACGAGGGGATTTTCGGAGCGGAATGAGAAGGAAATTGTCGACTCTGAGAAAAAAAAAAAGAAAAAAAGTGTAGCCAAAAGGGCGGGGAGTTTGGTTGAAACATAATAACTTGGTAATTAAGAAACGAAAAAGTTGATATGATGGGAGGGGGAGCGGGGGCTAATGAGCTAATTACCCGAAGCTAGAGATGGGGGGTGGAGGAGTCAGTTAATGCGGAGCAGGGTTGTACAAGATAAGGTCACTCGCTCTCTGGGCTCTTTTTTGCCCTAACTTTGGCCTCTCACTACGCAACGTTAAAGAAATGTTCACAAAAATTAATGAACACGATCGTTACAATCTCCTCCCTCCAATAACCCTATTGCTGAACTTAGCAACTACCGAGACTATTAAAATATTGTTCTTGAGGCGTTAAACAGTTTGCAACTGTGCCCAAAAACGTTCAGCGATTTTTACTGCTGTATTCATTTCACTCCGCTCAACGCAAACGAGATTCTTGGAGGTCATTTCTAATGTGAGGCACGGCCGAAACAAATTAGTGCCGGAATTTTATTGCGTTGTTCCTACTACTTACGCGACCTTTATAAAATAACCGTAATGAGTGTAATTTATTGGACCGCAAACTTTGAGACGTCCCTTCAGTTTTGAATTGATATGGGAAGAAAGAAAGCGAAAAAAAATCAGTCAATGACATTGCAACTCTAATAATAAGCTACTACGGCAGAGACGTTGACACTCAACTGCAGGGTTGTTACACATGTTACTATCCACTTTAAGTAGAAATACAAATGAAGGACGCCTCACTCAAATCTAAGACGCCAACGATTATTGACCCCCTTCCCAATTAAAAAACCCTGAAAATTATTACACAACGGCTTATTATTCTCATGAACAGCTTGACCTAGTATTACTGCACCGAGACCCATGCCATTCGATTCAGCATCGAAAAATACTAGTAAACCATACGGAACATGACCTGACTACAACGGTACTACGGAAACTAAATATTCCCCTGGCGCCAGGCGCCCGTAAGCGCCTATAGGCAATTGGCACGACGTTGCGAGTCGAGCGGGCGAGTGGTTTTGATGAGGTGGGAGTACAAACGACGAAACGTTTACTTCCGCTGTAGTTACCGCGAGTTCTTTCAATTAGTTGACTTTGGCTCACTTTAATTACTGCAACTGCACTATACGCAGTTGTACACGTCTGATACTCATTCCATTCGACCAAGGATTTGCGATTATACTGCGTTTTGTTAATTTTTTTAAATCATTTTTTGTCCATAACAACCATGGGCTTCGTCTGATCGGATTGCCAAGATGGTGGGCACAACTAGATACCAAATGGGATTTTTTTGAGAAAGAACGGATTTTTTAGACCACGTTAAAGGCACAAAACGGCCCAAACGGCGGACGGAAATTGCAGATTTGGAAGCTCCATGTCTTGAAACGTAAAGTATCAAATTTTGTATTTTAGTCATCGTCCCAGCATTAATTGGCTCGGAGAATATGCTAAACCAGAAACCGTGCCGTTTCGATTGTGCATTAGTAAAATATTGGGGCTCTGATAAAATTGTAAACAATTTTTCCTGACCGAAAACAGGGTTATTATTCAGGATGAATACTAAACCAAAATGATAGTGTAACATTCGTTACAAAACTTCGCTACATGGTTTCAGGTGTGGGATCCAATCCCACGTTCCCATCGGGAATCAGGGAATTTAGAAGCAAGACATATCTAGTCGTAACACATCATTTTTCAAAATCGACGGAGCATGAAAGATTCGAAAAGCGTCATCGGGGCATGTGAAACTACGTTCACCATATTCGTATTCCCAGACTAGATGGTTTTTGACTCCTACCCATTCGGAAGCAGCCAATGCGAGTCGTACTCATCGAAGAATGGAGTTCATTAGACGACAAGGATTACAAATTGTAGTCAATGGCACGCATTAGAGGAAACAGGGTTAAAATAATGAACAATGTAGTACGTAAATGTAAAAGAACCTATCAGAGCCCCAATATTTTACTAATGCACAATCGAACTGTTTCTGGTTTAGCATATTCTCCGAGTCAATTAATGCTGGGACGATGACTAAAATACAACCTAACCTTCAACGATAAAACCCATCGATATTTGTGTGGTGCAGGCCGAAGTAGTTGAAATCGTGAGCTCGGAACTTCCTTACTAGCTCCTAAGGGGAAGTCCTTGTTTCCAGCCTTCTCCAAATATTGAGTCCAGCACTGTCTTACCTGAAGCCTTTCATCTGTAGTTGCGGGAAAGACCAGAGTGCTGGTTCAGTTATTTCCTAAGCCGACAAAGGATTTTTCTTTATGGACTTTCCAAAATCTCCACTTTACACCTCTCGGGGTACCTCCCCTCCAACTCACACCTCTTTCCAGACCCAACCCAAAAAGACTCGGCCCTGCTTACTCCCTCTCCACTTTTGTTTCCTGCAACGAGTTCACCTATTCAGAGACCCCCTCGCTGGCGCTTAAATACTCATTCGAACTCATATCCGAAGTGTTAATACAGTCCTCACTCACGCTCATTCATTTAATTCCTCTAATACACCCAACATTGGTCCTCCAGGGCGGATCTCTAATTTTCGTGCATTCAGAATCGGAACTTAACGCTAAGACTGCGTTAGCTCTCAAGTTGCAGTTTTATATTCACCATGATGATACGATACGTGCTTTCAATTTGGTTTTGGAACTCGGTAAATGGTTGCATCCACATCATCTCAGTCCAAGGCTCGTTCTCCTGATCATTATTAGGATCGAGAAGGCAAATTTTATTATGAAAAGGCAAGCAGAACTATGGCTGACATGTACGAATCGCTTCCCAGCGCACGCCTTGCGCCTCCAGTGCGGAGGAAACAATAAACCATGTGCTGCTCCACTATAATTCTTATAACAGTGATTGAGGGTTGTTGGAAGGGCAGACAAACCTAGCAGTATTGACCGCTGCTGTACCGCCTGACTCCCATTATAGGCTCCCTCGCGATCGCAGTCTAGTGGTACGTAATCCCGACGAAAGTTGGGAAATGGATCGGAGCTCCTCGCAATCGCTGTAATTTTTGCCTGAGTAAGCGGATCCCCGAGCGTCACCAAACCCCCTTGAAACCCTGCAAAGCATGCCTATAATCGTTTTACTCAGAAGAGGGCGCATGGCAAAGAAACGTGGTCACAGTAATCTGATTTACTTACCACCCAAGTAAATAGTTAGATAAAGTGGAAAACGAGATTAAGAACACCTCTCAGAGGATACGGGATTCTCCAGGTGGCCGGACCTCCGCAAGGTATAATGTGGGCATCAGCGCCGTACCTCCGCAGGTTCGGTGGATGCTGAGTGAATAGCTGGTTCTTGCATGATAGCGAAACCGCAACCTCCAAGACAGTGGATTGATATAACTCTCTTCGAGTGTTCAGGAACAGTAATTTGATAAGGAAAGAGACCTGGTATCTAAAGGCCGATCCAGACGCTCCGTTTTCCACTACGACCAAGTCGTTGCAGACAAAACGTTGAGTGGGGACCGGAAAACGGTGAGGTTTCAAGTCCGTCGGGAAGTAGCGCAGTTGCAGCGATGTCTGAGCTGAGGACCTCTGAAATCCATGGACATGGGAAAACCCCCGCCTTTTTAATAACCATTTTCGTGACCATATACGCCGGTGCCTGGTTCTTCTGATCCCGTCCTGTCTTTTTTTCTTAACTACGCAGACAGCAAAAATTGACCACAGAAGAACATCCTCCATGGCGATATCACACAAAACTGAGCGAAAAGTCTGTATCGTCTGGACGCTACAAGTCGCTACGTTTTCATTCCGTCTTGTCCAGCAAGTCTGCGCAAACTTAAGTCGTGGTGGAGAACGATGCGTCTGGACCGTCCTTTAGAGGTAGGTTTAGCTTTGAACGCTTCCGTTCAAGTGGGCACTTACACATAGCGTCATTGTGAAAAGTTTTGCGTTAATCCAAAAATATGGTAAACCACCCAACGCTGAGAAAAAGGCGGCGCCACGCTCTACACCCCTCGCGGTTTTAAATAAATCACTCTTCTTTTCCCTTGCTACTCATTTTGGACAGTACAGTTCAGCCCAAGCGCTCAATTTCGCAACTGCCGATGACTAGTCCCTTTTCGTTCTGGCTTAGTCGATCCCTCTCCCGCCAGGCGCTCCCATTAAAACGATGACCTCACCGGCCCTGAAATCCTCCCCTGATATTAGCGGCCTTAATTTCCATCCCCCATTGTTTCCTGAACACAATTTGAACCGACGGCTCCTCGCCGGCGGTGAAAAGAGGCAGTTTTGGACGGACTGAGTTTAATTAACGCCCGCACGATTGGGGCAAATTAATCCTTCGTTGTGAGCCGTTTAGGGGCGTGAGGAGGAAATCGGCTGACGTTGAAAAATCTGAGAGTAATTTACGGATTGTTGCGTTATTAAAAACCCGTATGGGGAGTGTAGCTTTTAAATGAGAGTTCGGTTTGGGTATCTTTGAGTTTGTTGGTTTAACGGTATATTCACAAGAAGTGTTACACATCGCACGAAAATTTCAAGTACAGTTCTTGGTTTAGCAGATAAAACACGCGCTCTGCCCTTCCTCATTAAAAACCTATTATTGCAGGTTGCTGCAACGTTTGGTGCTTCATGCCATAAATCACTGATCAGCCCGTTAATTCAGCTTCTCAAAACGCCCAATGAACCAGTAGCAGTAATCGGTAGGTTGTACCGTAAAAATCAAATGTTTATTACTATTTATTAATGATTATGTTTGCAGTTTAACAACGAGATTTACTTCGCACCCCGATCTGGCTTCATGTATTCGTAGATCTAAGCAACCTTTGCTCACCACACCTGTTTCTCCCTTAGTTTGGACATCGTGTTCGTCAGAAATGCGCCACCTGTTATGAAGAAGCTCTAATTTGTCTCTGTTACAAGTAATGCTCACTCGCATTCTAAAGCTTTCTCTCAGAAACCCTTTCGTTATTTAGCAGTTGACCGTCGTTCCCAACCCAATTAAAGGCGACCCCAGAAATCCCGGACTTCAAACCCAGCCGTTTATTTACTAACACTTTTTAGTTTACAAATCCAGTGCACTTACAAATCCAAAACAATAAACACGAACTTTCTTCGAATAATCAAGTCAAATTGTCTATGTAATTATTACACGTTAATGGTCGTGACGTAGATAGAAGCAACTCAATAAATTGCGGAACCTTGAGCGTGTTAAGGATGTGCCTGTGTTTCCGTCAGCACTCCTTCCTTGGCGCTCTCTGCCCTGCATGGAAAAGCGTGGGAAGGGCGAGTGATTATTTTGCTAGGCATTGAGTTCCTTATTCTCATTCAGATTCGTCATGCGCCTTGAGACTGCGCTGGTGTTTTCCTCCCTCGCTTGAATATTGTTGGATAAAGGTGAGCAAACCCCTGTTAATTAACCCTCTTGCTCTGTATATTGTCTTTCATAATGATTACTTTGATTAATATTGAAAGGAGTTCGATCCATTTATTTCTATTTGTCTTATTGCGTTTTTAGTTTCATTTCCTTGTGTTCTCCTGTAGAAAAGTTATTTATTTATTTGATATCTGAGGGGAGTTTATTGAGTTCTTGTCTGCATTAGTGTATTGGGCCGAAACACTAACTATTGTAGTACAAAACCACTAGGCACATCACAAGCGCTTCCAGTTTCTATGTAGACATTTGAGCTACCTTTCTACAAAGTTCATACAAACACTGTTTTGGGAGCAAACCAGTCCCAGCCTTAACACAATAGTATATTAATTCATCGGTATCCGGTTCAATGGGCTCCCCCTCCACGTCAGTTTGATCATCTCACACTCCTTGATACCGCGATCCTCCTGCAATATGATAGTAAGGATCCATAACACTGGTTACTCTAGTGGGTCTGATGCTGATGTACTGGGACGAACCTAGCTCTTCCATTTTGGGAAGGCTCGTTCGGGGCTATTTTGCTGACTGGGCTCATCAAATGTCACAATTGACTCGAAACTTCGTTGTCGTCAGTCGTAACTGAGCGGTTCTCTCATCGGGGCGTCGTCCTTTCGTCGGCGCTCGCATTCGCTCCTGCTCAGTTCCCTGTTTGTGGGGGTTAAACTTCTCTGAGAGTAATTCGCGAATAAAACTCCGTCTTCCAATTACTACTCGGAGCGTATCGCTCATTTAATACGGTGTTGCTACTTACATTATGACAATAACAATCCCTCATCGTATCTATAACACTGGTCCCTGGGGCTGGTATTATACTAACGTTCCCTCATTGGATCTATAACACTGGTCCATCGGGCTGGTATTATAATAACGTTCCCACATTGGATCTATAACACTGGTCCATCGGGCTGGTATTATACTAACGTTCCCACATTGGATCTATAACACTGGTCTCTCGGGCTGGTATTATACTAACAATCCCTCATTGGATCTATAACACTGTGGGATGGGGCGAGGCTGACGCTAATGACCCCTCAATGGATCTGTAACATAGTTCCTTCAGCCTCGTCTGATACTAGTTGGATCCGTAACGCTAGTCCTTCGAGTTGGTCTGATACTAACGATCTCTCATATTCGTCCTTCGGGTTAGTGTGACACTGACGAACTTTCAACGGATCCTTAACGCGGGTACTTCAGGCTGTAGTGATACAGTCGTTGGATACGTTACAATTCGGCCCAGATAACTAATTTACATCTCTCCCTGCCTCCGACTGTTCAGTAAATCGAACTATCAGTCCGAATGACTGATTGAATATTTCTAATCTTCAACCACTGCATCTCCAAATGTATTTTATAGTTTGTGAAATGCAAAATAAGGCTTGTTTTCTGTACTCTTAGGTAGTTGTCGTAGCTATCTTATGGACTCTCACAGTGACGCCCCTAATGTGTAGTTCATCCTCATTCTCAGTACCAGAACTGTTTCGTAGTATAATATTGTCGCTAAGTTCGCATTAACCCGCAATATTGAGAGCCAGAGAGGAAAAGCTGATATAAGAAAAGCGTCTCTTCAAAAGAAAATTAGAAACAATTTATTGTGTAATTAGAAAAGGGGCAGAAAAGGAGGCGGGAAATGGCGGAAGAAGCGTTTCGCAGAGGCAACCGATTTGAGTGTCTGAGGGAGAAGGGGGTTGAAAAGACGGAGCCTGGAAAAGAGAGGAATAAGGGTAATTGCGTAGGGGTAATTGAGGAAAGAGCTGCGCATGCGCCTTCCTCCCTCTTCCAACATCCCCCTTCCTCGCCACTTTCAAACCACTTTCCTTCTCCTAATTGAGTTTAATATAAACCTTTCCCATTTTCGCCATTCTAAATTGAGCTCCTTCTTGTCTGTAGGGGGAGGAGGTAGTTTGCTGTAGGGTAGGGATGAGAGAGATTTGCCACTTCTTCATCCCTTAACTTTGCTCCCCCCTCCACCCCTCCCGCCACACCTCATTTCTCACTCACCACTACGCCACACTTCCCCCTCTTCATCGTCCCCTGCAGTGATATAATAGCGTCCCCTCCCTAATCTACCCCCGTGAATCGTCTTTGCTTTCAGTTTTCTCATTACCTTTCTACCCCCACTCTATCACTACTCCCCCTCCACTCCAACACCAACTTCCACCACTTTTCCCTTCCACCCCTTTGTCACCACGGTTTTATCCCCTCAACCCTCATTCCCTTCTCTTTCATCATTTTCTTGGTTTCCTACACAATTACCCCGTTCACGGTTCTCACTTAACGTCGATAGAACGACCACCGTTTTAACGTCGCAAAACCTCGTGAATTTCAATGGCACTCACTGCGGACATGCACTGGGCCTAATTATGTCTAGGGAAGCACAAGTTTTAAGAGGTTGTGGAATTCCAACTCTACTGTTCAAAAAAGCTTTTGGTTATATGATGGAAAACCAAATTATTTTGTTATTTTGCGTTTCATAATTCACCGCCTTGAACTCGTATCAAGGTATGTCGAATGCGTCACATATAAGAAAGTAGATATCGGTTCTGTCCTTTTTACTTTCCGCTACAAATTTTCCTTCAGATCTTTACGTTTTGAGGTCTACTGAATCCAAAAACCTCATTTCAGCCGTTGGTCCGAGTACATGTATGTCGTTCTCCGCACAGGTACCAAGCAGGGCTTGCAGATCGCTCTGAACAAGTTTTTAAGGCAGCTAGTGGGCAGATTGTGGGTGAATCCTAAGAAGTGTGACTCATGATGCTGGTTTCGTCAATCCCGGGTCCTGGCCAGAGGCGTCCTAAAGATGTGGGGTACCTTGGGATCGAATTTCTCAATGCAATGTCATTGGTTAAAAGGCGCGTGGACCTTGGTGATAATCTTTGGAAAGTTACCATGGCATCACTGGCTTATGGGCTGGTTTTTGGTAAGTTGACCGTCCAAGGGCTAATAAGCCGCGATAGAATGGTGAGCTTTGCTGTTCACGCTCTGGTTCAATTTGAAAGACTCGGTGTTCCATCTCCCTCTACACTATTCCCTTCCTGTGCTCTAACGCCTGCTTGCTTTGCGGGCCTCGGGCTAGGGTGTTGCGCCTGCTGTGGCGGGTCCTTGATACATTCAGGATCAGCTGTGGTGATGCGACGTGGCAACTCCATTGGCCCCAAAGCCCAGAAAGGCATCGGAGTGTGCGGCAGCTCTGCGCAGTTTGGTTGACTGACAGGAGCTCAAACCTACTCTTCTGCGTAGGTGGAGCTGATTTCACAAGGCATCTGTGGAAGGAATTACCAGCACTTTCATGCTGTGCGTGACGCACAACTGCCTATAGCAATGAGGAATACACGAGGCCAGTATCGTAACATTGTGGATGCTCGCTGTTGTGCCTGCCATAACCAGTTTGAGTCGCTGAATCACGTAGCGCACGTGTGTACTGCGGTCTGCAAACAGGTGTTGGTGGATTGTCATCTGAGGGCTGGGAAGCGGAGAGGGAGCGGCACTACCGCGTTGCTTCTGGAGAAGAACCGAAGCCAGACATTTTCGCTTTTGGTCCCGACCAGGGATGTTCAGGTAGTATTTGATATCCAAGAGGCGCAAATATGACAGGACTGATCTTCGTAAGGGCGGTATTGGAAGCTCATAGCGTTGAGGCAGTTAATATCATAGTTGCAGAGAAGAAGAAGATATTTGGGAGGCAGCTGCGGGCCATAGGACTTCGCTAAAGCTGCAGGACCAGTGGCATTTCGCCGTGGCCTCGTTGGGCCCATGTTCTAACTCCCCAACCAGCCTGTTGGAGGGCACGCTCAGTGTCCCAGCCGCCGTCGGTACCCATTTCCTCACTCCCCTGGGTTTTGAGGAGGGGGGTGCCTGGTCGGGGATTGAACCAGAGTTGGCTGGTTGGCTGGTCGGGATTCAACCAGGTGGTGGCCCCACCTGGCTAGGAAGGCCTCACGCCTCAACCCACTTGGCCACCACGCCCACCAGTCCTCATGGTTGCAGCTTTGAAGAAAAGCGTTGTGGAGAGTAACAGCTGGGCTTGTCAGCAGGCGTTTTCTGAAGTATCCCCCTCTCAATCTTTCCATCCCTAGTTCCAGCGTGAGGTATTCTGGCACTCCCCCCCCATTTCCTCAATTATTATTTATTTAATTTTTTAGGAGGGTACCACTACTCCATTTATGGTGAGCTTTGAAAAAAACCGTTTATCTTAACCGTGTGTGTTAAATGTTGGAAGAGCCGAGAATCTTCGTCTATGACCACTAGACTACGATCACTGGAAGTGCCTACAATGGAGCGCCTCATTTGGTATCTAGTTGTGCCCCCCTGCTCGGCAATCCGATCGAACATGGTTGTTACAGTTAACAAATGGTTACAAAATTAATGAAAACGCCACTTTGACAATTTTATCGCAATTACGTCGTGTTTGGTATCGTTTCCTACGGATTTTTAGATGTTAGGCCGAATGGAATGAGTATCAGGGGTGTAAGACTGCGTTCAGACCAACAATGAACTCACAGTGGTTATAGTGACCAAAAGTCTACTAAAGGAAAGAACTCGTGGGACAATACAGCGTAATCGTTGCATCGTTTGCAGTTCTATCCCCTCCCGTCTCACTCTAACCACCTGTCAGCACGTCACGTCGTGCCAATTGCCTACAGGCGCCTGGAATATGTACTTTTCGTCAATCGGTTGTAGTCAGATCATGTTTCATTTCGTTTACTGCTATTTTTCGATGCTGAATCGAAAGGGATGAGTCTCGGAGATGTGGAACTAGGTGAAGTTGTTCGATGATAAACGGTCGCGTAATAGTTTGCAGGATTTTTAGTTTAGTGGGGGGGGGGGGGCGGGTTGCGGAAAGTTGTAAATATTATAGTACTGCCGAAGATCCTCCGCATTATGATATTCGATTGAAATTGTCAGGGGTGCGTAGAATCCAGTGCCGAACTCAACATGCGATTGCCAGGGCGCACTCACCAGAAGTAAAAGTGTTTCATGAGAAGCCGAAGGAGGAGTAGAAAATAATTAAGAACTCGACATTTCGAGTTCAACAGTGACAACTGTACTGTCAGTTCAAAAAGGGCCGCTCGACTAGTGACAAATCGCAGCTCAATGGCATAGCGTCTTCGGTTGTTTGATGCTCCGCTCCCAGCGGCCCACCGCAAGTTGCTCGTAGATGAAGCGAAACAAGTTGGCAACAGTCACAAAGAGGGCCAAAGCAATAAATCTCGCGTCCGTTTATGACGAATGCGCAAAATTGTTTATTTTCGAGCGGCCCTGGCGATATGGGGACTTGGCTGCGCTGGGCTGGGCGGAGCGAGAGCGAATTATTATTTCGTCGCCTCGTTGGCTCACAAAACGAATACATGTCTTGATGGGCGTCAGCGCGTGTGGAATTCACTACGCTTCGGTTGTGCAGTCAATAAGAACAAATCGCTGCCCCACTTCGATATATTTGTACCTTGTCCAGATAGAATTTTAATTAAAGTGCATAGAAACCCATCAGATAGTTTCATAGGAAGATCGTTGAAGTTGAATTACTCAACATTAGCATGGGGAGAGAAGTTCCCAATGATTTCGGGGTTTTCATCCTTTCCTTGCACCAGAAAAAATACAGAAATCGTGAAAAACAACATCGGATTTGTACGGCAGGCCAAATTAGCTGGGTCTTTGACCTTCACCAGCACTAGCCATAACAGAAAGTCATTGTTTCCCCAAACCGCTTCGTCCTCAAAGCCTTTTGTTACGTATGGAAAGTCCACCTCTTCAGTTATTTCCGATTGATCACGGATTTTCCCTGTCCTGGACTTACTAATATATCTTTTTCTCTCATTTGCACCATCCCTGTGTGCATATCCCCCTATATTACCCTACTGTGCATGTCATGTGCGTACCCTTGCGATTCAGACTCCTACTGAAAAATACTCCCATTCGACCACACCTTGATCCGTCTCATTCTGTTCATTCTCCTTGCGCCACCCCCTGCGTTTCCCTATGTGTCTCCCCAAACCTTACCTTGTTTATAACCCTGTGCTCTGGCTGCCCTATCGTCCGGCTCTACCACATCCTCGGGCTCAGTCCTCGTGTGTGCAAGCCAAGAACTTCACGTTTTAAGACCTAATGAGTCCGACAGTACTTGGGAAAATGGTACTTTATAAACGACTGAACCACAATAATGTACTGTAATTTTTTGTTTGTCGGGAACATGACGGAAGCAGGGCATTAAATCTACAAACATTTTAGAGAACATTGATTTTAGCGCATGTTTACTAAATTTTTTCGAATTTTTTGGTAAATGCCTGTGTTTGGCAGGCTGAATTGGCTGGGTCTTTGAACTCCAAAATGTCTGGATTAGCTCCAACAGAAAGTCATTGTTTCCCGAATCACCTACGTCCCCAAGCCTCTTTGTTACCTATGGAAAGGGCACCTCTTCAGTTATTTCCAATTGACCACGAAATTCCCCTGTTCTGGACTTACTCATTTATCTTCTCCCACCCTGCAATTTTAGATTCCTCTTCTCAATGGACAACTCCTTTCATGTCAATCATACTTCAGCTCTTGCGATACAGTCGTCAGTACTCCCAACGATTCGCCTCTCAGCTCGCGCAACTCCCAACTCCACTTTCTCTCTCTCTCTCTCTCGGTCCCTCTTTCTGCACTCTATCTCCTCTGTCATCTCACAACCAGTTTCATAGTGCAGTTCGCTATTCTGTCAAGTGTACAGTCCTCACCACGTTCATTTATTTGGCTGTTTCTAGCTCCCCCATTCATGCGACCCCAACACTATCGTTTGTGAATCGCTCGGTCAACCTGCTGTGTGGTCTTGTGACTGATAAGCTGGAATCAACCCGAACAATGCTCGATGAATGGGCAGGCTTTTGAAAAGCGCATGGAACCGCAGATTATATATTTACTTCAGTTAGTCGAGCACATTTAGAAATGAACTCAACATGCAAGAGGTTGTATTCTTTTAAAACTGCTTTCGACTGCGTGCAGCATGAATAAGAGTGGCATCTCGAATTCATTCATTGGTGATGTGGGGGGAGGGGATCGGTTGATTCATTGAGTTTTCGCCCGTAGATAAACAGCTGTACTGTACTGTAAGGGTGTACTTATGTTTTGCCGGTTCTGAAGCATTGCTAATGTCCTCAATGACGCCCCCAGGTCGCGAGCCCACCCACGCGCCTGTGAAGTTGTGGAGTTGAGCCTTTCTGATGAGCGAATTTTCATGGGTTATCACGAAGCCAGTCTCAAAACACGCACACTACACAAACCACTCTGTTAATAGACAAGTATGCCTGAGAAATATTTTTAAACCATCCTCCAGAGCGAGTTATCTTCATGAACCACCTTCTTAGGTCGAAATACGTTTTTGGATTAAATTTCTCGGCTTAAACATTTTCAAAATCGGAGTTTAAGTATTTGCCTTGGTCCGAATCTGCTGATTAACGAACTTAACAGCTATTTTAGAGAGCTCTTAACGGCGAATGACTCCCCTGGAAACCTCCGGCATTACCTGAAGGGTTAGTATAGTGCAAATCAGATTGTTCTTGAAGGGAAAAGGGTTTAAAGATTGTTAGGGAAGAGGAAAACTGTGCGATTACCTCCCTCCACAGGTCCGTCCAGGAGCTCGTTGAAGTGGCCTGCCTCTCGTTAGGAAGTGTCGCGGGTTGAAGAGGACGAGAGAGCGCATGCGGAGCCTCAATGTTCGATACCGTCTTCCTCTTCCCATCTTCTCATCCCGTCGCCAACCAAAAACCTCCAACCTCCTGCAAAACGGCTTCATCCGTCAACGGCTCCTTCCTCAGTTGCGAGCCCCTCCATCAGACCAAAACCAAAGGGCCTCCGCCTCCGCTAGACTCAAACCCTCCATCCAACGGACCCCCTGAACCAGTTCCCCTCCTCGAACACCTTAATCACAGTTTATTGATTCCTGTCTTCCAGAGGGAAGCCGGAGAGGGCCGCCCTTTTCATTAACCGTTTTCCTCCCACTTAAACTTTTGCCTCTTAATTTGCTCGGCGCAACAGTCGAATCCGAACGAGTTCAACGCCTTCTAAAGCTAGAAAACTTGGAACGGGTAACGGCAGAAGAACTATTGATGTTTACTAACAGTTTCCCTTCTATCGATATTCCGTTACTTAAAAGATATTCATATTTTCAACTGTTAAGTAGCATTCCCCTTTCAACACGATTTCCTCAGGTTGACGTCAATACGTCTCAAAATTCAAACAACAATGAGATTTTACGAGCACCATTGGGAAACAGCGTGTGCTCAGCTGGAAACCAAGCGCACGTCAAATCCGGGGCACGGCATGTCCCAGCAGTAATTTCAGAGCGACATGAGAACAGTCATTTCCTAGTCGTTGGAAGTTGTCTTATATTACTCCGATCTTCAGGGAGAGGGATGAAAGGGACGTTGGTTGGTTGGTTTTGTGAACTGTTCCCAAATAACTCGAGAAGATGGTTGTCGCTCAACTCTCGCCACTGTTTAGTGGTCTGAGCAGCACGGGTTTTGTTTCAACTGCGAAAAATCTGGGGAACTTTTCCAGGCTACGGGGTTTGTGCTGTTGATGATGGTCATCAGGTGTATCTCGCCACGGCATGAAGATTCGAAATATGCAATGTGTGGAATAGAACGGGTCTCAAAGAAGTAAGGCTACGTCTAGATGGATATTTAGGATCCGATATACGGCAGTGCCGGCCTCTCCGTCCAACTACTTACCTCCGCCCCATCGGGCCAAAAGAAATAGGGATGGTTGGGATGGAGACTACCTCCAGTGAACCCTCGACCACTGCGATATCTGCAGGACCCCATTGCAGGGTAACTACGATCGGCGGATCGCTCCGCCATTACCCTTGCGTCCTACGGGCATCCACCTGGCGTGGTTCTAATCCTTGGTTCACAAGATTTCACCATGGGCAGTGCCCCCCCCCCCTGCAGTACCATTTCGCGAAAAATAACCCTTAAGGCTAGAATAGACGCTTGCCTGCCCAGGCTCGTGTCCCGACTTTCGGCTTGGAGTTGCCCCTCATTGCCAGACGACCCCAGATCCCTGGTAATGGAGGACCCTCCCCCAACCAGCCGCGCCCAGCAGTTGAAATGGGGATCCGGGCCCCGTTGATGCCATTTTTCCATCCCCTTGGGGTTTTGGATTCCCTCCATGTCCCCAGTCTCACCCTGTCCCTACTTCCATTCACCCCACCAAGCCCCCATATAACTTACATTCACCCTCCCTCTCTCATACCCTAACCTAAACCACATTCACCCAATCAATTACATTTATATTCCGTCAATCCATTCCCCATTCATACCTGCCGACTGAGGGAGGCGAAACCCCCAGCTGGCCTCGAGCCCACCGCTGCAAAACTGGACAAACCCGGGACCCGTCTCTCAGGGCTTTCTTGATGCCCTGGTGTCCAGATGGTCCCTAAAAAAATAACAAATTGGCAATAACAACAATCCAAAATGCAAACCAAGTAACTCAAACAGAACCAAACAAACAGATGGACAGTATAGAGAACTTATTGTAAACATAGTGACTACTACTTGCTGGAACTCGCGGCACGTAGCTAAAGTTATAGTTTATCCCCGGCCATCGCTCATCTCCTGATGTGCCTCCCATCTCACTCCACTCACTCGTCACCGTCACGCCAATTGCTTAGCGTCGCCTAAAAATTTTCGTTGTTCCATTGTAGTCAGGTCGTGTTTCGTGATCGTAAGTATTTTGCGATACTGAATCGGACGGGCGTTGGAAATGTGAGACTGCGTGAACCTGTGTAGTCATGCTGTGCAAAAGAATAATGAATTGTTGCGAAATAATTTCCAACGTTTTATGGTTTTGCACGGAGGTGTCGTTGAAAGGAGATGTAAGTCAAAATACAACAGAAAAACGTGTTCTCCGAGCAGGAAAAGTTCGTTTTCCCCGAACATTTACACAAAAAGCGCGTTGACGTTTTTCTTTTTCACTTGTTAACTACGTTCAGTTCACCGCACGTGTTTCTGCAGACTGCGTCGAACTAAGATGTAAGGGGGTAACGAATGAGGCGTTGGACTGAAATAAGTAGTTTTCGCTTTTCGGTTAATTTGTAGGTTCGCTTTTCTCCATGATGCTTGTCGTAGTCAATTTTATTTAATTCAGACTTAATCAGACTAGAGCCGCGCAAGGAAATGATTTCGCAGCGTGATTTATACCAGCGGAGCCTTAAATGAAGAACGTGAATTCGAGGAAGCCGACCCATTAAATGACATTTCTCCCATTTTGAAGATTGATGGTTCAGGAAATGCAATGCAACTGAAAGAGCCGAGAGAACCGTCGTTTCCCTTTCAGTTTAATCAACGGAAGCGGCCGATTAATTCTTGGACACTAATCTGGACGTCCACGCCCTGAGCGCCAGAACAAGGTTGATGGTTCTTCGCGGGCTCTAAAACTCTCCGATCAAGTTAATGGGTTTCCTCCGATATTCCGCTTCCTCTTCCTTCGACCGAACGTTGTCTTTTTTCTATTTTTTTTTCCTTGTCGTAATTATCGTAAAATGTGTTTTTGTGCGGCATGTGCTGCGAGAGACTTTGTTTATCACTCATTTACTTTATGAGGTCACCCGCCTTATCAACTAATTACAAGCAAAATGTTTGCATTTTTGCATGTTTCAAGTTCAACTCCACGAGCCGACGGAGAAAATATTAATTGTTTTTTTTTTAGCAAGGACGAAGTCACAATTTCAGTTTATGTTGCGTTCTTGTGGTTGTAGGAATATATATTGTTTTATTCTGAAGTTGGAAAGTTAATTTGTACTCGTGTGATGTCATGAAACATTACCAACTAAAGCGCTACAATGAATTGTCTCTAAAGTAGATTGAACGTCAAATTTGTCTTGACCTCAGTAGTTCTCAGTACTTTTACTTTTAGAGGGGTCTGGTTTATCATTCGTTCTGGATAATTTGTTCGTTTCCCTCATGGATTATGTTTTCGGTCATAAAAACTTATTAACAACCCCCGGGAAAGTTTGTGCCTGTCAACTTGAGTCGGTTTCGCGATACAAATACCTGGGTGTAACGCTGGATGACGGGTCTCTCTCTCACTCAAAATCAGGGGCGTAGTTCTAATGTTTACCATCAGTGGTGCCTGTCCTAACCAAGTGAGTAATACTTCGTCGCGTTGACATCCGATCAGTTTCAAGCCTGTGAATACGACGTGCTTTGTTATTACCACTATTGGCATCGCTTATTTCGTCTTGCTACGACACCGAAACCGTTTTTGGCCCTTAAAAGCTGTAAATGCACTCAGAAATATTAACAGCGTTCGACTCCATTTTGAATTTGAACGATAGCCTCACACACGTCTCGTTTGAACCGTTTAGCTGGCACGATATCGTTAGGATCCTGGTTACACGCTCTCTAAAGCGAGCTTTTGCTCGATATATCCCAATTACACGTCATAGTCACCTTGCGGTAGTCTAGCAGCATCGTTATGAAAAGAAGCGGGAGGTTCCTCGTGAAGAGCAGCTTGAGACAGAAGGCAAGGTTCGGCGGAGGGATATCGTCGTGGCTCACGAGTCATAATTTGCAAGATGGCTTTCTAGACCATACAGATTTTATTTAAGTTAGAACTCAGTGCTCCACCCCACAAAATAATGCCATATTGCAGCACGGACTATACAAAGGAGTAATATATGGTTTTTAAGGTCTTTACGCTGAATGCAGGTGAATTTACTAAGGTTCCGAACCACGGAATCCGCATGCTTTCCCCAGGAGAGCCTGTCGTCACCCCCAGGTACTTATATTCACTCGAGTGGATTATTAAACAGCCAGACATGCGCAGTGCTGGTGTTGGTGCTCACGAGATATTTGTCACACGCAAAAAAAATATCTGGTGCGTTGCGACACACAACTTTCCTTAGCTCTACGTCAATTAACTTTCTACATGGCTTTTTCTACTTAATCAATTGGACAAACAACACTTTGCGGCAGCAGGAAGCGGTAGCGCTTACAGTTCCGGAATTTATTGTGCTGCTCGTACTCATTCCAGGACCATTATTGAGCATTTGGTACACAGAAAATTAACGAGGCTGTAAACAGGAATTTTTTGAAGAAGGATAGTAATTAATGTTGCAGAGTTATTGGGTAATAACTGTTAGAACTGGTAGTAAGCGAAACGGCGTTAGTTGAAATTCAGGAATTTCTGGAGTGAGCCCCATATATCTCATGAGCGCTTTTAAACAGTCACCCTTTAGTATTGGATTGGAGTACAATAACGATTTTCATTGTCTTTCTACTAACATTCCAGCGGAGTTAATGGGAAAAAACCTCGCTAACCACGCTTTTCGTCGACAATTTTGATAATTTATTGTGCTACTCTCGTCATTTTTCCACAAATGGGAATTTTACAGGATAGTTGCCTTATTAGGAGTTATCAATATAAAAAATTTAATCAAAATCGTTAGAACTACTTTTGAGAAAAAAAATTTGGTGTTTTGATCACTATGATAACTGTAGTTAATTAAAGTTTACGTATCTGTTAGGTGAGTCCGTCTCCTCTGGCTGGTGTGTTGCTGGTGGCAAGCGCTTTCGATGTAAAGACATCATCGTCTGGCCGTTAAGTCAGTACTGGAGTCAGTCAGTTGGTCGTGGTCTTTATATATGAAAGGAAGGTAAAACGGGATGATGGAGGGTCGGGGAAGGGTCGGGGAGAGGAGGTCATGTACCTCAGGGGAAAAACCCCTAAGGTGAATGGAACGTCTTGAATGATCTGTCAATTGTGGAATTTCCGTCTTTTCTGTGGGGGGAACTTCCATGTTCTCAATTTCCATGTTCATGTGTTGTGTTTACAAACAAAAAAACTTCAATGGACAGATCATAAATGAACAAATCAACACAAAATGCGACACCATATTCACACCACTCAAAACATTACACTAACGAAAACAACCAACTGACGGATTTACAGACCACCCCACACAAAAAAGACGGAAATTCCACAATTGACAGATCATTCAAGACGTTCCATTCACCTTAGGGGTTTTTCCCCTGAGGTACATGACCTCCTCTCCCCGACCCTTCCCCGACCCTCCATCATCCCGTTTTACCTTCCTTTCATATATAAAGACCACAACCAACTGACTGACTCCAGTACTGACTTAACGGCCAGACGAAGATGTCTTTACATCGAAAGCGCTTGCCACCAGCAACACACCAGCCAGAGGAGACGGACTCACCTAACAGATACGTAAACTTTAATAATTTGCCTTGTGGTGGACATAACCCTATTGCTTTAATAACTATAGTTAACCTTCGGTGGATTTTGTTCATACCCTTATTTTGGCGTTCCATGGTAACCTGCGGGCGAGATGTCAAGTTTAAGCTGACTTGGTACGGTGGTTTTCTCTAAAAACCGTTCACAGACACACATACACACACCTAGACACAGAACATTTTCCCAAATAATGTTTTCAGACTCAGGTGGGTCTGAAACGTATAGATCTGAAGAAAATTCAAAATTTTTTTTTCAGCCGATTACATAACTTGCCTCTCTACTTTGTAGAGCCAAGGAAAGTAAAAACGGAAAAAGCGATAAAAACAACTGTGAAGGACTGAAATACTTTTGGATGTTTCCATACGACGGTACGTACCTAACCACGTTGAACAAGACAGATGCGATTTACGAGGGAGAAGAATTCTCCCTCACTAAACTAAAATCACGCAGTTGATTAGGAAATTCAACTAAAAGGTCGGCGGAGCCGTTGCCTCGAACCGCCTGTCTCAATTACGATTATTGGGAGAAGCGGCAGATGTCAGTTTATCTGATTCTCGTGGCAATAACACAACATATTGGCCTCTTTTCAGCTGCCGGATCCTCCGAGAGCTCATCCGGCGAATCTCGTGGAGGGTCACTACCCCTAACAAGGACGACAAGGACGTCAAATCGCGAAGGCCCGTTGGAATCAGTGCGGCTCCGTTTCTGCGCGAGAATAGGACATTGAGAGCCAAACTGAAAGATTTAAACTAGGCTTTTTGCTCTTTCTCATAATTAGTGTGCCTTGGAACGGATTAAAAGTTATTCGAAGGAGCGACCGCGAAGGGGAACATTTAAGCTCTTCCTCACACCTTGGAGTTGACTGTTCCTCAGACCATCAGGCTCAACTCATATTTATGGCTTCAAGAACGGCTCAAACCAAATCACAAATCAATCGAAAACCAGCGTGTTAAGTTTTTTCGTTGATAAGAGCCTTGAAATAGTAAAAATCGTTCTGGATGAGATCGACGTCACACTCAACTTCAAACTAACTTCAGGGTCCGTGCTCTTCATTTGTTAATTCATGGATAGACACGCAAAATAGTTATGAGGAGAAAAGAAGATATTAGGGCTGGTTAGGGCTGGTAGAAATGTGGACAACGTTTAACAAACACTATTGACACATTTTGGTTGGTATCTCTGTTTGGTTGTTTGTAGGAGGACTATTTATGCAGAGCAGTATTTAGTATTAATAATTGACTCCTGTGAGTTCAACGATAATTGTTATAGCAGTTTTGCCAAAAAACGAAAAGAGACCTATTTATGAGACAGAGAGACTACTGTATTGCGAGAGCTAAAGGATGACTGACTTGGAAGGAGCTGTCTGTTGAGAAGAGGAATCTAAAATTCAGGGGTGGGAAAAGATAGAAAAGTCCACGACAGGGGAAATCCGTTGTCATTTGTAAATAACTGAATAGGTGGACTTTCTATAGGTAACAAAGGGGCTTGGGGACGAATGTCATTTGAAAAACAATGACTTTCCGTTAGAGATAATGCAAACATTTTGGAGTTCAAAGACCCGACTCAGCCTGCCGAACACAGGCATTTACCAAAACATTTAGTAAACATGCGCTCAAATCAATGTTCTCTAAATTGCCCAGCTTTCGTCATGTTCCCGACAAACGAAAAATTACAGTACGTTATTGTGGTTCAGTCGTTTATACGGTACCATTTTCCCAAATAGTGTTTGTCGGACTCATTAGGTCTTGAAACGTGAAGTTCTGAAGAGAACTCAATTTTTTTTCATGACATAATGTTCCTTTCTAGTTCGTTCAGCCAAGGAATGAAAGAAATGATTAACGATGCATATCATTTTTATTCTCTTGCATAGCATGGTCTATCTATTGTATCGGACTTCATTAAATATTAATAATGTAACGTGTGGCTATATCAAGAATTCGGGAAACCACCACTTACGACGACATGTTTGTGGAACACTTTCAAAAGCCATACCAGCATTGTGAAATACTAGTAAACGATGCGAAATATGGCCGCTTCGACGGAACAATGAAGATTGGTGTTTTCTAGGCTCTAGTCAGTGACACTAGGCAAGTGATGGTGACGATTCGAACTGACAGATAGTTGGAGTGAGACGGGAGGCAGTACGAGAAATGAGCTCAAGCTGGGGAGCAAAGATATCTTTGTCTGCCTGACGCTACTTCCTTCAAATAGTAGAATTCGCCCTGCAACTAGTACCCGAACCTAATAAGTCCTTTCTAGTAAGTCTCTCATATGATGTAGAGGTTATTAGACAACACAGGACACATTTTGTGCAGCAGACATTCGTGCCTAAATGTAAAGTAAGTCTTTGAAGTTGGAGAGGGCACGAGTGTGTTGGATGGAAGCCAGAATTGTTGTTGGGGATGCCTATGTACGGTGTTTGGCATGCCGAATTAGCTGGGTCGTTGACCTCCATAATGTATGTACTAGCCCAAACGAAAAGTCGTTTTTCCCCAACACCTCCATCCTCTAGGCCCTTCTGTTACCACCCCAGCATGCTTGCCCTTTTTTTGCACCGACCCATCGTGTTTCCCCCTCTTTGCACCATCAAAGTCTGCTTACCCCATTTGCACCAGCACTGTGTGCATATCCCCCCTATAGTTCCCTACTGTGAATATCGTGTGCTTACCCCTGCTCCCCATGTGCTTAATTCATCACTCATCATTTGTCTCCCCGCACCTAACCTTGTTTATCGCACTGTGCTCTGGCTCTCCCCATCATCCAGCTCAATTCTCAATTTTAGATTCCTCTTCTCAACAGATAGTTACTTCAAAGTCAGTCATCCTTCAGCTCTCGCGTCGCAGTCATCTCCCAGTTCTTCCGATTTGTTTCTCAGCTTGGGCTACTCCCAATTCAACTCTATCTCCCTCTCTCTGATAGTTTTGTCTTCCGATACCGTTTCCCGCGCCAGTTCACGTGTATCCTGACTCCCCTTGTGTTGCCCTTACATACTCAAACCACTATTCATTTAACGTGCAATACAGTCCTTCTCTCACGCTCAACGAGTTCCCTTTTATTTTATTTAAACTCCCACTCTCGTGCACCCAACATACTGTGTTGATCAGCAGCTTTGGTAGGCTAGCCGTGACAACATGCTCATTGGGCTGTATGAGTTAGGGTCGTGTACTGGCTTGTATGGTTTATGGATCATGCGAATTACGGGTATGCTTCCAGGATTGGGGAAATCTTCCTTTCTGTGACGCCAGCTCAATACTAACTAATCTGCTCCAAACTTTTCTAAGCACGCTGTTCTCAAAACGTGTGTCCCGCGTTTAGATGACCTTCCAGGCTGCCACCTCGACCGCATAGTGAGGCTGTGTGAGTGGTAATGAGATGGAATGGTTTTGAGGGCGCATCTCTCAGCCCTCGTTTTGACTCGTTATCTCGACTCCGGTTTTCATTTTGTTTCGGCGGCTGTAGCAGTTTGATACGAACCGCATCATTGAAAGCAGTTCATCCAGTAAATGAAAACACGGAGGCGAAACCTCCGGGGGGTGGTTTAAAAACCCTCTCACGGGACCTCCGAGCCGAGTTTTAGGGGAGAGTTTTAGCGAGTCCAATTAAAGGGGATGAAAAGAGGGCGTCGTCGAAGCGTTTTGGAAGCGAGCGAGTTGGAGCGAACTAATTAATTTTTCAATCTTCGGGGTGCCCTCGCTTTCCGATTGGTTCCCTCGCACATCTCTAATTGTGGTTTGATTTTTAATTTTACCCTCGAGCGCTCTTCTCCACAAACAGACCGCTCGTCCCTTCAACTGTGCAAAACTTCAAATTGCCACCCTCCGAACTATTTCAGTCTCCTCCGAGCTATTGTATAGTCAGTCGTGTCTAAAACTCAATACGAGTCCCATCCTGTGATGTGTCGCATGCACTCCCCCCCCCCTCTCCTGTTTTGCGCGCATGTTGAATTATTCTGTCTAGTAGAGCTCTAACAAGTCTGACAGCTTCTGCCACCTTAACGTACGGGAAAAGCCATAGAACCCTGCGATTCCAGAGAAGTTTTACATATTTTAAGCCAGCCTCGTTAGAAACGTTTCAAAGTAATGCTAAAAATGACCTTTATTCCACATAAAAAGCTTATATAGCATAATGCAGATCCACCAATCATGCAATTTTGAACAGCAAAACCAGTGGTGTCGAAAAGCCAAACAAAAGTACCCTACGGATTGGACCGATAGATTTTGATTTGTTCGCGGCAAGGCGTATTTTGATTTAAATTTTCATACAACACCTTCCCAGAGAAATAGTAGAAAGGCTGAGGCTAAGATCGGTAAAGGACACTCACACCAGTTTCAGTGGCACTCTGACCACCCAATTTCAGCGCCCTGACATCAAGCTAAATGCAGCCAACCAATCCTTCGCCCCTTGATTACAAATAGTACAAATTGACCCTGTTGAATGAAAGCAACCGTCTAAATAGCTGATGGAATTGCCTCACCGACAAGTTGCTCAAGGCACACACCCTACTAGATTGAGCCAAGTATATAAAGGCGCAGTTAGTATGAAGGATGGTTACTATTTTGGTACGCTATTCATTCTGGACAATAAGCCCATGATTTGTCAGCAAAACTGCTCAATACCCCCCCCCTCCCTACCCTCCCTCACCAAATTGGATACTTTTATGTTTCAAGGCATCGGGATTCCAAATCCGCTGTGTATGCCAGTCAAACATGGTCTAACAAAATGCGTTTTTCCGCGAAAAATCCCATTTGTTATCTAGTCGTGGCACTAACTCGACAACCCGATGGTTGTTCTAGGCCTATACAGACTTTTTAAAAATAGCTAAAAACGAAACTGGAACTTTTATTGCTACTACATCGTGTTAGGTGTTGTTTTCTGGGTGTTTTTCGATGCTGAGTTAAATAGGTGCGAGACTGCGTCTAGTTGAAATCAATGAAATCACGGTAAGCATAGTGAGGCAAATTAAACTATTTGAAGAGACGATACAACGAAAGTTATCGTTTCTCACCAGTCTGCACTCATTACGCACTCTGCCTGCAGCCAAACTCCAACCATCCATTACATCGAGCAAATTGACTAGTGTACTGCCTGACTTCCATTGTAGGCACTCCAGGGGTCGTAGTCTAGTGGGTATAGACGAAGATTGGGCAATGGAGCTCGTCATCCCTGTAATTTTTCCCTGAGTGAGCGGCTCTCCAAACCCCTCGCAATAAATGGTGTCAGGAGTTCCAAATTCAAACACGCACCTTCATTCCAGGAAAAAGAAGTTCCAGTGAAGAGAAAAGTGGTGACGCATTTACTATAATGTGAAAGAAAAGTAGGCGCCCTTTCCTTGTCGGCCCCACGTTCTTGAAATATTTGATCAGATTTTCCAGGGATTCGCTGCACTCTCAAAAACCCTGCAAATTATTACACAATGGTTTATTATTCTCATGAACAGCTTCACCTAGTATTACTGCTCCCCCATCCCATTCGATTCAGCATCGAATACTAGTAAACCATACGAAACATGACCTGACTCCAATGGAACTACGAAAATGAAAAATATTCCCCCGGCGCCAGGTGCCCGTAAACGTCTGATCCGATGGAGGGTGGGACGAGGGCTTCCAGTGAACCCTCGCATGGCAATTGGCAGAATGTTGCGAGTCCAAAGGGCGCTGCGAGTCGAGCGGGCCTTGAAAAAGATACGAAACACGGCTTATTTGCGATTATACTGCGTTTCGTTAATTTTTTTAACCATTTTTTGCCCATAACAACCATGGGCTTCGTCCGATCGGATTGCCGAGATGGCGGGCACAACTAGATACCAAATGGGATTTTTGTGCGAAAGAAGACCACGTTAAAGGCACAAATCGGCCCGGGCGTAGGATGGAGGACGGGGGACGGGTGATGGAGGACGGGGGACGGGGGACAGCGGACAGCGGGCGGACATCGCAAATTTGGAATCCCCATGTCTTGAAACGTAAAGTATCAAATTTTGAGGGGGGGTTGTAAAAAATGTTTCGTGACCGAAAACATAGGGTTATTATTCAGAATGAATAATAAACCAAAATCTGTTCATTAAAGTGAGGGGGGAGATGTACCACCTGAGTTCCATTGTGTCTGTTCCACAACAAAAACGTGAAAAAGTCTCTATTTAACATTTACGTTTCGAATAAGGTAGATCATGCAATCCGATCTCGAGTCAATATTCGATGACTTCTAGGGACGATTAAAAATCAATTCTCGTAAAAGTTTTTGCATGTATCTCATGAATACTTATAGGGGAAGAAGAAAGTAGTTTATTGTTTACTGAACATAATTACACGTATTAAGGGTCGTTTTCCGGGTTTTTGATAGAGCCGTGTTACATTCTTAATTTTTCTCGACGTTGGATTGAATAGGTTCGAATTATGCTGTGCATTGTGTAATTATTTTGCAGTGTTTTCGGAGGTTGGAAGGTATCCTGCTAGATGGAGCCAACCCTGTCACACGATTGCAAGTTGCCAATAGTCCAAATTGACGCTGCTGAATGAAAGCAGCGGCGTGAATAGTGGGAAGTCAGTTTCATAAGTGAAGTTGTCATCTACTGAAGAAAATTTGAGACGCCAAAAACCAATTGTTTTGATACAGTTTGGATTTTAGCTCCGTTCAACGAATTGGCAAAGAATCGTTCGTGGAGGGGAACGTGTACGCGTTGACTAGTTGAAGGACAGGACGTCCGTGAAATGAAATTCCATGTCAAATGTTGATTGCGCAGAAAATTTCGAAAAAAACCCTCTTTGTGTTCACTAGTCCTTCGTTTGGTTTCATGTTTCCCCGCTGGCACATGCTATGTAGTCGTAGCATTCTGATTGACATCAGGGGAGCGTTTGACAACCTTTTGGTGGCCAGCGCTTCTCAACGAGCTTAAAGATAGGGGAATCCCTCGCAACCTGTACTTGCTCGTCAGAAGCTACCTGACGGACAGAACTGTAGGCATGTCTCCGTGCGGGGAAAGATTTAGAAGGGGTGGCCGCAGGGCTTAGTCTTTGGAACAGCACTCTGGAACGCCTTCCCTGGAGGCTGATGGATACTGATTTCACTTTTATCTTGGCAGAGTCGGTCCGCCAAATCGAACCAAACATCCCCACGTGCTTTGCACAGTCACCCAATGGAACAAACCTAGCTAATCCTCTTGAAAGGAAAAGTAAATAATTAACCCTCAATACGGTTTGGTGGCCACAGGCTCATTCTTGAATAGCAAGTCAAGTACTGAGGAGTGAATATAGGTGAGAGGTGGGGGCTTCAACCAACACCACCAGTCCCTTGAGTCAAATAAAGTTGTGGGTGCTCATCGTTGTTCTGTATGAGGTACGGGGCTGCACATGCAACAGGATCGTGTTAACCGGGCTGATCCTCACTCTGGGTCATTCTTGGTGACGAATTTGGAGTACCAGGCATTGATGAACTACTGGTGCAAGAGTGCAGGACGTGGCTTAGCCCCATAGCAAACGCGAATAGAGTTAATGAGTTTTCGATTCCTGGGCATAAGAGGATCATTGGAAATGGCCAGATGCAGTTCGTCTATGGTACCTATTAGGCCTCCTCCCCATAGTGGGATTTCTCTGTCACCAGTCAAGAGGACTGTGGCAGAATATGCCAGAAGAATGCATCAGACAGTCTGGAATGTTGCGGGAGTAAGACACTCCAAACTCTTTCTCACAGCAACCACGTGAGATAAGACGGAACCTTTTGAGGATGGAGAGGATGGACTCAAGGCAGATTGTTGGGATCATCACCGGGCACTGCAGAATGAACAAACACATGTATGTTATGAGCATAGTTGACATCCCTCAATGTAGGTGGTGTGGCACAGAGGATGAGGAGACTCCTTACCATGTCCTGGCCCAGTGTCAGAGACTTGAGAGGGAGCGATTTCTGGTCTTCGGTACTACTTCTCCCATGGTGGATGTCACAGAAGACTCTTGCAAGAAATACCTTGCGTTCCTTAGGAGGCTAGACATCGAGTTGTGAGACATTAGGACTGGCAAAATAGGTCGTTTGGTCGCGGTGCATATCCCACCTGTGGGACAGTCAGAATGCTATACCAGTCCAGATGATCTTCAGTATTTTGAGGGAGTTGCACGTTTAGTTTTCTCAGCGCCGTATAGAGTGTCAAGGAATTTGGAGAACAGGCTTTCATATTAGGGATCTTGGTCTGAAGACGTGAATCAGGAGAGGTCCGCTCAGAGGGATCGCTCTTGGTGTGGGACGGATGGTACCTGCTACAGTGCCAGTGCAGCTACGTAACGGAAGTAAATGCAATTAATCAGTAAGTTATCCGAGTTAAGGGCTGCCTATTGGCGGGATGTACCCGGCCAAAGGCAGTCAAGGTTATTTGTCAGACTCTCCAGGCAGCGAACGAGGGAGGTAGTATACAAGGACTGACAACTATAGAAGGCTCATAAACAATAATGATTGACTTTCAATATTTTTCTCTACCGTAAATTTGGAATAGAACTGTAGGCATTCGCTGTACGAAAGGCTGCATACGTCATTGCCTGGCTTTCAGGTCTCCAAATGTCTTCATCATACGATAGTGTGTTGGGTGCCAGGTCATGCCAGAATAGAAGGGAACGTGGAGACCGATAAACTGGCGAGGAAGGAATCTGCGCTTCCCCTGAGCACTTCGTAGGGACCACCAAGAGCCACTTGATCAAGGGGATTGGTAAGTGGGCGGAGAAGTGCAGGGCTGCCTATTGGCGGGATGTACGTGGCCAAAGGCAGTGAAGGCTGTTTGTAAGACTCTCCAGGCAGCGAATGAGAGTGATCCTCAGCTAGGAGAGAGATAGTATACGAATGGTATGCGGCCTGTTTACAGATCACTGTCCACTAAGGTACCCCCTGGCCAAGATTGGGTAGCCAGGGGTACAGAATTGCAGATTCTGCAAGGTGGAGGTGGTACTGTGTCCGTGTGAGGGGCTAGCTGCAGCACACCTCAGACTGCTTGGGGTTCATCAGCTGTGGCTAGAGGAGGTTCCGCGGATGGACCTTAAGATTGTCTTGCGTTTTGTGCGAGAATGGTGGGGACATATTGTGGGCGCCACATAAGACCACACCAGCACCAGAGGAGCGGTGGTGGAACTGGAAGAACATGAAGGCTCATGCACGCCCACACTATAGGCCCAGTTGCGGCTGCAGTGGGGGCTTTCCCGGTGTCACCCAGCAAATATATAAAAAAATAAAATAAAATAAAAAGTTATCAGTAGTCGCTTTTTCTTTTTTATCTTCTTTTCACCATTGTTTTCGTAATCTTAATGATGAGCCCAACAAATCTGGTGCGGAGCATCACGCAACTTCCCCTAAAACCTCGGATAATTCGACGAAATGCTGCACATCAGCAACATTTTCAAAAGACATTCAGTACAAGCAAATGCTGACACCAGTAGCAACCAAATGGCACTGATAGATCTCCAAAAGTAGTCATTCGACGTTCACGTGGGGGAACGATGCGATGGAGGACTTTGACGAAGTAGAGGCTTAAACGGGGCAGCGTCAATCGTTCATTTCTGGGTAGTGTATTCGGATTTGCGATCATGACTGTCAGGCTTCCAGCCCGTGTTGATCAATATGTTGCCCAATTCGCTCGACCTAGATCGGTAACTACGTACCTGACAAAGTCTCGTTAAGCGACCAATTACGTTGTCCCTCGAAAAGCGTAAAGGTCTAATTGCTCGTTGGAGCTCGAACGGCAAAGATAAGTTTTTTTAAACGAAGACGCGCACAAAAGTAAATTAGACGTACCGAGCCGAACGGCTCAATCACAACTTTTTGCAACACTGTCGACCGGCCTCTACGAGCAATTAGAATGCATTTACTTTTTAAACGGCTTAACGTGAGTATAATCGTGAACGTGCAACTTCAAGTCGTCAATTAATGCGAAAAATAATCGAAAAAGGCCCAATAAAGGCGTCTGATAATAAGAGGTGGGCCGCCAACTTGGCGCTGACGTTTAGCGACAAGGCCGTGAGGCTCGAGGCGACAACACGGAAAAGTGTTTCGCACTGGTCACTTTTTTTGCCTAGTGCGAAGGGACGTTTTGTACGATAACTCCAAGTTGACATGTTATTCGCAACTTCTTTTTGAGCTGTTACCACGACACTAGTATAAAACGAAGTTACGGCACTTGTTTTCGAAAATTGTGGCTATGACTGTTGGAAGTTGTGAGCATGAGAGGGGGGAGCTTGAAGTAGAGAGTGAAGATTAAATGGACTAACGAGTTGAGCGTGAGAGAGGACTGAATTGATACACTACGATATAATGTAGAAAAAAAGAGTGAGTGGGTGAGTAAGAATTTACGCGACCCAAAGGGGTCCCTGAACGGGTGAACTGGGTAGTGGAACGAGAGCAAATGACTAGCGCTAGAGCTGAATGTCGAATCTAAGGAGTGGTGGTTAACGAATATTTCGGAAAATCCCAAAAGGGAAAATCCGTTGTCGCCTTCAGAAATAAACCTTAAGCCTTTTTGCGGCATTGAACGGGTAGTTCGGATTTACGTACCATTGGGTATCGTTTCCTAGGTATTTTTCGATGTTGAGTCGAACAGGACAGTCTCAGATATCCAGAACTGCATCATACAGTGAGGTGAGTTCCAGTCTTTAAAGGTACTCGCAGGACAATTGCAGCGAAATTATCGTTATTACCCTCGCTGCCTTCCATCTCACTCTAATCACCCGTCTGCTCGACTCGTCACGTTGTGCCAATTGCCGACAGGCGCCTAGAATATGTCAATTTTAGACGTTCTGTGATGGTTAGGTCATGTTATGAATGGTTTACTGATATTTTTCGATATTGAATCGAATGGGAGGGGTCTCAGAGGTGTGAGTGCACGTCGAGCTATGCAATCATGCTGTGCCAGAGAATTATAAACCGTTAGGTGATAATTTATACTGTTTCGGTTTCTCGTTCATGTGAATAATACACCAATGTTTTTGGCTAGGATTTTTTTCAACCCCACCCCACCCCCCATCGTCACACCAATTATATATAACACCTTACTTTTCAAGGCATGGGATTTCAAATATGCAGTGTCCATTCATCCTCGAAATATTTTGCCTTAAACGTGGTCTAACAAACAGGGTCTCAGAGGTGTTGGACTACATCTAGCATTAAAACAGTCAAATCCCAGTAAACATCACTCATGCAAAATTGGCTTTCTGACTGTCCCCGACTGTGGGATGTGCATGGCCACCTAAAGACCTATTGTGCCACATGCAATACTATCTCTTCTTCCTGCCCTGCTCTTGTGTCTCACAGTCCCTCCCGTCTCACCCCAACCACCCATCAATTCGACTGTGCCAATTGCCAAATGTCGCATAGAAAATGTCAATTTTCGTTGTTCCGTTGTAGCCTGGTCATGTTTCGTATCGTTTACTAGTATTTTTCGATGTTGAATCGAATGGGATGGGTCTCGGAGGCGTGAGACTACGTCGAGGTGCGCAAGAGAGTAATAAACCATTGCGTGGTGTCCGTCAATTTAAAAGTTACTTAGCTTCACTTTCGTTTTTAAGTTCAGTTTGGGAATTGTTTTACCGTTACCGGGTTACAACTGCTGTTGGAAATTATAGCCCCTCTCTCTGTCTCGTCAGCCAGTCAGTCAGTTAGAAAGGGGAGAAATAGTTCTCGTAAAAATAAAGTAATTCCAGTCAATTGAAAACGTTCATTCCGACGATTTATTTGTAGCATTTTTACCCTATAAATCGCACTGCTGTGATACTAGCGTTCCTAATAAACAAATATACGATTAGGGTTTAAGACAATCAGCAACGACCCCAGAAATTCCGATTATAAACCGCTTACCCACTTTTTTCACCATTTTTACCCGATAACTCCATCCCAAGAAGCATGATGGTTCTAAACATTATATTTGCGTCGACAGCCTCATAAATAACTCGTGGCCTTCCTGTAGGGAAGAGCTCATCAATAAATTATGGAACTCGAAGGGATACCATGCGCAATTTTGTTCACTTTTCCTGTCTCATAGTGAACGTGTGTTATTCACGAGAGGAGGCAGTTTCGACCAGATATTCTACGGCCTGGAGCAGGTTTCACGCCGCATCAACTCCATTTGACTCTTTTGTCATTGGACGACTTTCAAGTGGAAATTCCGTCACCCTTGAAGAGAACTCAATAAGCGGCAGGCGACTCGAAAGCGGATCACCATTCTGCCATTAATGGTTAACCCAGACGCGCTGAAAAGGTGTTTTTTTGACGAAACGAGAAAATCCCTTATTCTCCTCAATGGGAGTTTAAGTGTCGTCTTCGTCAAAGGGCGCGTTCCCCAAAATTCTCACCCTCGTCAAACATTCGCCTCAGATTTTCGAGAGGCCTCCCCCGCAGCGACGTCTTGAGAGGCTCCCGACGAGCGGAGTTTTTGACTTTTATGCTCCACAAAATGAATAACCTACTCTCGAAAAAGGAAATTAAGTGAGTTGTCATCCGCGATAATAGCGTCAAGCCGGTAACAGGGCATCGAGCAGGAGGCCAAAAAGAATCCGTGGGCTCGTATCAGCTTCGCGTGATTTATGGCTCTCTGCGAGTGAATCCGAGGGCCTTCCCTCCGACCGAGGGTTCCATTATATTTTGAAAAGCGACTATTATATTTGTCGTTACACATCGCCGGCCGACCGGTGAACTCCCGGCTGAACTGAGTAGACGACAGTTGGATCAGACTTTTTTTCGAAATCGTTTATGGTTTGAATGAAGTCGAACTGTCACTGTGATTTACGGCGGCTTTTGTCTTCGTCCTCCTAATTCATACTCTGGATACTGCGCCGTAGTATCGACAATGTGGGTGCCTCGAGAGTACGCTAAAAATACCAAAAAGCAAATTCAAATCCAATTCGTAAGGAGTAAAGAAAAACTCCTTCGCGAAAGGGAAGGTTGTCCGCAGATGACTCAGGAATCTGCCTCGTGGGAGGAGGTAACTGGGAAAGTCCCCGATATACAATGTCTTGCCAACTACAGCATCGTCCAACAAATTGTGATTTTCTCTGCATTTCTCGAGTCAAAACAATCGAATGCTCAGTTGTAACTTTAGACCAGTGTCTGAACTGAGTCACCCAACAGGGCTAGCACATCTAACTGCAAGTGGCTAAAGAAAAGGCCCAGCTCCTCCTAAAGGAAAAATTTAATAGTCAACCATCAACACGTTTAAGGATCATTCTCAGAAAAATCAAATTGACAATCTCATATATCATCTACGCGCTGATGACTGAATAATGGCATGAGTAGGACCAAATCAACAAACTCCGGAAGTCCCTACCAACTTCTTATGAACTAAATTACGAACGGATTGGGTGGAGTGATAAAAATCGCTGAATGCCCGAAAGGAAACTCATCCGTCTCACCAGATAATTATTATTTTCTTAGAAGCGACCATACACTGATCAAACTTACAGAGTACTTTACTAACTAGTATCTACGTTTCGTTATGCATAAATGTTCGCGTTTAAATGCTCGGATAGACGATATTGACGTATGTTTCTTCAAATTTAGCGAGAAGTTACTTGCATCGGACTTGATAGTTTTTCATTGCTGTCTAATAATGCTTCTTTCGTGTTTCTGATTTTGGTCTTTTCGAATGGTGTTTGACAGAAAATACGGTCAAGAGTGTAAATTGAGGTCGCAAAAATTAACGATAAAAAATCGTTCGAAAAGGTACTTCAAGAACAATTGAGTCGGAGGGGAGTGAATTCGAGAGGGAGTAAATCACTATTAAGGATTCGGTCGCTATCTTTTCTCCATGACAAACTTCCTCCGTTAAAGTTAATGTACCTGTTTGGTGGATCCGTCTTCTCTGGCTGGTGATATGCTGTGAGCGGGCGCTTTCGAGTACTGAGTGTCGATGATCTTTTTACATCGAAAGCGCTCGCCATAGCATCTCACCTGCCAGAGAACACGGACCCAATAAACAACGTTAACTTTAATATATTCATAGAAAGGTGAGAGCCACTCAAGGGAGAGAGAGAGAGAGGGAGATTGATTGATATTGCTTTATTTAGGCACCTGGGAGAAATAGGGCCATCAGGCTCTCTCTACCGTCCTCCCAGAACGATACTCAACAAACCTCTATGTACAAATTATTTCTCACAATATAACAGCGCTCATAATGTGCATCACATCAGAAACTCGTAAGAACAAGGATATATATTTGCTCGCTTAGCAAAATAGAATTATAAATTGCTCCAGACAGGACGACATGAACATAAATATTATTCTTAATTTTCCTATTTCACGCAGATCCGTAACTTATTTCGTGTTAGTTAGTAACATGTTCATCCAGCTTAAGCCATAGCACATGCCGAACCTGGCACAGAAGACAGTGTCTATGTGTTCTCCTCACCAAGGTCTTCAGGCCAGTCAGGCATTACCAAACCAGGCGCCGGACGTGATGGTGTAGGAAGCTGGGGCCTTGAGTCCAGCCTGTTCGACGTTATATGTATTCTGCGCTGGAGGTGGTGCACACACACGATCACCGCAAAGAGCTCTACCTGGAAAGCTGTTGCCAGCGCACCCAGTGGACCCATAAACTGCACCTGCTAAACCACCTCTTACCGATCCGTCTGTATAACATACCACGGCCCCAACCCCACCCTCTTCCCATTTGGGTGTTTCACGAATTCGTACCCAGAAGGGAAGCTCGAAGTTAAACTTCATCTGTATCGAGTCCCTGACATGCGGAGCACGGCCCCTCATAATACCAGGTGGTGCGGCGTCTTCTACCCCGCCTGACTAGACCCAACTTCAGCAAACCTCCTGTAAGTAGGCAGATCTCTCGACATGTACAAGGAGAGGTGCACGACTCAGCAGGACCTGTAACGCAGCTGTGGGGCTGTCTACATGCATCCCATCCCACCCATGCAGTTGCACAGTCTTCTTTCTTGTCCTGGTCTCGTCTACCAGGCTTCTGAGGATGTGTTCACAGGTTGGTTCATACTACAACTATACTGGAGAATATTAAGTAAACTGTTCGGTGCTTCCTTTAGTGACAATTAACACTTTTGTGGAGATATCAGGTGACGAAGGGTACTAACATTCTTTGATTTTTGAAGTCCTTTAATAGGGGCCTTACTAGAGCGTTCGAGACCACTTCACTATTAAGGGGTCGCGCGCTATGTCCACTCATTGACTCCTCCTTTCATTCCTACTGTAATAATCAGTTCGTGTTTTGTACGGTATTTTAGCAGTTAAACGTTACTCAGCTAAAAGCGCAGCCATCGGTTTTTCTTTATTTCGATATTACCCGGGTGAAGTGGTTGAGATGATGAAAAATGAATAAGGAGCTATGATCGTACCAGATGGTACAGATTCCCTTGAGTCATTTCTCTGCGTGGTGACGCGTGGACAACAACTGTCTAAGAAGAACTGTCAGCTCTCTGCCATGCGCAGAAAAGCCTGGGAAGGGCCGATTATTTGGCGAGGCTTTGAGCTCCTTAATCTCATTCTGATTCTTCACACGCTCTGCGACGTATCAAGCCTTTCCTTTTCAGCCATAGATTGTAAGTTCAGTGTTTCCTTCTCTCGCTTGAATATTGTAGTATAAAGGTGAGCAAACCCCTGTTTATTAACCCCCTTGCCCCGATATTGTCTTCCATAAAGATCTGAGAAATTAGGTTACTAAGGTCAAATAGTGAAAGGAATTTGATTCGTTTGGTTATTTCATTTCTATTTATTCGATTAAATTCTTATTGTGTACTTAGAGTCACTTCCTTATTTTCTGCTCAAGAAGAGTTATTTATTTGATATCTGAGTTGAGTTTAGTGAGGTTTGTCTGATTAAATATATTGGGCCCAGACCTGGAACTGCTGTCGTACGCAACCTCTAGACAAGGTCTGGGTTTTGGTGAATTCTGAGCGAGTGCTCGTGCTATCGCAACCTCCGTGACTTTCGACAAACGCAACTCTCTTAAGGAAACAACTGTCAACCTGCGGGGCCACACCTAACAGCGCTTCATAAACTCTTGCCTATTTGTCGGGAAGTAAGGAACTCAGCGAAGACATTTGAAACTGCAACTATATCCCGAAATAATCGGATCTTTATTTTTAAATGGAATTGTGTCCTGGAAAAACACTCGCAAAAAATGACACGCAGTTCAGGCGATCCGATAAACCGTAATAATAATTCTGCTCAAGAAACCCAGGATTCAGTTGTTCGAAGAATTTGGGGTCCACAGCCTGGATATCAATAATATTTATTCACTAATTGCGTTCAGAAAATGAGAAGAAAGCGGCGTGCGTTAACAGTAATCGTTCCTCGAGTGAACGCTTCGGGGGTAGACAAGTGTTATCTCGTTACGGAAGTAGTTATTTATCGTCTCAACCTGTCAGAAACCATAACGTGAGCGACTTTGGCTATATTGTTCAGTGAGTTCCTTCAAGTATTAGAATTCGCCTCACTGTACTTTGATTTCTGTTTTCCATCTGGAGCCCTAAAAAAATGAGAAAATACCTGCGAAACGATACCAAACACCACACAAGTGCAATCAAACTGCCAACATTTTGTTTTGAGTTAAATTTTACAATGTTTTCCTAATAACAATGTGTTTGGCTCACCTCTGGCTAGATTAGTTCTTTGCCCTTGGCCTCAATGGCAAAGCCACCGGGGAAGAGTTTTTTCCGTACCAGATGGAAGTTCAATTAGCTTTTCCTGCTAGCAACAGAATTTAGGGATTATTTCTCAGAAGCGTTCACTCTGTCACCACCTCTCCTTAGGCATTCCTACTCACAGCCTCCCAGACCTGACTCGAAACCAGAACATTCCACAATCAGTCCCCATAGTATTCAATGCCTCTTCGCTCTCGTCATAATACCAGTTCACATATCTAGACACCCACCATGTTTTACTGGCTGCTCATCAGAACTATCCTGTCAATGGAGTGAATTAAAAAATGAATAAATGAATAAGAAACCGAAAAGGGTACGAAACCGAGACCGTGCTTCCTCTGACGTTGCTCACGCTGCCAACACTAGAACCCTAACCCAAGACATAGTTGTTACGATTTGACTGGACAACAGATGCTCCCATCAGCTAGCGGCGATATGATGTGGTGTTGGGTCTAAAGGTGTACTATTCAGAATGAATAATAAACTAAAACCTGGTTTTCTAGCCTCGTCGTAAAGTCGGGCTTTGCGCTTGCAGCAATCTCACGTTGTCAGACCGTGTAAAGTTTCGGAGGCTATCGCGTTTGTAGTCTTTCGAGTTAAAACGCTCTGTGGGAGGAAAAAGGTCGTTCGGGCGGATAAGCCCTGTTCTGCGCGCAAAACACAAACTCAGGTGTGGCCAACTGTGCAAAGACCCCACTGTTTCAAAACACAGAAGCAGTGTGACGTTGCTTGTTGATGGAATTATTGGACGTTCAGCTGTTATTATGTAGTATAGTACTAGTCTACTGTTGGTTTCGACCGAATTGTGTTGTATCATTTATAGTTTTCAATTCTTATAAAAATATCGAAGGCGATCGCCAATTATTTGAACGGTAAATTCTCACTTTTTGTGCATTTGGGCTTTGGAATGTTTGGTTGGTTGGCTTGGAACAAATAGCCGTGTAATCCGGCGAATCCTCCACGACTGTCGTCAGGCAGACGCTTCTGAACAGTGTTCGTTCATGATTGGCTCGTAGATTGACGACAAACTGTTTTCTAATCAAAGAATCGTTTTTCGGCATAAACCACAGTCAAAGTTCAGAAACTCGTTTTGCGAAGAGCAAAACAATTCTTAATGACGAGCCAAAAAGGAACCTGAGGTCCCTTCAAATGGTTTTGGGATTCTCTAGTAATTTCGGGGACAAAGAAAAAAAAAAAATGGGAGAACAAAATAGTTTCCACTCGTTCTCCCGAGTCAAATTCAAAACTGGTCGTTTGTCCAATGAAGTGGCTTTTGTCCCATAGACCTCACCGCCCCCGTGCCCATTAAGTGCTCTTTTGTCGAAGCCGAATTCTACCTGATGTTTTCGCACCTTAAAACGCTCAGGCGCCACTTGAAAAGGTCCCAAGGCCTCTCTACCTCAGGTCAATTATTATTATTGCTCTCGCAGACAATGCCCACTTTCGAAATCTTTCCTCTTCACGTGGAAAGGTCATCGATTACCGAGCGGAAAATTTCAATTACCTCTTTTATACTATTTGAAGAGGGCGAGGGCCTGGTCAAGTCACTTTAAGTGGATGTGGCGTTTTAGAGTATCCTTGTTCCCTATTTACGCTCGCCCGTTGAAGGAACGAGTTTCTAAATGGTATGGTCTTAGATATTTACACCTTCTTCCAATAGAACAGAAAGAGGAAATGGAATTACCTGGAATTACTTGTCGGTAATTGTAAAATTAATTTGTTAACTTGAATTCTTATGTATATGTCATGGGTGGGTGTTTTGTATCTTCGGAGTGTTGCCAAGGCTCCACTGAATCCACAGCAGAAGATGCTCATACTTCGGTCGTACAAGTACTTGGTGCCAAGGCTGACCCACGGGCTGGTTTTTGGGATGTTGACTGCCTGAAGGCTAATAAGTTTCGATAGAATGATGCGCTCTGCTATGTGTGCTTGACTATGCCTGTCATATAGGTTGCATGCGTGTACATTCACGCCCCGTTCGATCTGGGCGTCTTGGCGTTCCATCTCTCTCTATCACTATTCCGTTCTGGCGCCATTAGCGTCTGCTTCCTTTGCTGGCACGTGTTCTGGCCCGTGATGGATTCGTTCAGGATCAACTGTGACGTGGCGACTCCATCAGCCCCTAACCCCAGTAAGCCTTCGCGTTCGCCGCTGCTTTGAGCGGTGTGGTTCACAGACAGGAACTAAGGCCGATGAGTGAGTTCTGACGCGACTTATTGGGGTCCTTCCAAACCTCAGGGGGACAGAAAGTCCAAACTCCCTTGTCCTGGGAGGAGGAGAAGCCGTTAGCGCCATCGATATATGGGGCGGACCAGCGAACATTCTGGCCTTATGGGTTGTTTGACAACGGGAATGGTCAGCTCGCAGCCTTGTGACGGTGCATTATGGGTTAGGGCCACAACAGGTGGCTGCCTTCGCAGAGCAAGGTAGGTAGCATGGAGCAATCCAACCCCTACCCAAGGCAATGCCTGAAAATGCTGGAAAATGCGTTTGCTCTGCGAACATTGTGGAGGTCGGGGAGTCGCTGGAGGATTGTTCTATTGGTCAAGACAACCTGACCTCCACGAAGTGCTGGCTGGAGGCGTGGAGAGAGCAGTTTTATGTAAGTCTTCCTATCCATGCCACAAGCGGCCAGGGAAACTGTGTTACATAAGGAAGTCCTTGTCCAGGTAGTGGCTGGTCTGTGGGTGGGAGGGGTGCGGGGGAGGGGGGGGGTGCTAGCCACCTACTAAACACCTGGTTAAAGGGGAGTGCAATTTGGGTCCTCTTGCCTCTTGGCTACTCCTGCCACCCATGCCCTTAGGGCGCTTAAGCTGCAGCTAACTCAAATGGTACAGGCTTCTGCTTACAGCTGCAGACATGGCATTGAGACAAAGAAGGCAGAGTGGTTGGATTCATAATGGCTGTGGTCTCAATGGAAAGCTTCCCATTTTTCATCTCGTGTTGGCAAAAAAGAGGTAAAGACCCCAGGGCTAGGCACTCCCTTCAACCACCTCAGGTCTCTGATCACACGACCAACACTTGTTCCGACTCCCCTACTCTTCAGCGTCGGTGAAGTGGGCATTAAAGGGTTTCCATGGAAGGGATTATCGGCACTTTCACGCCGTTTGTGTAGCCTCACTGCTTACATCGTAATTGGTGTATAGAAGATCGGAACTGTAACGTTATGGGTGCTCGCATTAATGCCTGTGGTAACCAGTTTAAGTCGCTGTCATGTAGTGAAGGTGAATCTGCGGACTCATGGCGGCCACTTCAAGCGCCATGGAAGCAGGATGCTAGTACGTTGTCTTCTGAGGCCTGGGAAGTCGAGATGACAAAAGAACTACAATAAGTTACCAACAATTTCGACGAAAATCAATTTTAGCGCAGTTTCTTTTCTTATAATTTCCTCTGACATTTCAATAATCTCCAGAAAAGTTGGGGTGGCCCATAGAGCGCTCGTGAGAAGGAGCTACTCCAGAAATTCCATAATTTCAACCTCCGTCGTTTCACTTCATTTAAATGTTTGTACCCATCTCTGGAACAGTGATTATTATCATCCTCACAAAAAAAAGGTGTCTACAGCCTCATCGATCCTCTGTGTACCAGTTGCTCACTAATGGTCAGGGCGCGAGTACGAACACCACAACGAATTGCGAAACTGTAAACGACACCGCTTTCTGCCACCGTGAAGTGACGAAGTGAGATGAAGTGAGATGAGCTATTGTCCCGTTCCGTTAGACGTTGCTAGAGCTTAATACCGTTCCATTCCATTGTCACCACACTTTCCACGGTGTACGGACTACTTGCAAAGGAAAAGGAGGAAATAATTCCAGAATGCGACAAACACTGCCATAATTGTCGTGTACGCACAGACGAAAAGGGAAATATTTGATGATGCGTCCACATTTTTGTCGCTTCAACAATTAATATTTTTGTCTCACTTCGTACGAACTAGGTAAAACTCGGCGTCACAAATTGGTAGCACTGGAACCAATTTCCTCAGTCTTTATTCAAATACCAACGTGTAGTTGGGTTAACTGTCGAAACGATTAGTTGGATGTGGTTGGTGTTAACAATTTTGGAATTATGGTTGAGATACTGAGAAGACTAGCCGAAAATATCAGGTGCGACGCATCACATAACTTTTCTGGTATACATGGCGTTGGCTACTAATTTAATTTATTTTTCTCTTAGTTGGTATAGCGTCACTTCGCGGCAGCAGAAAACGGTAGCGCTTATAGTTCCAGAATTTATTGTGCCGCTCATACTCATTCCAAGACCATTACTGAGCTATTAGTACACACAAAATGTATGATGCCGCAAACACGATTTTTTTTGAGAAGGATGGTAATCATTGTTTCATAATAAGCGGGTAAAAACTGTGAGAAATGGTACTAAGTGAAACGGCGGTGGTTGAAGTTCCAGAATTTATTGAGTAGCTCCTGTTTACTAGTTGGAAACGCGGCCATCGCGGGGGGTCTCATTTCTCAAGATTAGGACGACTCACCTCAACATGCTTCAATTCTTCATTGAGCGATAAGGAAGTTACGGGAGCTTCCGCATTCCGAAAATTAAGCAGTACCGTTGTCTGAGCGATCCAAACCAGACCTCCCTTCAGATCCAATTTTCTTCTATTTTTCGCGCGTACACGCGCTCGGAGTCAAGTCATCAGTATCCTGATTTCACCTAAATTTACGGCCAACAATCATATCCCCTGATTCATCGCGGACCATACAGCCAACTACTACCGGCGATAACTCAACTTCCTACAACCACTACGATCTCTATCATCAATTTATTTCCAATCGAAGCAATTATTAATTATTTCGTTTGATTTGAGATAATTGGTTTTTTCCTTTATAATTTAAATCCAATTTCAAACATAATTTTTGGTAGCAAAAAATAAAATAAATCTGGTAAGGTGATTGGATAATGAATTATTGCATTTTTAAGATTCGTAAGATGAGAATTTCAGAGGAAGTAAAGGTACAACGTTGGCTACTGATCGTTTGCAGGTTCCCTTAGTGCTTTTCAATGTCACTGCTCGCACGATTCCATCGGAACCAGGGTGTACCTGTAGGACCTTTGCAGCAGGCCTTTCGAGAATTGAAGCATCTTGATCTTTGAGCAGGACGAGATCGCCAAAACTGCCAGGGGTGGAGTTGATTTTTGCCACTTGGTCCTGGCTTGAAGCGTGTTCAAGTACTCCACATGTACTCGGAAAGACGCTTCACAATTTGCCAACGACTTAAACGGTCCTCCCTAGTGTCCAGAAGTGTAGGTTCTGAGTTCGTAGTCAGATGACTGCCAATTAAGAAATGACCCGGAGTCAGGTAATCTGACTCACTTGGGTTCGATGAGAGTGGGCATAGAGGCCTACTATTGAGAATGGCTTCTATCTTGCAAAAGAGAGTAGCTAGTTCATCATTTGTGACCACTGCTGCCTGCGTAGCCTTGTGAAGATACCCTTTCACGGCTTTCACTCCAGCCTCCCATAATCCCCCAAAGTGAGGGAAGTAAGGAGGGTTAAAATGCCACGAAATTCTTTGGGGAGTTTCGACAGCTTGTAAGGACTCCTTCGTCCTTTCGTTGTAAAACCAAGCTGCCAATTCCTTGAGCTTCCTGTTGTCACCTACGAAGTTCGTCCCACAATCAGAATATAAATCTGATGGAAGTCCTCGTCTCGCTATAAATCGGGAGAGAGTAGCTAATAAAGCTTCTGTGGTTAAGCTGAAAACAATTTCCAGATGTAGAGCGTTGGTCACCATGCAAACAAAATGCATAAATATGCTTTACTGCATGGAGATTTCCGACGGTTTGACTCTTTGACGGTAAATGGACCTGCAAAGTCGACTCCCACATGAATAAATGCTCTGCCTCCTTCAAAGCGGTAAAATGGAAGTTTACCCATCACTGGCACAATGGGTTTAGCTCTGGCCTTATAGCACTTGAAACAAAGAAACGCTCGGTGTCGAATCAGACGACGCAGGGGACCCAATTACGAGTCTGAATAAGAGCCTGCAATAAATCCGGCCCTGGATGTAAACAGCCCCTATGTAACTTATGAGCGTAATTAAAGACTCATCATGTACTTGATTGGACTACCGCCTCAATTTATCTGAAGATTCTAGTAACGTTTGGGTGGAGTATATAAAGAAAAAACAGCGCTAAAATTTTCGTCGGAATGTTTGATAATTTATTGTGCTCCTCTCGTCATATTTCCACGAATGAGAGTTGTATGGTTTTGTCGTGGCGTTTGAAGCAGTCTGTACAAGAAATTATCGTTAGAGCTGTTTTTGAGAAAAACTAATTTAGTGTTTTGATCACTATGATAACTATAGTTAGTTCCTTAAATTCGACCACCTTCGTATATATATACAGGATTAAATCTGTCAGGTGCGGGTTGAAATAAAGGGGTAGATGCGATTCCAGCCTGTTGGAAGTTGGCCCAGGGGAGAAATGTGACTTCAAATGAGGTTGGGTGATTCTTGGTGCCCAGTGTGCGTCCTTCGGTCGTTATTGTTGTCTCGTTTTGTTTACTAGAACCAACTATAGAATATTTCTCCACCATTTTGTTCTTGTTCCATCCCAGGCTCGCTCACAGTTCAAATACAAAAACCAACACTCAGTTACTATCTCAATATTTTCACTCGTGCGATTTATTCTTCAGTACGAGCAGCGCCTCACACCACCCTCTCGTTCCAAACGCCACTCGATTCCCCCCCCCCCCTCACGCGCAGTTAGAGAAAGTTAAAACTCAAGTCGATAATGAAAACAGCCGAGAACGGCCAAGGGCTGCATTTTCCTTAGCCGATATAACTCCAGCGAGAGGCGGACCAAAAAAAAAAGTAGTCATTTAAAAGCGCCTGTCATTACGAACGCTTAACAAGGTCTTATCAGCTGATAACGACGTTGACGTTAGAGCGGCAATTAGCTCGATTCGACGCGACTTGTAGTAAAGAGGAAGGGTTTGTAAGAATTCAACCTGAATAATACGAACAACGTTTAATATACACGTACGCTCCACATTTATCTATACAATAATATTCAACTATGCGCTTTTTTTTTTAATTTTTCCATATTATGTTTTAATTACACTCTTCGAAATATGTACATTGTCTACAATAATAAGGAAATATTTTGTACAAAGGAAATAAATATAATATACATCAGTCTATACACGTTAGTTGAGGGGAACAGGTGGGGAAGTTTGGATGGGGGAAAGGACAGGGGTGGAAGGGAAGGGGGGGGGCGAAGGCGAATATGATTATGTAGGAATTAACGAGCTTTGGTCAAAGTTACATCTTGGCGGAAAGAAAATCAATTCGATTCAAAATACGAATTACAAAAGACGAAATGATTCCAATATTTCCCTCGTGCCGACCATAAGGCGAAGGAAAGAAAACGAAATAAAATTTAAAAAAAAACGACTTTTGTCGAATGGTCGTTTTGAACGACGATAAATGCGATTTTAAATTAAAAAATACGTTTTGTTACGAAATAATTGAGGAATTCTCGTTTGACGAACGAGATTTTGCACACAAGAAAAAAAAAGTCGATATTACCGCTGACGTTGCGACAAAACTTCACGCGGAGAAATCTTTCCTTCGCTTAGCGACAAATTGAGGTTATAAAAGGCGAGCGAATGAAAGCGAATTTTCGTTGACTTTTTGGAATTAACGAAGTGAGGAACGTAAAAATGTGGTTTACGCTGAGATTTGGCTGCCCATTCCATTTTATTATCCATCGTCACGCCATACCCAATCCGTAAATCACGTTTTGACGCTTAGCGAAAACTTGCACCGCCCAAAAAAAACGACTCCTGTTTATTTCGAAAAAAAAGTTGATTGGGCTTTTCACGCAGATTTAGCCTACGTTGTATTTCCATTATCCGCAGTTGCACTCTCTAGTGCTTTATCGGGGCCAGCTTTAACGTCTCTCAGTGACGTCAGCTCTCCCAGAACTTACCAGCGTCTGGTTACAGCCTTGGAAAAGAGGTATGGTACGCAAAACCAGTCACAAATGTATTTAACCCTCTCAAGTACGCGAGTTCAGAAACCTTAGGCAATTTCATCGAGCCATTAGTACTCTCGTTCGAAATTCAGTTTCCAACGCATGGTGTTTATCACTCCTCCGGGTGGGGGGGGGGGGCTTGTGAAACTGAAGTCAGAAGTGCAATTGATTGAATTGAGAGAGGGTCTCCAACCACTACGTCCGAAGCTCTCAAAATTGCTCAACGCGTGGACGCTGCCTTACAGCGGGATCGTACCTATCGAAAAACAAGCTTGCGAGGTGCAGAAGCTCTGGATGGAAGCAGTAACTTCACAACAACGACTGGAAGCAGTAGGCTACAGCTTGATCCAGTTCAATCAGGAAGTGACCAGTGCATCCACAACCTATTAGGCTGGCGGGCAGTCGTCCCAATCCCCAAGTCGTTTGTCGGAGATGCGATGAGTGGGGTATCATGGCGTGCGTTCGTTGGTACGCTCTGAGGTGGTATTTTGGTTATTTGGACCTTCCTGTATAATCGAATGTGAGCACAAATAACATTTAACTGTCAAATCGTTTGATTTGTTATTTGACTGCAAGTGAGGGCAGAAGTTAAGCCTATTTTTTCAATTGGTTGGTTTCTCTTCCAAACAGCAGATTACGTCTTGTCGGACTTAAAAACTGTTCATGTTTGTGCTCCAGCTTTCTTTGATAACTACGCGCTGTACTAGTCAAGTCCAGTCCCACCTCGAAACTATTTGACTTGGTTTGGTCACGGGGTGTCACTAATTTGATAAACGTCGTTCATTTTTATTTCCTTTAGCTGGGAGTGTCAATGTAGTTGGGATTTTACAAGAAGGTTTTCTTATTTTAAGGTTTTACTTCAAGGGAGCGCTAAAGCAATTTGAAGATGATCGCAGAGCGTGGTTTTTAATAAAACTGACTAACATCATCGACAACAGTGCGATTATGAATTCCACGTTCGATTGACAAGGCTTGTCGTCGGGAATGGGGCTCTTGTCCGTTTATTTCAAAATGAATTACATTCTGATTGGAAATACTTTTTATATACGAAATATCGCTGAAGTTAGGTGGGGGAAAAAAGTCAGGTGCTTCCGTCCAACTCGGAGTTTTTTGAGCTCAACAGTTGGCAAACGTGATACTTATTATTATTAATGTTGTTTGGGATGAACAGCCTATTGTTCTAATGCCTGAAAGGCATTGCAGGGAGTGTTCTCATCTGTACCTCATCACCAGCACCGGAGGATGTCGCTTATACCCATAACATATCAAGACTCCATCCTGCACGTTTTGCGCCTGCTAACGGAGGAAATAAAAAACTCCACCGTAGCTCTTATAACAATGAACGACGGTTGTTGGAAGAGCAGCACCTCCAAGGAAGCTTGTAACCTACCGCCCAGTCTGATGCGGCAACAGTTTATCTTTCCCTTCGAAACATGCCACTCAAGTTAATAGTTAGATCGGGCGGGAAACCAGATGAAGAACTCATCCCAGATGGTAGGATTTCCCCTCGGGCTCCATCTGAAGATTGGGTAAATGGCAACCTGCTGAGCATCTACAGGTCTGGGTTCGGTGGACGTATCGAGGGGAAACTGCAATGTCCATGACTTTCGACTGATACAACTTAACAATGAGTGTTAAGGAACAGTAATTTAGATTAGGAACCATACCTGCCCCGTGATGATGATTATTATTATTATTATTATCATCATCGTCATCAAAACACCCCCCCCCCTCACCACCAATCCACACACGGTTCTGACGTAAAGTGCTCCAATTCTCGAAGTCCTGTGCATTCTTCCGGCATATTCTCTCACTATGCTTTGGAATATCGACGAGGATGGCCAACATGTGGCTGTGGCTCTATAATTACTGTAGACGAACCAAGCAGCGTCATAATTAACGAGGTCCGTGCAAATTTATCGTACAATTTTTGAACGGTTTTGAAAATAACCAAATGCCGGTGTACCAAAAAAAAGTGGAAAATTCGCTTTCAGTCGAAGGGCCAAATAAATCCTCGAAAATTATGCAGTAAACGGCAGCAATTTGAAGAAAAAGGTTAAGTGCGGGGTTTTTTGAGGCTCCTCCCGATAAATTAGGCGGGCGGAGGAGAAGTCTGCGAGTACGAGGACTAAGTCGAGGCGGAAGGCGGGGGCGGTTGAAGCGACGCCGGCGGTTGCGGGGGCGGTGGCGGCGAGGGCTGAGCGGAAGAAGGCGGAGGCGGCGGAGGCGGGTGCTGTTGAGGGATGAGGGAGGGGTGTCGGGCGGCGAGGAGGGCGGAGAGAGGGTGGTGGGCCGCCATGAGGTCGTGGTGGGGATGATGGGGCGGGTGGGCGCCGTGATGGGGCGGGTGGGGGAAGTAGCCGAGGGCGGCAGCTGCGTGCCCGTAGAGCGGGTGGTGAGGCCTCGACACCGCCACAGCTGCCATTTTCATCTTTTCCAATTCCGCTTCTTGCAGCCTTTTTGCTTTGGCTCTTCGATTTTGAAACCATATTTTTACCTGTAACAAAAAAAACGAAGAAACGATTTAAAACATTGCCCCAATAACACAGCTCGATGTGTGCAAAATATAATCCACAAAAGACAAATTCCACCGACGCATCGCACAACGTTCCTCATCCAAATTGCAACTATCTCCGTAGTAAGTGATCAGTACTACCCATTTGTCATTCACTTTGTGCAATATTCGTCGACGTTCTAGGTAAAAACTGGTATCGGGTATAATTGAGTTTCTCTTAATTCTGCCAAAACCATTATCGAGTAATTTACAGATTCGCGTGGGTGCCAGCGCACGCTACAAGGCATTCTGTGGGAAACTGCCGGGTCACTGCTCAGCCAGAAGAGGATGGAGCTTACTGATTCGGGGCGTCGAGGAAATAGAGCTCCTGGACCTCCCAAACTGCTGGGTGGCATGGGAGGATGTGTGTGTGCTCCTAGTAGCCCCAGCAATGTACTCTCTCGTATTGAGAACCAACCTTGAACCATTTAGCACGCTGCATCAGCTTTTCTTTCTTGTTCTCTTTACCCTCACGAGAATCCTGCAGCGAGCCACTCTCACAAATCCTCCCATACCGCCCAGATCTATCCTCCGTGTCATGATTCACCATCCCTGCATGATACATGCTCCATCCTCTTCTGCCATGGATCAAGGGCTAGAATCAAGGGCTGCTTGACTTCTTGACTGCGGCCCACTCGTATTGCCACCTTCCTGGAGTCCCAGTCTTCCAGCAGGAGTCCAATTGCTCCCTTGTTTGGTACATCTTTCTTTCCACTCGGCGGCTAAAAGATGGATTGGGATATTACCCCCGCGCAATACCATCAACACTGCTTCTTGAGAAACCATTCTTCAGTGGTAATCGAGAAAGATCCTGGAATACTCGATAGTTTTCGTGGGAAACCCTCTCCGACATGTTCTTATTCTATTTTGTGACTTGGATCTTTGCAAGGTTAATTTCATACTCGTTTTACTCAACGTGCGTGTGTATAACCAACCACTAACCGCATTTCGTTATTTCCAACTATTGCAGTATCGCCCGTTGAACGAAAACGTAAAAAAAGTAAACAGCGCTAACGGTTTAGATAAAACCAACGGTGCACTGGCAGGTGGTGTTTAGTCCGCTCAACGAAGCGCTTCAGCGTACAGCGTATCGTCGAATGTACGGGGGTTGAGGAAAATTGCGTTACGGTCCATACATTTTTTTTTCTGTCCGTCCTTCGAAACCTTTTTTTTTCGTAATGTAATCGAAATTCGATAATCGGCACGCAAAAACTCAACGTAGAAAAAAAAGTATAATGATCGCCAGCCCTCAATTACGCGATTGGAACTTTTTACCGTTTGACGCGTATCAAATCTCCACTTTTAACGAGGAGTGCGAACGATAATTCACGCAAGTGAGCGACGATAATTATCACGACGAGGGCTTTTACTCGCAATAAGAGGAGTTTGAGGCCTTCGGCGGAATGCAACCAATTACGAGCGCCACGTTGAATACTTAGGAATGTTTACTGGGTTAATGGTTTGACTGCGTCCGGGAAACCGAGAACATATTGCGTTTGTCGAATTTAACGCTAACAATCCACTGACTCGACTTCGGGGAGGTTGACAACTGGAAGTAGAAGTGCCAGGCTGGTGGCAGTCAAGATTGTTGGTTAAACTCTCCTGGGAGAGAAATAGAAAGATCCTCAGTCTGGAGAGAGGAAGTATACAGACGGCATGTGGCATGTCCACTTAGGTACCACCGGTCCAGCTTCTACTCGTATTCTCGAATATTACTTCTGTGTTAGGTTATAAGTGGAACCGTGGATATACAGACAGACCAGTGAGAAATGTCACCATTACGCGCGCTTGGAGAGCTCTTCGCAGTAAGGGGCTGAAAACTGGAAAAGGCAGAACAGTATGGCAGCACTATGGGCACAGGATTCTCATACCATTTCGTGTGGGACTGCCTGATTGCGCTAAAGACACTGGTTGTGGAGAACTGTCTTACCCGAAGTTGGGTTCCGGGTCGCAATGGAATAGAAAAGAATGAGGGGGCCGACAACCTGGCGGGAAAAGGTTCTGAGCCCTTCGCAGGGAGGTTGGCAAGCGAAAGAAGTGGGATACACCAGGCTGAAAGCAGTCGAGGTTGTTTATTAATCTCACCGGGGAGCGAACAAGAGGAATCCTCAGACCGGAGAGAGAAGCGTATGGCCTGTCCACTGAGGTATCACCTGGCCAAGATTGGTATGTCCAAGATACAGAGTTGTACATTCTACGGGGCAGAGCTGGAATCAGGAAAGCATGTATCGCGTACTGCAGTGTGCCTCAAAGAGCTTGGTGTTCCTACCCTGGAGAAGGTTGCAGGACCCCAAGGTCGTTTTTGCGCTTTGAGCTGCGGGTGGAACTGGGAGTACGTGAGGTGGCTCATGCACGCCCTTACAGTAGGACCATTCCAGGCCACAATGAAGGTTTCCTGGTTACATCGAGTAAGAAACAAAAGACGCGTTCAGCTGAAAATAAAATGTCCCTGGGCTTATTCCCCTCACTCCCTCCTGTCACACTACAACCAACCGTCACTTGGACTTGTCGCCTCATGTCGATTGCCTAGTGTTGCCTAGACAACTGTCCCGTTTTAATCAGGTCACGGTTCATACCATTTACTGGTATTTTTTGACGCTGAATCGAATGTAATGGTTCTCGGAGTTGTCAGACTACGTCAACCAGCGCATAAGAATAGACTGTGGTGTAATAATTTGCAGCGTTTCAACTTATTCGCCCACTTTCAGTTTCAATAAATGTCTGTCGAAATTCGGTGAGAGGAATTACAGACCTATGAAGCCTAAAATATACGTTTTCCTCTTCTACAGATCCACCGCCTAACATAACTGTTCCTCTAACGATCCATAAACCGAAGGCTTAAACAATAATTCCGCTAGAATGCGGTGTTAAACAATACAAGTTGGTTTGTCGCATTTTCTCACAAGATGGCTCTGACGAACATGATTAAACTTGCCTTTTTGGAAAACTGTACATTTGTTTTCCATGATGGTGATCATAGAAATGCGTACTTCAATGTATCATCAAGTCATGAGATTTAGGGTTCGCACGGAACCCTAGCTTTTTAAACAACCTCGTTCATCCTCAATTTACCTGCTCATCAATAAATCATTCCCATTGCTTTTGAATACTTTTCTAAACTGAAAGCGCGCTGACTAGACATCTCAAATGTCCCGATTCGCCCGAAACCTTTGTGTCATTAGTCGTAACTGAGCAGTAGTCTCATCAAGGCGTCGCCCTGGCGCCCCTTGCTCCCACCCAGTTCCCTGCTTGTGTAAAACTGCTCTAAATGTAATTGCGAATAAAAATTCTTGTTTCAATTACTATTCGGACGATATTGTACTAACTTCCAGACTCCTTTAGTGTGATACTAACTGTCCAAGTAGTGATTGTGAGCAGTGCCGAGTCGTGGTATTAATAATAATAATGTCGTTCTAGAGGAGCTTATTTCATGTTGTGTTTCGTCACCAATCTATTTTTGCACTGAGGATGCATTCAGAAGTGTGCCAAAACTGAATTGCTTCGCTTAAAACATAACAAAAATACTCGTCACGAGCGTCCACGGAACCAGTGGCAATCGCCTTTGAGTTCGAGAGTTGTAAATTGACTGAAGAGAAAAGGGGCGGAGTGGTAACAGCTCAGAGGAGCTGAGAGGTGAGCGCCTAATAGCTTTATTATTGTAATCGAGGGGACGAAGCCTCTTAACCTGACATCGACCTCAGCAACTCTTCTTATAAATCTCATCCGCCTTCTCGAATCCCAGTCCCTCTTTCTGATCAAACGAAAGAGATACTATTTCAGAGGCTGAGGCAGTGAAAGCCTAACAACTTCTGGAACTTGAAAACTGTTGTGTGATTGAGGACACCTCGCGTTTTGAACATATTGTCTGCCCATTTAGTTCTGTGACCGTGGGAAAACGCCAAACCGAGTTATAAATGCACTCATAGGTGCACGCATGTATATATTGCTCAGAAGGGGCCATGGTTATACAGGCAGAACAGTGAGAGGTGCGGAGCGGGTCCAAAGGCTTTATGGGTTGCGATAACATTAAGCGCGTTGACGGAGCGTTTCCCAGTGACTGACTTACAGCCCGAACCTCATGAAGGCCGAAATGTCCAAGCAGTCTGGATTGGGGATGAGGAAAAGCTCTAAGTGCCGTCGAAAGATGGGGCGAGCCTTAAGGGTTTTTTGACCCGCAGCCTTGCGCCAGTGCATTATGGGTTAGGGCCACAATAGGTGGCTGCCTCCGCAAGGTAGGTAGAACGGAGCAATCCAATCCCTACCCAGGGCAAGGCCTGAAAAATCTGCGAACATCGTGGAGGTCGTGGGATCGCTGGAAGATAGTTCGCCCATCCCAATGTATTTTTAACCTGGGGGTCTGAGAGAGGTGGGAGCCACCTGGTTGGTACTCGCCCAGACATCTCAAAAAAAACAGGCTCGTAACTGTCTGACGGTACAAGCGGGCGAAGGACCAGATATGCGAATATATCAAGAGGCTCCCTCCTAACTTACCGACACCTGGAATTATTTAACTTCAAAATAGCGCATAAGATTGAGAAGTAAAAGGTGGGTGAAGGATGCCTTCTCGACTTAACTTCTATTGGTTAAGACAACCTCACCCCCCATGAGGTCCCTGCTGGAGGGGCGGCGAGAGTAATTTTATATAAGTCAGATTGCGCTTTTCGTACCATTTCGTTGGTGCAGGTTTGGGACTGCCATATTGGGCTAAAGACCCTGGCTGAGGAGAACACTCTAACCATGTGTTATGTGCCGGGTCACAAATGAATAGAAAGGAATATGGAGGCCGATAACCTGGCGAGAAATGGAACTGCACTGAACCCATCAGAACCTCCTGACGCCACTTGCATGAGAAGTGCAGCGCTGAATATTGACAGGATCTTCCAGCCAAGGCAGAGAAGGTTATTCTTTACCACTCTCTAGGTAGTGGTTCAAAAGACGTCATTAGTCTCATGAGAAAAAGTATGCGGATTGTTTGTACCAGTGTAAGGGAGTACTGTCCACCATGGTACCTCCGGGCCAAGACTGGCAAGTCTGTAGTACCGCATTACAGATTCTGCTGGGTAGGGGTCAGCAGAGCACCCACTGTGTCTGGCACGAGCTTTGCACAAGTGGTGAAAGACTGCTCATGGACGCTACAAAATCGGTCCATTTAAAGCCGCAAAGGGTATTATTTCGATTGCCATCATCTTATTAAAAAAATATAAATAATCTTATGCGATATACAGTCATGCCACAATCATACTGCGTCTATTGAGATTAGGGATCTTGACATCGCAATGAACGCACAGAATACCCAGGCAGCTCTACGACTGGACCTTCAGTCAGAAGGAGTGGGTGAAAATGAGGTTTTCTTGACAAAGACTAACACGAGGGAGTTAAGATGGAAGGCTTCTGCTCTCCTCTTCTCAGCTGTAGGGTCTGTCCTTGGGTGGATGTGCTGAGATGCTTCTAATTCCCAGACTATGGGCATCGCGCTACTAACATCAAGGAGGCTGACTGCGCCCTTCTCTGCTAAGAGACCCACAAAAAGAGGGAGTGCACAAGAACCTCTAGTTGTTTACTCTGCTCTGAGTGGGGGATCACAGGGAATGAGGTGGCCTATGTGCCTCGTGGGAGGAGTGGAGGGTGTTTAGAGGCGCCCAGGAGGAGGCTAGTCGTCCTCCAGGGCTCCCTCCTAACTTCAGCTAAATGTAGGTCATGTTATAATATCCGGGTTGTATAACTGCTCTACCTGCATTGTGGAATGATATGAAGAAGGCGCAAGAGCGGTTGAAATAAGGAATAACAGTTACAAACGTAATTAAAACATTTTATTGCGCAGTGATTTCCCTAATAGTCCTAGTCCCCCTTTCTTGCTCACCAGAGCTCCATGGATTTTACAACAGGTTTTGCTAAGTTTTGATTCGTTCGTTAGGGTGTCACATCAATTTTTTGAGCGCACAACATTTTCGCGCGTACTGTCTTCGTATTACTCACTTTTTCCTCTCACGATCCGGCGAAATGACCAACGAATCTGGTCACTTCTCCCACGACCGCTAGCTCTATTCTCACCAGTGAAATTCCACAGTTCGCTTACTAGCGACTCAGAAAAAAAAACGTCAGCAGGTAGCGACGACTTTCAGGAAAAATGACGAGGGTTTCTCCGCAAGGGGGCTTCAAAGGTTAAGTGGGCAACCCCTAAAAGTAGGAGAAGGAGGAGGGCGCTATTAATTTTTATGGCTCCTTCGACTGCCTGCGAAAGGTTTCGCCTAAAAATCATTGAGTTAATCGTCGGGTGGACAAATTACTTTGGAGACCTGTCCAAAAGGATGGCGAGCTCTCTGAAACCCCAGGGAAGGAGCCGACTGAAAAACGATCGGCTTTTGTTGAATGGTTTCGACGGTCACCACAAGGCGCTTCTTCGTCCTTGTCTATTTTTCTTTTTGGAATCGTACGAGATCCTAACAGGTAGAGAAGGGAACTATAGAGCCGAAAGGAGGATGATTCTTGGTGTAAAATATGTTGCGAACTTTCCTGATTTCCACCCGATTGGGTAATCAACCCTAACGCCATGCATGGAATCGCCAGAAAACGCCTTGAACGAATCAACTATTTAGCCTACAGCTTGTGAGAAAAATCTATTCAAAACTAATTATAGTTATCATTGTAATAAAAAGGCGAAATATGTGTTTGTTTAACTGCTACAACGTTTTGTGTGTGTTTCTGTGTAAATAGTTCCAAATAACACGTCAGTGCCGTGAAATACTCATCCGAGAGATTATTATCAAAGATATTAGACACTAGAAGAATTAGGGTTGTAGCCGATAAACTACATGCGCGTTACAAGTTTAGCGGCAACTCTGACTGCACTCACCTCAAACACTACTGAAAACCCCTGCACATCATTACACACTGTTTTCTTATTCTGTTGAACAGCTTGACCTACTCTCACACCTCCGAGACCCATCCCATTCGATTCGTCGTCGAAAAATACCAGTAAAAAATAGAAACACTACCTAACTACTACGAAACGACGAAAATTACAAATTCCGGGCGCCTGCCGGCAATTGGCAGGACGTTGCGTCACTATACGCAGTTCTACATGTATGCTATTCATTCCATTCGACCCAGGATCTACAAATACCTTGAAAACGATACCAAACACGGCGTGGTTGCAATAAAACTGCGTTTTGACTAATTTTTTAACGGTTTGTTGCCCTTAAAAACCATGGGCTTCGTCCGTTCTAAAATACTAAATGGGATTTTTGGGCGAAAGAACGAATTTTGCATACCACGTTAAAGGCACAAAACATGTCTTGAAACGTTAAGTATCAAAGTTTGAGGGGGAGTTGTAAAATAATTTTCCTGAATTAGTTGGCAAGGAGGACTACGTGCGCGTCTATCTCCAGGCGTATTGTCTCAAGTATACGTCATTCCATTGAACATTAGCATTAACATGGCAGCCTTTGGAGTTCAAGTTTTTAAAATTTTATTTTCTCGACAAAAAAAAGGAAGTAATTAATTTACCTGAGTTTCCGTCAGGTGAAGTGAGCTGGAGAACTCCGCTCTCTCAGCTATACTAAGGTACTGTTTTTCTCTGAATTTCTTTTCGAGGCTGAGAAGTTGTTGAGTCGTAAAAGGCGTTCTCGGTTTTCTGTTCGGTTTGTGCTTCCGGAGATTGCACTTGAGCTTTGGAGGTTCTCCGTTGTTGGGTTCTGAAACAAAATAACGACAAATTCAATGAGTTCGTTACGATAATGAAGTGCTAAAGAGTTTACCAGAAAATAACCGCTTTAGGAGGTAAATTACGATTTGGGTGAGGTTGTTGGGGGACGGAGTGTGGTTTTGATGTGATCCACGCGCAAATCAGATTTAATTCTGATAGTATTATTTTCATGGGCGTCGTCCGCACGATGTAAGAGAACTGTTAATTACTCGTCGTTCGTGTCTCGTTGCCACAAATAAGCTTTATAAGACCGAAACGCCACCGGTACTTCCCTATTTAAATCCTATTCCAAGTAAAATATATACATTTCTTATACAAAACACAAAACACGTGATTGTACCCTCGACCTGGGTATTATGATTTTTTTTATTTTTAAATGCATTTACTGAATACTTATTTACACATTTATACAATTAAATGATCAATATGCTATGCAGCCCTTTGGGTAATACCCGCGTTGGGCTGCAGAGTACCTTCGGGTCAATATCCTTGTTGTATTAACAAAATTAAATACAAATTATAGTGTAAATAGCTTACAAATTAATTGTAATTTATAGCATAAATAGCATATGGCCTAAATTATCAACACTGAAAGTAATAGTCCTTTAGTTTATGTTTGAACTTATCTAGTGTCACCTTTGTTGATATAAATTGTTTAGGTAGTTTATCATATAAGCAGGCCCCATTGGATAAATAAAAACTCTGAGCCGCAGCAGTATTTAGCCGCGGCGCTGTTAATGTAATTTTTTCACCACTTCTCGTTTGAGAGAGAACTCTTTTTACACTTATGTTGTGAATAGTTATACTGTCTCACTCCTACTGATCCATAGTTTACCCTATTTGGACGAAGAGCTATATTATGGAGAAATAAAAAGTACTGGTTCAGAGATCAAGAAGGGTGAATTTGAAGTGCCAGGGGATTTCTGGAAAGGAAGTGACAGCAAAAAATAGTGCTTCGTGGAATCGTGGGGGACTTCTCGAGCAAAGTGTGTGCGATCATGTCATGAACTGAAAAGCCAGCCGACCTTTCGAATTGGCCGTTGAACGTTGTAATTAACGCGATTTTTCGGGTTTCACCCAATCTTAATAGCGTACCGCCTGACGCCTGACGCCCATTGTAGATACTCCAGTCGAAGGCTCGGGATTGCTGCAATTTGCCTTATTTAATGCTCGAATCGCCAATGCCTTAGGGTGCTCATGAACACGTCCAATATCAAAGATGTCAATTAGCATCGATTGTCAAAAATAAACTGTCTCGTAAAATCGGGCAAGGGAGAATAGGTAGTTCGACCAGTGCTTTAAAGTGGTAAACGCGGTTTCTCTCTCTGGCCCTCAGATAAATGCTACACCCTTTTTTGCGAGGGAAGTCAATGGAGTTAACGTATTAGTGATAAAATGAGCAGAGCCCGATGAGACCTTTCACCTGGCGGACTGTCTTGTGGGAATGGAAAGTCTTTGACCACTGGACTACGATCATTGGGGTACCAGAGGCGTATGTATTGAGGTCGAGCACTCTAGCGGTGGTCGCCAATAAATGAGAAGGGACTGCCTGACGTCTATCGAACGCCCCTGGTGGGCAACGATGCACTCATTCACATGAGAGGGCAGCTAGAAAACACGATACGCTGCCACCAAATCCTGGAAATGCACAATTCTCCGACCTGATCCGGTGGTGGAAGAGTTCAGTGTGCTGGTTTCAAGTCAACACACAATGGCGCTTCCTTTCTTTCACCCTGCTTCCTCGAATTTGTGTCGATCCCGTTAATTAAACTTTTCGTCGGATTAGCACAAGCTTTCAATTGATCCGTTTATTTCTAATAGTGGCCAATAGATACGAATAGAGAGGGGGGGGGTTGATATTACGTGATTCGTACGTTACTTTAGTGGCGTAGCATGGACAGCCATCTCATGAAAAAATAGGTCATTATACCAGCTCATTAAATTGTCCACTTCCTCGCCTGTTATTTGAATGATCATATCGGTTACATTTCCAACCATTGCTTACCCAATTTATCAGTTATCTGAACACCGGGCGGATGATAGCTACATATTCATAATCAATAATATGCCCGTTTGCCCAGCCATCTTGGATGGTCGCAGCGGTTGATACGAAACATATTTAGAATCAGGAGAGGAACATCTAGGTGGATTCTTTTAAAGCTTTGAAAATTTTCTCTGAAGACATGGAAACATATTTAGACTTCAAGGCAAACGGCCAAAGCTTATATTAGATGGCCAATTTTGAATTATGCCAAATTTCGAAAAACTGTAGAAGACCCACCTAGATATTCCTCTCCTGATTCTAAATGTGTTTGATATTCATGTGCTGAACCCTCCAAGTCTCGAGGACAAAAGATCAAAGCTTTTTTTAGGTTGCCAAATTTTGAAAAACTAAAAAAGACCCTGATTCTTCTCCTGATTCTAATTACGTTCCGTATCTACCACTGCGACCAACCAAAATGGCTGGGCAAACTATCAAACTTTCGATTAGGAATGTGGAGCAGACTTCAGCCCAGTATTTGAACGTGTTTGCGCTGTACTGAGGTAGTTTGGAGATGCTTCTGAAGAGCTGCTGACTCAGGCAAAAGTTACGGCAAATCGCGCCGAGCTCCGATCCACAATTCCCGACTATCGTCGAGAATTATGAACCAATGTCTTCACCACTAGACCACAATCGCCCATTGTCTTTTATAGGAGTCAGTCAGTACATCACCACGCACGAGTGCGATGCGAATCTGCGAAGTACAAAGTTCGTTCGCCTCTTCTCTTCGCGCCTCAACGACACGATATTTCCACTCTGAACCATCTAAAACGACCGTATTTGCCGAGTTATTTTTTTTTTTTTTTTTTCGTTTTAACGCGAAATTTAGATTTCACGCGGCTAATCGCGACATTTGCAACTCGCTCGTACGATTTTCGTGAATATTAATCCGATTGTTTTGGAGACAATGACGTTTAAAAGTAATTAATTGTCGTGCGATCGCTTGTCGGTTGAAATTATGTTGTTTGCTAATCAGCTCTCTATCAATAACACAATGAGAGGAAAAAAAGAGGAGTGAGATCGTCGAGGCCTTTCGATTCGGAAGGCGCATTATTATCATCGGGTTACATAACCGTTAGGATGTTAGTCGGCCAATAGAAACGGAGCGATTAAATCGACGAATAGGAATGTCGAAATTCGGAGAAACGACCACAGCCTATTCTGAGGTTTTTGAGTTGTGGTCAGTACAGTTTTGAAAGTGATTGGCGATGAATGAGAAATTTGTTGAACGCACGTACCTAGAAATAAATTGTCCTCGGGTCAGGAATCACGACACCGCTATCAAATTGTTAATTACTGAAGTCGAAAATCGTGGAGCGTGTTCTGTTTATATTTTTCAGGAGGAGTTTTTGGATTGTAAAATGTAAAGTGCGCAGCACCGCATCGAAGGCCCAAGGGAAATACGGGTAAATGCGGTATTTTACTGGATTTTGTGGCCGTAACTCTCGCAAAACACCAAATATCGACATTTTATGATCAGAAGTAAGCCGAAGGCTCCAGTTGAACGATGATGTAAAGTGCATTTCACCGTTCATGTAAATGGGTCACAGGAAATACAGCCGCAGAACTTACAAAATGCTCATAAGCACGGCATTTAAAAACTCGACGGCTCATTTAATGTCAATTTCTCCAGAACGGTTTGGTATACTTGCGCATTTGTTTTTAAAACAAATGAGTCGGAATTAAATTAAGATTTCATGAATTTTTTTAACTTTTCGCAAACGCACTTAGCGTAGTTGATGCGGGAAGCCTGAAGTTTTAAACAGCTATGTTTCAATTTTGAAAAACTGTTCCTTATCACTTAAGAGAGTTTTATCAGTCGGAAGTCGTGGAGGTAGCAGTTTCACTGTAACGCGAGAGAAGTTTAGCTGTTCTTCCAACAACTATAGCTCATTGTTGTAGAAACTACAGTGGAGACGTGCAAGATAGAGAGTATTTGAGAGACAAGAGGAGGAACTGCGCAGTGAAGTCGCCATGACCTGTAAGGAAGTGGCTCGTTTAGTGGTCTGGCTAAACCTACTTTAACCACAAAAAGTCGTTCGTATTACGTCATTTTGACGAGGATTACCTCTTGGCAAGTCATTTATATAATGCCCATTAATCTTTTCCCCCTTCTTTGCTCATTGAACAGTGAACACAGGTAGTTCAGTCTAGAGCAGAGGAAGCTCCTGCGGCTCTCCAGTTCTTCGTGATCCACAGGAGGGCAGCTCTCAGGGATTGGGCAATCACTCTCCTTTGATTGAGTGAGAGTAAGGGCGTTTGTAAAAGTGCTGGGCTTACGCTACCAGCCCTGGAAAAAGTTCCTAGCCTAGTGGCCGTAACCCCTCTCCTGCCAACACCTAACGTATTCTCTTGGAGATTTCCAGCGAGCCACCCATCTCCGGTACCTCTCAACCCATAGCCGGTGGCGTCACGCTCTAAAGGCTCCACACCACCAGCCGCAGGTAGGAGCCCCCGAATGAGTAGGCTCTTGTATCAAATGGCCAAGAGGCGTTCCACCAGAATAAGCTTTATCTCCATGAGGATTCCGAGACAGTAGCCTATCACGCCTTGTACATGAGGGTAGTGTCACGGTAACTTCCTTCCCAAGTGATCTCATACAACATCACCAGGGCTGGCTAAAACGCCACCTCCCACCTATGACTTCTAGGTACTTCACTTGCTTCTCAGGAAGGAGCTCGTGGCCGCTGAAACGTATTGACGGCTGGCTATTGAATTTTCTCTTTAAGAGGATGAGCTGGGTCTTCTTTCCTCACCAACCTGCTGAACGTGCTCACACCGTTGGGCGATGGTCCTTCCTCACCCGGAAGTTTTAAGTTTATTCCTCTATTTTTCCACTCTCAGGTCAAACATTCACGATTTTCGACTTCAATAATTAACAATTTGATACCAGCGTCGAGATTCCTGACCCTAGGACAAGCCTAACCACGATGAAATTTAGAGTGCAGTTTGAAAAGCAGCATTGTGAGAAGTTGCAGAGGAGTTCGGGAAAGAAAGGCTCATTGCGAAACTGCAAGTGTGTACGTAACTGTTAAAAAGGCGGTAATTGTACCAATTTGAGCTGAAAATCCCCAGAAGTGTTAAATGAACTCACATGCAGTGTCAGTGGCCCCTCGTCCTACTTCGAACCAACTCTCTCAAAATCGCCATTCGACGATGCCCCTAATGTCAATCCGTTGACTAATAGTCACGAAATCCGATTACGTCCAACTGCAACCGAATCAGATTGTCCTCAAATCGTCGACGGATCTCCAGCTCATCCGACTAACGACGCGTTAAAAGACCGAGGATAATTGTGAATTTTCACACGGTAGAGGCGTTCGTCAATTAGGCGAACTTTCCACGACGAGAATATCATTCGGATTACCGGACTGGGATTTCCCCATTTTACACCCTAATTCTGATTCCTAGCGTTCCACCGACCGCTTTCTAATACCGTCGATTCCCGGCTCATTTACTTCGAACGTTGAGCGTTCAAAATTACGCCGTTTGTAATTGTCGAAGATAGAGCGGTAACGATTGAACAATGGACACTATACCCAATTAGTAACAAAGAGCTCCAAACCACTAATTGCCGCGATAGGTCGCGCAACCTGTCGTTAGCGTCGACTGCACAACTTCACGTTCGTTGAACAATAACTGCAGAAACTATGTTGGTTTCTAGTTCGTTTCAAATTGAGATTACCCCTAAAAAACTGGCCTTCGTGGCACCATCTCGGAACGAGCACAAAACACGGGTAACTCCTATTGGAAAATTGCTCATAAAAAAAATTACGTGTTGTATTAGAAAACAAAGCTGAATTTCACAATATCTTCAGAGCACCGAACAACTTTCCTTGGCCTTACGTGAATTCAGCGATTTGTATCGCCCTAGTTATCATAGAGTAATATGAACTTGGTAGAGCGTAGCTCAAAGTTCCAGAATTTAATTTCTTCTATTCGTGAAAAGTTCAATATTGACTAATCCAGGGGATTCGTTAGACCGCGAACACGATTTTTCTGAAAACGTTCGTGAATCGTAGAGTAAAATGCGGAAGTGACGGTGAGAAGTGAAACGATTCGGATCCTGGAACGTATTGGGTTCCTACTGGCCATTTTATGAACGTAAAATAAGTACTATTGTACATAGAACTCTAGTATATGGGCGAGATTTATGAGGAAAAACTGCGCTAAAATCGCTCTTCGTCCAAGTTTTCCAATAAATGAGAATTACGCGGTATTGTTGTGTCACGTGTAAATACGTAAGTTTAATCAAAATCTGGTTCACTGTAGTTTGTTCACAATCTAGTTTTCTGATACCCTTATTTTGGTATGCCTTAGCGATCTGCAGACTTAATATCGAGTTTGACACGCGTTGGTGCTGTCTTTCACTCAGTCGCGTTCACAAACAAGGCGTGTTTCGTACTCACGAACCCGCGAAACATTATGCTTTTCGTAAGGCTGGAGAGAAAGAAAAGAGAGAGCTTTAGTTACCTTCGAAGTAGTTGAAATAAAGACCATTAACCGCTTCCTAACAGAACCAGGCCGTGGTAGAGCGTCCCTTCGGTTGTACTTCACCATCGTACTCTAACGTGAAAATTGTTGCGGGGTTTTGATAAATTACTACAAGCGCTAAAAAATAATTAGCGTTATGCATCTGCGCTTCCAAACTCAGCTCCGTCAAATAATGTCACTCTAACCGTCGCATTGTTCGCAAATGAACCCGCGGCCATGAACGTCTGAACTTGTTTATTGTAAAATTACCAATTCATCGCAGTTTTCGAAGGCATATTTAACTTTGTTAGGGGAATAATTATTCGGCCTTTGAATCGAATTTAAATACGTTAAGGCCCGAACCCGTACCTAATTACCTACATTTTCGTTAGACCCCATTTCGGCAGATCGTCGTGTCATTGATGCACTTCGCTCCTCTGCCGCAATTATTTGTGTTATATTATATAAGTTATAACGATGTCAAATGCCGTACTCAGTAGACACCTTGAACAGGCCGTATTTCATCATTATTTTAACACTTTTTAATATACTTACACAGACCATTTTCCGAAATTACCCTAATGATCCGAAGGAAACTCAGATTTACTTTTTCCACCCAACGACGTAACTTTTCTTTCCACTTCATCAGTGCTGTAGTGCTCACTGAGGGCAGAGATGACAGATGCCTGTGCATTGAAGTTCCCCACACTTCCATACAGCATGTGTCGCAGTTATATCTGCAGTAAATACACATCGTCTGACACATCGTGCAGCCATTCATGCTCAGGCCATTTTCTTCAAACGGATGACACTCCTGTTGGGCGCAGGAGAGGGGGATCTTAAGAACGGAGTTGAGTAAACTGGAACACGTGAGTGAGTTCTGTATTGAGATTGAACAGAGTAGCGGTATGAGGTTGAGTATATAAGTGCGGACACAAGGGAGCTCTGAATGCGTGTGAACTGGTTGCGTGGGAAAATAGAGCAGAGAGAGAGAGTGAGTAGAGCTGTGGCTGGCCCCAGAGTTGATAGAGGAGTTGATACTCGCCCAATAAACCTCAGGAAGCCCTTTTGGGGTGGATGAAGGGGGATTGGGTTGGACGAGGGTGAATAAGTAAAATAAATATTAAAATTGTACAATATTCCTGCGTGCTGCCGATAATTAGCGTGCAGCGTCTGAGGAGGCAGTGTTTTGGTGGTAGCGTAGTTACCCCAATCCACCTTCTGGCAACCGAGCAGAAATAGGGGCCAGAAATCCAAGGGGCTATTGGAGTATGGCAGCCAGAAGGAATGAAGTAGGGCTGTGACCCTTCGGAGGTGGCTCGACGAGGTGGACACAGCCCAGAAGGGGCGATGGACTTGGCAGCAGATTCCAGCACTTCGTCCATGGCTCAGGGGGCACCTCAGTGAGGCGGATTTCTTGCGCAGTTCCTGTTGAGAACATGGAGCGTGTAGGGCGCACTGCAGGTGGATGACGTCATGCCACCTTGTTGTGCCAAAGGTCAGCAGACTGGAAGATACAGTCAGCCAGCTCAGGCCAGAGACACCATGTTGAATTTCGATTGAAACTGGAGGTTGCCCAATTCGTACGAGAAGTGCTCAGCCAAAAGAGGGTGGAGCTTGTTAATCCAGGTCAGCATCTCGCTGGCATGAAGAACGAGGACACGGAGGAAAGACCAATCCCCCCAACTGATGGGCACTGTGCGAGGGTGTATGGGAATGACGGCATGCTGCAAGATGTGTGTGTCGAGAGTACAAAAAAGAAGAGCTGTCATTACGGAGAGGTGTGAGGGCTCGCCTGGTCCACTGTGCAAAACGGTTCCAGGACCATCCTACGTTCCAAAAAAGTTATCATCTCTCATCATATTTCTGAAATATTTTAAGCCTAATGTTCATGCTACGTGATATCTCTAGCCGTGTTGGAGTGAAGAGGACCTCATCAAATTAAGGAACTGAACGGTAGATTAGAGTTGGAGCGCAGTATCTCAGGATGGTAAAGAAGAGGACAACTTCGACTGATAAGAACCAGATAAATCGACGAGAACGAGCTAAACGAACCATCATCCATCATTCAAGTTGAACGTTTATCGTTCAATAAGTTGAACTATATGGTTGCATCTCTTAGTGGAATTATGAGGAGGCGGACGGACGCATTCTCCAAAAGTGGCTCGCTATGGCGTAACTACTTCTCCAGGTCACGACGAAGACATTCCAAACCCCTGCGACGGAATATGACATCGAGCCGTTCCCCCCATAATGTCGTGTTAAACCACCGACCTTATGTAACTTTTCCGCCAACCTGCAACTCTATAGGCTCCAGCCTACGCCCTGCGAAGAAGCTCTGGATCCAACCTACCGTTGCCATTGTTCGGGAAGAGCGGGATAATTGAGGTTTGGGGCTCCGAACCTCCTCCACGGTAAAGACAAATAGCGATCGATAAGAAGCGGCAAAGGGAGGCAGGCGAGATGAATATCGGAAGGTAAAATCGCCATTGTGCCCTGCCCGAGTCCGGTTAAGTTATTGGTATCTTTTTATTGTCATCGCCTTAAAAAGGTCTTCGAGGGTTTCACCGGGGGGCTGGCGGTAGTTGGCTCGTTTCTGAGGAGTTGACTTCTCCTGAATTGCCGGTGCGGGGGTGTAAACGTGGGGGGGGGAGAATAAACGCGGGCCTTCGGCAATAAACTCGGGATGATTTTCATCAACAAGGAATCGCGATGCAATCACAGGAGCTCAACTGAAGAATGCGAATGAAGACATCAAGTTTACAGAGATGCCCTAAAACATTGTTCGCTCATTTCGAAAATGAATTCTTCTGCTTGTGGAACCTTCTGGTAATATTCTCTCCAGCTCAGCAAGTGCACGCCTCGGCACTTCAGTATACGTGGAGGATAATTGAGGCAATCAGAGGAAGAACCTGAAGGGGTTGTGAACATGAAGACTCTCGCGAATACCAAACGACTTAAAATCGCCATTTCTTTACTGTTCAAACGGTTGCCCTAATGCTTTCTGGTGGCGGATAAGAGTGATTGCCGTTCGAAATGATTTCTTAGGTAGTGAATACATACACCTCCAAGTGCTGGATGTGTTTTCGTTGGCGCGTGACGGAGTATTTATCAAAATCGACGAGTCGAAGTTCAGCTTTAGAGTGGGGAGTCCGTGGAACGGATCTCAGGAATAGAACGGATAGCAACAAATGTGAATTTCAAGTCAAGATGCGAGTTCTCGAGTTGAAATATTCCGCGGAGCTATTAACAACAAATGAAACAGTGAGACACTAATGAGCCCGGTGCTACGGCCAAACTCATGAATCTATAGGAGTTTTCTTTTCCAAATTTGTCAGACAATAAAACGAAATATTAAGCGATCGCGCATCATTTTCAGTCGACTCCTGCGCAGCTGTTTCCCGTCCCAAAACGAATAGCTCTTCGGAGGTTCCCCCGAGTTGTGTAAACTCTCAATTTAACAGTCGAGTGGGAAATCAAAATTTAAAGACAGGGCCGTTTAATTTTGTGTCGGACGAGTGTCGGCGATGTCTTCCGTGACAGTTGTGAGACAGTATTTCTAGTCGAACTCATTAGTGTCTCATGTTGTCTCTATCTCTTTAATTCTCTCATTTGAAACTGCCCTTCGAGAGAAGGGGGGAATACGAGCCATAACTATTTAAAGACAACTATACATCACTCTGCCCCCCTCCACCCTTTAACCCTTCTCTTCCATTCCCTGTCTCCTTCATTCCCGCTCCATTTCTTCAAAACTCCCATCCTCTGCCTATTACCGAACCATTTAGGAGTCAAGAAAAAACCGTCTTGGCATTTCCTTTCTTCTCCCCTTTAAACACCAACTCTGTTCTAATCCACATTTCCTTCATTATCGAGATTGATGTTTGTCGATGAACCGTTTATTTCCTCTTAATGTGAGATACAAACGAACCAATTTACGAACTATTAAAATTCGCGGTTAAATGAACGGGACAGCTGGATGTTGCATTTTTTTATAAGAACTATAGTTTGTTATCTAGAAAAATCCCATATCCTGAACCTGAACGAAGGAGCGCTAAATTACAACGCAATGCATTGAATATAACAACAGTCCCGGAGCAATAACCACAGAGCAAGTTCATTAATTGGTTAATTAATCAATTACTTAAACACCTTAAATTAAACTGAAATAAGCCTCAAATGTGTATCACCTCCTTCTCACCTTCTTCGTAACACCTCAGTAGGTCGCCAGATGCTGCAAATGATTAAATAACAGTTTGTTATTGTCTTACACAGCTAGACGAAGTCTCACGCCGCCGGGACCCATTCCGTTCGATTCAGCATCGGAAAATACCAGTAAACGATACGAAACATGACCTGGCTACAACACGAAGGTTAAATATTACAGGCGCCAATAGGCAATTGGCACGACGTGACGAGTCGAGCTGGGAGGTAGTTTTAGTGAGACGGGAGGGAGTACATATGAAGAAACGATTGCTTTCGTTGAGTTGAAGAGACTAGTGTCTACTCTAGTTGTCAAATCATTTCTTCCATTGACTGGTTCTTGCAGGCGCTACGTTTGCTTCCTTAGGAAGTTGGGGGTAGCTGTGATAGGACATTCAGGCTTCAATTGAGTGCGGTGATGGTCTATCTAGAATGATGTTCACGTGTTCGGCAATTTTCGTTTATTATTTATTCTGAATAACACAACCCCACCTCAAAAATTGACTACGCGTTTCAAGGCATGGAGTATCACATCTGCAATGTCCATCCACTTTCTGCCGTCCGGGTCGTTTTATGGCTTTAGCATGATCTAAAGGTGTTTGTTACCTTTCACTAAGTATTTTTTGATGTTGAGTCGAAAGTAACGAGTCTCAGGGGTGGGCGTGTCACGTCGATACCAACAGTAAAATCTCAGTAATTAGTTTGAGCCGAAGTCTACTAATCGAAAGAACTCGAACAACACAGCGAAAGTAATTGTTTCATAATTTGTATCCCCCCCCCCCCACGGTCACACTAAAACCACCCGCCAGCTCAACTCGTCACGTGCCAATTCCCCTCATATGCCTACGGGCGCCTGTAATATTTAGTCTTCGTCATTGTAGCCAGGTCATGTTTCGTATCGTTTACTGGTATTTTTTGATGCTGAATCGAATGGGATGGGTTTCGGAGGTGTGAGACTACGTCAAGCTGTGCAAGACAATAATAAACCGTTGCGTAATACCCGCAGCGTGTTTGAGTCGTGAAAGTACTAGTTTAATTCGATGATCTCCAAATTCCATTCTGCACGATATCGCTGTAATATTAATTAATATTGGAAAAAACGATGTCAGGATTTACAAGGTACTGCGGTCATAACTCAACTTCCTGTACGACGTTGATATTAATTTCACCGGCGTTCAACGGGAGAAGTAAAAACACGATAAGTTAACTCGGCGAGAGAAATGTTCCCTTCAAAATTGACGGCGACCCGCGGTCGAAGGGATAATGACGCAAATTAATTATAATTACGGTCAACGCGATATTTGTGGCGAGCCGGAGGAAGGCGAGTGGGCCGAGCTCGGCCCCAAAATCCGCAGGGGGTCCGGTCGGTTCTGTTAGATTTGAACGGGGCGTTCGACGAGATCGTCCGATGTCTGTATTAACAAGTATAAACATCTCTTTCCTCTTTTTCGTCGCAGGGATACCACTTATGAATCAAAACGAGACGAATAGCGTCCCGCAGAGCTGACCCTCGTGTAATATATTACGCGTGTTAACTATCTAATGATCTATTATTAGGTTATTAGTTGCGTCCTTTTGAGCCTCCTCAGATTATTCAGTTTGCTCTATCGTGAGGTTATATCACGTTAATTGCTCATTTAGTAATAACATTCTCATTTTCCAGTGACTGAGCTACTTTGCCGTTGACGTCAATGCAGATAGCGAATTTTTTTTGACCATTCGGGAGATCGTCAGTCTTATTATTGGACGTGATGTTTTACTCGGAGGGAGCGTAACTAAACTCTCAATGGAAAAATATTCCGCCACAAAACATCCCATTGTTTTGTGGAACTCTTTTATCTGTCGAGCCAAGGGCCGTCAATTAGTCTGAAAATAACTCCGAAGGAAGCAACACATTAAAAATACATTTTGAATTTTATGTTCTCGGTTCAACGCTTTCGACGACTAAAATATTTGTTCGGGTTTAACGAAAACGGTAAAATTGTAAATCCGGTAAACGTTCCTTTTCTGAGCCATTCTATTCGTGGACCAATCCGACATCAGCCTTAGGCGTGCGCAATGCACACACAGCTCTATTTGTGTAAGAATAGCCTCATCAAGGCATTTAGAATCTAGGAGAAACGTGAAGCTCCAGAATAGTCTGAGTCTTTGGTGGACTGACAACCATCAACCCGAACGCTTCGCCGAAACAGCAATTCCCTTGGCGAGGGAGCACTGAGTAGTTGTTCGGCATTGAGGGACCGTACTGCCGGACGAGCAGATGATCATTCACGGCTGCCTCTAGTGAAGCCATGCGTTTCTTGGGGTTCCATAATTGAAAAAGGAGAGACGCTTCACGTATTCTAGCAATCGTCCTCTTGTACGGACGGACATCACCAGGCCCCTCCATCATGATCCTTGAAAATCTGCATCGCATTGGAAGAAATCTTGGTGAATTTCTATGATACGCAGTCCTCGCGACTCGCTCGAGACGGGGTTCTGGCAATTTTGCACGGATTGGTAAACGCCGAATTGGACTGCGCAGTCCTTCCTCCGCCCGTCGGAGGGCTACTGGGCGTTCTTCAACTGTCTTCCGTGTCACCTCTTAAGCCACAATTATTTCCTTGCCGGGCTCTGCTCGTTTACTGTCCTTTGAGTAGCCTTCATAGCTCCGCCAGGTTGCTGCACTGTCCTTTGACTAGGCTCTTCGTTCTACTGCTAATTCCACCACCATGACCACCCTTAAAAGCCTCATTTTTCGTTTCGTAGTAATTAGGTAGTCGTACAGGTGCCTATGTAAGTATTCTAAGCATAATGTAGTGATAATTATATCTATTCCAGAACCAATCTTGCTGTGCACTCGTATAATTATTATGTTGCCTATTCTAATTTCTCTTTATCTTATCTGCTGCAATGTAACATAGTTGGGCATGCTTGTACTAAATAAAGAGTGGAAGCAATCGACGCGTTAGTGACATCATTATTACTTTATTAAAAAATCATTTTCCAAATCAAATGCGGTATTAATTGCGGATTGTGCACCATAATGAACTTGACCTGGGGAATTTTACAGTTATTTTTTTTAAACTATCGCCATATGCACTGTTCGACGAAAGTCAAATCAGTCCGAGTCATTTGACCTCGGAGTTCCCCACACCTGCCTTAATGAGACTCCCTGCCCATTATTGACAAAGTCGTTTTCTTCTCTTACCTCCTTGTACCTGCGGAAATTACAATTCCACGGTAATTTCTAACATCAGGGGATTTCCCTGTAGTGGGTTTTTCCTTCTCTATTTTCCCTCTCCCCAATTTCAAATTCCTCTCTACAAGTGACAGCTCCTCCTAAAATTCATTCAGCTACGAACTCTCGCGAAAGTCATACTCGTCTCTCTGTGCCCACTCAGACACTTTCCTCTATACATTCTCCGCCCACATAGTTCGCTATCTTCTTCCGATTCAGTTTCCCTCGCCAGTTCACGCATATTACGAGTCGTCCCTGTGTGTCGCCCTTTCGTACTCAAAATCTTCTCACTTCATTGCATTTAATACAGTCCTCCTCACGCTCACAGAGTTTCTTTTATTATCGATCTTGAACTCTCGCTCTCTCGCCAACAAACACGATGCATGAACGTCTAAGTCTCAAATTCGTGCGAAAATTCCGTAAAGTGGATCGCAGTGTAGCTCTTTTGATGCGATTTGACAAAAATTTGCGATGAAAAACATTGGAAGCATCGGAAATGAGAGCATCAAGCCGTTTCCATATTGGTGAGTACCGGAGCAGCTCATTGGCGAAACTGTGGTTACTGTAATGAACGAAGATTGAATCTCAAGGTTAGCTAGATGTTTCGCAGGATGCGTTGTTGGCGTCGGTAGAAATATACTCGTATTTCTCCTCTCACGAAACCGCCTTCACTGAGTGGATGCGACTAGTCTTCCCGGTATTCATGAGATGGCAGGGCGTCTAAACGGAATGTCTTAAGGTGCACGTGTTACAAATTCAGACTTGTTGGGTAAAAGAAGAAGGTCGCAGGAAGCGACCTTTAGTTTAGGCTATGGAAACTACGACGATCTTTATTCTCGGAGTTATATCGACTGTGTGACTTTTGATGCTCAACACTCACACCAGGTCTGTTTCCTCATCAAAATTGACTGTTTCTGAACCCTCAGAGAGAGTTATATCAATCGATCAACTCATCCTATTTCGTAGAGCAGTACGAAAACAGTTATTCATTTCACCCCACTCAATGGCGCTCAGGATCGGACATCTTGCATTTTGCACTCGCCAACTGCCCGCCAGTTCGACTCGTCACGTCCTGCCAATTGCCTAGTATCGCCTAGAAGAGAAGACTTTTCGTTGTTCGGTTATAGTTAGGTCGTGTTGCGTATCGTTTACTAGTTTTTTTCGATGCTGAATCGAACGGGATGGTTCTCGCTGGTGTCAAACATTATCGTTTCCCGAACTGCTGATATCGCCGTGTTATAATCTTATTATTTTTTCAAGCATGGGTAGGTCGCAATTTTGCTGCGCGAAATATTAATAAACCGTAATAACTTCCAACGTTTGTTTTTTTGCTTTTTCAAAATTTTTACAGTAAATATTGAGCTGATTGTGATTCACGAGGTCTTCCATTGTAATAAACATTTCGATCTTCACAACTGTTTCCTCAACCGGCCGTCACGAAACTGTAAGTTCATTTAATTTTCGTCATTTCTTCGAAAAACGTTTCGACGATTTTGATCAAATTGCAAGGAATGCTCAGCTAACTAACGAAATGCCTTGAAGGCTGCGAGGAAAGTTGTGTGATGCGTTGCAGCAGGTATTTTTGACCCTCTCGCCGCCTCGCTCTTTTTTTTTTTTTTGTCTCGCCCCAATCGATAATTGTCATTCTACGACATAATTTGAACAAAAGGAGGGCGATATTTTGGAAAGCCGCTCGACGACACGACGTGAATTCGAAACGGGGACCGAAAATATTTACAATTGTAATGACATCCCTCGACACGGAAAACGTAAAAAGAGAATTGTCAAACGCGTTTTGACTGGAAGGGGAGTCCAGGCTCCTTTCTATACAAAATTGTCTGGAAGTATTTTCAGTTGGCTATTTAAAGAGCTCAACGTTGAGAAAGTGGCCGTTGGGAGAAAAATTGCTGGAAACGAATCAGTCCAACGATTATGTGACTGGTGGCCCAAAATTAGTGGAACGTTTTTAACAACGGCGTTAGTTACGGAATAAAGTTTGACAAAGAGGCGTCGCTCATGTCGCGTCGCACGGAGTTGCCTCGTGTCCCGACGTTGAATGCGATGCGCGTCACATCCATAGCTAATTACCACAGAACAATGAGCCTAATTAAATTCTATTTAACATTTTTACTGAGTCCCTTTTCTTCGACTTCTTTTTCGTCATTATTCCGTTTATTCCTCGACTCAAAATTCGTCGGAATATACGAAGAAGACGAAGAGGAAAGAAAAGAATAAGAAGGGCGGCGCTAATGGCAACAAACGCCAGCGTGTTGGGGCCCCAAGTTGTCATCGCCAAGCAAACAATGTGGGCGGTGAGCTTCGACTGGAAAGTAAATATTTTGAGGCCTCCATTCCCAGCTCTGCGCCTCCTAGCTTTCGGATTTGTTGTCTGACAAACTCAGAACCCGTTGCTTCTTTTTACTTCCCGACACCCAAAGAGTGAGTCGAGCATTGTAATCGGGAAAAAGTGGAGTTTCCGTCAGCATGAGGCTAATTGAAGGAAGGAGCTAAAGGAAGTCACAACACCACAATTCCTGACGATGTTGGCAACCTCTTGCAAGATGAAAGTACTGTGTCTGATTTATTAGAAAAACACTACCTAATTTTCTAACACTTTATTATGCTGCTGTCGTTACCTGCTCGCGGTGGAATTTTTTTAATTGTCACCATAGAACAGTAAAAAAAAGTGCATACTGTTTTTGAGAAAAATTTTAGTACGACACATCACACAACTTTCCTCGACTTGCAATCAGCGATTGGGACACTCGGTTAACGTGAGCCTCAACTTGGAATTATGCGAACGTCGGCGTTTAAAGTTCGCTTACGTTATGATCAGTCTGAATTTCACGGTAGGTAGTTTTTACGACTAACATCATGATTTTTCCTGAGTACACCAGTATGAGTGACTGTCGTTAGATTTAGAGCTGACTAGGGATTCTGCCCCATTTTCGCAAGATAATCTCCCTTTTCATTGCCATCGTGCGCCAGCCGGCGCTCAGATTGGGGAAAGCCTATAATGGGCACCGAGTCGTTTGAGCGGCTGAAGACATTCCCATGTCAATGGAGCCAATGTGAAGACAGGTAGCAGGGGCCTACAGAGTGATGGGACGCTACTCTTCAGGGACGCTGAACCACTGCGGCATGTCCCAGGCCCAATGGTCCGTGGTTCTGGACGCTGAACCCCCGCAGTGTGAGCCTAATGTCTGACGTTCCCAAATCTTACGACTACCGTCACGTTGCCGACTGACCAGTCCTCTCATTCTACACTCCATGGAGGAACTAAGAGGATCTCCCTCGTGAAGACACGCATTTCAAAGACTCGCAATCTCGAGGACATGATCTTCCTACGGGGGAATGATGGAGTGACGAAGGAACGGAACGAGGTTTAGCTCATCGTTCCTGCTGCTTTCAGATGGACAGTGAAGACGCAATTGGCTGCGAAACGAAGTGGGTGAAATCAAAATGTTCAGGCACGGGACGCGATACTCATTGTTGTCGACGACAGTGCTCGACCAATTGTAAGTACTGGAGACGGAGCTAGTTAAATTACTTGAGCATTACGAAGGAAGTGGCCTGATAATTGTTATTCTCCCGGTTCCATTTTATTGCACAGACCCCTCTGAATTTGATGGGCCTTACGGAAAAGTCTTTCACGAACCCCTGCTTTCGTTTTTCATTTTATCACTTTACTTTAAAATACATTAAGAGATTCTCCGATGAAAGTTTTAAAAATTAATATAAATTTATAGTATTTTCAACGCAGTTTTTCAATACGTTAAAGCTCGTTTTTCAAATTTTCTCAAAAGCAACTCCAAACCGACTGGGTACTTCCGACTGACTAACTACATTTTGTTCGGTCTACGCGTAAAAATGCGTCGAACGACGACATGGTGGAGGAATTCCGCTACGCTCCATATATTTCGCGTTTCAGTTCCAAACTGGTAACAACAATTAATTGAAGGCTCCTTCGAACGTCATTTGTTCGCAGTTGCGTCGAATGTCCTCGACAAGAAAAGAAAAGGCAACAATTCGAGGAATTTCTGTAGTTGGGAGCCAAACGGATGCAGCGGTGCTCACAAAAACTCCCGATCCCGTCGAGATATTCAAATGAAGACGCTAACCCTGGGCTCGCCAGGAGGACGACAAGGAAAATACTCGGAGGAAGAGGAAGAAGAAACAGAAGAAAAAGAAGTAGAAAAACAAAAAAAATAAAAATGACCACCCTTCAAGAGTCGTTCCAACGAGAAGAGGAATAACGTCAAAACTAAATGAGACTTTTATAAACAATGGGGGTATAAGTTGCGACCCGAAGGGGGTATCGTCGATAACTTCTACAGCCGACCAATTAACTTTATCAGATTATTCATAAGTCCAATTATGCGTGTTATGTGTTGGCCTGTAAGCGCAAGAAATTATTAATTGGCCATTAATTGTTCTTTTTATCGGAACAGAGGGGGACGTGAGGCTCATACCGGAGCGTCCGCCACTCGACCGTCGACCGGTTACAAACCTGAGGAAAACGAGTTCATTCGCCTAATTGCTCGTCCGCTCGTAATTCTGAAGAATGAACTGAAAAAAGATCGAAACGTCGTAATTTATTATTGATTCCAGTATTGAAATTGAATTATTTATAGTTCGACGTTGAACGTAGTTTCGCGATATTTTATCTCTTCTCCGGCTAATTGCGCTGTGCGAAGTACAGTTACTTGCTGACTCATGGAGCAGGTGTACGCGTTCGAGGGGCCTGAAGGTAACTTGAAACCTCCGCCAATTAGAGTACCACTCCGCCCCAAAAAAGATAACTTCAAATAGACGCTCAGCGCTATACGCTCAGTTTTTCGACGTGTTTATGTTTTTCGGTACATTTTGGGTTATATCTTCGACCTTGAAGTGCGGTTACTAAATGCTGACAAAATACGCTTCATCAGGATGACCGAATTTCTTTTGAAATGTGTCAACGCAAATTCGAAAGCGTCCAAAAAACAAAACACATTCCTAACTCTTCGCCCAGGGTGAGAATCTTCAAATCTCGACAAGAGCAAGATAAAGCAGGAGAGGGTAATGCAACGGGTGAGAGAGTGGATGGGCAGAATGAAGATCCTACCTATTCGTGAGGAGACCACAGAGAGAAGCAGTTGGATGTTTGGGCGCACTAAGTTGTTGTTTGGTTTCCACATCTCGCAAGCAGCAGATAAAGTTGCCATGTAATAACGTCTCTTTCTCATTTGATGGCCAACGCTATAGGGCTGTGGGGGGCGGTTGCTTATGAACGTTGTACACCCCAGGGGTTGGGACACTGAGAATTGTGAATTGGGAAAGGAAGTGGGTTGCAGCGGTGCAGAGGAATGAGCGAGCGAGTGTTGTCGCTATCCACCTTCTGGCAGACGAGGGGAAAGAGCAGCAACCCTTAGGAGGTGGCGGGGCGAGTGGAACATAGCCCAGAAGAAAAGAATTCCTGCACTTGTTTCATGGCTCAGTGGGGCACACAGTGAGGTGGATTTGTTGCAGCCAAATCAGTAAGGCTGCAAACTCAAACTGTCTGCACAGCAGGGCAACAGTGGATTAGCCATCGCCATCTTGGCAGCGACAGTCAGCCAGCTCAAGCCACAGGTATTCGTATGCCCCATGCTGGGTTCCGGGGGAAACTGGAAGTGCATTGCCAGGGCAGTGCTCAGCCAGAAGAGAATGGAGCTCGGTGATCTGAGGCTGGTATCACACAGGGATGAAGAATGAAAACATGGAGGAAAGACAAACCTGAAACCCTCCAAACTGCTGGGTAACTAAGTATGGGAATGGCTGCAGGATTCTTGCGAGGGTCAAGAGGACAAAAAAGATCTGACGGCCAACGCAAGATCAAACGGTTTTCATCAGCGGTTAGTTAATCAAAATCAATAGAGACGTTTACAAGGTAAATGCGGAACTCCCTCGTTCCTGCTCGTTTCGGTCTCTAGAAACCGAATAAAACCATCGTTGACCAAATGAGGTGATTTAGTTACTGTTGGTCGTTTTCCATAACGTCGTTCGCTGCAGCCTCCACCATGGTTTGGGTTTCGATGAACCTGTGGCAGAAGTGTTGCCAAGGCACACAGGATGTTCTCTGCCGTTTCGACCTCCTCACCGCACAACCCGCACTCAACTGCCTCTGACGTGATACCTAAGTGGGCTGTGTACGGTCAGGAAGCTAGTAAAAACTCTTAGTTACGTCACTCGTTGGTCCTTAAATCGCAGTTAATTTGATACATATGGCTAGCGTTAGACTGAAATCACAACAGTTACAGCAAGGTGATGGGAGGAGGAGCGACATGAAACTGATCCTTTTCTGGTTTTTATTTTCGTTAAAAATAAGTTGCAGTCTTGGTTTCTTTAGCCATGTCACTCCCTGAAGGAAGGTTCCCAAGTACCGAGAAATGCACTCATTTGCGCTTGCCCCTGAACTCGGTGATAAGGGCGTATCGAAAGATAAGAATATTTTGCGGTGAACAGTACAACAGCTAATGACCTATTTATTTACTTATTTCTAAATTACCTGACAGCCTGATTATAATTTATTGCGACGAAACGCTTCAAATAATTGGAGAAGGTCCGCGCTCTGAATAACTTTCGCTTTCATCAAACGAGCAAATTCAAGTTCCACGGAGCGCTTTCACTACGAGAGCGTGATTTCGAGATTATAGTTTGGCAGGATCGTTGAAATCAGGATTTGTGATTCCCTGGGACCGATTGAAGTGGTAGTAGGTGCATAATGTGCACAAAGTGGTGGAGCATGAATCATTTCGTAATAAATTGTCAATACTTCCAAAGAACAGCGATTTTAGAGCAGGCTGCTTTTGATCTCGCTCGTATGATACTAAAAATTTAAAAATGATAATCCAATGAACTACTTATACGACGAGAGTTATTTTAATAACGTTCATAAGATAACCAGGAGCAACACCAGGAACTCCATAAATGCAACCAATGCCGCTTCCTTCAATAACATTTCTCACAGTTTTCACACGATAATTCTGAAACAGTGAATGCAGTTCTTTTCAAAAAAATGACGTTGACAGACCCATGAATCACCTGTGCACTGTTTGCTCAACAATAGTCGTGACATGAGTCAGAGAACGTCAATAAATTAAAAACGCAAACGCTACAACCTTTTACCAAGTTTCAAATGAACCGATTTGGTGGCTGATGCCCCGAAAATCGCTGAATCTTTCGATTTCTTCGTAAATTCGAGTGATGGCAGTGATGGAGGGCTTTTTAGTTAATTTGAGCGCACCCTTCGTAACCGGCGGTTAGGTCTTCCACATTGCCCCTTCTCGCTCTTTTGCGAAACCTTCTCCTTCACCCTCTTCAAAAACTCAATTGGAAGCCGCCGCCGCGAATAAAGCGGGAGATAAAAATAAAAAGGTTGTCGGTGAGGGGCGAGGATGTAGAGGGGGAGGGGTGGGGGAGGGCAAATGGTGGTACGCGCGGAGTGTCGAGGTAGAGCAGGATAAGTGGCGAGAGATGGCTGTGGAAAAGGGCTGCTCTGCTGCCAGCCAGGGGAGTTTATCTACCTCGTTTCGAGCGGTCGTCCTGGCAACGAGCTCCACACACCCTCCCTTCAAGAAGCATTGGCTAATGCGACCAGGGCTCTGGGGCCATTGTTCAAGAGCTTGATCCTCTTCAAAAGAGAGCTCCCCCTTCGCACTCACTCGCTGGAGCCTCTCCCCGCGTGTTTCAGTTCCCTGATTTAACTCTCTGACAAATGGTCGCTTTGGTGGAACAAAAACGTTATCGTCGCCGAGGGATGAAGGGGGAGAGAGAGGGGGAAACCGGCTTTAATCGCCCGTTTATTGTGAAAATTTTGAAAGGCCGGGGCTGGAGGGTAAAAGTCGCCAAGTTTCCATTTAATGGAGCGGAGTATCGAGGAATCGGTTTAGGTCAGTCGCAAGCATCGACGAACTTCATCTGGAAGAGAAACGATAGCTTAACAAGCTAAGGCTTTACGCGATACAGAATCGAAAGAAAACTGTCTGGTCAGGAGCCACACACTTTCCTCGCCACAAGTAAACTCGATAAAACTCTTTATCCAGTAATTTGAAGAACGAACTGTAAATAGCCAGAGAATCTCACGTTCCAACGTACTTTTTGCTTATACGTACTTTACACAAGAAAAAAGTTGCAAATAACGAAATTGACATTTAGTGTGTCGTAAGCTGTAGAAAATTGTAAAACGTTAAAACCGTATTTTCGATCGACGCGTTTCTACGGAAATATTTCAATAGCACGAAATGCTGAAAGTACCTTGTTGGGTGCACGAGTGGGCGAGAGTTGAAGATCGAAATAAAAGAAACTTGGTGAGCGTGAGGAGGACTGTATTAAATGCAATGAAGTTAGTAGAGTTTGTACGAAAGGGCGACACAAGGGGACGACTCGTAGTATGCGTGAACTGGCGCGGGAAACTGTATCCGAAGGAGATGAGTGTCTTTCGCGAGAAATCGTAGGTGAATGAGTTTGAGAGGAGCTGTCTCTTGTGGAGGGGAATCTGAAAAAGGAGGAGAGGGAAAAGATGGAAAAACCCACTTCAGGGAAATCCCCGGCCGTTAGAAATAACCGAGGAGATGGAATTTCCGCTGGTACGAAGGTCTTTGGAAAACAATGATTTTGCCGTTAGGGCAGGTGCGAGCATTCCGAGGTCAAAAAACCAATTTCATTTTCCGACACTGGTTTATATCTCTGCTCAACGGATAGTCACAAAAATAGCTATGAAGTACAAAATGTGGATATGTGCTGTAAGCGTAATAGACATTTTGTCAGGTTGATCAAACTCAGTTATGCGTTTACTGTGTAAATTTCGAAGATGTTCCGAGTTCGATTTTTGATACATTTTGTTTGGTATTTCTGCTCAACGCACTACCCGAGGAGAACTTATGCAGAACAATACGAATATTTAGGTATCGAGAAGTTGACTTACAAAATAGTTCGATAGAAATCGCCTTCGTGCACCGGTTTTGGAAAGAAATCAACGGAGAACAAAAATTAGGTAATAATTACGCGATCATTTGAATGTTCAATCGAAATCGTTTTAGCCAATTTTTAGAAAAACGCGTAAAAGCAGCATTTTTCCGCCTCTCACTCTTTCTCTCGTCAATAAAAATTGCTTACAACTTAATTTATGCTCCTTAACAAAGTTTCTCACGAAACAAACAAAATACTGGCTCAATCATAAGTCAGCACAGGGAGACGAGTGTCATTCGCGAGAAATCTTAGGTGAATGAGTTTGGGAGGAGCTGTCTCTTGTGGAGTGGAATCTGAAAAAGGAGGAGAGGGAAAAGATGGAAAAACCACTGCAGGAAAATCTGCGGCCGTTAGAAATAACCGCGGAGGTGGAATTTCCGCAGGTACGAGGGTCATCCAACTACAGACGAACGCGCGAATGGGAAAAACTCCACTGTTTTGTCATGTATTGGCAATACTACCGTAGCAGTAAGTAATACTTGGGTGACAATCTTAACGTATCACGTGCTGCATTTCCTTTAACGCTCTTCTACAGAATGCTAAAGGAGAACCATGGAAGATTTGTTTGTTACCGGTTTGAGAAAAGTATCGATCAACCGTTTTCCGGGAGGTCACACTTTGGCTTATATCTCAGTTCAACGGACGGTATCAAAAAATGTTGTGGTGGAGGGGGGGGGGGATAAAATGCGGGCAAAGATTAATAGAAGACTCATCAAATTCATCGGATATTTACTGAGGCAGATCGAAAGAAATGTTAAAAACGCGCTGTTGGGCCCATTTTCTCACTCGGTATTTGAGAACAACGGGAAACTCCCTCGTTTTGTTGTGTACGTTCACGCCTCCCATCATGATACTTTCGCTCATCATTTAATGCCTTTAATGAATGACTCAAGCTTAAGTAAAAATGTATTGCCTACCGACAACATTGTTCTTAATTGGATGATACTGTATTTTATCTCGTATCGTATCGTTACGCATTCGCATCGTCATCATCTCAACTGCTCCCTTTCTGCATGCTACAAATCCGAGAGCATTCGCCAGCCCAGATCAAACTCACTGGTGCTGGCCAAGGGCACCTGCAAACAAACAACGTTTTGCCAAAAGTGACTAAGAGAGGCAGGCAGGGGGCAAGGCTAATTTTGTTCCTTCTTGTTAGCTCAAACTGGCTTTTCCCCGTCTTTTACCGTCCTGTTGTGCTGACACCAAATGGCGGCAGCAACAATCGCACATTTTCAATTAGCAACTTAATTCGTACATCCGCCCTCTTGAAGACCTTCGAAGCTGCGTCACCTTTCGCTTCGGTTTCGTCTGTGCCACTGTCAGAACGTTTTAATTTCACTTTATAATTTTTCATTTTCCCGCAGGAGCGATTTTCACCTTCTTCATTTTGTCTGGTTCAATAAACCTGATAATGTTTTTGTGTTAACAGTCTTTAATTCTTGAAAACCCCGCTTCCTTGTAAAGTGAACGAGGTGGGTGATTTATTCGCAGAATAGTATTTTGTACATTATGCAAAGAACGAAAAGAACTTTTACATGCCACTCCCCACACCAAGATAGGATATCGCACTTGGGAGTTAAAAAGGCTAAAGTATTTAGTTTAAAAGTGTTGGTTGAGGGAATGGTGGATGTTCAAATCATGTTTGTAGGTGTCACGGGGTAGTTTTGTCTTCTTCCACCGGTGGCATCTCGAATTTGTACATAAAGGCAGACCTGAGCCTTTGAAGACCTCGCTATCTAATATAAACGAAGAGAAAGGAGGACAAAATAAAGTTGGCGAGATCACAAACGGATCACCGGGGGTCCCACAGAGGCAGAACGAGAAGTTCTAATAGGCGGTAAATGAGTTAGTTAATGGGGCCCTTGGATCTTCTGCCAACGTAGACACTTCACAGGGGCGCGAAGAGGGAAATCGGCTGTGGTCGCTTCTAAGGGAGTGTAATGGGGCGTAGCGCCTTCTTCCTACTTCTGGTCCTTCAGAGGCTGAGGGGGGACCAGGGCCTGGCAACGCCTGGGTTGATGCTCTGCTCCTTCCAATCCCACCTGGCTCTCGTTTCCATCATCCGCTCGCTTTGTGCTTCTCAACCTCTTGGAGCATTCGCGATATTTACGATATGTCACGCCTCAGCCGACGGCTCCTTCCACTTCCTCTCATTGTTTTCGCGTCTTCTTTTGCTCGGTTTTGAACGAAAGCTTCGACGCCAGCGGAACTCCGGATTTTTTTTTTCTCGCATCTTTGACCGCTCACTTTTTCAACGTAATTTCCCGAGCGCCTTCTCTCATGTTCCTGTTTCAGGGAAAACAGTAGACAACTTCAATATACCTAATCCCCTAACCCAAAAATTCAATGGCAGCTATATTCCAACATCCTCTTGCTCCAACCCACTGTACCACCTCGACCAAATATCGAAATTAGCAGGAATTGTACACCCATCGACTGTAACTGCTCGTAAACGTATTTTCGCGAAAAGGGAAGTCCAAAACTGTGTAAGAGTTTGCCCAATTCATTCGGTTGACTACAGACAAAGACCTCGTGTCGGAACATGGTTTTTCTGATTTAGGAGGCGGCAAATCGTAGTTTTTTGTGTTAAATTACTTTCTTACGAGTTGAGGAATAGTTGAGTACGCTTTAATCATCAAAAGTGTTCAACTCAATGATTTTCTGATACTGAACACTAATGTACTTTACCGATTTTGGTTTATTATTCCCTATAATAACCCTATGTTTTCGGTCAGGAAAAAGTTTTTAGAACCCCCATCAAAAGTTGATACTTTACGTTTCAAGACATGGGGATTCCAAATTTGCAATGTCCATCCCCCATCCCCCGTCAGGGGCCGTTTTGTGCCTTTAACGTGGTCTAAAAACATCGTTCTTTCGCACAAAAATCCCATTTGATATCTAGCCCGCCGTCTCGGCAATCCGATCGGACGAAGCCCATGGTTGTTATGGACAAAAAATGGTTAAAAAATTAACAAATGCAGTATAATCGCAAATAAGCCGTGTTTCGTATCGTTTTCAAGGTATTTTTACATCCTGGGTCGAATGGAATCAGTATCAGACGTGTACAACTGTGTATCGGGAAATTACAGTAATTATTAGAGTCAACTTATTGAAAGAACTCGTGGGAACTACAGCGGAAGTCAACGTTTCGTCGTTAGCACTCCCTCCCACCCTCCCGTCTCATCGAAACCACCCGCCCACTCGCCTCGCAACGTAGTGTCAATTGCCGAGGGTTCGCTGGAAGTCCCCGTCCCAATTTCCCCGACTCTTTTTGCCCGACGGGGCGGAGGAAGGTTGGGGCCACTTCCTCGACACACCCCTAATCCGGATCATAAATGCCTACATACGTTTACGGGCCTGGCGTCGGGAGAATATTTAGTTTCTGTAGTTCCATTGTAGTCAGGTCATGTTTCGTATGGTTCACTAGTATTTTTCGATGCTGAATCGAATGGGTGGGGTCTCGGAGCAGTAATACTAGGTCAAGCTGTTCATGAGAATAATAAACCGTCGTGCAATAATTTGCGGTGTTTTTATCATAAATTTGTATTTGTGGGTTCGTTACTAACAAAATTTTAAATGTTAAGCGGTTTTTGGTGTTCTCTCGTCTTGTCGTCGAAAACGGCCGTTCAGTCCCTAAGCGGCCAATCATTATAGTCTGCAGGGAAGCCTACTGCTCTGACTGGTAGTCAGAGAGATGTAATGATAGGAGACGGCTTGGCAGATGAGAAGCGAACAGATGACAGATCTCAAATGAACGCTTTTTTATTGGCGGTTGGATGTTGACTGAATGTCCTTAGCTAAAATCGAGGCGTTTCTACAACGTCGCGTTACATCCGAAGGCGTTTTTGCTGCACCTGATGGTTTATTTCGCACAACGTTTAACTAATAGTTTCATGAACGTAGCGGGGGCGATGAAAACATGAGATGAGAGTGGTTTGTCAGAACCGAAGGGATTTAGTTGCAATAGCCAGTTTCACGAAGCCGTTTATTCGTATCGTCAGACACAACAGAAGGCATTTTACCCAAACCGTGACGCTTCCACAAAATCGGCTTCGGATATTTTGAAAAGACAGTTGAATACCTTGAATACGTTATTGAACTGAATTCAATTCGGAAGTCACTCGAGACAATTAGAGCTGTAAACGCCACGACCTACAGATGCGGATGGCGTCAGACGATTCCTCTGGTTCCTTGGACTCTCGTTTCATGCCTCAATTTTCCACTCAATGACACGCTCTAATATAACGTACTGGCCTATGTATGGCAGCTTGTGAGGAATCATCCCTGAATTTAAAAAACGGGCTTTGCATATCGTCCAACACTCAAATCTAGCATCACTTCCACGTGACAATTCCACCTTTGAATGTTGCCCACTCACTTACCCACCAAACAAAATCACCCACAACTGTCAGTTTCACGAAATCATTTCTGAAACGCTACTGTCTCTTGCCAAGTTACATTTTAAACCACTAGGCTTTCCTTACTTACCTGACTTAGTCACTCTAATGTGTGTTTCACTTTGTCAGTTTGGAGTTTGTGATGTTCGTGCAATAATGGCTACGTATTTTTGCGTACTGGTCCCTTATTCAGTCAGACTCGTCTCAACAAACACTTTACCTCAGTTGCTACGTCTTTAATTAACAGCGGGAGCGAGAATAACTGAAAATGACTCCGTTTTGCCAAAACCGAGGCATTTATACAAAAATCGTCGCGACCGAAAGGCGTTTAGCGGCAACTGGCCGTTTATTAACTAAATGACTTCGCTTCCGAAACGACTTCAGATAAACCGGTTCGTTTAGTCATACCCATCTTTGAGATAATAACAGGTTTCGAATTTCGTCGTCGATGATTCGATTGACAGGTTGGTACTTTGAAATGTGTGTTTCGTGAAGTCCAAAGATAATCCCTCCAGCGATTCTTAACATTCACAGGTATTTACGCAACAAGTTTCGCTCGTAGGCGAGTAAGTTTCAGAAATGAAGGAGAATAGACGAATCGTCATCGTTGCGGTGCAGTATTCTGTGGTCCGGTGGGCACATCTTGTCAATTAACCGAGTACAGTCCCCCAAAAGCGTCGCTGAGCAAGGCTAAGCGAAGTCTCGCGTGGCAGTTATAGCACCGCATTAGCATCGAGTGCCCGTGCACACTAGAGCTTGTGCAATCCTCCACAAAATCGTTTAATTGTTTTCGTCTGGTCGTTGCACGTCAAGGTCACCGGTTCCAGAGTCTGCTTCAATTTCAAGGTCGTTCTCGCCCCTCCCTGGATACATCTCCGCAGGACAGTGCGCGTAATGAAGTGGCCACAGTGTCCCTCGATGAATGCAAAAAAAAAAGCACCTCAATATCCTTCAGAATATAGACGAAACATGCGGGACAGATGGTTGCGTTCATTTTAATATCCTCTTTCTCTTCAATTTTCTCTCTCTGTCTCCTCTCGATTCGTAAACCTTCTCTTTCACCCAGGACAGATTATCTCAGCTGGACCGGGGCGAGTTTTCGCTGACCGGAACCATAAAATCCGCGGGCCGCTCAATTATTTAGAACCTAATTAGGGCCTTTTGTCGACGGCTATATTTTATTCGCTAACCCGAGCGGATAAATAACTCGATTAATTTTTACGCCTCTATTAAAACCGGAGGAGGGGTTTCAACCTGTCGCAGCTGCCAGGTTTTTAGCTGACAACGAAAATAGTTCCTCGGGTTCATTTTTGACGTTATTTCCAATAAACGAGAATGCACGAGCCAGTGCCCACGCCCTTTCTACGTTTTACTTAGGGTTATATTTATTTCATCGTTGAATTGGCGTGTCGTGTCGTGTCCGATGATCAATCTGATATTGTCGGCACTTGCGTTCGTAGGTTTGGGGAAGTGAGGAAAAAGGGAGAAAGAATCAGAAACAGGACGGGCTCAAATTGGTATTTTTCTCATTGTCAGTCAGTCTGGAGCTCCTGAACCACTCCAAGCCCACAGTTCCTACTTTGGCCAGTGCCCTGAAGAGGAGGAATCCAAAGGCGTCTAAAAGGTCCCAAAAAAAACGACAGCCGATTTCAATTTCGCAGCTCGAGCTGTGTAGAGCTTCAAGTGTTAAATCAAACAAGGCATTCTCAATCTCTCGAGACGACCTGCACCCATACTGGGCTGGGGTTTTAGGCATCAGACCAAGACCCATTTCTCCACAATCTTGCCAATTACCCTCAACGTGGATATTGGTAGGTTGTTTCCCGGATCCAGCTTCGATTCTCTCCTTGTGCTGAGGGCGTCGTTGAGGAAATTGAAAGGTTGATCGGATGTACAAGTTTCTTGACAATTACCATCGATGTTCTTGCAAAATGAATCTGAATTAACCAGAGAGTAGACCGAAGTGGGAGTCACCCTCACAGGAAAAGGTAGGTCAGTGCACGGGGCTGCTGGATTCTTAACTGTTTCATCGTCCATCATTGAGTAGTGGAGCGAATACGTCGAGGGGCTGATGGGCAAGTTAGCGATACGCGGGGGAGTGACCGAGGTGCTGCCAAGCTTTTCAGAAGTCGAGAGCACCCGCCGAAAACCGTAGGCGTACGGAGGCTGGCCACAAGAAACTGATATGGCGAATCAATCACAAAGCTGATCAATACGTTCTATGAGCCCTTTTTGTCACGCTCAGGGGACAACATTAAGCGTTTTCGTGGCTCGTTACAGGGTTTTATGTCAGAGGGCACTCCGGTATACTGCTCTACATACCCAGAGATGCAGTCGAAGAGAACGACTGAAATGAAAATCTAGTACGACTCATCACACCACTTTTCTCAGTTCCACGTACATTCAGCTGATACCGGTCTCTTCAGCAACTGACGTATTTTTTGTGTATTTTGTGCGGGGCCGATGGAAATTTGCTCATCAGGAGGAGATGCTCGTCTGGTACCCTTTTTTCTACGGCGTTACATCCCCCCAAACCAAACGAACAGAACCCAACAAAACTCCTAACCCTAGTATCGGCGGATGTGTGAATGAACGCTCGTTTCGCTATCTGCGATTCGAAAAATGAGGTACGAGCTCCTAATTTGTGAGCTCCGAGGGAAAAAGGCGGCCGAGCGAGGGCTGGAAAGGCGCTGGGCTAATGAAGACAGGCAGAGCGCCACGCCTTAATCCCTCTTCCATCTCGTAAGATAAGAACTTGTTTTTAATTTATCATCAATTCGGCGGGTGCGAGGGCGAGGGGGAGGGGAAGAGGATTGCGAGAAGGGGGTAGTGGAAGGATCATCTCGATTGCCGTTGAAGATGGGAAGGAAGTCGTGAGTGAGCCCCTCTGTTCTTACAGGTTTTAAATATATCTTCGTTTCCCCCGATTCATCTTCCATGGTCGGGGATTTGGGGTCGTTCCTCCGAAATAAACCAAGTTGGTTGACAATCTCGCGCGGTACTAAGGAAGTGCAACAGTCTAATCTCGAATTAAACTTTGAGAGCAAACGGAGGTTTTCATCGGTTCCACTTTTGTCGTGACAATCCCCGCCTGTTGACTTCAATCCAACGTTTTAAAGCTAATTAAAGAGATACCGGTGCAACCTCAATGGCAACCGGGCTCTAAGCTGCTCTTCTGTAGGTCACAGAAACTACGTTGTTACACCGAACCACTCAAAACAGTGCGGTTCTATTCGAAAAAGTGTCGGTGCCCCAATGTCATATGTAGCGTGATCGGCTCGACAGTTTTTTCTTCATTTTTCAGATCTTAGCGTTTTAAAGTCGGAGAAATACCATTTAGGAAATTGTCGGCGTGTCTGGGGATTTATAATTCGACCTACAAGGCCCAACAGGAACAAAAGCAACTATTGTCATCATAGTAATCCAAACACCAATATGTTTACGTTCCTTGGCTCTACGAAGTAGGAAGGAAAGTTATGTAATCGATTGAATAAAAAAACTTTGAGTTCTCATCAGATCTTCACGTTTCAGTCCTTATGAGCCCGAAAACACTATCTTAGAAAAAACTGCTCAACTAAATCAGCTCAAATGTTATTTATAAGCCGCATGTCACCACAGGACGCCAAAATAAGGGCATGAGCACAATTCGCCCAAAACTAATTATAGTTATCATAGTGATCAAAACACCAAATATTTTTTTTCTCAAAGACGGCTTCAACGATATTCATTCAAGTTTTTACATAGGCAGCTCTCAATAAGACAGATACACCATAAAATTCCCATCCGTGGAAAAATGACGAGAGCAGCGTAATAAATTACCAAACTTTTCGACGTAAAAGGATTTTTGCGCGGTTTTTCCCGTATAAACTCCCCTGAAATGTTACTAGAATCTTGGTGCAGTAGTCCAATCGAATACCTATACGATGAGGTTTATAAGCGCCGCTACCATTTCTAAAAGTTGTTAACCGATAACTCAGGAGAATTGATAATTTTGAAAAATTGTGTTTGCAGCCTTATTATGTCTCTGTGTACCAGTTGATCAATAATGGTCCGGGAATGAGTACGAGCAGCACAATAAATTCGGGAGCAGTAAGCGCTGCCGTAAAGTGATGTTTGGCCAAGTTTAAATGAACTGAGCGATAAAATAAGTTCAGTAAATAGAAAAAGCAGTGAACACAAGTGGCGACGTAAAGCTAAGGAAAGATGTGGGATGCGGCGCACCTAATATTTTTTTCTCATAAAACGATCGGGGGATTTTGATCGAACTTAGGCGCGGGCAGTTTAGAAAAATCGAGCGTAACGTCACTATAACGAGTGCAACACAATAAATTATTAGTATACTCGGTTTACAGCACTGTTTTTTCGTGAATTCACTGCACAGAAGTGTAGTTGGTAGCCCAGTGATTTAGCCTTAACGATGGGGTTTGATGATGGTCGTACACAAACTTGGAGCTATCTCACGAAACCAATTTTTTGAGCTGTTTAACGCTTTTTAGTGCTACTGAGTATTCCTATTGCTGTTTGAGCGTCACTCAAGTCTTCATGTAGAGAAAACGGTTAAAAGTGAACTCGATAAGTGGGCACAAGAATCATCATCCTTTGCCGGGCTTGGAGCCGTTCTCATTGGGTGAAGGTGCGCCTAAGTACTTCGTGTCCCTCGAGGAAATGGTGGCATTTTCGTTGAGGACTGATAACAGCCCCCAAACTACTGGAGAAGCTAGTTGTGGCTCAACTCAACTGGCCCAATTTTCCTCCTCAGCAGCATGGTTTTGTCAAAGGGGTCTGTACGGTGACTAACCTAGCAACTTTTTATGATCTGGCACTTTGCGCTATTGGGGGTCATCGGGTGGACCAGGTTACGACCGAATTCTCCAAAGCATTCGACAAGTTGCCTCATAGTATGGTCCTTGATGTGATCATATCTCTAGGTGTCTTTGGACTACTTCATGCATGGATTGCGAGCTACCTCACTGCCCGACAGCTCTCAGTGCGTGTAAGTGGCGTCGTGTCTCACCCTTCGGGAGTTCCCCAGGGCTCGCATCTCGGTCCCTTCTCTTCAACCTGGTGATTGATGGCGTTATTTCCTCCGTGCAACGTACAGAGTTTTTGATATATGCTGACGGAATGTCTATTCCTCTCTCGACTTGTGACTGAGCTATTGTCAAAAGATGTTGCTCCAGTTACCATCTACGAAGACAACCAATCAACAATCAAAATGGCAAGTACACTTGAAACCAAACGATCAAAGCACATTGATGTTCGGTTCCACTTTCTGAAGGACTTGGTGAGTGAGAAGACAATTGATCTCCAGTATATATCTACAAATCAACAGATCGCCGATATTCTCACAAAAGGACTGTCTCCAGAAAAATTCTTCAAGCTACGTTTTGCCCTGGGACTCGGGACTTTGGAGGGATGATTTGCAGATGTGTTGGTTTCTGTTTCAATTTTTGTAGTTCTGTAAATTTGTTTGTCTTTTCTATAGTATCTTGAGATTGAGGGGGAAAGTAGGTAGCAATTCAAGGATACGGACTTGGTGTGGAGTTAATCCATGAATGTTGAGGATTTCAGTTAAGATGCTAACATCATCAAAAGGTTATCATTAGTGTTTGTTGCCTCATATTAAAAACCACGTGTTTCTTTCGTTGAACGTTTAGTACATTTTGTGATCTTTTACAAGCTGCTTTTTGTCACGGATCCTTTACTGAAGCTCTTCATCTCCTTCCATTACCTCCTCCAACAGAACCTGGATGCCCTCTCTCAATAGTGTGACATTAATGGACTAGCCCTGAACCCATCTAAATGTGCAGTCATTTCTTCCCATCGTTCCCACTCTCCAGTCATCTACCCCTACTCAATGAACGCCGTAGGACTAATATTGTGGACATTAGCGTGCATTTAAATTCCCAGCTTTCCTTCTCCGACCACATGAGGTGGCGTCTCGTGGAATGAGGACACTTGGCTTTCTTAAGCGCAATACCAGAGAGTTCTCCCAAGCACCTGCCCTCGTGACACTATAGGACTCTCATGCAGCCCACTCTGGAGTACACATCGGTGATCTGGTGTCCTTATTACGAGTCACATATTGTGCAAATTGAACGCGTCATCAGGGCTTTCCACAGCTTCCTGGCATATAAGCTCTCCATTCTTCGTGAGAATTTGGACTATGTGCAGATTACATTCCTTCATGGTCTGCTGTCAAGTCGGATTGATGCCCCTGATCTCTTGGCCCGGGTCGGCTTTCTCGTACCTCGCCTCACTTCCTGTTCTGTCACGTCTTTTGCCGTTCCTTTTTCTTCCACAAATTACTTATATCACCGCCTTCCTCGCCAAGCAAACCTCCTCTCATCATCATCCCCCTTCATCGACATTCTTTCTCCGCCCATCTTAACCTTTAGAACTCAACCTCTGTTTGAGTACCCCTCAATAACTCATTTTGCCTACTGTGTTTGTGGTGAAGTAGTGTTATGTTTGGTGTGGAGCTCTAGTCATCTTTCCTTATTTCTTTATAACTCATGCAGGTACTACCAGTTTACTTTTTTCTTGTAATTGGGTTCGTCCCGTATTTTCTAAATAAATAAACAGCCAGTAGTCGCTTTGAGAGCGATATCTGGAGAATAGGATGGGGAAGCTATTCGAAATCCAACTTGCGTAGTTGGGTCATCGTGAGGATCGATTTGTGGCACAGTGCATTGGTGAAAGAGCACCTCTTCATGTGTGGCCATTGTTTTAGCAATGTCTTCCTTCAAACGCACCAATAACTTGATATAATCCTTTCTCAAGGTAATCCACTGACAAAATATCCCGACAACCCCAAAATACGGACATCGGCTGATGTTTGCGTCTTTAGGCGCTTTGGACGGCTTTCACTTTCTGCCGTCTTCACTTGGGAGTGAAGTTGTGGACCCAGGTTACATCCATTGCTCCATATCGACGCAAAAACCCCTCGTTTATTGCGCTTGAATGATTTCAAACACTCTCTGAATTGTCGACGCGTTGTTTTTGACCGACTGTGAGCAAACGCGGCACCCAATTTGAACACAGCTTTCTCGTTGATGCAAAATACACTGCCTTTTGATATCTTCAACTCCTGATGAGACTTTTGCGAACTTTTTTTACGTTTTTCGGAACAGCTGTTGAGCAGAGAGTTGAGCATCATTTGTGTCTGTTGTCTCTGAAGGAGCGATACCGGAATAACATTTATCAAGCCACTGCTTTGCTTGAACAGCCTTTTTCCCATCAGAAAGCGATGTTTTATTAATACCTAAAATTCAGATTTTTCCATTTTTTTGCAAATTACAAAAGTATTCGCAAACGAGCTGAAAATGAGCTCAAATTGTAACACGTCACGTTTGAATTTTTTAAACGTCATAAGGATTTGTTACTAGTGGCGCGATGTGGTACCCAAATGTATTACTGAGGTTTCCGTTATGGCGTGTTTTTACTTTCCCCGGCCCGGAAAGTAAGAAAATGACTGTAATCGATCAACAAATCGGCTCAAACAGCACCTGCAAGCAATTAGTGGCTGTATTTGGTTTCCAGCTGAAATTGAGAGTCAGCGTTGGACAAGAGGGTCGTTCAAAATGTGTAAATTTGCTGTTCAAAGCGCGGGTTATCAGTGGGAACGGAAAGCGTTGCGCTTTACGCCAGAGAGAAGGAGCTTCCAAATACTTCCACGTTCGCTGTTGTTATTTACGTCAGTCGAAATCGCATTGGCGTTCAAGACCCCTGGGGGAACCTTTCGTTTCACACGCTTAAATCGAAATCTACTCAACAATCCTCCGTCGTTTCCCCATCAATCGCATTTCATCCGAATCGCGTGCCTCGCCCCTCTTTTTCGTGCGATAAGAAAACCCTGGGAAAACGGCGAATGTAATTCGGCCTCCGGTTTGAGACGAAGGAGGCGATAAATCCCGCTATGGGATAGTAAATATCGCGAGCTGAGCGCGTCATTGGCGTCGGAAGAATAGATTCCCTTAACGATCCCGCGGAGCCCCATTTTGTTAGAAGCGGAAAATTACTTCGGATTCAAGCGCGAGCGTCAGTTGGAAGCTTCGGCTTTATGACGTAACGAAGTTGGAGCTTGTTTCAAGATCTTGGAGGAGCACGAGTCGACAAGATTCAATCATAATCCGTAATTCGCAAATTACGAAAAGTCAGATACGTTTTGTTGCACTTGGAGAATCCCCCAATTCGTAGATATTTTGGGGCACGTACTACAATATATCGAGATGCCGTTGTAATTATCAGAAATTGACAATTTCCCCCCAAATCACCGAATTACAATTTTTTTATTTGGTGCGTAAGAGCGAGGATTTGCTCACGGAACCGTTTAGCGCATTGCATCAGGTTGGCCCTCACGCCTCTCCTCGACACAAGAGAACCTTGCAGCCACGCATCCTCCCGTACAGCCCAGCAACAAAGTGAAATCCGCGTTCCGTGCGGGGTTTTGAGTTTACATGACCGAGGTAACTTGATTTTGAGCTTATCGCAGTTCAAGCCAACGAAAACATAAAATCCATCGCGAACGCGACACAACTTTGTCGCATTTATACGAAAACGTGAGCGTGGAACGAAAAGTAGAGGCAGTTTTTCAGTAAATGAAAAAAACGATTAATTTTGGTAAATCTCATTTTTCGACGTATCTTAGCTCAAAGGGTAGACACAGAAATATATGCACGACGAGAAATGTGGGTATTGATTCGTCGACACTTCGCCTGGGCGATCAAATTCATTCACGGCTAACTTAACCCGTTTTTATGAATTGGCGTGCCTTGCCTTTCGAATTCGAGTTGAGAACCCCATCAGTCTCTTTTTACGTAACATTCTGTTCCTACATGTAACCGGGTTGTTAACAATCCCAAGATACCTCACCACGTTGGCACATAACTATTACATTCATCATGCCAATCGTGTTAATTAACCCTTTCCCCTCTGATTTACGCTCTTCTGATTTAAGCTATCAAAGGCTTTAAATTTACGTCTAATGAAGAATGAAGACAGTATTAGAATGTCAGCAAAAAAACGTACGAAAAGCATTGTAATCGCGTCAAAAGAAAAAGTTGGGGTTTCTTCAGACATTTACGTCTGTAGTTCGATTTGCGGGAGAACGGCTGAACCTATTGAGCTGGTTCTTTTTTTTCTTTATTTTTTTAGACGCCAAAATACGGTTATGGGCGATTTCGGTCGAAGCGAAGGGGGGTAGGGGGAATGTACCAAAAACTAGGGTTTTTCGCATTTTTCTCAACAACGGGTGTAACAATTTTGAATGAACTTTCACATTATCTTTTACTAGTCAATACCCAACTTTTCATCTGCAAATACGGTGAACGGAGTTATAGGCCTATGAAGCAAAAATTGTTTTTAACGCTTTTTGGCAAAACGGCTGCAACGATTTTGATCAAACTCTCAGGATGTGTTTAAATAGTCAATTCCTACATATTGTTCTCAATAAATGTTTCTTTGACAGTCCATTGAACAGAGATAAAAATCAAAATGTGTCGAAAATAACGTTTTTTCGAACATTTCCGTAAATTCCAGGGTAACTACTTCACCAGGTGTGATAAATCCTAATGTAGTGTCTTCTAGTTACCCATACCCACATTTTGTTCTCCATAATTATTTCTGTATATATATATGTTGAACGGAGGTATAAGCCACGTTAACTCAGAAAAGTAGTTTTGTCGAATATTAATTTATCGGTATTCAAATTTTCTCGAAAACGGCTCGAACAATTTCGATGAAACTTACGGAGTACTCTCAGGTAACTAGTTGCTACATTTTGTGCTCCATAAATGGTTCTGTAGAAATGCGTTGAATGGATATATAGCACCCGCACATGCAGCGTGTTTGAACTTACGGTGGTAGCGGAAAGTTGTGTGTTGCTACGCACCGCTCGTTTTCCCGCTACTCAACGCGAAGTTCGGTATATTCGATTTATTTATTAGATGTAAAATCGCCGAGCCTTGTATTAAAAAACGAACATATACCTGGATTATCCAATGTGGAGTGGAAATTGTACAAATTGAAGCTGTTATTATATCCATACCTCCACATATGATCAATTTAACTCCATTCCATAGTTATACTTGAGAGTGTGATATATTAGGGTTGATGGGTTTTTTTATTAGATGGTAAAACGAACATTACGCACATTATCTGTTCAGCCTCCTGCCAGACAACAATATTTCTCTTATGTGTAAAGACCAAGGTGTAAATTATTTTATAAATGTATGAAATATATTTCACTTCTTTTTCTCACTCTGTCACCGGTTTGCTGAACGTGGTCCAACTTGAGGTAGAAAGCGATAGCGCTTACAGTTTCAGAATTTATTCAGCTGCTCCCGCTCATTCTAAGACCATTATTGATCAATCGGTACGCACAAACGATTTTTGTTGAATATAATCGAGTTATCGGGTAAAAACTGTGAGAATTGTTGGATGGAATAGTTCCTCACGTATCTGAGGGTTATTTAACTCTCATCGTGCGGTCGCTTAATCCGACGGCTTACGACTTTAATTTTTCTCAAGGTTCTCGTTGCATTTGAGAGTAGTTTATTGAGTGAAAAAACATCGACGTAGGACGTACGTACTAAATTCTGTTTCAATGAGATAAATTACACTTATTAAACGTCATTCGTCCTTTTTTTAAAGAAAAATTAACAATTTATTAAAATATCTGGTGCGTAGCAACACACAACTTTCCGCCACCCCCGTAATTTCGAACACCACCTACACATGCGGGCGCTATATCTTCGTTCAACGCATTTTTACAGGAACATTTATTGAGAACAAAATGTAGGGACTAGGTAGCTGAGAGTACTCCGAAAGTTTGATCGACATCGTTACAGCCGTTTTTGAGAAAATTGGAATACCGATAAATTAATATTCGACAAATCTCCTTTTCTGAGTTAACTTGGCTTATATCTCCGTTCAACATATATATACAGAAATAATTATAGAGAACGAAATGTTGGTATGGGTGACTAAAAGACACTCCATCAGGATTTATCACATCTGGTGAAAAAGTTACCCTGGAATTTACGGAAATGTTCGAAAAAACGTTATTTTTGAAACATTTTAATTTTTATCTCTGTTCAATGGACCGTCACAGAAACATTTATTGAAAAGAGTATGTAGGTATTAACTATTTAAAAACACCCTGTGAGTTTGGTGAAAATCGCTGAAGTCGTTTTGCCAAAAAGCGTAAAAAACCTACTTTTGCTTCATAGGCCTATAGCTCCGTTCACCGTATTTTCATGGAGATATGTATGGGGAAGAAAAGTTAGGTATTGGTTAGTAAAAGATAATTTGAAAGTTTAATCAAAATCGTTAGAGCCGTTTTTAAGAAAAATGCGAAAAACCTTAGTTTTTGGTACATTTTCGTCCCCCCACCACCCTTCCCACCGGCCGAAATCGTCCATAACCTTATTTTGGTGTCTACAAAAAATAACAAACTAAACAAAAAAAAGAACTAGCTCAATCGGATCAGCCGTTCTCCCGCAAATCGAACTACAGGCACACACACGGACCGCGCGCCGAAATTAGGTTTTTCAGTAGGCCTCAAAACGTAAAGATCTGAAGAAAACCCAAATTTTTTTTTTGAGCCGATTACTATACTTCCCTTCCCTTCGGGTAGCGGAAAGTAAAATATCGTGAACGAGAAAATTGTTCGAAATTCGGTATGACTTCTTACTTTTAAATAAAATTAAAACTAACACGTTTTTATTGAGCTCACGTTGTGTCGTCAATTAGTGTTGTCCGTTGAACCGAACTGACAACCATTATGCGCCAAATATCTTTTCTTAACGTTTTTCGAAATTTAATTAAATTATTTTTTTATTAATTTATCTCTACGTAAACAAAAACGCTCGAATACAATGGAAGTTACCTAAAACCACGGCAATGCAGGTTACGGAGGCGGTTGGCGGAAATTATTCCCCATTATGGGCTTCTGGTGCATAGAAACGCACAATTTTCCGCCACCATCGGGAATTCCACTGCATTCACAACCCTGTCTTCGTTCAACGCATTTCTACAGGAACATTTATGGAGAACTAAATGTAGGGACTAGTTAGCCGAGAGTACTCAGTAAGTTTGATCGAAATCGTTAGGGCCGTTTTCGAGAAAATTGGAAAAACGGCGAATAATTATTCGTATTCTCATCTATCATGGCTTGTATCTCGGTTCAAAAGGATACCTAAATAATTACGGAGAACAAAGCGTGCGTATAGGTTGCTAGAAGACACTGTGAGCTTGATCCTATCCAGTGAAGCAGTTACACTGGAAATTACGAAAAACGCACATTTTGATTTTAATCTCTGTTCAGTGGGCTGCCGGAGGAACAATGATTGAGAACAATATTACTGTATTAACCATCTGAAAAGATCCTGTGAGCTTCCTGTCACTTTTCTTCCCATCGGGTGTTAGAAAATAGCCGGTGAGTGAATTGACGTAGAGCTAAGGAAAGTCGTTTGATGCGACGCACTCGATATTTCATTCTCCTTAGCTCTACGAAGTAAAAAGGAAAGTTCGGCTGAACAAAATTTGTATCTTCACGTCTCGAGGCCTGAGTACGAAAAACGTTATTCGGGGAAATTGATATCTAGCCCGAAGGTTACAACGAAATCCATCGGACAACTGACTATAGTTTCCAAGTTTCGCTTAATACGTCACGCCGCTATTATTAAGCAATCTGTCTCGTGACTCGAAATACCCCGCAATTGATAGGATGACGTATGTACTAGCTTATGGCACTGTAAATAATTAATTAACAAATATATAATTAAAAAGCGCAAGTCATTTTAATATAACTGAGCTGAGCCACGGCGCAGATTGATATTGCCTTATAACATATATTAATTGCAAGGCTAACTTATGATGAGGACCGAACGAGAAAAATAAGAAAATTTTCTTGCCATACATTAGTAATTAATTTGAGAAGAATTGCACGGAACAAGAAGGAAATAACAAAAATTATTTTTAGTGCTGAGAAATAGTGGAACTATTGACCTAACGCCGTGGTCATCTTTGGAGAGAGCAGGGTGATTCTGCCTGCAGCCCTGGTAGCGTTCATACTACTCTGAATCCTACCAGCACAGAATGTGTCATTCAAAGTACTTTTTTCTGATTGCGAGCACTTCAAAGTCTTAGATGAATCATGGAGCATCAGCCGCGGGTCAATTGTGTATCGTATAGTAATTCGACAGGAATAAACTTCTTTTCGTTTCGTTTCAGTTATCTTAGTGATCAAAATAATAAATTTATTTTTTCTCAAAAACGCCTCGAAAGCCTTGGGCCACATTTATAGTAAATCGCGCGACAGCACTTTAAAATTCTCAACAAACTCCTCACGGTTTTTACCCGATAAATCGATGACAATCGTCGAGAAAAAAAATCGCACTCACAGTCCCACTCTTCGCATTCTGTGCCCGCCCGTGGCAAACTTTGCAGCGGCAGAATAAATTCCGGAAGTTATTTTCGTATTTTTACGTTTTAAGACCTACAGAGTCTGAAAAAACCCATTTCGGGAAAAACGGAGAGAGAAATGGTTGAACCAAATCAGCTCAAAGTTGGTATCTAGCCAGCGGGTTCCAATGGAGAGTATGAGCACAACTGATTATACTTATCATAGCTATAAATGACACGACAATACCGTGAAATTCTCACTGAGTTAACAAACATTTCGACGAAAAAGACGCATTTTAGCGCAGTTTTTTCTTCACGCACTCCGCTTTCATAAAAGTTGAGGAGTTAGTCCATCCATATCCCCCCCAGGCACTCATATAATAGTGGGTATAAAATCTACAAAAGGTTATTCTGAAATTACTATCATTTGTAAAAGTAAGTACCCGATAACTTTGGAAAAGTGATTGTTGCCCGTATCAAAAGAAATCGTGTCTACAGCGTCATCAATCCTCTCTCTACCAATTGCTCAACAATGAGTGGGAGCAGCGGAATACATTTCGGAACTCTGCGCGCGATCGCTTGAAGTGAAAAAATGTGTTGAATTGTTTGCATAATCGTCGAATTTACGTACAAAGGAAAGTTGTGTGGTGCTTCGAACTTGACGTTTTAAATTTAAAACAAAAAAAAAACGACGACTTACCGGGCGATGAAGAGAGAGGGCCGTGAAAAGAAGGGAAAACTGGCGCTCCGGGAAAATGATGAACTCCGGGCCACGGGCTCGAATGAGGCGGGAGTCCGGAGGCGGCGGAGTACGCGGCGGCGGCGGCGGCAGCGGCGGCGAAAGCGGTGAACGGCGTCGGTCGTATCGGCCCCGAATTTGGCGGCCCCTGACCCAACATGAAACGAGCCAAATTGCTTTGCGCTCCGCCCGGCGGGCTTCCCTGATACGAACTCCCTTCGTCTCCTGTCGTCTTCTCTTCTTCGACGTCGACGTCCTCTTCGGCGCTCTCCATCTCATCTTCGGAGCCCTGAGGCGTCGGCGGCGTCGGACTTTTTCTCGGCCGAGTGTCCGCGAGGAGCGCCGCGACGCTGAAACTGATTCCCGACGCGGATTTGGGTTCCGGTGAGCTCTTCCCCTCGTCCATCCGCGCGATCTTGAGAACTGTCATATTTGACGATGCCAGCATATAGTCCTCGATATTTTTGTTGTCGAATTCTCTCCTCTATGAATGCGGTTTTTTGTTTTAACTTTTTTTTTTTCAATATTTAAAAAAAAAGGAACAAAGTAAAAAAAAAGTAAAATTGTACGGACGACGTCGCCGATTTAAGTTGAACACTCGGAAAAAGCACTAAAGTCCATGTCACTGTTAACAGCTCACATCTGCCGCGCTGACAGAATGAAACCTTAAACTGAACTGACCTGGGGCGGCTGGCGTTCGACTTCCTTCGACTCCCCTCCTCGGCGGCCACCGGACTCGAGGCTCCGCCCATCGGCTCCTCCCACAGACCGTTCCCCTCTTCCAATGCAAATTTCGTTTTTCACCCTTAATTATCTAACATCCCCTTCCCCGCGCCTCCAACCGCTCCCTTCCACTACAACCCTGTCATTGTCGTTGATGTCTTTGTTCCATTGGCTCTCCCCCAACCTTACCATTCCACCCGCCCCCTCTTCATAGCGCTTCACATCCCCTTGTAACATCGACACAGCGCAACGCCGTCGTCACGACCCTTTTCCTATCGTACGCTTCAAAATATAAATTGACAGAAGATTGTTAGTTTCGAGCCTTAACGATCACACGAGGCATCCCCCCCCCCCACCGCCCCAACTAACATCACCAACCTCACATTATACCTCACATTACCTACTCCACCATCGACGATCAATTTTATTGGAGCACGGGAGGGAGGTTCTGGTTGGAAACTACGAAGGCAGTTGTCAATAAACGTCCGAAATATCTCCTCAGGAGAGAGAGAGAGAGAGAGAGAGAGAGAGAGAGCGAGGGAGAGTGAATGAATGAATGGCGGCTTTATTAATACATCTGGCGAGATTTGGTTGTACTAAAACCTTTTTACACCTAACCAGAAATTTTAAAATTTAACATGATAAATACAAATGCGTTAACAGTTTTCGTTTCTTCTTCTTATTCGCTAGTTTTCTACTACAACAACATCTTCGTTTCATTATTTGATTGTTTTTTATTTATTTTGATTTTATTATTATTTTTTTACTATTATTTTCTTCTTCAACAAAATTCAGATACACTATAATTCACATAATTTAAATAGCCTGTCGTGTCATGATTTTAGAGAGTTTAGAGGAATATAGTAAAGATTCTCTCACACGTTTCTTGAAAGTTGTATGACTTTTTAGTTGTTTTAGTTCTGATGAGAGTCCATTGTAATATGATATGCTTTGTGAGATTAATGATGATCTGTAGGCAGTGGTACGGCATTGTGGTTAACGGTAATTTAAGAACTTAGTCTGATTTCTAAATTATGAATTTGTGAAAATTTCAAATATTGTCGCGCGAGATATGGTGGTTGTTTAGTTGTAGTAATTTTGAACATGGTTGCTAACATAGAGTATTGTATTAATTCATTAATTTTGAGAATTTGTCGTTTTTAAAATTTATCACGAATTTTATCATCATATTTCAGATTTAAAATATATGTGATGAAACTATTTAAGGCTCTCTGCATCTTGACACGACAGGTTGTGTTGAGATCACAATTCAAACATTGTGTTTTTTTACATTGATGGATTTACACATCAGTAGATTTCTGAAAGAGAGAGAGAGAGAGAGAGAGAGAGAGAGAGAGAGAGAGAGAGAGAGAGAGAGAGAGAGAGAGAGAGAGAGAGAGAGAATATTATTTTATTTGAAAATCACAAATAATTTATACAAGTAAGTGAATTATATAGTGAATAATTTGACCCGTTGGTAGTCAATGCCTGTGTTGACGGATCAGAGTTGCCACACGAAAATAACTATATCACTAATTTAAATTAACAGAGGTTTCCCCGAAGATGTAGATGTGTGGGTACCTACGACCTATAAGCTGAGTTGATGTATATGTGACTGCGCTTCTATGTTGTTATATGCTGCTTATATCGCAACCCTTACGCACGCGCTGTCGCAGTATTGACTATGCGTTCAATTCTGATCTAACTGGGTGATAGAGGAGTCGAAACACGTTTCCCACATTTGCACTCGTCAAAGCCTATAATTAAATTACGTGAATAGAAGAACGTGGCTGCCTGGGGCTACACAAGTCATGCCGGTACATAATATTGTAAAACATCTCATAGAAGCCTGGGGCTATCAATATACTTCGAGAAGACTATGCGGTCGCTAATTCATCATGTTGTGAAACTATGAGTGACGCCCTTGAAGGATCTTATGAACAGCACACACTATTGAATCATATTTTGAAATGAACTCGTCTCTGGCGTTGTGGCCTCTTATTTTTATTATACCACAAATTTACACTACTCTTCACCAATCTTCGTGGGGTATTGGAGCATCTAACTATAGCTGTGATTTGCCCAGTGATTTTATATTACAATAGTCCCTGTCTGGACCCAATATACTTAATCAGACAAGAATTCTCTAAACTCACCTCAGATATTAAATAAATAAATAAATAACTCTTCCTGAGGAGAAAATAAGGAAATGATACTAATAACGCAATAAGACTCACTTTAAATTTATTCGAATAAATAGAAATGAAATAAATAAAGGAGTCGAACTCATTTCAATATTTAATCGAAGTAACCTAATTTTCTCGGATCGTAGTGAAAGATAATATCGTGGCAAGGGGGTTAACAAACAGGGGTTCATCCAACCATATTCGAGCGAAAAAGCTAAACTTGAAAACTCTGACTGATAAGGGAGAGACTCGATTGAAACGTCGTGGGGTGCGTGAAGGAAACGGAATGGTCAAAAAGGAGCTCGAGCCTTGCAAATACAATCGCTCGCCCTTCCCGCACTTTTCTGTGCATGGAGGAGAGCGCCATGAAAGGAGAGACGACGGCAATAGAGGCTATATCCTCTACATAGGCTAGGTTTCATTCTAGGGGAGGAAATGTTTCTTTAAAAGTGGCAATATCCAAGCGCCTGGACTTTTGTGTCAGGATTGTGCGTGGGGGAGGGGGGGGGTTACTCCTACTATGGTACAGCAGCTACGCCCAAAAGCTTCCTAGCAGAAGGCTGGAAGGCTGGAAGTGCTTCAGTTATTGTGATATAATACGTATACAGTGTGGAGGGGGAGATGGTAGTGGGTGGGGTGCATGACGTACCATAATGCGATTGCTTGTTGGTCGGGAATGAAATTGTGGCAAGGAGTGGGAGTACAAAATGCCGACCGCTGTACGATTGGTTAATAACTGGATGGGGAGGGGAGGGGGCATAGGCAAACACTTCGAACTACAGGTCTGTTGCCTTATCAAATGACTGTACCTGAACCCTCGAAGAGACTTATGTCAGTCGACAGTTATGGAGGTTCTGGTTTCGCAATTATGCAAGAGGCTGGCCATTCGTTCAGCATCCACTAAACCCATACGAGCAGAGGGACGGCAGGTTCGGTCATTTTGACTGTCTCCCAGTGAAGAGCTGTTGCCCGTGACTCCTGAGGAATCTCGCACTATCTGAAAGAACTTCTTAATCTGGTTTCCCACCTGATCTTCACCCATCACCTTCTTTCCAAACTGGGTTAAACGGTTATTGGCTTCTTTTGTAGCTGTCAACAGTGGTAAGTTTGTCTGCTCTTCCAACAAATAAGTGAAGCCGCGGATTGAAGTCGCCATGTCCCATAAGAAATTGGCTCGTCCAGTGGTCTGGCTCAATCCACTTTTTCCTAAGACAGCGGTACGTTTTCGTTGAATAGAGAGGATTTTGTGGAGTTCAGCCCAGAGTCATGGCAGCTCCCTTTTCACTCACCACTTGTGTGCCATAAACTCAACGGACAAGTCAACTGGTAACTGACACATGGTTGCCTGAAGTGCTCCAGTCTTATAGGCCTTGGTGATCCACTGGATTAAGCCAATACTCTCTCTAGATTGACTGTGAGTTTGTTACCTCCAACAACCTGGCAGTTGCCAAACACGCTTAGTTAGATGGCCTTGTACTTAACGTCTTATCGGTTAACGACTGTGGCGGATGGGATAAAAAATGACTTAGTACGACGGAATTGGATGGGGACGTGACCAAACACCTCGTACTCCGATTGGCCAGGAAGGTTGATTGTCTTCCTTCCACTCCAAATTGAACTAAAATCTCACACTTCCAGCTTTCAAGCCCCGTTTATCCCCCACTCGTTGACATAACTTTTTTTTCTTTTCCACAGATCCGAATACGCCGTTCAAGAATCAACATGAGCAGCAACGACGCGTTTTTCTGTCCGCAGGTTGGTAAGTCACACTAATTTTCCTCTTATAAAATGCACGACTTTTGCCACACATTCACACGCTACTGCTCCACATACATGGGTGAGCGAAACTGAATGGCCAGGGCTAACAAGCTGCTTGTAAAGCAGTTCTGCTCTCGACCTAATTCTAAATTTTCATTTCTTGCTTAATATCGCGAGATAAGAACAATTTGAAATGCAGAAGGCGAAAAAGTAGTGATGGTAGAGGGGGTGTTTTAAAAACCTTATCGCTAACGAATTGTGACGAATTACGATAATGGGAATTGAAGGAAATTAACAATCCACCGTTTCGAGGAAAACCAGCGAGTGACGGTTTTATCTGAGCGGCTCAAGTTTTGAGTAATGAACGCAGAGACGTGGCACGGCGAGTGGTGCGATGGCATGACGGCGAGGGGGTTGTGGTCGGGGGGGGGGGGTGCTTATCGTCGACCGGAGGTCTCAGAGTGTGCTGGCTGCGAGGGTGAGAGCGATGTTTGCTCGCACGTGCACGTCATCCCTGCGAACAGAACGGAAGTCTCCTTTACGCCGAGATTGTTGCCAAACGGCTCGTCCCCACGAATGATTACAACGATTAATTTAATTCTTCGAGAATAAATTGTGAATATAATATTTGAACTTGAACTCTAGAATAATTATTATTGCGCCGACGGGTTTTGTATCGCTGAATGTGAGTCAAAAAATTCTGGGCCGTTTTAGGTTACGAATGAATGTAGTGACTTCGGTGGTGCTACTATTGACGTCAATGAGCTATGACCCAATCCAGGAGGTTCATTTTTATACCTGCAATGCCTAGAAATATGCGCGCATAACGTTCATTTGTTCGGTAATAACGATTTGCTGTGGGCTGTAATAGAATTCCTAGTTATAAGCTTTCTATGTGGTTCATTGTTGGTGTGCTCACAACACGCGCTGGCCCAGTAAGTCGCTCCAGAACTTACCCTAGATCCCCCGGTCAGAAATACCCTGCTTCTGTAACGAGGCGGTTCATCTTGATTGAGTTAGCTTCATCCCTCTACACTCCAGCTTTCCGGGGGATCCTTCATTGGGTCATAAAACCGCCCAGGTCACCCCTCCTCCATTTACTCTGACAATGAGACAAACCTTGCTCGAGCATGTGAAGGATATAGCCTCTGATCCCTCTCCTTCCTTCACGTTCACTACTGTGCGGCAGAAAAGCGTGGGGAAGAGCAAGCGACTAACCTTGAAGCATTGAGCTCCATTTTTCTTTCATTCTGATTCTTCACACGCCCTTCGACGTATTAATCGAGGTTTTAAGTCAGCGTTTTCCTCCCTCGCTTGAATATTGTTGGATAAAGGTGAGAAAATCCCTGGTTATTAACCCCTTGTCCTGATATTGTCTTTAATAATGATCCGAGCAAATTAGGTTATTTTGATTAAATACGGACAAGGACGAGGAGTTTGATTCATTTATTCCATTAATATTTTTTTAATTAAGTCCAGCGCTTTCAATATCATTTCCTTATTTTCTTTTCCAGAAAATAGGATTTATTTGATATCTGAGGCGAGTTTTGCGATTTCTTGTCTGATTAAGTATATTGGGCCAGGATACGAACTACTATAGTAGTAAACCACTGAACACTAAAAGCAGAAGTGAAGGTGAGGGCGCTCAAACCCATGCTACTGGGGGGAGTGCATCGCACTGCAATGGTCGAAGAGGCCCGTTCCCGTGGGACCACATGGTATTTCATTCCACCTGATTTTACACACTTTAGAGGTTTGTGAGAAGCAGCCATTGAGTCCTACTAGCGTCTCCTCCGACGAGGTTTGCCAGCACATCGCCTCACCCTAGAAGGATTCATTAACCCACTCACTCGTGTGGAGGTTATACTAAATTCATCTCCATCACATATTTCTCCGACTGTCCCAAGGTGGGATAAGCACTGTGGCCTAATGGCCTTTTGTGCCAGTCCTTATGCCTCATAGGTTTATGCCTAGGCTCCTAAGGAATGCCAGGTATTTCGTGCAAGAGTCTTCTTTCATGTCCACCCTGGGAGACTCACCCCCTCAGCCAGGACATGGTTGGGAGCCTCCTCATTTGTTAACTCTGTTCGTGTTTGCTACGGAGTTAAGCTACACCCTGCATTCCCACACCAATTTGGACAGGTCCCTTGACTATCAGTCATTATGTAGATAGTTTTATTGCTATAGCATTATAACAGCATAAATCTCTCCTTGAAAAACCGTTGGAGTGGGACCAAGAGCAGCCCCAGTTCACGCCCATTAACTGCCATCTCAATTCCCCCCCACGACCCGTATTTCCTCACCCCTGGACATTTTCTTATCCTCAGCCCTCCACTAGCACCAGCCAATTCTTGTATGCCCCCCTCAGGTCCTCCTTTCCAGAAACCATACCTCCCATCTCACAAGTGCAACCTCCAGCTCAGAACATTGGTCCTCCCTGCCACAGGTCCTTACTTCCAATGTCCTCCAACTCCACCAATTCAGGACCCTGGATGCCCGGTATCGTCAGGTCATGTAGCTGGCTCGTACCTTGTGGAAGCGTTGGCAGTCAGAGTTACATGATAAATATTTATTTAACTGTTAAGACCAAGATTATGTTATATAGTATATATAGGTTGCTTAGTGAATTCTTCTTCAGCTAACACAAACATACTGGATGATTTATCCAGCTGAGAACATTCCACGTATCACGTAACCTTTTTTACAAACTGGGAGAAATGGTTACTAGCAGTCTTCATCTTCTAGGGAGAGTTATATCAGTAACATGTTATGGAAGTTGCAGTTTTGCTATCATGCAAAAGCCCAGTCACTTGCTCAGCATCCACCAAACCCAGACCTGCCGAGGTGTGGCAGGTTGTCATTTAACCAGTCTCTTGGTGGAGAGCTGTTGCACAAGTTGACCCTGGGGAATCCCTCACCGTCTGGGCTTCCCACTTGTTCTAACTATTTCAAAGGGACAGATAAGCTGAAGCCATCTCTCATTATCATAACCTGCCGTGGAAACGGGAAGAAACAGATATATAAGCTTACTTAGTAGCAGTCAGATGGGGTAGGTTTGGCAGCTCTCCCAATAACTGATGCCGTGGATTCTTTTTTCCTTCCCTAAGAAGTCGCAACACATGCAGGATGAAGAGTCTTGGAGAAAAAAGCGCCTTGACATCGCCGGGTCTCGTAAGGAATTGACTCGTCCAGTGGTCTGGCTCAAACAAGTTTCTCTTAAAACGGGAGTTGTGAAAAGACTCATACATTTCGAGTTCCTTTGACGAGGATTCTTCTAGCCTGCCATTTATTAGGTGCTCATTCATCTTGTGCGCAAGTTTTCGTTCAGTGGACAGGTTGAGAACAGTGCAACCCCCCTATTCACTCTCCACTTGTCCACTATGCACTCAATGACCAAGGCGATGGCTAGATGGCCAGTGGTCACTTGGAGGACTTCAGTGGATGCTGTCTTATAGGCCTTGGTGAGCGCAACTCTCTGGGATTAGGCCAGAAACTTAACTGTCATTGACTGCGAGTTTGCAACCCCCACATGGCAGCGGCCTTGCTAATTGCTCGTAACGATGCGAACCTTGCCAGGGTAGCGCCTTTGAGGGACTGGAGGTGCTTACAGTGAACCCCGCCTCACGCTAAGTACTTGCTTCTCAAGGAAGAGCCTGTAGCCGCCAAAACGTATTGAGGGTTGGCAATTTAATTGTCCCTCTAAGACGACAGCCACCAGCACGATTCTGCACCGGCCGTGCTCGCACTATTGGACGACAATCAGACTCGGACCATTTTCTCACATGGGTTTTTGGAGTGTCGAGCGTTTGAAACGTAGAGCTTTCAAGAAAAGTCAATGAAATATGATTGCCAGCCGATTACATAATTTTAATATGTTGCCCTAAGAAAAGTAACACGCCAATAAACCCTTTTCGTTTTTATTTATAGTTGTCAACGTCATGTTATGGATAGTGAGCGTTAAAATTTAGGATTGGTTGGAAGATGTTGCTATTGGCACTAGATTTAGATTGCTCGAGTTTCTACGAGAACTCTTTAATAAAATAAATAATTTTCACGCGGAAGTACAAAATGTCAGCAGGTCGTTCTGAACGCCCAGAACTGAAACTATAATAAAATGCGGGAGACGACGCCGAGTCGTAGGAAAAGGGCGACGCTGCGAACCGATTGTGAATCCGGGATGAGATGCGCAAGGACGTCTGAACATCTGTTTATCTGTTACATCAATCGTGGGATAGACAAGAAACCAAATCAACTTCGTCTCCACCAACGAGCTCCTCTGACTCTCTTTTTCTCTTCCGTTGAGTTGAATGCATCTCCTACAAATTGGACGCTATAAAATAGGCATTGTCTTCGAACATGGTCCATTCCAAGATGCCGCTCGGAGCTGACAGCCTTTTCCCGTTGTTATTCATTCGGCTTTGAATATCGGTTGAAAAGGGCGCCGAGGCATCGACCATTGATTTATTTTCGCTCGTCCCCGACAGAATCTTGCGGACAGTTCCAAATAATCGAACATTGAAACATCTCATGAATTGGCAAAAGAGACGCCGAACCCCGCACTTTGTTCTAACTACGTCCACACCTGTGCGACTGCGAGGAGACGCAATCGGTCGTTTGGCATCTGGCGAGAGTGCAATTTAGCGCCTAACACATGCGGACTATGAATCGAGCTCGGATCCGATGCCTAACTTTCGTCGAATTACGAATCTTCGTTTGTAACCACTAGACTTAGACCACTAAGGTGCCTACAATGGGAGTCAGGTGGTAGAGTCAATAGCCTCCAAAGTTGAAATCCGTGAGGTTATTTTTGCAGGCATTGTTATTCAGCAGGACGTTGGAGGATATCTTACACAACGAGCGTTAGGTTCTTTTAACCATGACGAGCTTGTAGGCTTCTTTATTGCCATAATAGGCTGCTCAGTTGCCGGTTGTTTGATGATCCACATCAACTTAGGTGAGCTTCAGCTGTAAATTAATGAAACCAATTAGTGAAAATGGTAGTTTACATGGCCTGAGATTCCGCCAACGTGAACGAAGGGAAAGGGCAGTGACTTCTTCGGCACACGATCCCCTGGAATATGTATTCACGAAGGCAAAATCTACGGAATAATCTCTTAATTCCCAAGTCAATGGTCCGACCGAATTCGAAGGGCGGTTTCGGTTGAGGAGGGTCCAGTAAGTAAAGAGATTCTCGTTAATAGCTTCTAATCACTTTGGTAACGTTAAATAGGGCCCTCCGACCGCCGAATCTGCCACCGCAACCACGAGATAAACCCTGAGTGCTTTCGGTCCTTCCTGAGCCAGCGCAAGCTCCTCCTGAACGTAATCTCTCCGGGAGAATAGACCGCTGCTCCTCTGTCCTTCAACAACGAGGGCTGAGGTTGGCCAACAAATCTCTCGGTTACAAACAGAGCTTCCCCAACGTCCGGGATAAGATAAGTAGTTGAGAGAGGCTGCAATTAAGATAAGCGGCAATTAAAGAACGGCACAGTTGTTGCTTGTAGTTGTTAAATTGTTTGAGCTCCTTCGCCTTAGATAATTACGTCTTCGATCGTCGCTGGGAGGTTGGTGTTAGTGACCTACCTATAAAAAGATATATTCCCCCGCACGTAGGTACAAGGCCAACGCACGACCCTGCTGAGCCTGCCGTATATAATACTTGTTGGTAAACATTGAGTTAAGTGTGAAAGAAAGCTGCACTACCTGCAAGTAAGAGAAGAATATACTTAGCACCAAGCAGAGCAAGTTTAATAAATAAAATCAATACGTAAACAACTCGAAGAAATAAACGAGACTCAATTATTGCTAATTGGGAACTGAGGGTCGGCTCCTAGTCGTCCACGAATCTACTCCTGCGTATTGAAAACCAACCCAGAACCGTTTAGCGGATTGCATCAGGTTGGCCCTCATGCTTCTCTGCGGTGGCAGCTCTTCTTCCCGGTCCTCTTGACCCTCGCAAGAATCTTGCAGGAAGGTTCAGATTCTGCCCCTGCCTTAGTAAAGAATTAAAAACAAAAAGAATGAATCAGAATCTCCGTGTCAGCCAAACCAAACTTGGCTCTGCCACGAGGTCCAGCCTGGACATACCATGATTGATGCTAGGAAGGCAGGGTGGGGGGCCTGATTTTCCCGGGCACACCGTAAGGCGTGTCACCGTCAAGGCGAAAGTGAGCCCGCCACAATGAGAGGGGTAACCCGAATAAACAAGTAAGCAAGTAAATGGTAAGGTCACCAAACTGTTGATGAGTTGATTTAGGCCACCCACCGTCTTCCCACATGGTCTTAGTTCTCCTCCATGTTTTCATTGTTCTACCGGCCATGGATCAGCAAGCTCCATTCTCTTCTGGCTGAGCACTGCCTGGGCAAATTAAGCCAAGGACCTTCAGTTTCCCCGGAATTCAGCATGGAACAGACGAACGCTGCTGGCGTGAGCCAACCAACTGTGTCATTCACGATTCCAGTGCAATGCAGGCAGTTTGAGCTTGTGGCACCTTTCAATTCGGTACAAGTAATCCCTAAATGCATCATGTCCTGTTAGGAACTGAGTGAGGAGGAGATCCACCTCAAGGCGGTTCTCCTAAGCCATAGACCGAGTGCTGGAATCAGCTGCCTGGTCCACTGCTGTCTCCCACTCATCTTGCCCCAGCCCTTCTTCTTCTCTTTAGGGTAGTGTTCTGGTTTCCCTCTTGTTGGTTACAGCTCCTTTCGCTCGGCTGCCAGAAGGTGGATTGGGATAACACTCGCCACCATTAGCACTGCCCCCTGAGAAACGAGCTGTGAGAGGGGTTCACAAAAATGTCCACTGATATCAGTTGTCTCTGGATACTAATCCTTTTGTTCCGGTATGGCTGAAATACAGAGAAAAGAAATTGGTAGACAGGCTTGGTCGCTAGTTTTACACGGTTGCAACATGCAACGGCCAGTGAAACCCAGAGGTCAGCACAGTTCGACCTCGGGGACTCTATTCCGGTTGAAGGCAGAGTCCTCTTATGTACCCATTTGCCACAAGCAGTTCCAAAAAGGGTTCCTCTCTCCCATTGTTTTCTCAAACAAACACAGAACATGGTCTTAAAAGGTTTGCTCTTAGAAGACTAATTTAACGGTTTGAAGGATACCCAATTTTATTATTTTAAACAATCACACGGTTATTGTTCTTTTTCCTAGAGCTGAAGGAAGGATGTCAAAACCAATGTGGAATGATCAGCCCTGCATTTTTGTTCCTAAACCACTTTCACTGAAACGGTCGAGTATAGTCAAAAGCAGACAGGTTTGTGCACTCTCAACGTGACTGATATGTACTATTCTTTTATCCGTGGACGATAGCTGATTCGTAGGTTTTTATGTTGAATTGTGAATTAATATTCAGAAACAACGGTGAAGAGCCTGGCAGACAGACTGGACTAGACCTACCCGGTTGATTGTCCGTCGTGACTCACCTGGAGGGTCCAACGGACTGAATGATTCAACAGCAGTTCAGGGTTCAGTTTAACCTTTGCGCCGCAGTTGTGAACTACAGTAAATCAGAGGTTAACTGCAGGAGAGAGTCGTTAGACACGAAATGCCCAGTTGGCGCCAAACAACATGATTCAGTTCCCCTCTTGATTCTCGTTTGTATTAAACGGAGATTCTAAGAAACGAACATTTTCAGTTCAGTTCGAACCTCGACTCCTAATTTGTACTATCTATAGGTGCACGGCGCTTCACGTAAGATTCACTAATTAAGCTCCTTCGCCTCGTGGAGATCAATCTGAAAGTATCACGTTTTCAAGCGCAGTTGCTGCTTGGATCTGCCCACCCTCTGTCTACTTCATCTTTCACCTCTCTCTTATTGTCACGGCTCTTTCAACCCTCATTGCATCAACCAGTGCGGCGTTCTGCCCTGTTTTCCGTCGTCTTTCAAGCGAAACAGTTTCTTTTTGCGCTGTCCATAACGAGCAGCGCCAGTTACCGGGCAATTAATATCGGTGGCTCAATCAATGTGACTCCGCGTCGAACTCCTCTACCTACCTAGAATCTACACGGAGTAATATTGGAATTTATAGAGCAGTTTTCTTCGTTATATGCCATAATAAGCGCGAGGGAACTTCGAATGTCAGGCGCATTGCAAACCGTCCTCACCCCATTTGTAAAGCCGGTGATGCTATACCTATATCTTTCTTCAAAGCCTTTCAACAGAAAAACTAGTTAAAGAAGTAAGAACTAGTTAACTAAGCGAAACAATAATGTACAAGTACATAATTAAAAGTTTTTAATGAAGGAATGGTTTTGATTGTTTTTGAATGATGATTTGATATTTTTGAGGGGATGAGGGAGGGAGGATATGGTGGGATGTAGAGAGCAAGGAAGGAATGGAAGGGAAAATGTGTGATAGAGGGGGAGATGTTGGGAGGGGGTTAGAGGGTGGCACTAAGGCCGGGGATGATGTGGTATGAAAGGAGGGGTGAAGAGTAGCAGGATTCCCGAAGGCACAACTTTCTTACTAAATGACGTCATTTTGTGACATAATTTCGTTCCCTCCCAGTGTGACGCTTTTTGAGATTTAATTATATCAATTTCAACATATTACTTACTCACTGTAACCTATTTATTAGAGGCAGATTATGTTACACTTCGTTGTTTACTCTATTTAAATATCAGTAGCTCAATCGATGTGACTCGACATCGAACTCATTTACCTATGTAGAATCTACACGAGGTAGTAAAGGAATTTATAAGGCACATTTCTTCGTTCTATGAAATAATAGGCGCGAGGGAATTCCAAATATTTGGCGCAGTGCAAACTGTCCTTATCCGTTTGAAAAGCCGATGATGCTTTATCTATATCTTTCTTCAATGCAACTCAACAGAAAAACTATTTAGAGGAGAAGTAGCGTGAAAGAACTAGTTTACTAAAGGAAACAATGATGTACGAAGCCAGAAATACCTATTTTGGCGCGTGGCTCGTGTGTGTTTCTGTAGTTTAATTTGCGGGAGAATGGTTGAACCAATTGAGCTGTTTCTTTTCATCTTGGTGGATTCGATCGCGGCAGGTGTAGGAGTGCGAGGATAACAGTGTAACACTGTGTTGGGTGCCAGGGCATCAGGGTATAAAGGGAAACGAACGGACTGATAGGTTGACTAAGAAGGGATCGGCGCAGATCCCTATTTGCCCTGAGCCCTTTGTTGGGACTACCAGGAGCCACCTACGTAGAGAGGTGGGCAAATGGGAGGACAGGTGCAGGGCTACTCATTGGCAGGGGCTGCCTGGCCTTAGACAGTCAAAACTCTTCATCCCGCTCTCCAGAGGGAGGTCCAAGGAGGTACTTGCACTGGGGAGGAAGGATATGAGGATCATATGTGGCCTGTTCACAGGTCACTGTCCGCTGAGGTACCACCTTGTAAATATTGGCAAGTGTGAGGTACAGGTATGCAGGTTCTGCGAGGTAGGGCTAGAGACGACAGAGCATGTGCTGTGCTTATGCGATGGACTCGCAGCATCGCGCCGTTGTGTGTTTGGGAGGCCCTTTCTTCAGCCAGAAGAGGTGGCGAATGCAGAACTTGCAGATATCCTCCGCTTCGTCCTGGGGTGGTGGGGGCGTCACACCAAGGGAGACCAGGGCCATGGGGCCTGGGGGTGGTGCAGGGTGGCCATGATCTGGGGATCTTGGACGCCCTTACAATAGGCCCGTTTGTGGCTGCAGTGAAGGTATCACCTGCATCCACCGTTTCAAAGAAAAAAAAAAAATTCGACTATGAGAGGGGGAATTAACAAAAACAGAATTTTTTTTCTTCACACTTTTACTTTTCTTGGCTCTACGAAGTAGAAAGGAAAGTTATGTGATCGGCTGAAAAAAAAATTATGAGTTTTCTTCAGATCTTTACGTTTCAGACCCTCCTGAGTCCGAAAAACACTATTTGGGAAAATGGTCTGTGAGTCTGTGTGTGTGTATGTGTGTCTGTGAACGATTTTTAGAGAAAACCACCGTACCAAATCAGCTCAAACTTGATATCTCGCCCGCAGATCACCATGGAACGCCAAAATGAGGGTTTGAACAAAATCCACCGAAAGTTAACTATAGTTATCATAGTGATCAAAACACCAAATATTTTTTTTCTCAAAAACGGCTCTAACGATTTTGATTACATTTTTTATATTGGTAGCTGCTAATATGTCAACTATACCATGAAATTCCCATTTATGGGAAAATGACGAGAGCAGCACAATAAATTACCAAAACTATCGACGAAATCGATTTTACCGCGGTTTTTAGAGAAAACAACCTTACCAAATCAGCTGAAACTTGATATCTAGCCTACAGGTTACCATGGGACGCAAAAATAAGGGTATGGGCAAAATCAACCGAAATTTAACTATAGTTATCATAGTGATCAAAACACCAAAATTTTTTTCTCAAAAACGGCTCTAATGATTTTGATTACATTTTTTATGTAGATAGCTCTTAATAAGATGATTATACCATAAAATTCCCATTCGTGGGAAAATGACGAGAGCAGCACAATAAATTATCAAAATTTTCGACGAAAAGCGTTTTTGCCGCGGTTTTTTCCTTTTAAACCCCGCTGGAATGTTACTAGAATGTTAAAAAAAAGTCGTGTTGTAGTACAATCCAATACCTATAGGGTGAGTGTTTAAAAATGCTCATGAGATACATGGGGGTCACTTCAGAAATTCAAGAATTTCAACTACTGCCGTTTCGCTTACTACCAGTTCTAAAAGTGTTTACCCAATAACTCTGCAAAAGTAATTACTATCCTTCTTCAAAAAATTCTTGTTTACAGCCCCATTAATTCTCTGCGTACCAATTGCTCAATAATGGTCCTGAAATGAGTACGAGTAGCACAATAAATTACGGAACTGTAAGCGCTACCGCTTCCTGCTGCCGCGAAGTGTTGTTTGACCAAGCCAATGAACTGAATGATAAATGAATTGATTAATTAGAATTAGCCATGTACAAAGTGAATTGTCGTAGAGCTAAGGAAAGTTGTGTGTTGCAACGCACCAGATATTTTCATAAATATCTCCATGAAAAGACGGTGGATGAAGATGTAGACCTACAAAGCAAAAATAAATTTTTTTACGCTTTTCGACCAAACGGCTCTCAACGATTTTCACTAAACTCACTGAATGATTTTAAGTAGCTGACACATAGTTCTCAATGAATGTTCTTCTGAAAGTCCGTTGAACAGAGATGAAAATGAAAACGTGACGAAAATAACGTTTTTTGAACATTTTGTAAATTCCCGAGTAATTGCGTCACTGGAATTTACCTATCTTAGTGCCTTCTAGCAACCTATACCCACATTTTTTCTTACGTGACTATTTCTGTGTCTTCCTGTTGAACACAAGCCATGCCTATAAGCCATGATAGCTCGGAAAACGAGACATGTCCAATAGTAATTTATCGGTTTCCCAATTTTATGAAAAACGGCTATAACGATTTCAACCAACCTCACGGAGTACTCTCAAATAAACCTAGTACCTCCGTTTTGTTGCCTATGATTGTTCCTGTAGAAAAGTGATGAACGAATATGGTTGAGGAAAGTTGTGTGTTGCTATACACTAGATATTTTTTGTTTAATATTGTGAGGAAAACCATTTCAATTTCAAGACTGTGCCACCATGTGCCCTCAAGCTGAAACAAAAGTAACGAGAGGTTAAAGAGCTATTTCCGCACAAATTAAACCGATTTACAGTTCGTAATAAATATCATAATCAGCGGTGTAGATAACGAACTCGGAGCTGGCTTATGTGGGCATGTTTCTGGGCGAGACTCACCTACGATGACCGTTCGGAGAATATCGCTCTCTGAAGTGCTATAGGGAGATTAGAGGAACACACACGTTGGGTTAGCCGACTTAACGCTCGTAATAAATTTTGCCAGTTGAGCAAGGTAAATAATTCGAGCTTAACTGTTTCGGCCGGAGGTCGCACGCGATTTTAATTTGCAGTAACATTTCTCGAACGACTGGTCTTAGTAGTGTCGCGTTGCACAGTCCGTTGAGTTGGGGAAGCGCTGGGCAGTAAGTTGGTCGTTATAATTGATGTGCCACGGGCGAGTGAACGGAAATCGAAAGAAGGCGAGATTCTGGAAGTTGTAGGATTCCGGTTGCCAGGTGGACCTCTAATTGCATTTGAGTTCGGGAGACGCAAACGACTGAGCGGCTCATCTCTCGCGTTAACAGTCAACAACACGGTCATCTACGTCGGCGATTGGCGTGACACAGGCCCCACCGTCTGCCTCCAACTCTTTTGACGACGAGCCGGACGAGGGCCACCTACCGCGCTTTTCAATCTCCGGCCCGCGGTCTGTGACCACACGGGCCCCCTTCACGTTTTCATTAAGATATCAACACCTCCGCCGTCTCATCATCTCATAATCTCTTCTCGGGGGACGGCCTTAAAACGGATTTCGGGTGGCACAGATCTCATTCGGAGCTAATCAGTTTATTCCCGACTCACGCTGACTCTGAAAACGGTCTCGCGTTCATCAAATTATTTTGTCATTTCGTCACTCATGGTCGTAAATGAACCGCTTTTCACTCGCCATCGCGTCGACACGTCACCTTCCACATTACTGGAATTTAGAGGGGAGGGACACACGTGATCGGTGACTGCCTTCAAGTTTGCAAGTAAAACAACGAGGAATGGGTTTGGTAAACTGTTACATGACTAAAAAGGTGTCAGAACTCTCAATTTCAAGATTTTCTTATGACAGTGGCCAGTTTGAAATGAATGACTCCTGGAATGAGGAAAGGGGTAATAGTTTCACATGTATTGAGAGTCCCTTATGCGCGTTTGTATACTCATACTCAACCGGATATCGCTATTCTGTCGTATCGTTTCCCCAAGAACCAACCTCCTTTGTTTACTTAGGGAAAGTCTACCTCTTCAGTTATTTTGGTTGACAACGGATTTCCCCCTTTTCTGGGCTTTCCAAAAACGATCATTTTCCAGTTCTACCTCTCCTTTATTTCCTTTTTCTCGACAGACAGCTCCTTCTAAGTCAGTCATCTGTCAACACTTGCGAACAACGGTCATCTTTCCAGTTCTTCCAACTCATTCATCTCTCAAGTCTCGGGCAACTCACAACTCAACTCTCTCTTACTCTCACACCCTCTCTCTCTCTCTCTCTCATTCTCTCACTCTCTCTCTCTATCTATCTATCACCTTTCAGATTCCCAAGCCATCAGTTCACGTGTATTTAGAGTCCCCTTGTTCGCGTTTATATACTCACACTCAACCTGATATCGCTATTCTGTCAAGTGTAATACATTCCACACTCACGCTTACCACTTTCATTTATTTCTCAGCTACAAGCTCCCCCATTCGTGCACCCAACCGACACAACAAAAGCCATATATAGTTTTATTCTGCAGCCATTCTTTTATAGTAGGTGAACAAGAGTTACAACATAAATGTGGAGCGGACAGCATAAATAAATTATGCCAATGGGCAGTCTTAATAACAGTTTCTGTGACAAATATGACAAACATTATTCACTGTGTTCACACTATTGCGCGCCATTTGGGTTTACCGCATTTACACTTCAAAATCTCTCCAAAACAATAAGTTCTTAGAAGAAAACTACATTAGTCACACTGTCAGGCCAACAGAAATTGCGTTGATAGCCTGTGGAACGTTTGGTTTTGTCAGTTTTGCAGGTGTGCCAACTTCCCAAAAGCTGAATTTCCCATCATTGTAAAAATTGAGCTTATAAATATAGCAAATGGGCAATTTTCGTGGTTATTCTTGAACTCAGCAGGCGAAAATACGTAAGAATTGGTTATTACTCAGCCCGAAACGATTTCTACTTTGTTCGGTGATATCAGAGCAAAAGTAGAAGCAGACCACCCATAAAGACATCTCTTGACATTATTGTGACACGTACAGGTTCGTGGTCGGGGAAGAACGTGCGTACACGTGTTGACACTCCACTAAACTTGGTCGTCCGGGGCGGTAGACAGCCTTCGATGCCAACTCGGACAAAAAACACATGGCCGCCATGTGACCCAGAACTACAAATCATCTTCCGTAACGAGCTACGAAAGAGCTAATGGACCCCCTTTTCCCTCTAATAACAATATTATTGCTGCCCGCGTTTTGCTCGTCTGCCAATTATGGAGGATTTAAGGCGTGAAACCGGAGATGGCTTTCTCATGAGCAATGCTCTCCTCTCCTGGAAACTGAGCTCTCGAGCCTTTGTGATTAGTGTTGTTATTTGACTAATGACTTGTGACCTTCCTATTGCCGTGTTCGGTGTCGGAAGTAGAGCACGAAGTTTTCACGTTTAAAGGCGATTTTATCGAGCACCTTTTTGTTCAAAATCGTGCCCACGACATTTCGTTTCGTTTAAAAAGTTGAAAGGTAAGACAACTGCTTTTTCACAGAGGGAAACGGTCACTTGTTCATTATTTGATGGTATATCTGAAGTCGGTTGAGCAAGAAGGGTTCCGCGCCCAAGAACGAATAGATTAGCCATGAATATTCTGCGGCGTGCTTGGGAGAAGGAGTAGTGAAGACTAACCGAAGTACTCACTCCTGTCTTTTTCTGTTAATCCATTTCAGGGCATTTGTAAAGAAATTCCAGGTACATCCACCGTATACTAGATAACGTTTGGTGAATGGGAACCGCCGAGTTCAAAATCAGTAGAAGACAGATTGTATAACCTGATCTTTTTAATACCAGCGCAATACGATAGCGAAAAGTACCAAATTCCTTCTGTAGAGCTGGTGTTCACTGTTGCGACGTCTCCGATGCGTCCCCATTCTCGTACAATCTGCTAGATATCGTTGAGGTCCATCGCTGCAACCTCATCTGGCCGCAGCTGAGCACACGGTACATGCTGTGCTGACTCCTGCTCCGCCTTGCAGAATCTGCAACTCTGTACCTCTGACTTACCGATATTGGCCAGCTGGTACCGTAGTGAACACCTGTAAACCATCTTTATAATTTCTCTTACCATACAGTCAACTTCTCTGGATTGCTCTCTGGAGAGTCGAATAAACCACCTGAACTGCCTTTGTCCAGAGATATTGCACCAATAAGCAGCCAAGTACTCCTCTCCCCACTTGCCAAATTCCCTGATCAAGTGGTCTTGTCCCACCAGGAGAAGCCCAGATCCCTCTCTAGCCAGTTTTTCGGCCTCCTCAATCCCTCCTACTCCTGTTTGACCTGGCACCCAACTCAGTGCTAATGAGATTTCCTTTTCCACGGTCTTCAGGCCAGTCAGGCATTCCCAAACCAGCCCTGCCGAAATGGTGTAGAAAGCCAGGGCCTTAAGTGCGGCCTGACAGTTTCAGTGGCTGCTTGGAAAACTGTTGCCAGCACATTCTGGATCCTAGCCCCATAAAATTCAGCAACTGCCAGTCTCACTGTGTAATATACCATGGTCCCAAACCTCAAAAACTGGGACCACCCTCTTCCCATCAGGATCTTTCATGGATTCTTACCTTGAAGGGGTGTCTGAAATTATAGTTATCCATACCGAGTTTTTGACATGCTGAGAGGAGTGGTCTCCCCTCCACACACACCCTGATCGGACGGTCCTTATACCCTGCTTGACAAGACTCAGTCCCAGCACATAAGCAGTCCGTTCTCTCCATATGAATGTGTGGGGAGTGCAAGACCCAGAGAACCTCTGGTTCAATTCTGGGGACGGTGTACGCGCAACCCGTCACAGCTACATAGTCCCTGTGCTGCAGTCTGAAGTCTCTTCAGAATTCGAAAAACACTATTGGGGAAAATCGTCTGTGTGTGTATCCATGAATGATTTTTTAGGGAAAACAGCTGTACCAAATCAGCTCAAACTTGACATCTAGCCCGCAGGTCACCATGGGACGCCAAAAAACGGTATGAGCAGAACCTGCCCAAAACTAACTGTACTAATCAAAACCTAAAATTTTTTTTTTCTCCTAAACGATTTCGATCAAATAATTTATGTAGACAGCTCCTAATGAGATGAAAATACCATGAAACCCTCATCCGTAGGAACGAACGAGCAGCACAATAAATTGCCGAACATTTCGATGAAAACCGAGTTTAGCTGAATTTTTTCCTTATTAACTTCTCTCAAATGTTACTAGGTTCTGCAAAAAAAATCGGGTAGTACTCTAATCAATTACCTATACGATGAGTTTTTAATAACGCTCATAAAATATACAGGGGCCACTTCATAAATTCCGGAATTGCAACCACCGCCGTTTCCCTTACTACCATTTTTGAACGTTTTTACCCAATAACTCTAGCAAAGTGATTTAAAAAATCTGGTATACACGCTCATCGATTTTCTATGCACCTATTGGTCAACAATGGTCGGGGCATGAGTACGAGCAGCACAATAAATTCCGGATGTGTAAGCGCTACCGCTTTCTGCCGCCGTGAAGTGATGTTTCAAATGAACTGAGTGAAGAATCGACTGAGTTAACGCAATTGAATTGACGTGGAGCTAAGGAAAGTTGTGTGATGCGGCGCACCTGATATCTATATAACTCGTCGAATGAGGCTGTTCTGGCCTAATTAACACAAATCATTCATATTTTACGAGTGTCATCTGTCTTTGTTGGATTATTTGTTCCCCTGTGTGTCTTGAGGTTCGAACGCGGCACAAAAATCTTGTCAAAGGAATTCCCTTCCTCACGTCTAAGTTGAGCAGGAAACTAACCAACAACTACAATCCATCTTCTCGCCTAAGTACGAATTTTCTCACGTCTATAGCTGTTGCCTTCTGAGGTAGCTCCCGGTTTTTGTTATCGTTTTTGTCCCCCTCCCACTCCCTTTGAGTAATTGAACAAGTTCATTTACGTTGGTTTAATGGTCGCCATTATAAGCCCGAAGATACGTGTAAACATAAAGGCTAAACGAACCGAATCCAATTCCGTAAAAAGCCCGTAATTAACATCAAGGAAACATTACGGCATCTGAAACAGATTTACGGAGGGATCGTTTTATTGTTGGGGGGCTGTTTTCAGGCGGTTATTAAACAAAAGAGGAGTTTGACTTAATTGTTCGTTGGAAATAGCGCTTTGGCGAAGGAGAAACACTGCTTTCAAAGCAATTTACTAATGCACTCGATCCCTTTTTCTGATAACTCGAGGGTCTTAACATTACGAAGAAGGCTTTCGACGTGCCGACCGGGTGGTCTGTTTGAGGTCACTTGACCGCACTTTGAGATGACGAGTAGTTAGGCTTTGAATTGAATTGAACTTCTCACGTATGCGATAGTATGGTTGATATATTAGGGCCCAAAACGTCGACTCATTAATTGAAAGTTGCTGACCATTTTTTTTAATTTCCCTCGGTATTTGGCGAAAAAACAATTCTCCGCTTTCAGTTGAGTATCGACTTTGAAAATGGCGGCTCAACAAAAATGCCAAAATTTGTCAAAACTCGACTTATTAGTTGATCGTCTCGTTTACCGCGCGAAAACGTTTGTCACTTCTGGATCAACGTCAGCAGAGCAGATTCCAATTTGTCAAATTTTGAATCAATTTCAACTTATTAATTGACATAGGACATTTACTAGTTTTACAACTTCTTCAACTCAACTCCCTACGCCTAACTTTTAAGGGTACATTTCACGGGTAAGCTTCCAAAAGGTACTTCGGAGATGCAACTTTATTAAGTCGTTGTTTTAATCGTAAACGTTGGAGGATTAATGTTTCGTATCACCGCGTTAATCACGCTTCGAATTTCAGAGCGTTGGGTTAGTGCATTGTCAAGGAATGCAGAGAACGCAGTACAAAGAACGTCTGAATTGATTCGTTACTCAAGACAACCAGGAGGGGGTTTTATCGTAAAGAATGTCGATGGAAGGACTAGAGGGACGGATCCCATGTGACACTGGGATGCTTCGAAAATAAATCTTTCGCGCCTGTAGGCCTTCTTTTACGGGCAACTGAAACTCGCCCCCACGACAAAAACAGCTTCAGAAATCACCTCTTAATTAAATCACATAAATAATTAATTTGTTTGAACTGGGCTCCCACATGGGAGTATTTAATTGGTTTGGTTCCGAGAAGAGCTAATGAAGCTATCAGATCGGGTAGCGTGTGTGTCCAAGCGGTAATTGGAATATATAAGTACGATCTAGGCCTTCGAGAAAAGGGGAAGGCGGGGCGGGTAAGGGCCGAATGGTGAAAGAGAACACCGAGAGGGTTCATTAGCTCGGTGGAAAGGGAAGGAGGATTAGGTTGGGTTACAAGCCACCAGGTTACACTGACAATTACCGAGCTCCAGCCGCTACCTTCTTCTTGCTTTCTGCTTCTATCAGATTTGTTGCTGGGATAATTTATCGAGAGGAAACATTCATCGTGTTTGAAAAGGCAAAAGAGAGGTCCCTCCCCACTTCCCAGTTAGTGGTCACACTTGTTTCAAGCACCGATGCCCTCGCGACACGCAAACCTTTTGCTCGGACTACTGGATTTCGCCATTGAAGCCAAGAAACTTCGCGATAACAATTGCCTGTTTGATGCGAACGTTTGATATAGCAAAAAGTGACCTCAGGGACCACTGAGCTACTAGTAGTGAAGGCAATTATGAACCGCGATATTTACAACTGCATCGCTACTAGGTAACGGCTCAAATTCACTCAGGAAAGAGTACAACAGTCAAAACTAGAAAAAGACAAAATTTGTGTGACCGTAAAACAGATCTGCAATTCTCATCGTTAAGAGAATATTGCTGGAGCCACCAACAAATTTGGATTCGACCAATTCAGGCTGGGTAAGCTGCCTACGATGCCTGTTCTTCCGTTCCCCGAATTTTGACTGACTCATGAGCATATTCGAGAAAAATGCGAAAAACGTTCGTTTTCGAGGAATCCCTCCCCCCTCACGTCAATAAAACGGCTCACCTAATTTTTTCTTTTTCGATCGATTCGCTCAATCGGTTCAGGCGGTCTCTCCCAATTTGAACTCCGGACATACACATACCACGTGCAGAAGTTAGGTTTTGGTTTATTATTCACAATGAACAATATACGAATGTTTTCGGTCAACCTTGAACTTTACAACGCCACCCTCACCCACCCCCCCAACCCCCTCAAAATTTGATACTTTACGTTTTAAGGCACCGTGACTCCAAATCTTCGATGTCCGTCCTCTGTCGTCCCCTGTTGTTCACCGTCCACAATCCGGACTGTTAAGTGCACGAAAAGCCGAGAGTTGAAGATCGTATATGAAAGGAACGCGGTGAGCGTATTGGTAGTATGAGTGGAGAATAGATATAGGAGAGTGTGTGAGTGGGCCCAGAGAGACGAGTGTGACTTTCGCGAGAGTTTTTAGCTGAATGAATTTTGGGAGAAGCTGTCTCTTGTGGGGAGTAATCCGAAATTGAGGTGAGGGAAAATAAAGAAAGGAAAACCCGACTTCAGGGAAATCCGTTGCTGTTAGAAATAACTGCAGCGGTGGAATTTCCACAGGTACGAGGGTGTAAGAGGAGACAATAACTTTGTCATTAAGGGACAGGGAGAGCCGTTAAGGCAGGCGCGGGGAACTCCGAGGTCAAAATACTAGGACTGATTTGCCTTGAGTCAAACACAGACCGTTTTACGCCCTTAAAATAATGTACCGTTTCCTAATTGTTCGTTTTTTTATAGCAACTGGCTTAACTCTGAAAGACAATAACAACATACAACTTACACTTAAACTGTATAAACTTTATGTACAACGCCTTTAAAATTCCTCCTAATAGTCCTCTTTCTATCAATCGAATGTTCTTGGGCACACAAGTCATTCAGTTTCCAGCTTTCAGACGGAAATCCCGACACGACAACGGACACCATCTTTTTCAATTGTTACTCGCGCCTCCATCGTCCATCCCTAACAACCTCATCACAACTTCTATTGCTTGGCTTCGACGCAACAAAAATCCCATTTCGTATTTCGTTGTGCTCGCCTGTACGGTATCATTTTGTAGGTATAGATGCTGATTCGAATGGAACAAGTATCAGAGGTGTACGACTGCCACTACACCGAAAACGGTGAAATCGCAGTAATTAGTGAGCCCAAGTCCACTAATTGAGAGCCGAAGTTATCGTTTCATCGTCTCTTTCCAACCACCATTCAGGCTGACTCGTCACGTGTTGCCTACAGGCGCACACAGGCGCCTCTAATATGTCTTTTTGCGTCGTTCCGTTGTAGTCAGGTCATGTTTTGTATCGTTTACTGGTATTTTTTGATGCCGCATTGAATGGGAAGGGTCTCAGGGATGTGATACAAAGTCGAGCTGTGTGAAAGAATAATGAACGGTGCAATAATTTGCAGCGTAAAAAAAATAGAACTTAAACGATACAATTACATTACATAACAACGGGCTTTGTTTGTTTTCGATTTAGTAAGCGTTTCTTCTACGTTTTTAGTTTCTGTTATTTCCCAGCCCGTTAAGGAAGTGATTAGTTCTGAGAAATACCAAGTGTTTTGTGGACTGGACCCCGACCACAGCTCGGCTAAGAGCTTTTTTGGCGCGGTTTTGCTTCGTACACAAATCTGAAACCTATCGTAAACTACGCCAACTCGCCGAAGAACTGGCACCCCTAAAATCACCCTAATATGACTTCACACTGGAAAAATAATGAAAAACCGCATATTGTGGGTCTATCTATGCCAAATCGTGTAATCTTAATTCCTTTCCATAACCGCTGTTGCGTCGAAGATAAGATATGAAAGTGAGTTGCAATAATGGAATTGCCATGTGCGTCATGTGTCTTGATTTTAGTAAGTTGATTGTCACTGTAGATGAGAAGAGGGTGAATTAGTTCTGTTGAGATCTTCGTCCAAAAGTGAGAGCTGGTTGAATGAGGAGCCTCGGAAGGAGGGCCATTCAAAAACTCAGAATCGAATTTACGCGAAAATAAATGAATTATAGTGCGGTGGTACGGCAGCGGGTTGTGGAAAGGGGGGACGGAAATAGAGAGGGAGTTCTCGGTGATTAACAGCTGACGCGAAGGTTTGACACTCGGGCGAGCGGAGCTCCCCAGTTAATGAGCCTATTATAAATAGGATGACTCCGAAGTGGAAGAGAAAGGATGTTTGTGTAGCTCTTGGCATTGGTTACACGAAACGAGACGGAGAGATGTAGCTGGCGGTGGAGGGAAGCAACTATACGACTAATGTTAAGAGGGCGGAGGAAGATGAGGTTGAAGACGAAGTGGTGCCCCACTCTTCGCCATACCATACCCTGCAACACTCTCCGAGACTAATGTCACCTTAATAGCTCTGCCGACTCCCGTCTACCAGCGTTTAGTTGATCGATTAACACCTCACGCCCTCTGACGGGTGTCTCAATAATAAACGCGGGAGCGGCTCGAAATAAAACGGCAGAAATACGCACCGCTGGGCCATCACCTTCCACGCGAACCCATCGCTTCAATGAACGTGGATCAGTGCCCCTGAAAATCCTTCATCTTGCATTCCTCTTGAGCTACTTGGAAGAGACTCTCAGCTCGACACGAGCCCATGACACTTGTCAGTGCTGTTTATTGGAATATTCATTCCCTAGCCAACCTTTAACGGTAAATAGAAGTTCTTCGAAAGCCCATTTACCTATGACTGTTTTCAGGCTGATTTTATTTGGTTGGGATCGGTCAACCAAACATCGGTCTGACAATAATAAAGTGTACTCCAACTTCATGAATTGGGCAAGTGTTCTGCAGCATTTGTCCATACTTGGCTCCAAAGAATTCACGCCGTGTGTATCAAACACCCGAAGAGTTGATGCTTTAATTTGCTGACTATCCAAATCATCGAGTGTTCCACATCCAGCTGATGGCGCTAGACAAAACAGTGGCTATGTTCTGGGGAGTGATACAAATTAAATGAAGAAGAGAAATGAAAGGGAATAACCACCGGTATAGCAGAAATGATGACTCCATAGAAGGCGTCACAGTTCTCCATGTTTAACTACGTCATGACTCAATGAAATCATACTTGGGAGATCAATGAACAGTATATTCAAATTCAGGAAACAATAACTGCAACAAAGTCAGAGAATCCTTCAGGGCTCAGTCATCGGCTTTAGCTTCCACAATTTGAAGGTTAAGGAAATTGTTCAACACAAAACGCAGAATCAGTATCGGTTTTTTGACCTCGGAATTCCCATACCTGCCTTAATGGGACTCCCTGGCCTTTAATGGCAAAGTCGTTGTTTTCCCAAAGACCTACGTTCTCAACCCCTTACTGTTACCTAAGGAAATTCTTCTTCCAAGGTTTATAACGGCAACATATTTCCCCTTGGTTTTCCCATCTTTATTTTCCCTCTCCGCAATTTCACATTCCTCTCGACAACAGACAGCTCCTCCCAAACTCATTCTCCTACGAAGTCTCGCAAAAGTCAGTCGTCTCCAGTTCTTCCAACGGACACTTGTTTCACCTCTCTTCGACATCTAACTCGAATTTCCCCTTCCTTCCCCGTACAACATGTTTCACCTGTTGCCCTCCTTGTATGTGCTTGTATACTCAACTCATATCATGTTTAAGTCACCTCTTCTTATACATCTAAGTCTCCAAATCTTGTGATATACCAACTCTTCAAATTACTGGTTCGTTCTCAACCAAAACCCGTCTCCGAGATTCATTCAGGATAGAATCCTGGTCAAAACAGACATATTGAACACACTCTGTTAGTCTGATCCATCTCAGCCGTTTCGAAAAAAAAGTTTGTTTCACTACCACCGAATGTTTAGTATAGACCGTCCTGTGTGGCCTTAAAGGAGCTAATCTCCTTCTTACCCTTTATATTGAGCCAACTTGATCACTCGTTGTCCATGCTCTTCTCACATCATTCCTGAAATACATTATTACTCGCCCACACCCATACTACTCCCTACCCACAATTACGCCCAGAATAAATTAATCCTCTCGAACATTCAGTGCCAATCTTCTTATTGCTACTTTTCGTAGCTTACTGGCCAGGACCACCATCAACGCAACAAGACATCAGAATTTCATTATTTTTTTTGTCCATTGTATCAGCGAAATCGCTTCGACGAACTGATGTAGCCTTCGTCGATGGTTTAGGAACAGTCATCTAATAAGGAAACAGACCTATAGCGAGTAATGAGCAGAGTGAGTGAGAGGACTGAAATGACACTTTTGAACGATACGTGTAGAGTGTGGAGTGGAGCATGTGAGAGACAGTTGACGCGGCACGAGTTGGTCTCTAGATAGGTAACAATGTATGGAGACGAGCGAGGAGCGAGCGAGGAGCGAGCGAGTAACTGCGCGAAAACTGAATGCAGAATACACCTAAATTGATGTGGTAAAGTGCTAGGTGGGCAGGGAAGCAAAAACCCAACAGAGTATTGGAAACTCCAAAAGGCAAAATCTGATGTCGGCAATCTTAAAGCCTTTTGTTTTGAAAGGCCCTAGTTCGAGATTCTCCTCCCTCCCCCCCCTCCCCAATGATGAGGCAGACCAGTTCACCAATTATTTCAGGCGGTAGTTCGACTTATTACAAGGTCTAGCACACCCAAGAACTGAGCAGGAGGGCAAAGGTATGTCGGGTTCGAGCAGAATCGCTGCAATGGCTGAACAAGAGGGCTAGAACGCAGAGAATAGAATAGACATTTATTGACAGAAAGGGAATGATACAAATTGAAAGCAAAACGGCACACCAACAAAACAACAAAAATCTCCCTCTGCCCACCAACCAAATAAGTTCATAAGAAGTTGTGACGGCTGGTAGAGCAGGTCTCAGCTAAAATTAGGTATTAATATAATTATGTACAAAGTAATAACTTAAAAAACCTACAAAGGAAACTCTCAATAAGTTAATACAACTACTTAATCTTCATCAAAATGTGTCTCTTAAAATGTACAAAACTGCTGAACGAATCAGGGTTGATTTTAAAAGAATAGAGGAACTGTAAAACCTTATAATATGCATTATTTTTTGTACATTCGTTATTAAGCTTAGGTAGTTTTACATTTGATGAGACAGCACAGCAAGTATGTGAGACTCTGCCCCTATGATTATGCTGAATACCAGTCTTATAGACCAGCAAGCATGATTGAAATAAAAACAATTGCTTTACGTTGAGCACATCAAAATCATTATGAAGCAGCACAGTAGGATATCGGGAACTCTTACGTAGGGCTATCCTAAGGATAATATCATGTGTAACCTGCAAGGATCCTAGTTTCATTTTACATGCACTTCCCCATACGAAGATACCATATTTTAACAAAGGAAAAACTAATCCAAAATAAATAGTTCTGAGCTGCACAGTAGACGGGAAATTTCGAGCCACCTTAAAAGCATAAAATAACTTCCTCAATTTAGATACCAAGGTATCAATATGAAAATTGAACTTCAAGGTATGGTCAAATATGAATCCTAAATATTTACATTTATCAACGTATGGTAGGCACGTACAATTACACTGTTTATAATTATGAAAACAAGAGAAGTGATGAAAAGCCACCCCAGAATGACTAGAGCTATGGCGATTAGAAAAAGAGAACCTAATTAACGAAGTTTTGTCTACATCGAGAGCCAAACAATTTATATCCACCCAGGTTTCGACAAGAAACAAATTGTAATTAATTGTATTGATTAACTCAGGAAGATCTTTCCCATAAAATAGAATTACTGTGTCATCAGCAAACCCCAACGTTGTACCATCTATTTTTAAATTAAGTAATTCATTAATATACAGTAAAAGTAAAATTGGGTATTGAGATGTATATGGTAGGTTGATGATGGGTTGACGAGTTAAGCCTATAAGACGGTGAAATGTGTTGAGCCCAATAACGAAGGGCTTGAGCATCAGGGTTGATTTATAAAGGCTATGGTACTGGACAAAGACACGATTGGAAGGCTACGCTCAAAGAGTGACGCAACGAAGTAAGCACTGGGGGTGGAGCAAAGAAAAAAACAGCAAGGTTGCTCGAGTGACAACAAGGTCGGTTCCAAATACTGGGGCAATAGGCTGAGCTCTCAGGAAGGTACAATAGGGCAAGTACATGGAGAAATGCAATACTGCTCGTTGAATCAGCATTCTGACAAAAGGCTACAGGGTTATTTCCAAAGCCGACAACGGGTTTTCCCCTTAAAACTTTTCAAAGGGTTCAGTTATGGCTCTTCATCCCTAATCACTCCTCACCTCTCACTTTACCATCTGTCGTTCGACATTTCGACACTCAGTTATTGGCGATATGAACATACTGTCGCCTCTAAGTTCTTGCGCAGTTCCTCACTCGTTCCTTGCTCTCGTGAACTTTGACTCCCTCCCTTTGGGTCACACCGCTGGTACATTACAGTACATATTTACTCTGTAATAGAAGTTTTGATGCAGTCAATGTCTTCTGTATTGGCCTCCATATTTCGTATGCATTGAGTAGCAAAAAATATAGAATTCCGTAATCACTCGTGCATGAGTTGGTCTTTGAATTATTATGAAATGGCCGCTGGCAAGAAAAAAGTGGGTTCTAAACGGTTGCATTGGAAGCTGAGTGTGGAGAGTATGTGTCGTCATGGAGCATAGATAGGGAATAGTTTCGGGAACTGAATAAGTAAAGTTGTCTCATTGTCAGAAGTTGTCATCATTTAAGGCAGCAGTTGGTATCGTTATGCGAAAACGCCTTCAGCCAACGTCGGTCTCATTTGGATTGTGTTGGTTGGAAACCCCCATTCGAAAGGAGCTGAAGGCCTTGAATCGAAGGGGCACAACCGATTGATTAACGGCTCTTTAATATTTCACTGTGATAAGGACAAATCCGGCACTCGCTCGTTTCTAAAGGAAGACGGAAGAGAAGCTTATTAGGAAGTAAATGAAAGCAGCAATGACGAGGAAAACTAATTACTGATACCAACTCGGGGAAATTCAAAGGAAGCCATATTTTACGGGTTGAGCCCGCAATTCTCTCGTTTGAAGATACGGCAGTTGAATCCTATCTAACAATCGGAGCTCCGCTATCAACACAGGGCTAATTAGAGTAATGAATTACGAGTTCTCCCACTCCAGAGCGCTGATCTGTAGGAGCGGGGAGCAAAGCTGCAGGCCCCAGGGTTTTCAATTAAACCTCTTTGCATCGTGTCACTTATTCCGGGTCACCTGTCACTTGAGAGAGGCTAAACGACGGATCGTCTGATGATGGTATCATCGCCTTTCGATCAATATCGTGTCACTGCTTAGCGGCGGAGGACCTAACGTATTTCCGAACGAACAACTTCAACGGGCAAAAGTGCAAAAAATAAATAAGGGAAGGTTTGGCGAGAATTCAACATTACAACGCTCGTTTGAGCTGCCTTCTATGAGGTAATAAGATTATCGTGGGCGCATTCGTTCAAAACCGGTCTAAAACTATAGCTACCATAGTGATCGAAACAGCTAATTTTTTTAAACTGCTTTAGCGATTACGATACATTTTTTGTTTGGACAGCTCCGAATAACGTGACAGTACCATACAGTTTTCAGTAGCGGGGAAATGGGGAAAGCAGCACAATAAACTGCTTTCGATGAATAATTGAACGTGCAATGGAAGTCCTTTTGCATATCTCACCTCTTCACGTACACATTCAGAGGACTGCACACCTGGGAGCGGTAAGGCTTTTGCAGACAGGAAATGTTTCCACCAGGACTAAGGCAATCCTCCAAGGAACGATTAGACAGTTCAAGGTTGAAGAGGCAGCAGTCCTTGCTACTGACGTAATGCCAGAGTGGAAGAACCTTCAGCTGCTACTCAGTGTTAGCGTCCTCACACTGGGACAATTGGAGAGAGGGTCGTCCCAGACTGAGGTGGGGGCTCTACAGTGGTATACTGACGGTTTCGTAATGGGAGCCAGAGTTGAACTGGGCATTGTAGGGTCCAACTACAGTCTTGCTGAGTCGCTGGGAGAGTACGCCACGATATTTCAAGCGGAAAGGGCTCAAGAGCAAGCGGATCTACATATTCTCGGACAGCCAGGCCGTCATTAAGGCTAATGTAGCATACACCTTCACGTCCAGGCTGGTGTGGGAGTGTCTTCAAACGCTCAAGCGGCTCAGTGACCATAATAATCTGAGAGTTCTGATTACTAAAGTTAACGTACCTGTTAGGTGAGTCCGTCTCCTCTGGCTTGTGAGTTACTGTGGGCAAGCGCTTTCGATGTAAAGACATCAAGTTCTGATTAGCTTCCTCACCCGACACTGCCCACTTAGGTATCACCTCAATAAGATGGGCATCTCAGAGGTGGTGGAGTGCAGATTGTGCGGAGAGGGGGACGAAACTACAGAGCACATCCTATGTGACTGCCCTGCCTTGGTAGCCCAACGCGTTGAATACTTTTCTCAAGGGCTCATTAAAACCCAAATCGTCGCGGAGTCTGCGACAAAGGCTGTATGGCGTCTTCTGTTAAGGAAAGGACAGTGCCACAATAGTTCCACGTGTTGCCGCAGGGACAAAGCGACTTTGTCCTGCATGCCCTCGGGGAAAAAAGACAAAAAAACGTTACGATAAATTTGTTTGTATGAACGGCTCCAAATAACGCGACAGTACCATTAAGTTCTCAGTAGCGGGGAAATGGGGAAAGCAGCACAATAAAATTCCGTACAAAAACGTTTTTAAAGTAGCTTTTTCCTTATAACTCTCGCTCATAGGTTATCAGCATTTTCAGTAAAATCAGTGTGTTGGACCAAAAACAGCATCGCTTCCATAAGGCAGTTCCAATGTTGAATTGTCTGGGCTAGCAAAGTCACAATCAAAATAGAGTATTGGCCCAACCAGGACTCAAATCCAGGACTCTAACCTCCACCGGTTCACTTATTACCATTTCTCACAGTTTATACCCGATAATTCCAAGACAGTAAACACAATCCTTCTCTAAAAAAATTCCATCGCCTACGCACTAATGATTCAATGTTGGTCGTAGCAGAAGTAGAAGCAACTCAGTAAATTCCTGAACAGTAAGAAAAGAGATTTGAATTAGTTGCTGGAGTGATCGTTTTTCGAAGCAAACACGAATCACTCCAACTACATCAAATAATAGTCTTCTTCAATCACCAATACGCCGATTTTTTCAAAAAACGACACGATCAGTGTCTCTTTAGACTTATGTTTCACAAATTCAGTGAATATAAATTGGGTTAGTCGCTAGAAATCGCGTGGGGCCTGAAGAATGTTGTGTGAAGCGCAGCAGCGAATATTTCCGTCCTTTTATGACGCACGGGCCAGTTTTCGTTAGGGCGTCTGTCTGTTTCTTCCCTTCCTGTATTCCTCCATCCTTCGATGAGTCTTCAGAAGTACTCCGCTGTATTCTTCTTTGATCCATTTGGTTGTGATGCCCCGGCTACGCAATATCCCTTGCCGTTTCGTACAGAACGACGTCCTCAGGGGTCCGTTTCAGGTTTCCAAGCACGAATATTAGGCCAAATACGATGCGGAAGATGTTCGGATCAAAAATCTTTAATGATCCAACTTCGGTGTTTTTGAGAATTCAGGGTCCTGCGCAATAACAAAAACCCTGCAAATTATTACACAATGGTTTATTATTCTCATGAACAGCTTGACCTAGTATTAGTGCTCCCCCATCCCATTCAATTCAGCATCGAATACTAGTAAACCATACGAAACATGTCCTGGCTACAACGGAACTACGGAAACAAAACGTCTGATGATTTAGTCGCGTCGGGTCGGGGAAAGCGAACCCGTTGCGAGGCGAAAGGGGAGTTGAGCCGCCCGCCCGGCAGCGCTGGGAGGCGAGGACGAGGCCGGTTGTTTTTTATTGAGACGGGAGGGAGGGAGAGACGCTGTAGTTCCCGCGTTGTACTGCGTTTCGTTAATTTTTTTAACCATTTTTTGCCCATTACAACCACGGGCTTCGTTCGATCGGATTGCAGAGATGGCGGGCACAACTAGATACCAAATCGGATTTTTGTGCGAAAGAACGAATTTTTTAGACCACGTTAAAGGCACAAAACGGACCGGACGGCGGATGACAGACAGGGGACGGCGGATGACGGACGGGGGACGGCGGACGGACATTGCAAATTGGAATCTCCAAGTCTTGAAACGTAAAGTATCAAAATTTGAGGGGGGGTTGTAAAAAATTTTTCGTGACCGAAAACATAGGGTTATTATTCTGAATAAATAATAAACCAAAAATCGGTCTCGGAGGAGTTGTGTGTAGCTCTTGCTTGGCTTTTCTGGGCTGAAACACCAGACTAGTAGTAGCGTCCGTGGTCTTAACTTTTGTTTAAAAACATTTCCCAATACGCAGATTGTCTTCTCGTAGCACTAATTAAGGTTCGTTTTGGCGCTAATTAAAGCGCGGTTTTACGCTTTGAAGAGACATAGTTCATCAACAAAGGATAAATGCAAAATACAAGGAAGAACGAGAAAGTTTTGTCGTAAAACCTGCAAACTCTGTGCCCTGGAAATTGAGATAGAACTATTTACTACGTCGATACGACAATTAATTGGACAAATCTCGTCCCGAAGGTTCTCGGTCGTAAACGTTGTATTTATAACTTCTCGACTTCTGGCGCAGCTTTTGTCGTCAAGTCGATCATTAGAGCTAAGCGAGCCGAGCAGAGGAAGAAGGAAATATGGTGTCGGGTACCGTGCAACTTTATCTCTTACGGTCCATTTCCCCCAGACAGAGCCTTCAACCGGCTCGTACCACGAAACCGCCGTCCCTTTTACTCAAAATCCGAAAATTTCGTATTACACAGATGAAGTGGAACGTCACATAGAAAGGGTAGGGTGGTGGGAACTAAAGAAAATCTTGGAGGTTCTCAAAATCATCTTAAAACACCCTTCAGGAAGCGATTTCTGGGAGCTTCAATCGGAGATTGTTCTCTCAGTTTGGTTCTAGAAGGATTTCGTCATTTCTGGAAATAGTGAGTAGCGGATGGGCAGTTTTTTATCCTGCATTTCGTCTAGGGGAAGGGGGGGGGTCTATGAACTTTTATAATAAATGCAGAACTGAACAATCTATCACAGAAGTAGTTGATAACAGTTGTACAAAACTTGGGTCCACTAGGTGACGTGAAAACTACGAACCACAAATAGAATCAACTTTTTTCAACCCCAGATACAAATATCCGGTGCTACGAATCACACAACTGACATCACAGTTCATTCCACGATGTTTATTTGTCTGGCGGTTCATTTAAATCTGCATGTTCGCTCCAATACGTGAATCTGGTTAAAACAAACCAAAAAGTGGACGTAGGAGGCCTAAGAAAATCTCGGGGGAAACTGAAAATAGGGGGGTAATATGAATAATGCAATGCCAAAATAAAACTGCTTCTAGTTGACCAAAATAAACAAATCAAAACCTGAAGGAGCTCCGTTACAGTGAAGAATAGTTCACTTAAAATGAGAGAGGGGAAATGAAAACCAAAGAAACTGCGTAAAATAAAAGTCAACTGCACGATGTTCTGAAGAAAATAAATCCGACCTGGTTTGAAGTTGTGGATGACGAGGGACGATACGCGTCTGACTCGAAACCTTCGCCAGGGCACTGACCAAACGAAAACTAAAATGTTCTTTGAACGTAGATCGAACACAGAAAAGATGACTGTGATGGACTCAACCCTAAATAATTGCACGATTTTATAGAAAAAGACGGCAAGTTGTGAAGGGACGCATCAATGCGCAGACTGTTGGCGGCGAACGCAACGCGACTGATCATACGCCCCTGGATCCAGTAAGCGACTCACTCTGGCTACAATGATGCCTGTGACTTTGTCACAGGGGAAAGGTCTTTCTCTTTTATACGTGTTCTCTCATATTTTTCTTTTGTTGCGCCGACGCTGCAGTTTTTGATAATTTAACGCGATCCACTCGTCACTTACCTACAAATGCGAATGTTAAGACACGTATCACGGGGCCAGCAGTGATAGTGAATTGGCCGCACGCTGTACTCAGGCAACAGCTGGAGCGAGTAATGCAAAGGGTGAGGGAGCGAATGGGCAGTCCCTTGTGTGGCAAACGTATCGTATCGGCGTATCGCCCTGGTGACGACGGACGAAGAATGGAGACTCTGTGGAGACCGCAGCGCTGCAAGGGAAGCAGTTCGATATTTGGGTGTAGTGGTGGATACCAAGTTGTAGTTCGGTTTCCACATTCAGCAAGCAGCAGATAAAGCTGCCACAGGCTCAACGGCACTTTTTCGCTCACTGGAAAACGCGCCAGAGGTCCGCCAGCAACCAGAGGGCGGGTGCTTATGAGCGTAGTACACCCTATTCTCTTACGAGCGCACCATCTGTCCAGGTGCTCTCATTAGGTCAAATAGCACACGTTGTACCCTGCCACGAATGAGTATAGGAGGATGTCTTAGGACGTAGAACCCTGCCGTGCCCAGTCTCCAAGGAAGATAGTGCACCACCAGGCGAAATAGGAGCTGAAACTACCCGGCAGCCATGTCCTTCCCTGTGGGCATCCCGAGCAGTTTCCTAGCAACATGTGCACTTTCTTTTGTTTAGGACTTAGGAGGGAGGAACTGTTTAGCACGTTGCATCAGGTTGACCCTCACGCCCCTCTGCAATGGCAGCTTTTCTCTTCACCCTCATGAGAATTTTGCAGCGTGCCGCCATTCCTACACTGCGCAACAGCGTAGGAGGTTCAGTCTTTCCCCCGTGTCTTCATTCTTGATCCTTGTGAGGCACTGTTCCAGGATCAGCAACCTTCATCCTCTTCTGGCTGAGTACTGCTCTGGCAAATTGAGCAATGCACCTTCAGTTTTCCTCTGAATCCAGCATGGAGTGGACGAATGCCTCTGGCGTGAGCTGACCAACTGTGTCTGCGGCTGTGCACTGCCAGCCTGCCCACCTCTGACACGTGAAAATGACACCATCCGCCATTACTGTCCCGAGGCTTTACAATTCGATTAAAGTAAGCTCTATATGGTTCAAGTCCGGTAAAGAACAGAGTGAAGTACAAAACCACCTTACGTCGCTCAAGCCATGGACAGAGTGCTGGGATCAGCCACGTGGTTCATCACCCTACCTTGCCACCTTCCAAAGATCACAGCCCTTGTTCTTATCTTCTGGTGGCCGTGCTCTGGTTACCCTCTTGACCGGTACGGCTCCTCCCCTGCACCACTGCCATTTGCTTCCTGCGATAGGCAATCAGCCCACACTTCCGCTATAGACGAGCCAAGTTTATAATTCAATTGCACAAACATCCTACAAACGAAACAAATGACGCAGACTGCTTTGAAATTCATGATCATGTCGCTGATTCATTGATTTACAAGCCATTAAATGACGAGAAGTAATGAAAGCGGAGAATACTCTGTTTGTCGTCCACCTGGACGTTCGCCCAGCTCTTGAACATGAAAAACGCCGCCGATCAATTATTATTATTTGCGATCGCGCCCTGGCGGATGTCTCGCGACTACCATTCGACGTCTTCTCCCTCCATCCCCGGGCGATCCAATCAAATCGCTACGTTAGGCCGTTGAAGTAAATTGGCACTAAGCCAACATGAAGCAGATGAATTTTCATAACGATATCGTCTTTTAGTGAACTCTTTCAAGTTCCTCTAAATGGCATTCAGAGCCCCTTCTTCCTCCGACTCGGCTCTTTTTCCCCTTTTCTAACTTCTACTAATTGCTTGTTATCTTAGTCTTTATTTTCAATGAATTCCTTTGACCACAGCGCTCGTTATTACAGGATTTAAGTTCCATATTCCGGATTTTTTTCTCCCCCCCTCACCTCTTCCGCGCCTTTTGTCAAAAGAGCTTTAGCCATTACGGTAATCTCTTGAAGGAAATTCTACTGCTTAGAGCGAGAAACTCATTTTTCCTCCCTCTTGGAAACGACGAGAGCCAATTAGGTACGTTGCGTTGACATTACAGAACGAAGGCTTAAAAGGTAAAACATTTTTGCAAATTGTCGGTTTTGAAAACAACGACTTCAAAGAGTTTCGCAAGGGCTTTATCTAGCAAAACGTTCTTATACATATCAGGTGCGCCGCGTCATATAACTTTCCTTAGCTCTATGTAAATTCACAGGTTTTCGTGGCTTTTGCTACTAATTCAATTCAATTATCTCTCAGTTCGTCAGAACTAGGTAAAACACCACTTCACGGCGGTGGCGCTTACAGTTTCGGAACTTGTTGTGCCGCTCTCTTCATTTTCCTACGGATTTCCTACCGTTTCAGATCCATCATTCTCCATTTTGAACTCGATTGTCCTCGTTTTTCGATGGCGCGCTGTTAGCGCGGAGAAACTTGTCCTCCTGTGCATTTTGACTGACGGTCTGACTAGATCGTCGGCATAGAATCCAGAGAACCCATCCTCGGATTCGGATAAGGGCAAAATGCAAAATGCGTTGTAAAGGAACACTTCCCTGAGGGTCTCCCACTATTATAGTTTCAGTGAGAAAAAGTTGCAGAAATTCGGGAGAATTGATCAATCCGCTCGATTCGTCGACAGGTACTCGACCATTACCGACAGTCCAGATTAATCTTCAGCTTTTGTGTCGTTCAGCAACGCTACCTTCATTTTTTTTTGTTAGCTGAAGTCTCTTCGCGTGTCACCATTGATATGATTTGAGGTAGCGGTCGATCTTGGAGTTACTGGTAGTGTTTTGCCGAAGTCGACGGGGCAGTAAAATCATTCCACCTCCAAAACATCTCGAGTCATTCCGAAGATCTTTCAATGTTCGGTTAAGGTTCGGCTTTCAATGCACGTTTATCAAAATCAAAGCCAGTATTACTGATTTATAAGTACTTTTATTAGATTAAGCATAGTACGTTATTCTTCTACATAAAAAAAATGTCGTGATTCGGGTGTTTCACCACTAAGCACTGTGGCTCAGGGGACGGAGTCAATAACGCGACCTTTGCCTTTAAGGCAGCATAATCCTCGCATTTCTACGGGAAACTTCAAATTAATGAATGGTACACCGACAACATGCTAACCCTTAACACGAGCAAAACGAAGTACATGGTTGTGTCCAGTATAAAAAATAAGGAACCTCTCTCGGGAATGAGAATCACTATCCATGACGACGGGCAGAGATGCAATGGGTCCTGCTTGTGTATGCCTATAGAACGAGTGAGCCAGCACAAATACCTGGGTATGATCATGGATGAAGAGTTGAGCTGGCAACCGCACACTGACTTCCTCTACAACAAACTTAAAAAATTCACTAGGATATTCTTTCGGATTCGCGGTGTGATGGACATTCGGACTCTTAAAATTATTTACCTGGCTCTCGTTCAGTCGATTCTCCAATATGGCATCATTGTATGGGGCGGCGCACTGGAGGCATACCTGGAGAAACTGAATGTTCTACAGCGATCGATCCTCAAAATTATTCACCACGAACCCCGCCATTTCCCCACCCAACAGCTTTTCGACTCAGCGCAAGTATTGAGCATTAAGCAACTCCTTGCAAAAAACATTCTTCTTCTCTACCACAAACATCCGCATCTAATCGTCCCGCAGCCCCATGGATATGAAACCAGATTTCAAGTACTTGGCAACGTAGTCAACCCAAAACACCGTATTTCATTGACAACGCGGAGTACGCTCTACATGATGAATCTACTCCACAAACAATTACCACCAGAAATGAGAGATCCATCGAAATATAAACGTTGCTTGTATAAAAAGAAAATGTTGTCTTGGCTGATCGTGAGTGGTCCTGAGGTTATTTTGAGTTTTAGAAGTGTGTACACTCAGTGATACCTGGTGCAGCTTCGGTTGATATTCCTTATCAATTTCATTATTTTGTCATACCGACCATGTCATTCGCAGGAGAAGTTATCATGCTGGTCCCTACATACTACTACTATAAATTGTAAATTACAACTACTATAAATTACTTAAGTAAGTCCTACATATCAACGTTCAGCGACTCTTGCCCAACAATACAGGCTCTGCCTACCGTTGGGCAATATTATTCTAGGAAGAAGAATTGTGATTGTTTGATTGTTTATTTTTTATTTTGAATTATACGTTACTCTCTCTCTCTCTCTCTCTCTCTCTCTCTCTCTCTCTCTCTCTCTCTCTCTCTCTCTCTCTCTCTCTCTCTCTCTCTCTCTCTCTCTCTCTCTCTCTCTCTTCTCTCTCTCTCTCTCTCTCTCTCTCTCTCTCTCTCTATCTCTATCTATCTATCTATCTATCTATCTATCTATCTATCTATCTATCTATCTATCTCTCTCTCTCCCTCTCTCTCTCTCTTACTCGCAAAAAACAGTATCCTAGCTCCTCATAAATTTTCAACCAAATCGGTTCATGTATAAGTTACGTTCGATCGGGTGGTGTTGAACTTTTTAGAAAGATTTGAAACTTTTATTTACGCAAAACACAAGATGCAATGAGACAGTGCTGAACAAAACCGAAAGGCCCTGGCTTTAACACTCCTAATTAAGTAGTCGCAGATGTACAGTGAGCAGTAGCGCCTGAAGGGCGCCTAATCGGCAGGTTAGGGATCCATAAATTATATACGTCTAGCAAAACTTCACAAACTCAAACGAATTTGAGGTTGTAAGTTAATATCTCGGATGTAGCGGTTGTGAATGTACTTACAGTAGTATAGTGAGGTTTGAAGCCTCGAAGGGTGTGTTCTGAACTGAAGTTGCGTGTTGAGTGGTTTCCAGTATTCTTGTCCCATCTCAAAACTATCGATTTTGTCGGTGCTAGTAAGATTGCTACATGATTTCCGGTGAATTTCAAACCCCTGCGCGTATTGTTCCCTTTAGCGCTCAATGCGTGTGTTTTGTGAAATAATGTCAATCAGAAACTACTTCGTATGAAATCGACGCGAGAACTGCTTCTTTATGCGCGTCCGCGTTACAATTGTAGTCAGTGCGGAGAGATAACAACGTATGAACTAGCACTGTTTTCATGTTCCATGTGATCGCATTGTAGATCATTTCGGTCTTGGATGTTAATTAGCGCGTTACTGTTACTACCCCCCTTCTCGTCTTATTATTGCGCCGCCGAAGCGTTTCTCTCGCACTTAATTATGTGGATGCGATTTCCAATCGAGAGCAATTCACGTTTGAAATGTCAATCCTCGCACTAAGAGGCGGTGTATCAGAGGTAGCAGCGGCGAGAAGCGCCGAGTTGATGTCACGCCGATAGCGGCTCCTGACATTCGTAACAATGGCATCCCCTTTGTCCCCCCGACCGCCATTGTTGTCCGCCACAATGGTCAATTTCATTCAGAGCACAACTAATAATTAATTTGGTTTTGTTGTTCTGGTTACTCTCTGAGCTGTGAGATAAGGGTTATTGGAGTGAGAGATACGGCTCGCTAGGAGGGACAGATAACGTCAGTCAACGGAAAACCCGCTCTTCCAACGCCTGTCTACGGCACCTCCTTCCTATTTCAAACCCCTTTGTCCGTCGGAGCTGACATCGATATTGCTCCAAGTATAGCGGACTTTCGAGCGACAGGTGCTTAATAAAACGTTGATCAGAATCTAATTCCACAGTCCGAACCAACATCACGGTCTCCTCTTGGAAGTGATCCGCAGAAGATTTATGCGTCCCATCTACGAGAAGTCTCGTCCGATCAAAAGAATCAGTACGACAAAAATTCGAAGGATCTTCAAAAGTTCAATGCGCCATGTTCTCGGTAATAACGTTTGTGTCGTGACAACCTCGGCTGAAGGAATAGTGATGCTGGAGAGAACTTCGCCTACTAGCGTCTTTTTCTTGACTACGAAAAGCAGGGGTTTTCAGGATTAGACAGCTTGGTAGGTCACTCTAAGTGATCACTGGCCAGTTGACTTGGCCATTGAGTGTGTGGCGGACAAGTGAAGAGTGAAAAGGAGGAACCTTGAACTTCTCTGGGCCGAACTCCTTAATGACCTCTTCACTGAACAATAAGTTGCCGATATTAGATAATCCACAATCCATAATTTACAAGCGGGATGGGAATCCTCGCCGATAGTGACACGTATGAATCATAGGAAGTTTGAGTCACCACTGGAGGAGCCAATTTCTTACGAGACATGCGCAGCTCCACTTCTTTTCTCTCAAAGAATCTCCATTCTGCAGAAACCACGTACAACCACTACACCGAGCGTCGGCTATGGAAGAGCGGCCAAATCTTCTAACTTCGAATGCTGCTAAGCTGGCCCCAGAACCGTTTCGCCTAGTTTGCGAAGAAGATTATCACGAAAAAACGTAGCCTCATTTGAGCCTTTTCGAAACTCGCTACCGACGTAAGTAGTTAGATCGGATGGGAAAGCAGCCTGATAATTCTTCCTAGATGGCACGGGATTCCCCAGGATAACACACGGTTCGGTGGATGATGAGCGAGTGCAGCATCTAAATGGCTTTCGTCTAATTGGACTCTCTTATGAGTGTTAAAAAACAGTAATTTTGATAAGGAAATGGACCTGTAACGCTCCTGGCAGAATGTAGATACTAGCTGCAGTACTGATTATACAATTTTTTTACCCTAAAAAAATATTACATGAGAATTTCTAGTCGGATATATTATTACATCACAAGGAGAGCAAGTGTAGAGGTAATCGATGATATTGTCACTCATTCTTCAAGGCTAGGACCGTATGGAGAATTGTATTTCTATTAATATAGTTTCGTCCATTTGTCCAAGCTTCCAAGACAGTACTTGATTTGCGGGAGACTCCACATTTTCACACTTGGCACACTGCATAATAATAATTACTTATAAGGGGCGAGATGCAAACGGTGATGGACGTAGAAAAAAATCTTAGAGTGGCAGTTCTTGGTGTTATGGTCGGTATCGGTAGCTAATAACCTCTGCTCTGCTACCAGTTGTGAGGATTCTCCGAATCACCGGAGAAAGGGACTCACTTGAGATTGAAAATATCAAATAAAAAGTCTGTTAAAAAAGCCCAAAGTTATATTCACATTCCCAACTTTGAACAAAATAAAAATGAAAGGGAAATATTTTTGTAAAATTAACGACATCCTGTGGCCAACACACGATAAACAATTTTGTCGCGGAAACTCAAGGACGAAATTGCCGCAGTTCTGACGTCAACTAAAACGCGACTCGCATCAGCTAACTGGAGCAACAGATTCGAATACTAGTTGGATTTTTTCGCCTTTCGCATCTTTTCTTAACGTAAATACGTAATGAATGTTGCGACCATCCTTGTCCACGTAGAATCTCCTCTTTGTGAACAGAAGAGAAACCATCTTTAACATTGAAATGTGGTCGAAGACTTCGGAGAGTACATTTCGAGTGCTACTAAACTCCCCTAAACATTAGGCTAGTGTTGTACATAATTTAACAAACAGCTTATAGTAAAGTTCCCGCGGGGAAGTAGTGCAAATCCATTTAAACATAGATTGCAGATCGTATCACCACAGCCGTCAGTTACGTATGCACCTGATTATAATCCCAGTACTCACCTACATGTACTTATGATGCAGTTAGAAGTAGGTTGAAGAGAATATCAAACTGTCTCCCTCTACTGCTTAGTGGTTAGGACCCCCCCCCCCTCTCACTTGTTTCAGTTAACAAAACACAGAACTGGGCCCAAACATGAACGGACCTGTAAGCCTAACGAATAGCAGGTTAAGTTTTCGTTACTTTTTTTTTGTATAGTAGGAAGATACATTTATGATTTACGCTGATGTAAATCTGTATAGAAATAAATAACTAAATTAAAAAAGTTCTCTCTGAGAAGAGTGTAAAGTGGCATGGGGTGCAAATCATCTGTTTTGTTGAAAATTTTGTCCTAAAACCGAGTATGCAGAGCTACATTTCTCTTCGTTTTCCAGATCCTAACGGCACTAATCAGAATGACCATTATTTCTACCTTGTATTTTACTATTTCCATCATTGTGTTCAGCTCACTGTGAACATTAAGCGTTCCAGTTTATGAAAATTGAGTTCTTTAATTTTTTCCCCCCTAATTAACTCAGGTTGATCTTCGTTTTCATCGCTTCCCTGTTTTTAGATTCCAGAGGCAAAACCCTTCTAACGTTCTATGTCGTAATATGTATTTCATGTATATCGAGTCGATTATTTCAACTTGTGATATCGGCATGATATATTTCACGCGACACAAACGCCGAAGTTGTCATTGAAAGTATCGGATTTCGTTATTCATAACTTCACATCAACATGCAAATCATTCAATTCCGTTCCCGACTCTCGCCCCCAGATGTTTTACTTTCAAAACCACCGAACCCGATGTCCAGCGTGAGGATCTGGTCAACACCTGCTTCACTAACTTGTCGTATATTCCGACGTCCCCTCGTCGACGCCCAGAGGCCTGGTAGTTTGAAATTATAATACAACTCGTGTAAAGCTGGCTCAAGTAATAGGCAATTAAGGTCTAAAGGAGCGTTTTCGGGTTAATAGAGTCCCTTTAGCCCGTAATTACTCCGAGAGTAATTTATCGCAGTCTGCTTTGATTAAAACATCACGGGATTTATCACCTAATAAATCGAAAAGCGCGTAATTCGTGGGATATTTAATGAGTAAATATGAAAAGTTCAGCTCTCGCGAGCTCTTCTGTTGAGTATTATGTAAAACGATGGATTTTGTGAATCATCGTTGCCATCGCCAGCAACGTCGAGGTACTTTTTCCGATATCAATCATGTTTCTCCTTAGCTGGTTCAAAATTAATCGAATACACGAGTGTTATTGCGGGGGTGACGTGGAAAGGAGGGTCTGTTCCTGGTGGCCCTTTGACCGATTCGAAACCGTTTAGCACATTCAGCAGTAACTTGTAGCGTGCCGCGATTCCCAGACATATTCCCATACTGCCATAGATTGGGAGGTTCAGGAGCGGCCGAGGACAACTGACTCACGTTGCCAGAATAGAACTGTCTAAGCTGTTCGATCGTGATACTGCGAGTCAAAGCGTCAGAGAATTGTTGAATTGTCTTTTGTACTGAAGAATCACTAAGTCCGTTATGCAGAGTGTATTTGCGAACATACTGGGGAGCGTCTTTGATGAACCTTTGCTTGTACAGTGTAAGCTTGTAGCGTCTAAGGAACTGCTTACCGGTGGTGGTTTTGGAGATGTGTGCTGCCCAGCGTTAACTCTTCGTAAAGTTATTAATTGACGCGTGTGATGGTTGTGGGGTGTCACTACAAAAAGATGACACTTTGAACTTAAATAAAATCGCTCTGTCTGTAGTCGGATATTCATAATTGTTTTATGTTGGAAATTTTTGGGATGTTTTACTTTCAGTGTGGTGGAGTGGACTCTGTTTAGAGTGTTGTCATAATTTTGTTACTAATTACGTACGGAAGGTGTGGAAAGTAAAACCTCCATAAAAGTAGTAGTTTACTGGTGTCGTATTTACGGCTAATTAGCGCAGTCGCTAAGTCTTTGCGTGTGCAAAAACTTCCAGGGCGGTGTCCTCCAGCTTATTTCCTCTCCTGGTAAAAACTAACAATGTTCTATCAAAACGTAACTCACTCCAGTTCTCCTGATTAATTGTCGGCAAACAGCGTGGAGTCCGAATCTCTCGGAGATTGAAAGTGTAGCTCTGGCCAAGGTCCCTTCCGAGAATTAATTAATTGCCCGTTGGAAGCTGAAAGAGATGGCTTATCTGGGACTTGGCTCTGTGAGTCATTAGCATGTGAACGCCGATTAAGCGGCCGTGTGCGAGACCTTCTCTCTTCAGTAAGTCATGAACCACCAGTTTTAATAGAAGTCGCCGAGCCAATAAGCTCGGTAAATGCTACTTGAGCGGCGGATTGAAAGGGCAGCTTGTTAGTGAAGACATCATTCCGCCTACTTCCCACTCGCACCTGGAATATAAGCGACAGTTGATGATGTTCGTTGGAATTTTATTTTTCCACGTAGGATAAACCCACTAAGCTCGTTGTTTCCAAGTGGCAAAGCCAGCTCGTTGGTTGCTGTCCGCTGGCAAACACTTAATGGGAACCGAGGGGTTTACGAGGGGAGTGAGAAAAGAAATATCGAACGGCTCGAGCTCAGACGAAGAGAGAGAGAGAGAGAGAGAGAGAGAGAGAGAGAGAGAGAGAGAGAGAGAGAGAGAGAGAGAGAGAGAGAGAGAGAGACCCTGTGGTGAGGGAGAGGAGGAGCGATATTTTGCAGAGGTAATCTATGCAAAGAGCGCACTCGTTGTCTAATCCGTTCAGGCTATTGAGAGTCGAACTGGCTGCAATCTCATTCCCCGCCCACACACATGCGAGTGCAGAACTCGTCAGGTCAACTAGCGCATGAGGAGTTTTCTGGTTCTCATAGTGGCTTATATATCTGAAGCTATTCTCTTAAAACCCAGCAAGAGGCTCGAATATTAATTATGAAACCAGATGATTCATTGTAATGCCAAAACATTTTACGTTATTGTCAAGATTTTTTATGTTCTTCACTTATTTTTCTGAATGTTTGACCTTACTTGTGGCACACTGTTTCGAGTTCCTTTACGAGCAAACTCCCTAAAAACCCAGCCAGTGAGCTGTTTTTCCTCGGAACGTACTAGCTCCAGCACTCTAATGAGAATTACTTGATGCGTTTATTGTCAGAGAGTAGTCAGCAAGTGACGTACATCAAAGAAAAACCATCATCATGGCCTGCTAGATTGATTCAGTGCATAGCCGGAATTTTATTTCCAAGTCAATAACGAGGGATGTTGAGTTTTCGTATTTTTGGTTGCCAAGTAATGATTTGTACACGTCTCGCGAATCACGTTAATTCAACTTCATTAAAGTTTGCTCCTCGTTTTTATTGAACCCTAAATCATACGTAGAACTGCCGGTAAAGGGGGACTTTTGACATTGAGAGTGATTTGCTGTTTTCGTAGGACGGTGACGCCTCTAAACTTAGGCAGTTGTGCGATACTAAACCTTACCGAGATAAGGGCGCATCAACCAACGCAGCGCCGTTTAGTTTCCGCTGATCGCTCCAATTAACCCAACGGAAGGGAGAGGAAGCTATTTCCAGTCTTCTCGTGTGCGTTGTTACCCAGAGTTAACAGCGAATATTTCTGCGAATTTTAGATCGGATATTCTCGTTTTTCATGGCAAGGTCGGCAGTAATTAGCAACAGCTCGTAAATTTCTAGGAACGAAGCAATGGCAGTTGTATAATTTAGACCGGTCAACAGCTAGATGGTAACGATGCTCTCTTAGTGCAGTGGACTTTTGCAGAGCTGGATTTAGGATAATCCCAATCAGCCGGTCGGCAAACGTTGATCCCTAGTCAGACAGAACGGAAATCCACAAACACTGGCCACAGAGCAATCCCAGCGTTGTTCGTGGTTCTTCAGATTCAATTCTGAAGGCTTGCTGAGCAACTCAGCGTTAACTGGAATCAAAAGCAATCATCAATGTTTGAGCGTTTTTTACAATATTGTGGACGAACATTGGGTTGTCCTCCACCTCCTTGGATTCAATCCGCAAAGGCTCTCGGTATTAGCTTCAGAAGGAAAAGAGAGCAACCAGTTAGCGAGGTCTTTCAAACTTTTGTCTTGTTATCATCAACGGAAAATATCCGTTGTCATTTATTTTTATAAATGTCGTATGTATCATCCATACGTCGTTATAGAATACCTAGGCAATTTATACTTTTGACCTTACTACTGGCGCTCGCCAGTGAAGAAAAACTTGTCGCAATGATTGAAAGGTTAGGTGTTTCCGCAGTCAACGTACCTGTTTACGGAGTTTGTCTTCTTCCGCTGCTCTTATACTGTGTGCCATCTCTCTCGATAAAGTCGATATAATAAAGCCCAACCTCCACTTCTCCAGCTAATCCTCTTGCTGAATCTTCTTTTTCCTACTACAAACAGCTCATGACAGACAGTTTGGCTCAGGTCTGTTCAGTTAGATCCAAATTACGAAAGAAGTCACTGACATCGGCCCAAACAAAGTTCCCGAGGTCATGCTGCTTCGACCCGTTGGCTTTTACGATCGTTTGATCCTACTTCCGCTGGAATCAACCCTTTCAATAAACTTTCTTATAATATTCCATGCTCTACCAAGCACGTACTCGTATATGTAGGGCAAACAACGAGGTTTCGAGTTAAGTGAGGAAGTTCCTATTTGTGTGATTAGGATTAGAGTGCTCCTGTGATGTACGTTAACTTAGTTAGGGGTGGTGTGGTGGAGGAAGGAGGAATATCAAGTACTCTCCCCCTCTCTTCGGCATCAATATCAGGTTGGATGGCAAAGGGGGGGGGGGGGAGGAATATCAAAGTACTCCTGAGGTATGAATGTAATTTATATAGGATGTTTGTAAGTTATAGAGTGAATGTTTCTGTTACATGTTTTGTGACAATTCATCAGTGTATTTATTCCTTTAGTGTTATACATTCCTAACAGAGCACGTGCTCTGTAAAAACGCTCAGATCAGGCCACAAGGACAAGGGTTGAACCTGGCCGGACGTTCATTCAGTTTAGGCAGTGATGGGGAAAACTCCAAGCTACAAGAAGAGGGAGCAGAGTACCTAGCCCTGGAAACTAGGTGATTTACCGCTTCCCCTGCCCTTGTAGAGAAACAAACCAAAATAAACTAAGAAATCAGAATCTTCGTCTCAGCCAACCAGAAACCTAGCTCCCCCACGAGGTCCAGCCTCGACATGCCAAGTTGAATGACTGGGGGGCCTGCTGTTCCCGGGCATGGAAGACGTGTCACCGTTAAGGCGAAAGCGTCCTTGCAATCAATAGATAAGAAGGGACTGGATGAAGAAGGATAAGTACGGAAATAAATGGTAAGGCCATCGAACTGCTGATGGGTTGACATAGGCCACAACAGAGGCCTAGGTGCAACTGTCTCCCCACCAGTCCGAAACAGCAGGTAAAGTTCCTATTACCCCCTCACATAGTCTCACTTCGCAACCCTCACTGTGCCCCCTCCTTGTGACTATTCCGCCCCAGAACACACTGATCGCACCAGTTCGACTATCAAGAGCCGGTAGCTTGCAAGCCTCTCGTGAAAGTTCTTATTTTCCTTGTTACTCTTATTTCTCCGAACTCTCCCGTAAATTTCTTCACACTGTCTAACCAGTGTTTTTTTTTCGTACGCGCCACTGATTAAAAATTGAGAGTATTTTCACTCGAACGTACAAACAGTTTTGTGCTTCCCTGAACATTTTACTGCTTGAATGACTCTGTCAGCGCTTGATAAGGAAACCCGCGAAATCTTGTCACCGCCAATCAGAGCTTGGTGATGACTAAAAAAAATCTCCTGCCTCCGCGGAGAAAGGTTTTTTTGACAGGCAAAGATTGATCCTCGCATTCACCTGCCAATTACCGCTTGAGAAAGTTCAGCCGGAACAAGAAAGCTCGTTTTTTTTTGTCTCTCATCTCGTATGACGTCAAAGTTTATTAAAATAGTTTCCGCGAAGTCAGGTATACGATTGCAGTTAGCGCGAGGAAAATTGGCTTCGCCGGCGTCAAACCAACAGAGTCTGTTACCTTTCAAAATGAATTACGTCCAATTACTCCGCGCGTCTTCCACCGGTCTTTGTGAGCCCACAAGGGAAGAATGCGGCGGTACCATTTTCTCTTTGAACAAAAACTGGAAATTACTGTCGGTGGATCGTGTCTGTTTTGCCGCCCCGAAGCTAAATTGCTCGGATAGTAGCTGATAGTAAGAGTAATTAGTAAATAAGCGAAGGAACAAAACGAAGATAGCAGTAAATAGCGCCGAGAGAACTGAGAACTACACTCTTGAAAAATACTTTCTAGGCATACGGAAGAACAACATTTTTCACGTTGTGACAGAAAATAATTCTGTAATATCTAAAGGGTGGAATTATGTTCCAAATTCGAATTCGAATTCAGCCATAATGTGATTCTCCAACGCAATGTCAACTGGATGAATGATTCAGTGAAAAATGAAGACGGGTTTGTTTCCTTGTTAAATGACTGTTACTGAATACTTGACGAGGGTTATATCAGTCGTGGAAGTTCGGTTTTGCTATCGTGCAAGAGGCCGGGCCCTGCAGCATACACCGAACTCAAACCTGCGAAGGTACGGGAGGTATTTGGTTATTGGAGAGCTGTTGTCCACGTTATACCACGGCAAGGTCTGACCACCTGAGGAATTCCGTACCATCTGGGAGAAGTTGTTAATCTGGTTTCCCACCTGATCTAACCATTTACTTGGGTGGCAAGTTTCAATGGGACAGATCAACAGTGACTACGTTTCTTGGCCATGACCTTCGCGAACTCGGCGTAACGGTTATAGGCTAGCATTGTACCAGTCCCATTCATCATTCTGAAGTAAACTCAACTTTTTTTTAAAATTATTGTATTACATTCCTTAACTTTTAGCTTTCAGATAGCGGAATGTAAAAAAACCCTGCAAACTCCGAGACCCATCCCGTTTGATTCAGCATCGAAAAATATCAAAATGAAATCCAAAAAAAGGTCGAAAAGAACTGAATCGTAATATTAAAATAAACAAAAAAAAAGAAAGTATCTAGAAAAAACTGAATTTTAATATGAAAACATGCACGCCAAATACTAATATCAAAATGTAACCAAAAATCTATGAAAAAAAACAAAATGAGAATGAAGCGAAAGAATCTAAAAAAATTGAATCGTATTAAAACCAAAAAAAATGAAACGAACAAACTATAAATAAATATACGAATAATGAAAAGTTCAATCGAAGATAACAGATATTTTGCTGACGGAAATAGTTGAGACGGAGCGAAACGGTCATTTGTGGAGGTGAAGACGAGAACAAGGCAATCGGACGATAAAGGGACAAATCGTAATGCCAAAGTTATATACGAAACACGAGCGCTTCCTAAGGGAAGAAAAAAAAAAAAAAAAAAGAGTCATGGGGGGGGGGGGCGAGCGTTGCGTTGCGAGGCGAGGATGAGGCGGGTTGTTTTTTTTCGATACGGGCGGGAGGGAGGGACTTCAAACGACGAAACGTTGACTTCCGCTGTAGTTCCCCCGTTGTACTGCGTTTCGTTAATTTTTTTAACCATTCATTGCCCATAACAACCGTGGGCTTCGTCCGTTCGGATTGCCGAGATGGTGGGCACAACTAGATACCGAATCGGATTTATGTGCGAAAGAACGAATTTTTTAGACCATGTTAAAGGCACTAAACGGCCCGGACGGCGGACAAGGAACGGGGGACGGCGGACGGCGGACGGACATTGCAAATTTGGAATCTCCATGTCTTGAAACGTTAAGTATTAAATTTTGAGGGGGGGTTGTAAAAAATTTTCGAGACCGAAGACGTAGGGTTATTATTCAGAATGAATAATAAACCAATAGCGTTGATGATTATTGCCTTAGACTTGGGATGGTACTTGTGATAGCACCAACTTGTGCTTAAACATCAGGGGCCCTCCACTTGATTTCATTTTAACCATCGACGAAGAACATCAAGCTACGCTTTAATCCAAACGCATGCACTAATAGTCACTGTAATCAACCGATTTGACGGTAGAAACTTCCAACTTAGGAACTTATTTCCGTTACGACCATCACATCTTGAAGTCTTCTTCAACCGACTAAATGAAACTTCAATTTTGCGGCCCCTGAAGAAATTATGTTCCTTCGACCAGACGAGCTCCGCGGAGGCCGGCTCCCTAAGATGTTCGAACAACGTAGGTGTAGTTTTGTTAATCTAAGTTGGCCTGAATTAAACACACAAGAACTTCACCGACTCATTACGAAAGTTCGTTTCAAAACTGTCCGTCCCTTTTCAAAAATTTGATTGATGAACGGGCCGCTTAAAGACCTTGAGCGAATGAACAATTAATTTGTCTTGAAAACCAACTTTCGAGGGACCCCTCCCTCCGTTTCACTAATTACTCCCGAAGGCCCAGATGAGTGGAGTGAATCGTAATGAACCAGAGCTGCAGTCTGACGAGGCGAACTTCGAACGAATGGAACCCAGTTTTTGTCCGAGTCATTAAAAAATCAATCAGCCGTCTCCGTGAATCGTTTCAACTTCCAAACGTTAGTAAAACAATTACCACTAAAGTACGTTTGGAAGCGTCGGTTTTTGTTTGAAGGGGTGACGTCACGATCAAAACTAAATTAAAGCGGATAACAATTAAAATCGGTACTGATTTCGGTATCGGTATCGGTATATGATTTAGAAAACTGGAAAGTCATTTTCAATTAGAAAAACGAGAGAAATTATCCTTTCCAGTGGAAGAAGATAGCTTGGCATCAGTCAAGGCTGAAGGAACAATGGCTGTCGTGGCTACTTAGACCCATTATCGACGCCCAGTGGGATCCAGCATAGCTACTCTAGAAGAGATACCAGAAACTACCCAATGGATGGAATAAGCCAGGCATTTTGTGACCTAACATCGTCATTGAGAGGGAGTGACGGGGCTGCCCCACACCTCCACCAGGACAGCGAGGGAGGACTGTCTCACCCTCCACGCTATGCCTGTATGAATGTGACAAACCTTACTGCCACTTTGCTTTAGAAGAGCTGGAAAGCATCCTCCAAGGCAGGTAGCTGAACAGCCCCACGTGGCAGTCACCCACCCTCAGAGTTTAAAGTACTGCACCTTGCACCATGTGCGCCTTTACTGACAGCTGCATCCCACCGTGCCTGCCACAGGTCCGTAAACCATTTGAGTCCCACAGCAAGACAGGGATGACTGCAGTCCTCCTGCCGAGGTGTCAGAATCATAGCCAATACTTAGCTTCAGCCTGGCTGGGATCAACGGCAATGAAGTCAGGCCTCAGCCCTCCAGAACCAACCCGAGAGTGCAACTCTCTCACCACTTACCAGCCCTCTGGTGACATTGTACGAGCGACCTGTTTACAGACCACGTCATAAAATTTGATGGGGTTCCCATGAGTACATGGACAAACCTGCACCACATGATTCAGTGACTCAAACTGATTACCCACAGGCACGACAGTGAGCATCCACAAAGTTACGATTTCGGCCTCTTGTACACCACATCCCCGTAGATAGTGACGCCACACGAACGGCATGAAGGTGCCAGTAATCCCTTCCACGGATGCCCTTTGGAGCCCACTCCGCCCAGTCAGAAGTGTGGGGGGAGTCGGGACACTGCCAGAGTTCTCATCCGTCAACCGAACCAAACAGAGCAGCTCTCTGAATCCTTACTGGGATTAGGGGAAGCTGGAGTCGCCATCTCACATCATTGCAGCTGACCCTGCTGCTTGGTTGCTTGAGCTAGATGCCTGCAAGGCACTATGGCGCAAAAACGGAGATACATTGTATATTTTCCCAAATAGTGTTTTTCGCACTCCGTAGGGCCTGAAACGTTAAGATCTGAGGAGAACTCAAATTTTTTGCAGCCGATTACCTTACGTTCTACTTTGTAGGGGTAAGGAACGTCAAAACGGAACAAAATATGCCGTATGCAATTTGTGTTCCTTATTCCAACTCTTCAATATCAGCCAGGATGGATTTATAATGGCTGGCTGGCTGTGTACTGCGGGTTCAGGAGGGAGACAAGTTGGCCCGGCGATAGCTCAAGTTTATCTTCAACATTTGAGTGCATTTCGAATTTCGCTCGTTTGATAAATTGACAAACGCAAACTTCGCCAACGAATTAAAGTCAAGGTGCGTCTAAAAGTTATGTTTCCGGGCCCAAGCGACTAGTGTGGGAAGCCCACCGCGTTTAGGACGGCACATTTGATCTCCGAAGAGAAGAGAATTGAAAAGGAAATAAAGAACGATCACGAAAATCGCTCCGTGACAGTGTAAGGGGTTGTCGGAGAAGTGGGGGAAAATGAATTGATATTTAAAAAATAAAAATAAATCCGCGGGGGTTTGAAAGGAAACCGCGAACGCATAAATAATAATAAACACGTGCTCTCTCCAGGGGACCCTCCTGTCTGGGTCAATTAGGCAGGAAGAGGTTTGAAGCTGAGGCCGGAGGCTTAGGAGTCGAGAGAAACCGGCAAGGGGCCCCACAATGGGCCTCGGGATTACGAATGAAAGGCTTAATAATTGTCGATGACACTTCAGAAAACCTTTTATTAATATAAGACGGGCTCCTCCGGCTCGGCCCACCTCAAGGAAAAAGGGAGGCCATTCAAAAACTCCCGGGACAAAAATAAAATTACGAAACGAAGAATTTCGACAACAAAACAACCAACGGGTTTTGTGGTATTAATTTTATTTGAACCGTATTTCATTTGACGGCGGAGTAAATTTTTGGTTTACTAGTCGCACGCCTACGATTCTCATTTGTCGAGCTCAACCGCGTCTAATGCGAGCCTTCTGGCCGCAATCACGAGTTCTGGTACTTGGGGAATTAGACGGCGTTAAATTACGTCACATTCGATTCACACCCTCAGTTGTCGGATTGTTAGTCTCTGGCGGCAATTTTCTTTAAGCTCCGTTCGTACTTCCTTTATGTCTCTTGGTGGAGGCGAGAATGATTGGCGAGTAATCAGTCTAATTCCTATGCTGCGTTCGGCGGCCTTTTCAGTTATGTGAAGGGAGTTGTGGGGAGAACGAAGACTTGATTTCCTGGTGTGAGCTGTTGGATCACCAGCCTTCACGCTACGAATATGCTACCAAACTTATCTGCTAAATTATTGAAGTTTACGTAGCTGTTTGGTGGGCACGTCTTCTCTGGGCCGTGAGATGCTGTGGGCGAGTGCTGTCGATGTAAAGACATGTCGTTATGTCAGTACTCGTTAACGAGCACCCACAGCATCTCACCGCCAGAGAAGACGGATCCACCAAACAAGTATGTTAACTTTAACAATTTACCCAATGTCGGAATTCTCTAAACTTCACCAGCATATGTGCTGCTCGGCGCAGGCCGAATAGTTGGGGTCCGCAATTGCCCTAAGGGGACTCACTGGCACTAACAGCAAAGTCATTGTTTCCCTGAACACCTTCCGTTCTCAAGCCCTTTTGTTTACCAATGGCAAGTCCAGCTCTTCAGCTATTTCCGATTGACAACGAATTTCCCCATTTCTTTGGCTTTCCAAAATATCCTTTTCTGACCCAACTCTTACTTTTCTCTCCTCAGCAGACAGCTGTTTGCAGCAGTTAGTTATCGCAAACGACAGCCGTCTCCCAATGCTCCCAACTTATACGTCTCTCAAGTCTTGCGATCCACTCGTTTCTCTCTCTCTCTCTCTCTCTCTCTCTCTCTCTCTCTCTCTCTCTCTCTCTCTCTCTCTCTCTCTGGTAGCTCTCTCTCTTCCTCCCTCAACTTAGCTTCCCACCCAACCAGTTCACGCGCATTAGAGAGTCCCCTTGTTCGCATTTATGTACTCACACTCAAAGTGATATCGCTATTGTGTCATGTGTGATACAGTCCTCTCACTCAAGCTTACCACGTCCATTTATTTTTCAGTTCAATCTTTTCCATTCGCGCGCCCAACCTGTTACCAAACATATCTGTTGAACTTCTCCGACATAGCGGCTTAAAAACATCACACAACTTTTCATAACCCCTAAAAATTCGCTGTAAATACAGGAGCATCATCTTTCAGTGGACGAATAAGATAAATAAACGACAAACGCTCGTAAACAATTAACTATCAAAATATCTGACGTGACCGAACACACAATTTTCCTCAGCCCCGCTCAGTAGAAACTGGTAGCACTCAAGGTTCCACAATTATTGTTGGTTATTGTGCTGCTGTTCTTCAAAGAAACAAAGAAATTGTTGGCACTATGGACTTATAATCTGTTAAACCTGAGTGTTAGGGTAAACACTGTTAAAAAAGTTAGCCAACAAAACGAGTCAGTTTGAACGCTATGGTCATTAAAACGAGATTTGTGAGAAAAAACTGCACCAAATCGTTTTTCGTCGAAACGCTTGATAACTTGTTGCTCTGATCTCATCATTTGTCGACAAATGAACATTTTATAGTACTGTTGTATCATTTGGAGGTGCCCACATGAAAAGTCTAATCTTAATCGTGTTGACCACTTCCAAGAAGAAAAAGATTGTTGTGTTTTGATCATTATGATAATCATAGTTGGTTTTGAATTGATTTTGCTCATACTCCCATTTTAGTGTTCCATTTCAAAGTATGTTATAACGTAAGAAACAACCCCAAAAAACCGACAGACTAAGCATCTATGCTGATATCAGCAAGAAAAGGGTAACATCCGAACAGTACGGTTTCCTAGAAGTCGTTGCAGTTTCGAGAAGGAAAAAGTCTGTAATGATGAAAACTATTACCATATGTGACCACATACAGGCTTTCAGTGTTATAAATTATGCTGATCAGCGAGGTTCAACAATTCTAGGATCTAACCTACAAGTGACCGAAGGGATTAAACGAAGTCGTCCAGAGAGAAAAAGCGAAGGCATTGAAGTTGCTACGTTTTGTAAGAAACAAGGTTGTCCACAGATTCTGCTCTATGTATTTACCCTTAATGTATTCGTGGATATTATAGACCAATTAATATGTATCGCATCCCTACGAGGAACGCCGTATGTCCAGTGTCGACTCATCACTGCTGTTGGTTTACCTTCAGTGAAGAAACAGTCACAAAAGGGGGGAAGCTATTTTTTGACTCCACTCTTTTCCAAGGCAATCGATTGCACGTTGCGTCTCGTGCACAGTGCTGCAGACATTGGGGCGGGGACATCAACTTCTTTTGGTTGAGAGTGCTTATCACTCCCTACTCCTAACTAAGTAGTCTCTGAGGCACTAATTGAACAGCAGAGTTACAGCTGAAAATGTTGTTGTGGACACAACACAAGTGACAGGAATTCTTCAGAATGTTTTACTATCCAAAACCGGACTCGTTGTCATGAATTATTTTGCTAACTACCATTTCGAACCACAAGGTTCCATTACTACGCTACTCCAGGAAAGGACAAAATGAATTGAGTCGCACATCTTGAGTAATTATTAGGTATTCTACGTACCTGAGTGCAAAAAGGTGTGGACGTACGTGTGCTGTTAGGAGAAATTTTTTTGTTTTGCGGAGGAACTGTGCATGAAGAACGTTCAGTGGGAACCGTTCTCCTTCCACTTCAGGGATTTGCGGCTCTCGGAACACAAACAGTCCAATGAGTTATTTCTATGGAAGGTTCCCCAGAAACTTTTCAACAGTTCGCATGAAACACGAGGCGGCACAAACCCGTCCAACAAGAACGCCGTTTGTTCAACAGCGGAGAAAAAGTCGACAGAAAACAAGCCGTTCTTTCTGTAAACTGAGCTCCTCCCGCAGTTTCGGGCCTAACAGAATCGTAAATCACTTACTTCCTGAGACTCTCAAGCGTTTCCCTACGCTCATCTTCCGAAGTGTTAATTATAACAGAGCTCCCCCTTCGTCCGCCAGCAGGAAACGTTCCTGGCACCTGGGTGACAGAATTTGACAGTTTTTCGCTTCCCCGATGGAAAAAGGAACCCCTCCCTCGCTCGGGCTCTAATAACCTGAAAACGGAAGTTTGCTCAATTATCATCACAGAAACACGGGCACTCATTCAGATTTTTCCTCGAGGCTCATTAGCTAAAACGTCGACTAATTTAGTGTTGAGAATCGTTCCAGCGTGATGGGATTGACGTCCAACTCTGCCTGATTTCCTAGCATTCAGACCTACAATCGGTAGCCACTCGGCAGATGTTTCGGAAATTCTTTCTGTCGTGCACATAGGGAAGGACATAATACCACAGAACTTTCCTCACCCCTGATTTGTGTCAATATGTCAATGAGATCTGTAACGATATGTTTAGTCTGTGCCTCGAGTGAAACATTGCTGAGTTCAACAGTGACGTCCTGCGCGGAATTTTCTTTGGTACACGCGTATTGTCTACCTGTGAGGTTGCTACCAAAAATTCCTTTGAGGGACTGCAACATCAATAACTCTAACGTTTGCCTAATATGGAAAGATGGCTGAGTGGTCTCCATGATCACGGGTCTGACGGATTGTGATTGCCTGCGACGACGAACGTAGATTTTCACTGAGCGGAGAACTGTCCGACCTGCAGACAGTCATTAAATAAATTAAAGAGGTCGCAGGAGAGTCTGCTCGGTCTTCTTTAGCATATTGCTTTCTATCTCATTGGGGCCAGGAGATTTCTTGGGCTTCAAGGCCCGGCAGTCTAGTCGCCCACTGGGATTCTGTGTCTAGAGCTACGGTGTCGCTGAGGAACGCCTTCAAAAGGAGGGTTTCCAGCAAACCTTCTATGCTAAAAGACCACGATGAGGCCTGACCCTGGGGAAAGCGAGAGGAGTAGTCCATGGCTGCCTATTGCGAAATGTGCCCGGCCAAAGGCAGTCAAGGCTGTTTATCAAACTCTCCAGGGACTGGTCAATAGAGATCGTCACTCTGGGAGAGAAAGAATAAGGATGGTATGGGGCCTGCTCATAGGTCGCTGTTCACTAAAGTACCACCTGCCTAAGACTAGTAAGTCACAGGTAAAGAATTGTAGTTTCTGCGAGGCAGAACATGAGTCGGTGGAGCATGTGAGACGCTGGCTGTGGTGCGCCTTAAAGTGCTTGGGGCTCCTCGGATGCAGCCGGACGAGGTTACCAGGATAGACCTTGACGTCGGCTTGCGTTTTGTGCGAGAATGGTGGGAACGTATTGGGGATGCTGCATCAGAGAATACCAGTATACCGGCAACACAATATGCCCATTTCTGACCAGAGTGGGGCTTTCCCCAGTTGAATCAAAGCGGGGGAGAAAAAAAATGCAACAAGACCAGCTGGAGTCACGTTGCATCGCAGCTAAAGCCGTACGTTCGCTCTCTACATACCCCCTCAGAGCTCTCCTCTTCCCCAAAATACCGCGAGCCTTGCTATTTCGATCTTTTGATGGCTCAGTGGAAGGCAGTTTTCTCCTGGATGAAGGCAGTTCAGATTGTGGCTCTGGCATCAGGGTCATGAGTCTGCAGGGATATCCTGCTGTCTGTATTAACGTCTATTTGAGTGTATTATCTTCGTGAGTCCACCAGGGGGCTTCGTGGCCCTGTACATCTGTTGTCCAAGTACTGAAAGCCTGGCCGAAGGTAGTGCTGGGGTGATAATATCCACTTTGCTGTCTACCAGTCAGCATTTTTGATGTGGAATCGATTTTCATGCGTGTACCTGCAGTGAACGTTTTCTTATGCAATGACAAAGTCAATAACCAGATGATTGCTCTGCCTTGCTTTAGGCACGACTCACTAAGCCGTTATTTTGAGTATAGGACACAGCTGTGACATCTACGCAGTCCTTTCCTTCAACAACCAAATTTGGTGAGCGGCTCTATATGCGCCTCGCCCGCCCCATCCAATGCTGGGGATCCCCGAATTGGCATTGGCTCAAACCACGGAGGGTCGTCTTCGTTTTCCAGCTAGACCATGCTCGAGTGGTGGGAAGCAACCACATGCTGCTCCACAGTAGTTACTGAAATAGTGAGCGAGGGTTTGCTACTCAAGTCAATAGTTCGATCAGGAGGGAAACTAGATTAATAACACCCTTCAGATGGTACGGGGTCCAACCTGGGCAACAGGTCTGTACCGAGAGACTGACAAGTTACCGTGCCTTCACAGGTCAGGGTTCAGTGGATGCTGAGCGAGTACCGGGGCTGTCGACTGATATTACTCTCTTATGAGTGTTAAGGAACAGTCATTTCGCAGTTGTTCCTTGATCCGGCCGTGTACTGATGCAACAGAGGTTTAGGAAAGTTGTGTGGTTTGTCACAGAAGATATTTCGATAGCCGACTTGAAGTGTGAACGTAGTGGTAAATGCTTGCAGGTGTTGCCCTCCACCATTGTTTAGCCCATTGTGGAATGTCGTTAATGGTATGCTGCCGATTTCAGTTCGCAATGTTGAATGAAGAGCAGGCTTGGCAATTACGAGCCTTTAAGTTACCATAATTTCCGGCCAATCAGATGGACGTTACAGAGCGGGACTTAAAAAGACAACAAATACGCCGACAGCGGAGAAAACCGGACAATGGACGGTTTCTATGTTTGTTCGAGGCCTTTCGAAACATTTCCTCTCGTTTCTCGTTCAGAGCTCCGTTTCCATCGTTTTTCTTTCGACCGCCGCTCTTTTCAAGGGATTGAGGTTGAGCCCGATATCTCAATCTGTAATCATCGGGTGTTATTCAGAGCAAACGAGGCTATTCAGGTGCCCCCGGGTTCGGGTTAATCAATTAGATGAGAACCTTCTCGATACCCATCAATCTCTACTCGGACCGGACGTCACTCACCGCTTCTGATGGCCTCTCTTGATGGGGCTCTTCAATAACGTCGATTGAGTTTTGATTCGAGCTATTCAAGAGAACTCGAGCAATTTTTGTTGTCTGATTAGAACGTTTCAATTCTTGTCTTCGACGGAGGATTTGGCCATTGAACCGACTGCCCGACAGACACAACCACAAAAAACTAGCTCTTCAGAGAATTTACGGTTATTGCGTTAGACCGGAAACCATACAACTTACACCCACATAACCTTTCCTACGATTATTACTGTATCCCGCTCTTCAATACGAAAAAACTTTAAATAACACCCCGTACATCTAAAGTTCGTTCTGGGATTGACTCTTCACTGCGGTGTAGGGTAAAACGAGATATAGAGAAAAACCCTGCTAATTATTACACAATGGTTTATTATTCCTATGAACAGCTTGATCTATTATTACTGCTCTGAGACCCATCCCATTCAATTCAGCATCAAATACTAGTAAACCGTACGAAACATGACCTGGCTACAATGGAACTACGGAAACTAAATATTCCCCCGGCGCCAGGCGCTCGTAAACGTCTGTAGGCATTTATGATCCGATGGACGAGTGTGCGGAGGAAGTGGCCTTGGCGCCCCGTCGGGCAAAAAGAGTCAGAGTCGGGGAAATTGGGACGGGGGCTTCCAGCAAACCCGTTGCGAGTCGAGCGGGTGATTGAGTTAGATATGACGGGAGGGAGGGAGTACTAACAACGAAACGTTGATTTCCACTGTAGTTTCCGCGTTATACTGCGTTTCGTTAATTTTTTTAACCATTTTTTGCCCATAACAACCGTGGGCTTCGTCTGATCGGAATGCCGAGATGGCAGGTACAACTAGATACCAAATGGGATATTTGTGCGAAAGAACGAATTTTTTAGACCACGTTAAAGGCACGAAAAGGCACGGACGGCAGACGGACATTGCAAATTTGGAATCTCCAAGTCTTGAAACGTAAAGTATCAAATTTTGAGGGGGGGTTGTAAAAATTTTTCGTGACCGAAAACATAGGGTTATTATTCAGAATGAATAATAAACCAAAACGAAAGTCGGTCCTCAGAATATCTGGTGCGACGTATCACACAACTTTCCTCAGCCCCACCGCGTTCAATGTTTTTGATCATTTACTGTTATTGTAATTGAGTTTCTGCTACTTATGCCACTACTATCACGAAGAGCCGACGTATAAACGCTTGACGGGGCTTGACTGTTGCCGGGTTCGTGTATAAAGTTCTGAAATTATTCGAACAAACGTTCTCTACGAAACGACGATAGTATGAATTCCGAAATTTGAGTAATTGCTCCTGGTGACTCCATGGCCATTATTAAACAGCCATGCTTCTATCACACGGGCGGTATTTATAAGAAAAACTGCTCTTAAATGGATTTTCGTCGAAACCGTTGATCAATTATTGTGCTGCTCTCGTTATTTTCTCACTAAAACGTTTAATGTCATGGTAATTACATCGTTCGGAGCTGTCCACGAAAAAGATTTAAACAATACATTTCAGCCGTTTTTGCGGAAAACAACATTTAGTGTATCGATCACTATAATAACTATAGTTAGTTTTGCGCCGATTGTGCTCATACCTTTATTTTGGGCGTTCTATATTGATTCACAGAAAATGTATTGACCGAATCGGCGGCGGCATTCTCTCTCATGGATGCCCTCTGAAGCCGGAGTTCTGGTCCATCAACCGAACCATGCAGAACAGCTGCAAACTCTGAAGACTTAGTGGGCTTAGGAGCAGATTGCCATTTCACACCACCTCAGCTCATTCTGGGTGAATCCAAAACCAGCCACAGAGCGAGCAACATCCCAGCAAGCAGGACTTCTGCAATGCTAGCAGGCTCTGACTGCGCAAGAACTAAACAGTAGGAGAGGGAGAGAGAAAGAGAGAGAGAGAGAGAGAGAGAGAGAGAGAGAGAGAGAGAGAGAGATGGAAAAAGAATTCGCCAGATCGAACTGGAGCGTGCACCAAAACCAGCTTGTAGGTCTGCTTTGGGAGCAAGCACGTCCGATGAAGGCGCCATTTTCAGGCAAGAAGTAACTACATTTTGTTCTCTACGAGTTTTCCCGTAAAAATCTGTCGAACAAGATCAAGAGCGTCTCTGGTATATCTTCTATATCTTATTTCCCATCTAGATTAATTAGCAGCTCGCGGTGACGTTTTACACCGGTCAAGTTCCGTTTTACACGGTGGAGCTGTGTGGTTTCAAGACTCCTCTCCACTCTCTCGACCACTTCTCCTAATGACCAACCTCAGGTATGGTGCCAGCGTCACAATGACGGATCAACTGCAGCCAGTTCGTTCGCTTCCCTTTCGAAACGGAGACTATCTCGAGTCATTTCTTCCTCACACATCGAGCTAAGTGCTGAGAAAGGGCCAAATGATTGGAAGAAGAGGAGCCCCAGTTTTCTTGAAAAGGTCCTCCGCATTCATTGGGCATCGCCGTTTACAATAGCTTTCCTCCGCGCGCAGGGAGGTCCAACATTCACAAGGGCGTGAGCTGCCACTCAAAACCTCTCATGCACGTGCCCCGTCTTCTTTCAACTGACGTTTGTTACCGAGACCTACTTGAGATTCTCACTTGAAAATCTGTTGGGCCGTCACTATTTCTTTTTTTTTTTTCTTCTCTTACAGAGCAGACAAAAAGGAACTCACAAGCGTCAATATTAGGGCTACAGGTTACTGCCCGAGTTTTGAGTAACCTGAACATACAGACGTATTTGAAGTCAGTTACGGCTCTCTGTCTCCGGAAGTCCATTGGGATCAATAGTCGAGAGCTCACGTCAAAAAACGCTAATAACGTTGGTCGTGCGTTCTATACTATACTATACTCAGATACACGATCAAAATTATTTCGGCAGTTTTCGAGAAATTCGTGTACCTGTTTTGGGTACACTTTCAGTTCTGGCAATTTTTTTACAACCCCCTGAAAATTTGAAACTTTACGTTTCAGGGGAATGGGATTCCAAATCTTCAAGGGCCGTCCGCCGTCCAGGTAATACTTTGCCTTAAAGGTGGTAAAATCCCTTCCTTCGAACAGAAATTCTTCCCACATTCTTCACCTAGTTGGGCACGCCTGCTCGGCAATCCCATTGGGCAAAACCCATGCTTTTTATGACCAAACAATGGTTTGAACAATTAACATAAACTCAATTTAGGCAGATTTATTGCATTCACGTCGTGTTTGATATCGTTTTCTAGGTATTTTTTGATCCTGAGAAGATAATGGGTCTCATAGGTGTGGGATTGCGTCAGTGAAATCACCGCAAATACCAAGCGAGAATTCTACTACTTGAAGGAACTCGCGCGACAATGTAGCGGGAGTTATCGTTTTGCCCTCGCCTGCTCTCATTTCCTACCACTTCCTGAAGGAAGGAAAACTGGTATTTGCGGCCCCCCAACCCCTGTCAAGCTGCTGGGCGTAGCTGGACGAAGGAGGGCCCTTGTGTACCAGGGACCTGGGGTCCTCTGGCAAAGAGGGGTAAGTCTAAACCGCTGTATGATGAAGGTCACTGAAGCCGTAAGTCTGGCTGCATATCTAGGCGGGCTGGAAACCATTCTAACTAAATTTAACGGACCTGTTTGATGAGGCGGCCTTGTCTACCTGTAAGGAATATTTTCCCTTAATGGTACTGCGGGGTGCAGTCCCCTGATCACTGTGTAACCCAGTAATGGGGTCCTGCAGATGTCGCAGTGGCTGAGGGTTGGCTGGAAGTAGTTCCCATCCCAGTCCCTTTTTCTCTTTTCCTGATGGGGTGGAGGGAGGTTAAGGCCCAGAGGCTGGCACTGCCTCCGCACACCTCCATATATCGGAACGTAAATGCCTTTCGCCTCACTTCAGCCATCCATCAGTTCGACTCGTCGAGTCGTAATTGCCTAGCCCCGCCTAGAAAATGTCAATTTTCATTGTCCCGTTGTAGTCAAGTCATCTGTCATATCGTTAACTAGTATTTTTCGTAGCTGAATCGAAAGAGATGGGTCTTGGAGGTACACTACGAAAATTGACGTTTCCGGGTTTGCTACTCATTGCTAGGCAGTGTTTTTGACCTCCCAAATGTCTGCATGTACCCTTATGGGATTCACTAGCCTAACCGAAGATCATCGTTTCCCCGAGCATTGATCCCCTTTGTTTACCTATGAAAACTAGACCTCTTCAGTTATTCCTGATTGACGACGGATTTCCCCCTTTTCTGAGCTTCCCAAAAACCATAATTTTCCAGCCCTACCCTGCCATTATTTGTAGTTTCTCAACATACAGCTCCTTCCATGTCAGACATCCATCAGCACTCCTGAACGACAGTTGTCTCCCCAGTTCTCCCAACTCAATCGTCTCTCAAGCCTCGCACTACTCACAACTCAACTCCCTCTCTCTACCACCACTTAGTTTTCCAACCCACCAGTTCACGTGTATTTAGAGTCCCCTTATTCGCGTTTATATACGCATACTCAACCTAATATCGCTATTCTGTTAAGTGTAATACAGCCCTCACTCACGCTGGACCACGTTAATTTATTTCCCAGTTTCAAGCTCCACGATTCGTGCGCCCAACACCACGATGTGTTCAATGTTCTTAAAATGTCAGCCGTTAAAAACTGGCCAGAGTAGAACAAGGAGCTAGAGTTGACGGAGATTGAGGAAAGTCGTTGCTACTCACTGGATGTTTTTTTTTATGCCTCGAAGAAGGAAGGATTTATTTGCAGCAACTCCATGATCTAACGCAGATCATAAAATGTGTTCAATAATTAGAACTGTGACATTTATGAAGAAAAATGTACGTACTAGTTAGGAGAGCTCCCCAAGTTTGATCAAAATCGTTGGGGGCGTTTTAGAGAAAATTAGCTTAATGGTCTGGTTGTACCTAGGTCTCCTGGTTTTTACCGTAGCTCAAAGGATAGATTAGCGGCTATGGGTTGCTGAAAGACACTACGTCAGTCTGACCAAATTCAGTTGAGCTGGACATTTCGAAAACGTTAAAGAAAGCCAATTTTGGTTGTTATCTTTGTTCAACGGATTTCCAGACCGAAAATTTTTCTTTCAGTAGGGAAGCTGATAGTAAAGATGAATGAGCGCAAAATAACAAATTAAGTAGCAAGGAAACAGTTATTGCGCAGCGTCACCTCCTTTCCTTTCCTCGTGAGTTGTTCACATTTAGAACTGAGCGTGTTTGGGTACAAAAGACCATTAGAAAGCGTAAATAAAATAATTTCCGAACAACGTGTTGTGTTGGGAGAATCCTCGGTGGAAGACGGGAGGTGAATCTAATTGGAAACAGTTTGTGATAAGGGGCAATAGAGAGGCAATGTAACGCCTACTTGGTTTCGATATTGTTGTCATCGTAACCGGCACCGAGTTGCGGCGGAGTGGTGGAATCCAGGCTTGGGTGCTGCCTGGGAGGGAGAGGTATTTGAATAAGCCGCTGATTAGGAGGGGCCTCGTGTGAAACCTGGGTCGGCGAGAGAATGAAATCGAGTTGCGACGGAGCGAGAGTGAGAACGGGAGCTGCAAACGAAGAATACAACTCTCCTCCATCCACACAGTCCATTACACGAGAAGGAGGAGGATGCGGACTGACCTGGTGAGGGGTCGAAGGGAAGGAGAAAACTAGAGCGAGGCGAGGGCTCACAAAAGCCCAATTATCTCGAGCTGAGGGAACGAAACAATTACACTTTTATTCTGCCTCCCCTGAACCGCGTTAACCCCTAAGTTGGCGCGAGGGCCAAATCCTCCCACGAAAAGCCCTCAGACTGCTCTTGACGAGACCAGATATTTTGAGGGTGCCAGCAACAAGCATGCTGACCTAGAAATCGAAGAATTTTCAAGATCATGCAGTTACTATTGTTGTTTGAGGACCATGCGACCCTCCACCTAGTCTTCAGGAGCCCCAGTTGGTCCCCTGCGGATTTGCTTGCCTCCCCCACTCCGTCACGAGACGAAATTCCTGCCACTTCTCAAATTTCTCATTCCAAAATCATTTCCCCCCGTTACTTCTGCCAGTTTAGTCAATATTACCCTTTTCTGGGACGGTTTGCTCCTAGTGGGTCCATGAAATTTACTTTTGTGTGTCGAGAATCAATCCAGAACCACACAGGCACACAGCGCCACATTGCATCAGGTTGGCACTCACACCTGTCGGCAATTGCAACTTTTCTTTATTATCCCGTTCACCCTCGTGAGAAATCTTGCAGCTTGCTGCCATTTCCATACTTTGGGAGGTGTCTCTTCATTCTTCATCCTTGCGAGATACTCCCCCTAAGCCCTCCTTCTTTTCCTCTGGCAGCCTGACTCCCCCTTGATGGGTTCAGCTCTTTCCTCTAAGGTGCCAGAACGTCGATTAGAATAACGCGTCCACAGTAGAATAAACTTCAAGAAAATGGCAGAATACTCAGGGTATGACCCAGTGATTTTAACGTGGATACTAGCGGTGTTAACTAAACACTCAAAATTAGTCAATTTAGGGAAGAAAAGATTGACTTTGATTAATTAGTCATACAAATACCAGCACTACTAGGCCACACTTCTGGTTACTGGCAGTAGAGATTGATTACTTTTTTTGTGTTCACAGTTCCTAACAATTCTATAAATATTTCATTCTTTGGATAATAACGAGAACAGAACGACACATTATCAGATGCATTCAGCGATTTTTAATGCCGTTGCTGGTAGCATTGTCACTTGCAGGTGAGAAAGTGGTGAGAAGGCCATCTCAACTAATGGTCGATTCAACACAGAACGTCCTCTCGTATTCCATTCATCTTTTCCAACCCTGGTAACCCTGTAGATGGCCCTAGTAGTAAGGAAAGCTGCGTTCTCAGTTGAACAAAAATGTTGAGTTTCTTACGGTCTTCTCATGTCGGCTTATGATACCGAAAAACCCATTTTCAGACTACTATCTACGTCGTTTTTTATTAAAAATCAAATCAACACAAATTTCATGTTTAGCTTGAGGTTTATCATGCGATACGATTAACTATAGTTATCATAGCGATCAAAACAGCAAATGTTTGGTCTTCAAAGAAGCTCTAACGGTTTTCATCAAATTTTGTGTGAGGATATATACAAATAACACGGCGATTATACAAAGTTTTCATCCATGAGAAAATTACGAGGGGAGCTCAACATCGATTTTAGTGCAATATTTTTCTATTTAAATATCGTTCACGATTTAAAAATGTACGCGATAAATGTTTAATACAGGCGCGGCCTTGGAAATTTCGACGTAAACACTAACGTCATGTTGTTACTAACCTTTTTTGATGTCTTCCCCCTATAATTACAAGACTATAAATTCGAACCTCCGCGGACAAAAACCGTGTTGACAGTTTAATCAATTAAATATGCGTTGGATTGTCAATAAAGGTCGTGGCACAAGTAGCAGCAGCTCAATGAATTCCGAAACGTTTTGTGCCAGTGTCACGGATGTTGATGAACTGAATCAAAAATAGATTGGTTTAGTAGCTAGAGCGATCGAAATCACTGAATTTAAGCTGTGCTGAGGAAAGTTGTCTGATGTGTCGCACCAGGTGTATTAACTGTGACAACTGTACGTAGAACAATAAACGAGAACCATCAAAAAAAAATCCTGTCGACGATTACATAAATTACTCGCAAAGTAGGAGCAATAAGCCGAGATGTAAGCCACGTTTCTCGGACTTGGTTCAGCCAGGAAGGTAAAGGGAAGTTGCAGTTGCAGTTGCAGTTGCAGTTGCAGTTGTAGGCAGTGTAGAGCTGAATTGAAAGAAGCGCAGATTTGAGCAGTTTGAGAAATTTAGGTGGAAGGTAGTATACGAAGACAGCAAAGTTGAGCAAAACACACGTACAAGAAATGCTAGAGCCCACGTTGAATGGTTCCGTCCACGAAATCACCTGGGCAGCAGCTGTAGGCAAGGAGCAGAATTTCCCGTGAGTATCGTCCATCTCTGTGACTTCCAGGGTCAGGAAAAAGCGGCGCCAAGATGATTTGGTTGTTTTCCAATGAAAAAGAGAGCATCTGCCTTGAACTTCATCCATCTTGAAGGTGACACTCGCCGGCCTCGAAAGGCCACCGGAGCGCCGCTTCTAGCCCCTTCAAAAGGACCACTTCTTGACGAATATAAAAGTCAAGACGAAAATTTGAAAAGAAGGCAAAGGACAGCTGGCACCTCACTCCCACCTTCACAATCGAATACAAATAAACACCCATTTTGAGGTTGATTTGGGGGGCCCACTTGGTGGTCAAAGGGCTTCGAATGGACTCAACTTCGGTGGTTTTGAGTTAGTTAAAAACTAATTCAGGGGGGCCTGTTGTAAACCATTGTCGATTTCAAGTGGCGTATCGAGAGAGCGATTTTGAGGACCAGCTGGCAAGAGGTGGAGAGGACCTTTAGTGTTGTGCGGGAGAGAGACGTAGGTGGTTGTGGAAGAGCGGGGGTTTTGAGCATTTGTTACAATTTTCCTTTCCTCGAAATCATTCGGTAGTGGAAGTGAGGGCGTCGGTAAAGTGACAGGTTAACAACACTGACTTAGGCTCAGCTTACCTGCTCTCAATGCCCATTCACGTCCTTCCGTGACTCGGAGATAATCTGAGCCTAAAGGAGTTATCTCCTGCCTCGCTGACAACTGAATGACACGATTACAGCGGTCTGTTGAGTTGTACTTCCAGATTCCTCCGCCGCATTTATCGGTAGCAAGGGCCTCTTGAGATCCCACTCACTTGAAGCAAATCGACGTGCTGGCTATTAATACACAGCGAGGGTATTGTTTTAACCACAGAGGAGAGGTTCTTCTAATTATCACCAATCACCCTAGTGGCCAACAATTTGAGTGTTGTTTGTAAGGAAAGAAAACACGGACAGTTAGAAAATAGACGAGCAACTTCTTTGATATGAATCCAATTTCGTTTTTCTGAGATGAGATCAAATTGTAAAATGAGACTATTTCGTAGCATTGAAGGTGTAGTGAGCTTCTAATGACTGAGCGATATAATTGGCTAACCACTCTTAGATAGGTGGAATGAATCACGTCTGAGATCGTGGTATTAAGCTTAAAAGACAATCGAAAGTGAGGAAGACCCTGTCCTACGTCACAAAGATAGGACAGCACCAACGAGACCGAGCCTTGCTTCTCAGTATTCACGTGTCTAGCTGTCTTAGTAACTTACCAAGGGCGATCTGCAAGCTCTGCTTGATACCTGTGAGGAGGATGACATCATCCGGGAAGACTCGTGCGCCCATCCTTACTCCTGGAGCGAGATAAAACAGGCCTGTTTCCTTATCAAAATGATTGTTCATGACCTCTTTGAGAGAGAGTTATGGCAATCTAGTGTAGTGGTGGCTGCAGTTTGCTATCATGCCAGAGGACAGCCTCTGCATCCACCAAATCCAGACCTGGTTTTGGTCTTAGCCAGACTCCTGGTGGAGAGCTGTTACCCACGTTTCATTGCACAGAGGTATGATCACCTAGGGAATCCTGTACCATCTGGGAGGATTTACTAACCTAGTTTATCACCTGATCTTACTATTTACTTGGGTCGCAAGTTTCAAATGGGACTGTGACAAGGTTTCTTTGCCATGACCTTCACTGCAAACTGGGCGAAACGGTTGTAAGCCAGCTTATAAGCTGGAAGGTTTGGCTGCTCTTCCAACTACCGTTGGTTGCTGTTGTAGGAACTTCAGGAACACAAGAGCAGATATTTTGCTTCCTCTGCACAAGAGAAGTAGAGTTTGTTTGAAGTTTTTTTTAAAGTCAGGTTGAAGTCCTCACGTCGCGTGAGGAACGGGCTAGTCCAGTGGTCTGGCTCAACCCACTTTCTCCTAAAAGCCCATTTACACCGCTCGAGCATTTGTCGCAAACAGGGGTTACGAATGAGCATTCGTTCGAGGCGAGACAGTATTAACCGTCGCCTCGAGCCGAGCAAAGTAAAGGATGCTCGTTTGTTGCTCGCTCTACGGCTTGTCGAAGTTCGCTGAATCGATCCTCGTTCCCACCAAGTTCTTGATAACGTGTCCCATTTTGATGTTGATAATCTAGAATCAGAATTGACGCAGCGTTAACCGCAACTTTCGACAACCCGGATGCGATCTGGTCCCAGCAAAAACTAACCAACAACTGATGGGCACGAAATGCTCGGATAGTGTGAGCAATGCTCTTTGAAAACCGGCGAATAACGATCGCGAATGCTCGATGCTCGAGGATGTTTGGCAGTGTAAATGGGCCTCAAGATGTTTACGGATGTTGGGAAAGAACTCGTACGTGTCACCATTTTGACGAGGATTCCCATACTGTTTGCCATTCATCTAGCGCGGCAAGTTTCCCTTCATAAGAGAGGTCTATGTGGAGTTCGGCAAAGAGTGAGGGAAGCTTCTTTTCACTCTCCACTTGTCCAACATGCCACTTGTCAACGGGTAACGTCTTTCACTTGGAGTGCTTCAAGGGATGCTGTCTTATAAGCTTTGGTGATCCAAAAGAGCGGAGCTCTCTGTCTGAAATTGCGCCAGCATTTTCCTTTGATTGACTGTGAGTTTGCCGATTGCTTGTAATCAGGCAAACCATCCGACGGTTGGAGGACAGAAAGCGCAGTTCCCACAAACCTTCCATCACAAATACCTTTCTTCTTGCATCCTCACATTTTTACTAGCATTTTGGGCTTTGTTCGGTTCAGAAACCAATTCATACGTCAAAAAAGTCAATACCAGGGAAACACTTATAGTCGCGTGATACAAAATGGCTGGAACTTTGAACGCAGACGAACTGTCATGCTGGGGGCTGTGGTTTATTCGACCGTCTGAGAGAGGACGGTGAGCGCGATACATCAACCAGTTCAAAAGAGGCCATTAAATCATCGTTGGACGAGTAAATCATGAGCTGAAGGAGGTGATGACATCGTGCGAACGCAGCGCCGAACACCCAGACTCTTATAAGAAACTCATTTCCAGACGTCTTAATTATCTTTAACAAGCCGAAAAGGGTTTTGATCGTCAGGTTGCGCGTTATCATTTCTCTTCGAGACCGGAGATTCTCACGACTGACTCGCTACAGACTAACTTCGAAATTGGGGAGACTGAAAAAAAAAAAAGAACAACAAATTAACGTCAGGAATCGAGTCAGGACGGTTGAGTGATGCGTAAGCTCAGATCGCATAAATATACGCAGAACTAATCACAGAAGCCTAGACACCGAACACTACTACGAATAAAAGCGCAGTAATACTATGATATTTACTAAAGTTAACGTACCTGTTAGGTGAGTCCGTCTCCTCTGGCTTGTTAGTAACTCACAAGCCAGAGGAGACGGACTCACCTAACAGGTTAACCTGTAGTTTCGTGGAACTTAATGGTGGCCCCTAACATAACCACGTTTTTCTATTGAAATTAAAAGTTTTGACTCGTACGTAAACAGAATTTGCTGAATTACCTCGACAGGACGTGACTTAGGAAAACCGTGATTGTTAATGCTGTCCTCGGTTTAAAATCAGCCGGATAATTACCGGTAGGTGAACCTCAATACTCACGTTGTTGTCTGAAGAATGACGCCAGTTTCGAGAGTGTAGAGTGCCTCAGCATTCTTTTTGCATTTTGAAATGAAAGCGTCAACATCGTGAATAGTGCCTACAATTGGTGCGTTTACCCCACGCCTCAGTCATAAAAAAAAAGAAATTGCATCGTGCGAAAAAGCACGAAATTGCCCAAAAATTGCATTAAATGTCGTAACCGTAAATGTTTGCCTTACGTTTCTATTATAATTTTGAATTCAAGTTGTTAAAAAGGTTCAGTTGATTAACTAGACCGAAATATAGTCAACAGCAGACAAAGCTACCGGTGACGGGACAGAAATCAGTCTTACAGTTCAATTAGCAGAGGGTTTCTATAGTTTTCGGAACGGAAGGTTGTTATTTCCGACGAAGGCTGATGGAATCATTTATGTTTCCTCCGGTAACCGCGGTGTTTGAGGCAGAGATGAGGGTAGTTAACTACAATTTAGTTATTATTTGCCATCAACTACTTCTCCGACTAAGTTAGTTGTTAGTTGAAGGTTCAACTACCATCTTTTTCGTCTTCTAGAAAATTCTTACTTCAAGCTCAACGACAATCACGCTGGCCATAAAAGCGTTATCGTAGTGAGGTTCGGATACGGGTCGTTTTATGTTAATTTGAAATAGGCGTTCAGACTGAAAAACATTAGTGCGAATCGGTGTATGGAAATATTCTGGTGCGACCTATTACAGAAATACTAATTCAATTTATTTGTCACTCAGTTCTTTTGAATGTGGTAAAACATAACTTCATAGAAAGTGGTAGGGTTTGACACGCTACCCCAGCACCTGGGTGTGGAGTGTGGCATAATGGGACGCCTGACTTCCATTTGGCCTTCCTTTGGGGAAAGGTCGTTGACGCTTTTGCTCACACCTGTGCTAGTCACTACGGTTCAATATTCTTACAAATGCTGCTGTACAAGCAACCTGGTGGCTGAAGAGATGGAAACCGAGCAAGAACCCTCAATCAGGGTGCAATTCTGGCCTTCCTCCCAGCCCACACAGGCGCGCCTTGCAGGTGCTGGCTGGAACCCCGCCACTAGACTTTCTCCTGGATTGTGAAGTAATGAAATTCCAAATAAAGATGAGGGCAGAGGCGTCGTTTGTCGGCAGGTTGCGCTACCTAATGTCAATCCTTACCAGGGTGGAGGTGGTGGAGGACCAGCTTGACCTTGAGCAAGTACGACCCACCACCCACATTTGCTGTGTGATATGTTAGGGGTTTTCTACTCTCATAGTTCGAGTCTGGGCTCAATATAATTAATCGGACAAACCCTTGAAACTCACCTCAGACCATAAATAAACAAATAACTCTCCTTGAGGAGAAATTAGGAAATGAAATTGAGAACATAATGAGATTCACTTCGAATTTAATTGAAAAGATAGAAATGAAATGAATGAATGGAACTCTTTTCCAATATTCGATCAAAGTAACCTAATTACTTGGATCACGATTTAAGACAAAAGCGGGACAAAGGGTTAATGGGTTAATGAACAGGGGATTTGCTCAGCTTTATCCAACAATACAGGACAAGGGAGATGCTCAATCACGACGTTGCTGGGTGCATGGTAAATCAGTATGATACCGTAGAAGCCGACCTCGCCCCCTCCCCAGATCCAGCCCACTAAATTTCAGACAGCTCAAAGGAAGGAGAGCCGAGTGAAACAAATGCTATATCCGTCTCAACTGATGCCCACAATCCAGGAAGGTGGCATCTATCCTCCCCTGCAATCCATCTCCTCCTGGGCTGTGGAGCGTTCAACGCCAAACTACGATTTTGTAGGCGTCAACGCCGCCTAGCAGAGAATGCTGCCCACATCGTCTTTGAATGCCCCTTCTGAGACTGCACATGCATTAGCTCATCTACTAAAACGAGCGTCGGCTAACCGAATATGCATCTCTAAGGCGGCTATCCTCTGCTTCACCACCTTTGCACAGGCATGACAAATAAACGGCGCCGCATGGAAGCCTGCATACCATAGAGCTTGGGTCGTGGTAGCAACGCAGTGGCGCTGGGGGCCAGGTCAACTCTACAGCCCCAAGAGCCAAACAACTACTCAACAACTGGGGATAGAACCAGAGCACACTATTGATCCTGGGAGAGGAGCGAACCAACTCCATACGCAGTGCCGTAACCCCCTCACCAGAATCCATTAATTCGGCCTGACCCTTATGAGCGTTATTAAACAGTAATCGTGAATGTACTTTATTGAGCTACCAAGTCAATTTTCCTAGGGAAATAAAACTCTGCACAGAGTTCTGAAAATCTTTCGTCAGGTTGTTTCCCTTATAATTCCAGAACCGTTATGAAAATACGAAGTTGACAGTTCCATAAATGACCTACGCGCCTATTTCTCAATGAAGTGGCGCAAGTTGTCGCGAACTAGCAGAGAAAAATTAATTTTCAAATAATTTGTGGTTACGTTCTACGTTTTCAATCATTATGTTTGAGTCAGCTGTTTTCATCGGATGAATGTTTTTTAAGGGTCAGAAAGAAAAATATGTTCTTTTAGTTTAAATTTAATTAAACACTATTTTGTGAGAATTTGAAGCGACGCTTTTCCCCCTAAAACAATTGGCTGACAATCTCCGTCTGTCACTTGATCACCCGAGCTTTCACGTCAGAAGCTTTTGTTAGGTTTATCAGCTCGAGAATTATCGTTTGCGCTGCCGCGGTTTGTAACACGCCGAGAAGAACCTTATTTTATTTTGTCTTACAACGCTGCACAATTTCACCTTGCTGGTTGTTCAATAAGAGATTCTAAGACGTTAAATCGTGAGCCTGTTGTGAAACTGTTTCTTGCTGAAAAGCGACTCGCATTTCATTCCCGAATTATCCCCCCGGTTTGGAGGGGGGTAGGGTAGAGGAACAAGAGGCTTGTCGAGTTGGTTCAAAGCAGTATGCGCTGAACAATCGGTAAGAAGTTACAGTCAGCCGTTCACGATAGTCGTAGAAATTGAATCAATTCTCAACAGTTGACGTTTACCCTATGTTTCTGAGGATATTAATTCAAACGATGTTCTCACCCCTTCTCATTTTCTACATGCCTACAATAGCATGAGATGATTTACCCCTCAAACTCAAGGAATGTGATGCTTCTACCTCCACTCGACGAAAGCTGATTGCCAAATGGAGAGGGTTTTCCCACATTAGTAACAGCAGCTCACTATATTTTGGGGTTTTAGGTGCTACCAGTCGTCGCTTCGTAGAAGGGGCTTCTGATCGGAAGTCTTGCGTCATCGGATAAAACCTGCAAGCGAACTCGCCAATTGTTCCAAAACGGATACCAACTCTTCTTTTTTTTCCCCTCTCGTTCAAAATAAAACGAGAGATCGAAGTTTGGCTTGCGCTCTGGTAACGTTAACACGATGGGAGAATGTTAATTGTGGTTCGGTGCTATTGGGAATGAGTAGCCAGCCGGCGAGAGGCCAAGTTTCTCTCCAATTATAGAACAATTAAAAGTGGGTGATCGGTTGGCACAGACGCGAGAGCTAACTTAGCGCTAATTAGTGTCTTGTTGTAACAGTCAGATTAGCAACGCGGCACTAATCGAAAGGGGAGCCGTTTCAACATTTTATCAAACGTCTGCAAACGGATAGTCGTATTCCCGACAACGTGAAACGAGTTTGGTCGAAGTGGATCTTGTAACTTCAACGCTACGTTTTACATAACGCTTGTATGTGTACGGCAAACACACTGAACTGAATCGCAAATTTCGTTTTCTTTGTTCGCAATCATAAAGACGAGAAAGCACCACAGACGGACGAAAAAAGTAGAGTTAACGTTTGAGGCACCTGAATTATGGCATTTTTTGTGTGGTAGGTCCATATGAAGGGTTGCAACTGTGTCTTTAATCAAAGCTGACTTCCTCCTCGTGCTGGTCAATGGTCACACCCTACAGAATTCTTTTAGCTCAGAGATATAACGGGGAGTCAGCCTGCGAGAACAATGCAATGTGAATAGATGCGGCCCATCTCACCTAGAACAGACCTGCCCAGGTCCCCCAGCTAAATCGCTGGTCACATCCCTCCCTGGCTCAGACTTCACGCTCCGTTACACTCGGCCCCCACAGGCCGACATGTAGTGAACAACCTTAGTTTCCCTGTTGGATGGTGCTACGGACAACGAGAAAGGGACGCTTTCCCCAAAATTCCCTACTCACATATTCACCCTCCTCAAGCCAAGAGCGAACAAAACCTAAGCTTGAAAGAAGTTTAGGGTCCCTGACAGGGACGCCAGCCACCTTCCCCTTCTTTTCCTTCTACCCCTCCTACAATCCCATCACTATAAGCTACTGCTAGCGACGGTACAGTTGTCAGGCTCATGGGAGCTCCCACAGCCTAAAGGGTCCACGTTTGGCAGTAGCATTCGCAAAGTAGGACGGTAATAAATGTAATTAGCTGCAAAAATTGTTTGATTTCTCTTCAAATCTTTCCGTTCGAAGTTCTTCAGAGTCCAAAATTTCCATTTGAGAAAATGTTGTGTGAGGTCACAATTTGATTAAAAAATGTGTGTAGCATACGGACTAAAACTGGCTCCACACTTACTATAGTTATCATCGTGTTCAAAACCCTACTATTTTTTCTCAAAATGGCGGGAGTTTGATTAAATTGTTAATGATGTGGACAAATGACATAACAAACTTTGAAATGTTTTATCTGTAGGACAGTGACAAGAGCAAGATGTTATGCATCTCCAGATAAATCATAATGGTAGTTGAATAACTTACCTGGACGACGGAAGATCAATAATGGTTATTGAATAATCAGGAGCAAACACAGAAATTTTGGAATTCAAACTAACTGTTCATGTACTGTTGGCTAACATTTTGCGCGGTTTTCCTTCTATAATTCCAGCACTTTTAACGTGAACCCTTCCAGACAAGTCATTATATGTTGAATTATAAAAGTCTTGTCATAAGTAGCAACAGTCCAACATTTTCAGGATCATTACTGCGCAACCAGTATTAGTAGATTAGTCGCTGGAATGCCCGAGGGGCTGAAGAAAGGTGATTCGCATAAGATTTTCTCAAGTACGTTCCTGATTCTGCCATTAGCGGCGCATCTTGCGGAGGAGGGGGTACACCATGTCAATAAGCATCCAGTAGAGTGATTTCCCTTCCATACTGCAGCATCTACGAAAGCTGTGGGCCAAAATATTGGCAACTCGTGGATTACCTCCCACAAATAGCGGTCAGGCTTTGCTGGTCTGAGGAGATTGTCCAGTCCTTGCAGCCTTAGACCCCTTGTCCCGAAAGGACGAGTATCCTCACCTTCATCCACGAAGAGGCTATCTGAATTTGGAGCTCCTGTGTACACACATTATCAGCTCTGCATTTAATTGAAGAGTTGAGAGTCAGATCAGTATCATACTCGTAGAGTTGAGAGCAGGAGTTCCTCAAGTCAGCGCTGCAAGAGGTCGTTTTGCTGCTAAAAAGAAAGGCGTCGTCGTTCGAAGTTCTGGAGAGTGCAGGAGAAGAGTGAGTTGAGCCTGCTCTTCAGAGGTATATGCTGTTTTAGAGCTGAGAACCCCGAAGAAGTCGAGTAGGGAGTATTTGGCCTGCTTAATGTTGTTTCTAGTCCTCAATGAGGAAGCATCAGTGCCGTGTCAGTAACCACACTTCAGCTAGGATCAATGGTATTTAACCTCGTAGGCAAAATGAGGCTACTAAGTGGCTGGTTCCCAATCCTCTTTGGTACCGTGGAAATCCTTTTGCTGAACTCTCAAGTACCTTAACTGTTTTAGTCCCAAAGAGCTGTGGCCTGGCGATTTCAGATAAATTTCAGTACCGTTCGCTGTCTTCCTGCATTTCTGAAATTGGACAGTTGTCGTGAACGCTACCACACACACAGACAGTTTGCTACTCCCTTCGTGATGTGGGGGCCCCAGACAGTTCACGCTGATTCTGTACCGTTTGTCGATGATTTGAACTCTATGTACCAGGGACTGGACATCCCTTCCGCTCATTGGAGCCTCTGAAAAGTGCCACTAGATACATTGTAGAGTGATGTAGTGCCCCTGGCTGCCACAAGGAAGCCCCAGGCCTGTGTAACCTCTTCCGAGCCCCCCCCCTCCCCACCTTTAAATTTCACTGGGCCTAATGGTAAAGTGCCCCGTAGGCGGGACGAAGCCCCGAAAACCATTTGACGAACTGTCTGAAATCCACACCGCGGAGCGAGCGTTCCGAAACCGAAAATGAAGAATCGTTTGCAACACAAGCCGATTGCGTGGGCCTGGTAAAACGTGTATCTAGAAAATGCAACGCCAAGAAGGTCATTCTAAACGTTTTTTTCACATTTCTTCTTCATGAATGACGTTATTGCGATAATTGAGGGCGTAAAGAGTTCGCTAACGAGTCTTCAGCACGAGATAGCAAAAAAATATAAAAAACCTAATTGTCTCTGCAGGCAATTAGAATTACTAACCCGAGTTCGACTCGTTTCCTTGATAAGAGTTGAAGTAACAAGGTGACACGGCGGTAGTTAGCTCACTCAAAATACTGCATGGGCTCTCAGCAAGTCCAAATTAAAACGGCTCCTTTTGGAAAGGGGGAGATTCGCAGGAGATAAAAATAATGAAGCCATTCCATCCTCTTTGAGGTCCTCCCATGTCAATATCCAGGTCCCCTCGAAAGTCGAGTATTAATTAATTCAGACGATTACCCACTGATTATTGGCATCCATGATTCATGAAGGTTAAATATTTAATGAGGTAGGGGACGCGGTGGTATCTGCTCTCCGGCGCGTTTAGTATTGACGCTGCCACGCATGGATACTCCTCCTGCAATGACGCAGTTTTTACGTTTAGTTTCATTTTTGTTTGTTCTTCTCTATTTGATAACATTTGTAGTTCCGTTCTCCACATTACAACCATCGTAATCAACTTCAGTTCCCTGTCGTTTTTCCTTTCGTTATCAGTTTTACTTCAAGTCACAAACTATCAGAAATTGATAGTTATTTCATTCTCATTACTTTCCGCTACCCAAAGAGTAAGGGAAAGCATCGCAATCGTATACAATCTGAATCCAAAATATCTGGTGCGTTTCAACACACAACTTTCCTTAGCTCTACTTCAATTCACTTCGTACATGGCTAATTCAATTTAATCGATTCATTTATCACTCAGTTCATTTGAACTTGGTCAAGCAACACATCAAAGCAGCAGGAAGCGGTAGCGCTTACAGTGTCGTAATTTATTGCGCTGCTCGTACTCATTCCAGGACCATTATTGAGCAATTGGTACACAGATAATCAATGAGGCTGTAAACACAAATTTTTTGAAGAAGGATAGTAATTACTTTTGCAGAGTTATAGGGTAAAAACTTTTAGAACTGGTATTAAGAGAAACGGCAGTAGTTGAAACTCAGGAATTTCTGGAGCGACCCCCATGTATCTCATGAGCGTTTTTAAATACTCACCCTATAGGTATTGGATTGGACTACAGTACCAATTTTCTTTAACATTCTACTAACATTCCAGCGGAGTTTAAAAGGAAAAAACCACGGCAAAAACGCTTTTCGTCGAAAATTTTGATAATTTATTGTGCTGCTCTCGTCATTTTCCCACAAATAGGAATTTCATGGTATAATTGCCTTATTAATTGCTATCAATATAAAAAATTTAATCAAAATCGTTAGAGCCGTTTTTGAGAAAAAAAAAAATTTGGTGTTTTGATCACTATGATAACTATAGTTAACTTTCGGTCGATTTTGTTCAAACCCTTATCTTGGCGTTCCATGGAGGCTTGCGGGCGAGATATGAAGTTTGAGGTGATTTGGTACGGTGGTTTTCTCTAAAAATCGTTCACAGACACACATACACACACAGATAGATCTGTTTATTTATTTCATGACTATACCTAAACCCTCGACGAGGGTTATATCAGTCATAGAAGTTGCGGTTTCGCTAATATGCAAGAGGCCGGCCCCTGCAGCATCCACCGAACTCAGACCTGTGGAGGTACGGCAGGTATGTGGTCGTTAGCCAGTCTCACCGTAGAGAGCTGTTGCCCGTGTGTTACCGCGCGGAGGTGACCACCTGAGGAATCCCGTACCATCTGGGAGTAGTTCATAATCTGGTTCCCTACCTGATCTTACTTTTTACTTGGGTGGCAAGTTTCAAAAGGACAGATCAACTATAACCACGTTTCTTAGCCATTACCTTCTTTGCGAACTTTGCAAAATGGTTATAGGCTTCCTTTGTAGCAGTCAAAGCTGCTAAGTTCGTTTGCCCTCTCAACAACCGTCGCTCACTGTTGTAGAAACTACAGTGGAGCAGCACATGGTTTCTTGTTTCCTCCGCACTGGAGGCACAAGACGTGCATAATAGAGAGTCTTTCAGAGAAAAGAAGTGGAGCCGCGCATTGAAGTCACCATGTCCCGTGAGGAACTGAAACAAATCCAGTGGTCTGGCTCAACCCATTTTCTAGAAAGACGTTCACGGATGTTGGGGAAGAACTCATACGTATCACGTCCCTTTGACGAGGATTCCCATCTCGCTTGCCATTTCTCTAGAGCCCATTCATCGATGGCGGCAAGTTTCTGTTCTGTGGTGAGATCCGCACGGAGTTCAGCCCAAAGCGGGGAAGCTCGTTTCACTCTCCACTTGTCAATCATGCACTCAACAGCCAAATCAACTGGTGACTGACCAGTGATCACCTGGAGTGCTTCCGTTGATACAGTCTTGTAGGCCTTGGTGATCCACAGGAGCGCAGCTCTCTGGGATTGGGCCAATACTCTCTTTTGATTGACTGTTAGTTTGCTACCCCAGACAACGGGGCAGTAGCCAATCACACCTAAATAGATGGCCTTATACATGAGGATGGTGTCGTGGTAACACACACCCCAAGTGGCCTTAGTAATGGCACGCAGCGAGGCAAACCTTGCAATGGTAGTGCCTTTAAGGGACTGGAGGTGTTGGTTGAAACCCCACCTCTCACCTATATTCACTCCTAAATACTTGACGTGCTTTTCAAGAAGGAGCCTGTGGCCGCCAAAGCGTATTGTGGGTGGATTATTCACTTTCCCCTTCAAGAGGATTAGCTGGGTTTTTCCTCAGCCACCTGCATCTTGACGTGCTCGCACCATTGGTTGACAGTGCGGAGCACGTGGTGGGTTTTTTCTTCAATTTGGCGGACTGACTCTGCAAAGATCAGCACAGTCAAGTCATCCACATAGGCGTACGGCTCGCAGTCAGTCTCCGTGAGTTTCCTGAGAAGACCTTCGAAGAAGGCATTCCAGAGTGCTGGTCCTAAGACCGAGCCCTGTGGGCACCCCTTCTCAATCTTTCTCCGGACGGAGACATGCCTACTTTCGATCGTAGCAGTTCTGTCTGTCAGGTAGCTTCTGACGAGCGAGTACAGGTTGCGGGGGATTCCCCTACCTTTGAGCTCATTAAGGAGCGCTGGCCACCAAAGGTTGTCAAACGCTCCTCTGATGTCAATCAGAACTGCTACAACGTACTTAGCCGGTGCCAGCAGGGAAACACGCCGAATCTCGACAATGACATCCTGCGTGGACCTTCCTTTGGTACACCCGTATTGCCTGCCTGTGAGGTTGCGGCCAAAGACTCCTTCGAGGGACTGCAACATCAAGATTTCTAGTGTTTTGCCTAATATGAAAAGAAGGCTGAGTGGTCTCCATGATCGCGGGTCTGACTGATTGCGGTCGCCTCCCTTTTGAAGAGTGACAACACGCGCAGTCTTCCACTGAGTGGGGAACTGTCCGACCAGCAGACAGTCATTATATAAATTAAGGAGGCCGCTGGAGATCGTTCGCTCAGCCTTCCTTAGCATATTGCTTTCTATTTTATCTGGCCCAGGAGATTTGTTGGGCTTTAAGGTCGCAAGGGCCCTGCCGAGGTCGCCTGTTGTCCACAGTGGGATGTCGGGCTCGTTCTGAGGGTCCATGATCAGCTCCCTTGCTGCCCTCTAGGCTTCAGTGTCTCGAGCTAGTTGGTCATGTGGGAACGCCTTCTCAAGGAGGGTTTCCAGTGAACTTTCGATGCTGCAGGCCCAGCCTGACTCATTTTGCATCGCGGCTAAGACCTGCTCTACAAATAGTGTTTTTCGGACTCAGGGGGGTCTGAAACGTAAAGATCTGAAGAAAACTCAAAATTTTTTTTTCAGCCGATTACATAACTTTCCTTTCTACTTCGTACAGCCAAGGAAAGTAAAAACCTAATTTCTGCCTGTAGTCCGATTGTGGCTATGATACTGTATACCACCAGACCTTGGCTGACTGCCTTTGTGGCGGAGGGCTCCTGATCGACTCATCGATTATGTGAGTTCTTTGCCTTGCAGTTGGTGGTAAGGCGTCCGGGGGTATGACGTTTGGCCGGGAAACTGGCTGCTGTCACCTATATTCTTCAATCTTGTGATTGTAACTGCGCTGTGCAGGCTGCCCCTGGAAATATGGCTTGATCACACCACATGTGTGCGCGACCCCGGGTCCTAACTAGAGGCGTCCTCAAGATGTGGCCTCCTCCTGCATGGTTCAGTTGACGAACGGGAAATCAGGCAGTGTTTTCGCTCCCCCCACTTTCTGCGTGGTTGAAGTGGACTTCAGAGGGCACTGACGGAAGGGATTGCTGTCACTTTCACGACGTTTGTGTGGCGTCACTGTCTACAACAATCAAGTGTACTAGTGGCCAGGATCGCAGCATTATGGATGCTCGCTGTCATGCCTGCGGTAACCAGTTTAAGTCACTGAATCATGTGGTGCGTACTCAAGAGAGCTACTTCAAACGCTGCATTCAGGTTGCTGGTGCATTGTGATCTGAGAGCTGGGAAGTGGGGAGAGAGCGTCACTACCGGGATGTCTCTGGGGAAGTATCATCGCCATTGGTCCCTGCGGTGGTCCTGGGTGTCCAGGTGGCATCTGGCATCGGGGTTCTCGCGATGACTTGGCAAGCCAAGGAGCGCAAATATGTCAGGAAGGATCTAGGTACGTGTGTATGGTAACGTTAGGGTTCCACCATTAACCGTGTCGTGTGGCGGCGTGCGGAGCCAGAGAAGTGCTAAGAAGATACGTTGGCTAAGTGAGTCCGCCGGTCGTATCTAAACTGGTGGTCGTTCTATCATGAAACATTTCTTTCCCCCTCACAATCACTATATCCCTAGATCCAGCTTTGTGTACCAAGACCGCACAATTGCTATTTATTCAGTCTTTTTAGGAACCACTATCCCATTTTTTGTGACTTTAGGTGAAAACTAAAAAAATGTCTGAATGTGGTTGAGAGAGAATGTCCCTACCAATTCGGCCCATACGTTTTCTGTGCACCAATATGGAACGCCAAAATAAGAGTATGAGCAAACGGCTCAAAATATGTTGTTTAACATTTTTTACGTCGACTGCTGCGAACGATATAACATGACATTAAACGTTTCACTTGTGGTAAAATGACGAGAGCAGCACAATAAATTATCAACAATATCGACGAAGATCGATATACGGGCAGTTTTCCTTATAAATACCGCCCGTATGATAGAAGCGTTGAACATTAAACAATAACGGCCATGGAGTCATCTATGTAGAACTCCACGTTAATGTGTTTTCAGGTTTAAGCTGAGTTAAGAATTAATCGGGCTAGTTGCTACTCGATATTAATCGCTGAATATATGCGGTGGTAGGGATAATTTTGCAATGAGGGACCAGATATTTTAGAATTCATTTTTTGTTGTATTTTTTAATTTATGTTTTGTATTTAAATTGTTTAGTATATTTTTGATCATATTTAAGTAATTTTATTCGTATTTTCGATTTACTTTTATTTATGTCGTTTAAGTTCTAGCACATTTTTACTTACATCTTCCAATTCATTTTTATTCGTTTGGTTCTAATTTATTATTATTTTTACTTTCGATTTAAAAACATTAAGAAAAGAATAACGTCAGGTCAAAGATCAAAGGTGACCAGTCAAAGGCCAATGATCACTGATCAATATAACGAAAGCGGAAGAAAAACGAAAGAAAAAACGCTGCAAATGATTACGCAACGGTTTATTATTGTCTTGAATAGCTTGGAGGAGTCTGACAGCTCCGATACCCTTCCCATTCGATTCAGCATCTAAAAATACCAGTAAACCACACGAAACATGACCTGACTACAACGGAACGACGAAAACTAACTATTCCAGGCGCTCGTAAGCGTCTGTAGGCAATTGGCACGACGTTGCTAGTGTTTTTGATGTGATGGGAGGAAGGGAGTACAAACGATGAAACGATTAGTTTCGCTGTAGTTATTGTCCCTCAAGTTCTTTCAATTAGTAGACTTTGGCTCACTATAATTATTGTAATTTAACTATACGCAGTTGTACACGTCTCATACTGATCACATTCGACCCGGGATCTAAAAATACATTGAAAACGATACCTAATGCTGGGTATTTGCGATAAAAAAGCCAAAATTTCGTTTTTGTTAATTTTTTAACGGTTTTTTGCCCATAACAACCATGGGCTGTTGGCGCGAATCGCGCCACGGAGGCTGTTTTCAAACGCGGTCAGGAGCTTATCGCCGCTTTCTACTCTTTTATTTCCGATCTTTTGCAGTACGACTACGACCCGACTCGATGCAACGTGACTTCGATGAGACGTGGCTTAGTCAGTCTGCTTCTGAGCCCAACGCCGGTTACCTTCCAACGATTCTCCGAACATTTTCTCGCCTCACCGCCACTCGAACCTCCACCTACTGTATTACCTGGCTCAAGCCGCTCTTTCTATTTTCGGATTAAACTCTTTTATCATAGTCCTTTGTGGCAGCCCTATGCGTTTTTTTGCCCACGTCCATCGTACCAGTCATGTCTAACTGCGCGCTACACTGTCGATTCGATCTGATATTCGAGAGGGGACCGTGGTCATCCCATTCCCCAACGTGTGGTTCGTCCGTTCGGATTTCCTAGCAAGGGGGCACAAATAGACTTAAATGGGATTTTCGTACGAAAGAACGGATTATTTAGACGACGTTAATGGCACAAAACGGCCCGGACCGCGGACGGACATTGCAGATTTACTATCCCGATGTCTTGCAACGTAAATTATCAACAATTGGGATGGAGGGGTTGTAAAACAATTTCGCTGACTGAAAATATATGGTTGTGAATAATAAACCAAAATGAACACATTGTGGGTATAGGAAGTAATTCTTGGTTCGCAGGCTCATACGCAGGCCGTTTCCTCAAATGATGTGTTTCAACTTAAAATGTAAGCATCTGAAGAAAATTCAACGTTTTTATTTCAACCAATTGAAATAGTTTCCTTCCAACTTTTTAGGGCTGATGAAAGTAAAAACGGAGCAAAAATAGCTCCGGTTGAGTTGGAAGCCACAATATTCGCTGGAATTCCTATTCACTCGTTTGCACTCAATGAAACTTGAGATGGTTTGAAATGAATCATCAATTTATCGCACTCGGAGATTATCGAATTTATTTGAGTTGGATGTTGAGAGAAACGGGGAGCGGTATCAGGCACATTTCCTGCTCAGGACTGAAAAAGGAATCAATGACTTGAAAGAGATAAGGCGAGTCTGTTGCAGCCTTTTAGGTAAGAGGATGTATTTAGTGGATTGAATACCGAGCTCGGAGCGCCCTCCTCCTCAAAAGGGACAATTGGCTTTACGTCTTGGGGAAACAGGAATACAGCTGAAAACCGGATGACGCTACATTAGTTGCATCTGCTTCTTCTTTTAAAGGGAGGGGTAGAGAGTTATTAAATAAGCGCTTAGCGAGTGTGAGAAATCTGTGACAGACTATTAGCTCGCCCTCCCCAGCAGTTTGCGACTCCATTATCCCGTTATAGCCCAATCTCCGGGCATGCGTGAAGTCTTTCTCCCGTAATACGGGCGGCTATTAAAGCCACCAAATGGGGAGGCTGCAGGGGACGAGGTCATTGGTTTGTACATGGAAAAGAACTAACTTCACTCAAGCTACTTCTATTGTCACCGTATTCGAGCAGTTTCATCGCTTATGGGCTCCCTATTTAGCAACGAGCGATAATTGCTTGGTACGAAGGCACTTTTCGTACAATGCGTCAGTGAGCAAGCAATAGCCAGACTAAATAGTCACTGGACTCTTGTTAAACGATATGTATTCCATTTATGTATTTATTATGATTCTTAGTAGTGTTTGACAGTATTGTGGAAACCCCTATTTTAACGTCGGTCCCACTTTAACCAGGCTTTTTGCATAATATACCATCTCTCAAAGTATCGACGGCTCTTTCATGTTTGACGGCCAACAGCAGAGGGCGCAGGTGGAGGTGGAGGCTGATACACTGATGGCAGCTATGCAGAGAGGGAGGCTGATACACTGATGGCAGCTATGGAGAGGTGGTGCGGCCTCTGCATTGCTTACGAGTACCGCACGGTGTCACTGGAGGTAGTACCGATAGTAGCGATTGTTAACAACATCCACTTTAAGGCAGCCGGGCTGAAGGCGCTATAGCTATCAAGAGGGCAATCAGAATACGGCCGCCAGAAGAGAAGAAGAGGTGTGACCCTTAAGAGGTGACGAGTAAGACACAGCCCACAAGGAGCAGTGGCGATACCAGCAGTTTGTCCATGGATCGGGCAGAGCCACAGTGATGTGGTTTTTTACCTCAACCAGGACATAGAACATGTAAGGCGGAATACACAGTCGGCCAACTTAGGCTTGAGGCATTCGTTCACTCCATGTTACACTCCGAGGAAAATTGGATGAGTAGTGCTCAGCCAGAAGAGGATGGAGGCCTGTTTCTTGCAGGGTGGTACAGTGAATACTTGAGGGAGAGGCCGCTTGAACCTCCCTAACTGCTGGGTATTATGGTCGATGTATGGGAATGGCGGCACGCTGCAAGATTCTCGCGAAGCTGAAGATCACATCGCGGAGAGGAGTGAGGGCTAAAATGATGCAATTTGCAAAACAGTTCCGAGATTGTTCTCAATACGGAGATTAAATTCATGGGGCCGCTAGGAGGATACCCTCCCTCCTACAACCCCCACCTACCACCCTCCTTGCAGGAATACGGGGAGATTCCTGGAGCAGACGCGTTGTTGTAGGCATTCTGAATACGCCTTTAGCTTCCGGTGCGTAGTTCATCCTCAAATTAAGTTCTAAACAGGGCTTTCCATCAGCTATATGAAAAAGTGAGATACCGAAAGGCGTTTTACTGATTTGACTGTTCTTGTACAAGTTTCCTGTTCCATTCGTCTGCAGTCCATGAATTCGGGCAACTATTATTTTACTCCGCAGATGTCATACTACTTTTCACAACCAAAACAGAAAGGAAAGTATTGAAATTTGTAAAAAAGTAAGAAGAGTTTCGAAAAGGTTGGTACGATGCCTGCAAAAGTGTGATTTGACTGACTGAATCGATTGAACTGATTTATAACATCTCGGTACACCGCTCTGGGCTCTTCACTGAATGAAAACTTGCCACGCTGGATGAGTGGGCATCAGATAAATTTGCGAGCGAGATGGGAATCCTCGTCATAGTTTTTTTTCAACACCCGCGAAGGTCTTAGGACAGAGGGGGGTGAGGCAAACAAGGACAATGCGCAGTTCTACTTCTTTTCTCTCAAATACTCTCCATCCAAGAAACAAAAAACCACGTGCTGCTCCTCTGTAGTTCCTTCAACAGTAAGAGACTCTCTAGGTGTGATTGGCTACTGCACCGTTGTCTGGGGTAGCCAACTCACAGCCATTGGCCCAATCTCAGAGGGCTGTTGCTGATCCTGCTGAGGCGTGAGAAAATCTCCTGGACTTACTGGTTAGTTATCAGTTGACATGGCTTTTGAGTGTATAGTTGACAAGTGGAGAGTGAAACCGGAACTCTGGACTGAAATCTGTGTGGATCTCTCCACTAAACAAAAACTGGCCAACACCGATGGATGAAAGGGCATTAGAGAAAACGAGAGTGGAATGGGAATCCTCATCAAAGGGATTTGAGTCATATGAGTTTTTCCCCAAACGTCCGTGAACTTCTTAGGAGAATGTGGGTTGAGCTAGACCTCTGAACGAGCTAGTTTCTTACGGGACCATGCTCGGCTCCACTTCTTTTCTCTCTACTCTCTTGGAGAGCACCATCCAAGAAACCACGTGCTGCTTCACTATAGTTCCTACAACAGTACGAGGCACCGGTTGGATGAGACTGGGAATCTTCCAGCTTTGACTGCTACTTCATCCAGTTTGCAAAGATTATGACAAAAAAACGTGCCACAGTTTGTTTCTCCCTTTGAAAATTGTCTCACAACTAAATAGTTAGATCGGTGGGGAAAACATATTAAGAACTCCTTGATAATACGGATTCCCCAAGGTCATACCCGCTTGTGGCAACACGTTGTCAACAGCTCTCTACCGGTAGACTCGCTAAATGACTACCTGGGCACTGGTTTGCGTTCGGTAGATGTTGAGTGAGTGCCCATGCTCTGGCACGCTAGCGAAACTGCAACCTCCATGACTTTGTGAAATACAACTCTCTTGAAGTGTTGAGGAACACTCATTTCGATGAGGAGGACCGTATCAGTCCACTTGTTGGTAGGAAATGAATACTTAGAGTGCAGATGCATAATATTCTACTTGATAGTAGCTCCCAAGATGAAGTTCCTTATTAACTCAGTTATTGCTCTAAATTCCACTGCACTTCGAATAAATTAATAAAAATATGCCGCTGCAAGTAATGAAGTTGTCGTCGTCGCGCCAAGAGAACGGTAAAACTTCAATCCTTTTCCAAGTTTGCTGCAATTCCCGCAAATACCTATTTACAAGTGTCAACGGCGACAAGCGGCTTGACGGTGATCGCTCTCGACACTTCCCGTACAATTCAACTCAATTTAACTTAGTTTCCTCACTTTATTTCGTGTAACAATCCCAATCGTGATTTCAACGCCCAACCGATCGTGAGTCGCCGAGCCCAGCAATTCAACTCTCAAACGTGCCCTTTTCCGCGGGGCCGAGAGAATTCCGACGGCGCGTACGTTAGGAATAAATTGGCGGCTTATGAAGTCGAATCGTAAGTCGGCCTCTGGTTTCCAATTATTTTGAAAAGGCGTTTATTGTTCGATAATCAACCTGCTCGTCTTGTTTGTTGCCGTGGCAAAGGAGCGATCGAACCAAATTACAGGGAATTACTCGCTCGCTGACTCCCAGAGACTCGTTTTAAATGTCAACCTCCTCCGCATTCTCGGGGACTTGGAATAAATCGTCGATTGCTTCGCGGATAAAAATGATGTGAGGCTGAAGAGCAAATACGATGAGGATTTGTTGGCTGAATCTATTAACACGCCCCTCTCATACTCACCACCTCGTTTTTTATATTCAGTTACGTTAAACACGATAAAAACTGCTGTATCAATTTATTTTCTTTCAATGTTTTTCACCAACCTTCCATTTCACGGCATTTCCTAATGAATTGTATTATATAGCTGATCTATATATATTTATAGAATGGATATTACGCTCTATAACATCCCCCCCCCCACCTGATGCAACTGGAGAACCCACACTCTGGCCTATTGCGTGGGCGTACATGAGCCACCTCATGTCCTCCCAGTTCCAACCCAAATCCCGTGGAGCAGGTATTCCATGATGCGCAGTCCCCAATACGTCCCAGTGGAAGGTCAACGTCGACGTATTTTTTGTTTCCTCAGCCCAACATATTAGTGCAGTAAGGCTCAAATTTGATACTCAACCTGCAAATCAACTGACACACTAAAATAAGGTTACGGGCAAAGTCTAGAACTAACTATAATTGTCTTATTAACCAAAATCCAAACCAGCCAAACGCCAGCTAAACAGTTCAAACGAGGTTCGGAGGTGAATGAGACTATCATTCTGATTCAAGCTGAGTCAAAATACTGTAAATATTCAAAGTACACTTACCAGTTCGAAGTTCTTTTAGCGATAGTAAAAGGTTTAAAGTCAATTAAACACAAGGAGAAATAAGGAAATATCACTCTGTACTCGTTGTTAGACAAATGAGTTTTCGATACGACGCAATACCTTAAGGGAAGCGATGCGAGAATAGAAATGGGGGACGAGACGAAGTCTAGACGCCATCGGGAACCGAATCACCTGAACATCTGGCAATCACTTACTAGAGTGCGTCACACATCTCACATGTGAGTCAAGTGGTACATACGAAATATACTACGCACCCCAGCATCAACAAACAGTCCGGATCAATTATTCGAACGAGCAAATAGTACTACAGTGCAAAAGAGCCAGAAGGCTCAAAATATTAATCACTCCGATCGACAGATTCGCAGCCACGATGGTTGTCAAAATTCGGGCTATGCCTCACTTTGGGGACCTTATTCGGACAACCATTGGACCACTTTAGCTCAAATTTGATACTCAACCTGCAAATCAACAAGACACACTAAAATAAAGTTACGGGCAAAGTCTGGAACTAACTATATTTGTGTTATTAACCTAAATCCAAATTTTTTTTCTTGAAAAGGCCTTGATTTTTTTATTTAACTTATTGAAACGGTAACGAGGAATTACGATTCGTGGGAGCATGACAAGAGTAGTGGGGTGGCGCTGCGGGAACTCAGGCTGGGTGGTAGGGCGGTGAAGATCTAGCATGAGAACAAGTACCTGGGAGTTCTCCTTGATGGGAAACTCACTGCCACACACGTGAAAAAGCCTTACAGCGGGCGTCGGTGGGGACGTGGGCAGCTCAGAGAATGGTGGGGAAGACATGGGTGCTGAGGCCTGGGGTGATCCGGTGGCTGTACACTGCGGTTGTTAGGCCTGGTGTCACCTATGAAGCCCTGGTCTGGTGGACTAGGGTGGGAAACAAAACAGTGCAGTTGCAGCTAAATAAACTGCAGTGTACGGCGTGTCTGGCCATTACAGGCTGTATGACAACATGCCCTACGGCTGCACTGGAGGTCTTGCTAGATTTAGCTCCACTCCACATACATGTTAAAAGGATGGCGTTCCTCCAGGCTGTGCGTTTGTTAGAGTTGGGGCTGTTCATGTGTGAGAGGAGGGGTTCCTGGTGGAGGGGCCCAAACTGCATGTGGTAGACTCAATGCCCGCGAGGTTCAACTTCGTGTTACCCTTTCGGATACTCATTCATGAGCGACTGATAGCTCGGTGCAGGGTGGCTTTGCATGGGCAGGCATCTTTGGGTCGAGAATCAGAGCGGCGAACCCATTGGAGTCGCTGGCCATGGTGTTCCAAGCAGAGGTGGCTGTGGTAACGGTCCGTGTGCAGCGGCTGCAGCAAAGGGGACTAAAGCGGCAGAGAATCTACATCATGGTGGACAGTCAGGCCACTCTCAAGGCCTTAGCCTCATACTGTCTTACATTGCAGCAGGTGTGGAAGTGTCTGACTGGACTGAAGGCCCTGGCCAAGGACAACAGTGTAACACTGTATTGGGTGTCAGGGCATCAGGGTATAAAGAAAATGAACGGGCTGATAGGTTGGCTAAGAAGGGATCAGCGTAGATCCCTATTGGCCTTGAGCCAACTCCCTGAGCTTTGTTGGGACTACCACGAGCCACCTACGTAGAGAGGTGGGCAAATGGGAGGATAGGTGCAGGGCTGCCCATTGGCAGGGGCTACCTGGCCTTATACAGTCAAAACTCTTCATCTCGCTCTCCAGAGGGAGGTCCAAGGAGGTGCTTGCACTGTCCGCTGAGGTACCACCTTGCAAATATTAGCAAGTGTGAGGTACAGGTATGCAGGTTCTGCGAGCTAGGGCTAGAGACGGTAGAGCATGTGCTGTGCGTATGCGATGAACTCACAGCATCGCGCCCTCATGTGTTTGGGAGGCCCTATCCTCAGCCAGAAGAGGTGGTGAATGCAGAACTTGCACATATCCTCCGCTATGTGCTGTGGTGGTGGGGGCGCATAGGTGACGTCACACCAAGTGAGACCAGTGTCGTGGGGTCTGGGGGTTGTTCAGGGGGGCCATGATCTCCCTTACAATAGGCCCGTTTGTGGCTACAGTGAGGGTATCACCTGCATTCACCGTATCAAGGAAAAAAATGACAAGAGTAACGCAATAAATTCTGATGAAAAGCGAGTTGTTAAAAATAATTAGGCGCAATCTGTGAAATCCCAGTGTTCAACTCAGGTCGAATTAGTTCAATGGTCTAATGGAAAATCCTGAGCTCGGGCCTTTACATGGAGCATTCCAGTTCAGTTCATTCTGACCTGATACCTTTGAAGATAATCTTGAAGATAAAGCGAGATAATCCAAGCAGTTCAATCCTGCTGACTAACGACTGAAGGATTGTTTCCTAAGTCGACAACGGTTTTCCCAAAATATTCGATTCCCACTTCCCCATAGATTCCAACTCTCAGCTCTTCCCAGACCCAATCCTAAAACGTACAGCCGTCATTCAGCTCTCGCGCTATTCAGTAGCTCCCCGCACTCGTCCTGCTTCCAGTCCGTGTATGTCCATAGTTAGATTTGCAGTAGAACTGCTGGACTGATTGAACTGGTTCTTTTTCATTTTGTTCAAATTTCTTTTGAAATAGCTAAAGCGTGTAAAGGGCCAATGTACCAAAACGTGGCATTCGCCGCATTTTCCCCCAGCAAACGCCTCCAAACGTTTTCATTGAAACCTCAAATTACCATACCGAACTTTTGTTCTCTATAAATGTATCGCCATGAAAATTCGGCGAATGGAAATTGTTAACGCCAAAGCGAGGTTTATTTATTAATTCGCTGGTTGTTAGTGAGCCTTGTAGCTTACCTCAGGTGTTATCGCTTCATAGCACGGTTGTTATCACTACCAGGACTTGGTAGCGGGTTCATCCCCTACATCATAAACATACAGTCTCAAGTTACCTACGCAGTGTGCTTGACATAAGCAGAGGGGATTCGATAAAATCCGGCACTATCAGCTTCTTTGTAGAGCGTTGATCATATAAAATGAGTTATGAACAGAACATTGGTTGCTAAAGCGCTAAAAATCGCAAATACCGTGGACCCGAATGAAGTTGTGTGATGCGTCACTTCAGATAGTTTCGCGTCTGAATCATTCCCACCTCAATCGCTCTCTTGTCGAACACCTTGTTGACATTGAGCCTCGCCGTTTGCCTGACAAGTTTCTCAAAGCTCCAAAGATTTTCCCACGATCCAGCTCCAGTGAGATATCGTCAGCTACCCAAGTAATTGCCTCGACGACCGAACGAGCTTTCACCGGTGTTTGTCGCACGAAACGGGTTGAGTTTGACCATCGAACGCCACAAATATCCGGGTAATGGGAAGAAAATTGTGATAGCGGCCGTAAACTAGCGATATATCGATAGGATTATTGCGCTAATTGAGCTCGACGCGTTAAACGGCCAATTAACCGAAAGAGCCGTTTTTCCGCTGGGATGGCGCACAATTGGTCTCTCCAAGTGGAATATTAACTGGCTCCAGCGCTAGCCACTTGATAGGACTTGGGCAAAAGAGCCGGGAGAGGAGGGAATTCTAGTAACGATCGATAGTACTGCGGGTTAGCGAGACTGAGGCTAATTGAAAGCATCCACGAAGATTTCTGACTGAGAACCACCGTCGAGTGAATGAACAGTTGCACTCATATACAGACGTGCTCATATTTGTACGTAACACCACACTGCTTTGAAAATTGGAAGCGAATAGATAATGTGAGGACTGCGCAGGTCTCCTTCTTTTTTTTTTACTTTCCTTAGCACGTCGCAATAGAAAACCAAGTTATGCAACCACCCGCTAAAAAATTGAGTTTCCAACAGACCTTCACGTTTCCAAGGCCCCTCGGTCCGAATAATACCGTTTAATAAGATGGCTTCCGTGTGCGCAGAACCGAACCGTTAAAATTTAATATTTCGCTTGCAGGTTCGCTATAGTATATTTAATCTTCTGACTGTAATCCCAGTGGTGGGATATGCACCGTGGTCAGATGGCCTATTGTGCCAGTCCTAATGTCTTACAGGTCGATGCCTAGCTTTCTGAGGAAAGCCAGGTAGTTCCTGAAGGAGTTCTCGTTGGTATCCATCCTGGGAGAAGTGGTGCCAAAGACCAAAAGTCACTCCCTCTCAAGTCTCCGGCACTGGGCCAGGACGTGGTAGGGAGTCTCCTCATCCGTGCCACACCACCTGCATCGAGGGGTGTCGACTATACCCATAACATACATGTGTTCGTTCATTCTGCAGTGCCCAGTTATGATCCCAACAATCTGCCTTAAGTCCTTCCTCTCCATCCTCAGAAGGGTGTGTCGTGTCTCACTTGATTGCTCTGAGACAAAGCGTTTGGAGTGTCTTACTCCTGCAGCGTTCCAGATTGTCTGATGCAGTCTTCTGGCGTGTTTTCACACAGTCCTTTTAACTAGTGACAGAGAAATCCCACAATGGGGTGGTGGCCCAATAGGTACTGTAGACGAACCGCGTCTGGCGAGATGGTCCGCCCTCTCATTTCCAATGATCCCCTTGTGTCCTGGAATCGAATACACATTAACTCTGTTCGCACTTGCTAGGGAGTTAAGCTACGTCCTGCACTCTCGCACCAGTTTTGACGTGCTCTGTTGCTACAGCCTTTCTCATGCATTAGGATTGCCCCGGCGATAACAGCATAAATCTCTGCTTGAAAAACCGATGGAGTGGGGCCCTATATACGTCCCGCTCCTTCCAGAGCCACTTATCCACACCCCGGATCCTGTTCCCACCGGAGTTTTCGATCCATCTGTGAAGATGTTGATGCCATTGGGGGGCCGAAACTGGCGGCTCTCGCTGTTCCATGGACCTCCCAATGGCTGAACATTATATTTGCTCTCGAGCTCATACATGGGCACAATTGCGTCTGTGATCATACTGAGCCCCTTGAAAGTGTTCATTAGTCGCCTGTGGCACCTTAGCTATACCGAGCTTAGTGAGTCTGTTGCTATATTATTATTTCCTCGAAATCAAGTTTAACGTTTTTATAATAAAACCTAAGTGTGGACCGATTCGACTTTATCTGACAGTACTCTAAAATTTTCAGTCACGTAAAATGACGAGAGCAGCAAGACGATCGAAAATGACCACAAAAATTCTAAGTTGGATTTTCCCTAGTTGAAAAATCGTGCTTGTATTCCAATGTGCTATCCATACGGTTAAATTCGTTGGTCATAATTAGTCTAGGTCAATAATTTTGATGACGTGAGTAGGGGCAACCTGATACATTTCTGAACCTCAACACGCCCAGTTTTGGTTCATTATTCATTCTGAATAATAACCCTATGTTTTTGGTCAGGAAACATTTTTTACAACCCCCCTCCCTCCCCCTCACAATTTGATACTTTACGTTCCAAGACATCGGGATTCCAAATCTACGAAGCCCGTCCGCCGTCCGGGCTGTTTTGTGTCTTAAACGTGATCCGAAAAATCCGTTCTTTCGCAAAAAAGTCCTATTTGGTATCTAATTGTGCCCCCTTGCTTGGAAATCCGATCGGACGAAGCCCATTGTTGTTTTGGGCAAAAAATGCTTAAACGAATTAACAAAAACGCAATTTTGGCAGTTTTAACGCAAATACGCTGTGTTTGGCATAGTTTTCAAGGCATTTTTAGATGCTGGGTCGAATGGAATGAGTATCAGAGTTGTACAACTAAGTGCAGCTCGAAAAAAGTGTAATTAGAGTAATAATGCTCTTTACATTAATTAATTAATTACAGTAGTTAGGCATTTCAGACTGAATCAACAAAAGCGCTCCAGGTAATCACTAGTCAGTTAGCGGTTTACTCGGCCATTGAGTGCGTGGCTGACAAGTGGAGAGTGAAACGAGGGCTGTGGACTGAACTCCATGGTGATCTCACCATAGAACGTAAACTTGCCGCCATTGACGAATGGGCGTTAGAGAAATGGCAAGCGAGATGGAAATTCTCGTTAAAGGATCGTAGCACGTATGTGTTCTTCCCCTACATCCACGAACCTCTTGAAAGAAAATGGGTTGTGTCAGGCCACTGGACAAACCAGTTACTCAGGGGGCATGGGGACTTCTTGCAAGGCTCCTCTTCTTTTCTCTCAAAGACTCTCTATCATGCACGTCTTGCGCCTCCGGTGCGGAGGAAACAAGAAACCACGTGCTGCTCTACTTTAGAGTCGGATGTTGAGTGACGGTTGTTGGGAGGGCAGACGTGCTTTGCAGCTTTGACAGTTATAAAGCAAGCCTATAACCGAGGCGAGTTCAAGGAGAAGGTGATGGCTAAGAAACGCGGTACACAAGTAAATAGTTTGATCAGGTCGGAAACGAGATTAAGAACTCCTCCCGGATGGTACGGGGCTCCTCGGGTGGTCACCACCATGCAGTAACACACAGGCAACAGCTCTCTATTGGGGCAGGTCTGCGTTTTCCTGGCATATTAGCGAAACCGCAACTTCCATGACTGATATAATCCTCAAAGAGAGTTTAGGAACAGTCATCAAATAAGGAAACAGACCTGAAATTACAGTGATTATAGCGAACCAAAGTCCACAAGGGACAATACAGCGAAAGTAATCGTGTCCACGTCTCACCCCAACCACCCGTCAGCTCGAAGCGTCACTGCATGCCAATTACCCACAGACGCCTGGAATTTATTATTTTCGTATGGTTTACAGGTATTTTTAGATGGTTAGTCAAATAGCATGGTTCTTCCAGGTGTGAGACGAGGTCAAATTGTTCAAGAGAATAATAAATCGTTATGTCATAATTTGCAGCGTTTTCAAAATCGTTTACGACTGTACAAGCCGCCACACCAGGCTCAACTCACGTCTGCTTTAGTCGTTTTAGTCGTTTTTTTGTCAATCGAGGGTCTCATGGCCTCACTCAACTGCCACTTCACCTGTACGTGTCGGAGGTACGAAGAAGCCATGTCGCCTATCAAAATCTGTTCTGAAGAACATCACATAAAAAATGATAGTGGAAGGGGATCGTCTATGTGGGGCAGCAAAGACGTTCTAAGCTCAACAAGACCCAGTGGAAAGGATACATTTGGCTGTGATGAGTTCTGCGTCCCATAGTACAGCTCGTAGTCTGTTTATTGTTCAACGAAGGTGAATAACAAAGAACCAGAGGTCATCCAGGAATCGATGGTAGCAGAAGCGATGAGTAATGATTTCTCTAATGCTAGGGACTACTCAGGTTCTCTAAGTAGATCTAGGACTGTAAGAAAACCAGTTCTGGGCAGAGAAAGGAGATAAAATAGGACAGTAATACGTTACTATGCGTTACAGTTACAGATTTCACAATTCAGTCACAAATGTTGAAGTCAGAAGATGAACGAGAGGAAAGGGCTATGACTGGAAAAGATGGCTGCTAGCGCTCCATGCAATCTGTCAGGGGTTGTTGAATGTTGTTTACGTATAATACATTTCCCATTATTGCAATTAACCCAGGATTGATCTATTATGTATGTATGCCGATGTACTTATTTAGTATTGATACTTTTACTTCTCATTGACGGTGGAAGCTCTCTCTCTCTCTCTCTCTCTCTCTCTCTCTCTCTCTCTCTCTCTCTCTCTTTTTGGCTACACTTCTGTACTTTTTTTGTATACTTTTTTGTTATAAAAGATAACCGCTTACAGTGGTGAATAGTCTTTTTGTTTTACTAATTATAGGATAGATGTTAGAGAGGACCTCATGGTCCTAATCTCATTCTGTTTTTGTAAATAAACGCCATCATTCATTCATTCTTTTCTCACTCTCTCTCTCTCTCGCTCTCTCTCTCGTTCTCTGTATCTTTCCCTCCTTTTGTCTGGACCGTCGATATTAGGCCATCAGTGTGTGAATCTATACGAAACTGTTGGGATCTGCAATTCTCCTCGCTGCGCACTCATTGCTACGTTTATGTAATGAGCGGAGTGTATCAAAAAGCCTCTCAAAAACCACAATAGAGTTAGAGATGGCGCGACTCCTTCACGGATTATCTTTCTTCTCGGCAAAGTTGTTCACATCTATTGTGTTTGGCGGTTATGAAGTCACCGACATGACAAAAGAAATAGGAACTCAGAATGGAGTTCCACACGTTTCGGCTATTCACCGGCTCTTTTACCTGACGTGAAACCTGTCAATATGTTTCCACCAGATTTGATACACAAGTCATCGTCAAGAACTGCAGAAACCCCCGAATGCCGCTTTCTTCTGGCGGAGGGTCTTCAATGCTATTCACGGTTTATTAATCTCTTGTGCGGAAAACGGTTCCTTTGTGGTTTTCCTCGGTTTGTTCGGGCGGAGGAGGAATGAGGAGATGATGGAGTGTGAAGAGAAGCTATCGGTTCCGAGTTATTGATACGTCCCCCTCAGCAGCGCAGGGCCCAGGCCATTCATCCTTCCGCCTTTCATATTTCAGCTCGACGACATAATGCTCCACCTTTGGCTGAGGTGTCCGAATTTATTACCCATAATTTTATCAGTTGTTAAGGTGCCAACGCCGGCAGCTGAGAGATTACCGCTTTTCGTTCAACAGCCTCTTAATACGTTGTGGTTATACAGTCGGATGGCTGCCTCTGCAACTCCCAAATCCATGGCTTACCCGTCGATCGTAGATAGATTTCCATCAATGCAGTTCGTGCTTTTGTTGTAGGGTAGGTTGAAGACCATCTAATACGTAAATTTCATCACGCCACAAGCTCTTTCTCTTCTCATTCACGTTCACTTCCGTTAACACGTATAAGCTGTGCTAAATATAAGACAGCGTTACAACATACAGGCCAACTTCATCGCCTTAACTGAAAGGGATAAACATCAAGTGAGCGGTTTACAATGTCAATCTCCTCACACGAAGAGTCCTCAAATGGATCAAATCAATTTTCAGACTCATTAAGGACCACGCCAAGGCCCAGGGTACGAATTCATGAAAGATCCTTATAGTAAGGGGGCGGTCCAACTCCTGAGATGGGGCTATAGTATGTTATACCGACGGATCAGCAAGGAGGGGCTGAATTTTATGGGCCGGGGATTTGGACAGTAATGCCTCTGGGTATTGAAGAAGAATATATATTATGCCGGACAGTCAGGCTGCACTTAAGGGCCTGGCTTCCTACGCCATCACGTCGGGGCTGGTTTGGGAATGTCTGATTGCCTGACGCATTGACACCGTGTTAGGTGCCAGATGAGGGTAAGCAGGCCGAAAAACTGGCGATAAAAGGATCTGCTCTTCTCCACGTCGCATCAGGGCATAATCGGGAGGACATGAGGGATATGGATAGGCCCATGTGGGGGCCCCAATGTGGTCCCCAGTTTCATCCGGTTATGGGAAAAAACGACGAGGCCAATGAAAACTAAACGCTACATCACGCTGTACGGAAACAGAACATTATAGTACCGGAGTTTGTGCAATGACTCTGTTACCTCTCTCGCTATCTTCAAATCTCACCCTCCTACGAGTGATCTATCAGACTAGATCAGATCAGTGATGGTGATGTTGATTCCAGAAATTTCTTTACTTTATTTGTGGAGCAGCTCGAAATTACGTTAGACTGGTACGATTTCTGCTCAAAATGACTGTTCCTTTTAACACTCATAAGATAGTTATATCAGTCGAAAACCGTGGAGGTTGCAGTTTCGCAAACATGCGAGAGCATGGGCACGCGCTCACCATTCACCGTGAGATACGACCAGGACCCAGGACCTGGTTTCCCACCCGATATAATTATTTACCTTAGTCATCCGACAACAACATGATTCTGTGTCCTGGGTGAGAATAACCCTTAACTTGCTGACGGTATGAGCTGACCTGACTGCCTGGGTAATATTCTCCCTTCTAACGTGAGAAAATTAGTGTTAATTCGATAAATAAGGGGAGTTTTGTAAGCATGATGCAGTGCGCGGACAAGATCATCTCAAAGAGATTGATGACACCTTTTGTCATTCACAAGGTATTTGGTTGTCATCGATAACAAAATTCATACAAAAAAGAATTTGTTTTGTTGGCGAGCGTAAAGTTTTTGTTTGCCGTCGTAAGTACTCAACATAGCTTGATGATTTACCTAACTGCCTGGTATTCCAAACGCTCGTCTATCTTCTCCAGTACGCTGATGACCAACTTTTTCGACAATCGGTACCTCATCGTGAAACCCGTACCGTCCAAATTACAGAAGTCATCAGACATTTTCTGTATCCACATGAAGCGACGAATGAGAAATAATAATAACCACCATCTTCTTCGAAAGTCAATCTCAAGAAGAGCGCGACTGCGGTGTATTAAAGGTGTATTGCCTTGATATTAGCGCTCGAACTGAGATATAAACAAGGAACTGCGTTCAGAGCGTGCTAACCGCCCTGTCCTTGCCTATTCGGGGTCTTTCATTAAACCACTTTATGATAATTATGAAAAATACAAAAATAAATGTTAACTGATCCACTAATGTTGTCTTCAGATGTGCCAGTTGATAGATGATGTTGACATGAATGTTTACTTGGTTCATTCACATTCCCTAGGAACACCAGTGAGGACGAAAGCAAAATGCACCATCGCGAAAAATTTAAAGTGAGTGAAAGGTAAAAAATTGTAATGGTTTGCGGCGGACTGCCGATGGTGGCAACACTGTTGCTGCCACCCGTGCAGTTCGCCGCTGTTTATAAAAGTTCCACATTTTCGTCGCTCACGAAGCTCTCCCTTTTTTTAAGCTAGTGAACAAGTATTTAAAGTCCCTTTATATTGTGTGAAGTAAGGTAAGCGATCAGAGCTTGGTGTTTCATTTTCCCCATTGCCCCTTTATTGTCATTTACCACAATGCGAGCATAGGTTATTTGTTTCATACTAAAAGGAGTTCATTTCATTTTTTTTCCTGATTAAATTCAAGTGGGTCCTATTTGGTTTATATTTTTATTTCCCAGATCCTCCCTGAGAGGCATTATTTCGTTTATTTACATCAAGTGAGTATATTTAATTTGTTCGTTTACCCAAAATTGAACGTCGGCGCACGCAACGAACAAAAGGGAGAAACACTCGGCACAGCTAATCAGGGAGGTGTGTTGCGTTGGGGGAAGCGCAAATTTGCATTTGTAACAAAAGGGGGTTTCGTCAAGGGATTTTGGGGGTGCAGGAGACGATGATCGACTCATGATGGGGCAGTGTTGAACAATCCGAGCAACAACGAACAGGAGTGAATAAGGTGGTCGATGATGTAATGATCGACAAGAACAGGATTGAGACGGGGGGTTGCGAATGAACACAAACAGGACGCAACAGGAGCGTGAACACGTGCACGATTTTCGTACGTGCGAAAATGCAGAAAATACGCGTGGCAAGCGCGACGTATTTCGAGAGGAGTGAATCGGGAAGGCTCATTACTTGTTCTTGAGTACTTGAAGTACTTGAAATACTTGTTCACGGCCTTAAAAAAATTGAGAGCATCGTAAGCGATGTCGGTAGCCGTTCTGACGAAAATGTGGCTTCTCCGCTTTTATGAACAGCGGCGAACTGCAGGGGTGGCGGCAACAGTGTTGCCACCATTGGCAATCCTCCGCAAACCATTACAAAATACATTGGCGAAGTTGAGACGTTCGGTCGACGGATGATGGATGAAGATAACAATTTTGATAGTAGTTGATAAGATAATGGGAAGTAAATCGATTTTGTCGACGGGTGATGGTGCGGGGTTGTATTTGTTGGTGACAACGAAAAGAAATGGAATAAAAGTAAAAGAAAACGCGAATGAAGGACGGGGTTGAAAATGGTAGCAAGTTCAACCACGCCCAAATTTGGGAACAGCATAACGGAAGATGGTAAAATCCGTCTAACGGTTAGGGCAGCTTAGTCAGCAGCATTGAACGCCGCAGTTTAGAAAGTTGGTTAAAACGGCCATTAGGTTTAAACAGATAAGCCGTGTGAAGCATCAAAAGGTGGTGTATCCTGGCGAATCTCGTACATTGAGGTTGAAAGTGAGTCGAGCGTCAAGGTGGAGGGGAATTTGAAATAATAGTCGGAAGGAGCTTAACGTATTTTGGCACAGAATATAAAATGCGTACGTAATTAACTGTTAATTTGAATCGCTCAACTCGACAACAAATATTTACCCGCCGTATGTTATGCACGTCCCTCCTTATCAATTTCTTTATTACATTCTTCATAACAGCAATGTTAAGCATTGGACATTAGCTCGGATATTCCAGAGTTTGCGCGGTAGTTTTCTCGCGCAATTCTAGTCAATTACTCGAGTACTTGCAGAGATAATATTCTTCCGTTTGAGGCGTAGTCTGGAAACTGCTGAGGCCGATTTGTCTCAGATGGCGTTCAAATCGTAATGAGGGTCGGAGAGGTCAAAAGAATTGACGTCAATAATTCGAATCGGATGGGAATCATACGAGTCGCCGGCGAGAAGGTCGTGATCTTTTCCGGGAACGGTGACGTCTCTTATCTGTTGCCTTTATCCGAAAAACTCGGTAATCTCCCTAATTGTCCTCTTAATTATTTCCTTATCTGCGGTTGTGAGGGTTGCAGTCTGAGACGGAGGGTGAACCTTCTTCTCTTACGAACAGTGTCCCTCATTATCATCCCAGTCCTTATTAACTTTTACTAATCGCCGGTTATAAGCCGAACTGATAAGCGATAGTTTAAAAAGGTTCTCTCAATTAAAAATTAATTTTAACGAGGCTCGAAACTCGACTATCTGGCTCGGTCGCAATTAGCGGGAGTACAAGGAAAGCCTGGGATGGGCCTGAAACGTTCAAGCGTCACAAAACCACAATTCAACATCACTTATCTTCTTTCACACAGTCCTAATACTGTCACTCATTTAACGGGCCCTAACGTTGGACATTCGTAGACTACTAACCTGCCAGGACAGCAAACATTCATCCACCGGGGTCTTCAGTGCTTCATGCTACATTGCCAAAGTTTTAAAAATATCCACACGACTGCGACATTAGGGCTTCCTACTATGCTCTCACTCATCACATTCCTGTGCCAACTCTCATTCTGATTGTAATAAAACCGGATTTTTGCTCCACGTGATTGCTACTTTAGGCTGGTATTTATTTTATGAGTGGTTTCTACATTTGCTTCGTGACTATCGAGGGATAAAGTACTGGGGTTTCTATCGAACCTGCTCACCAAATAACTTGTCATCCCTTCCATCACATTGTCAGTGCATGCGTGACACTGGCAACATAATCGAAAGAATAGCGGCGCCTCAGACGCATCTCTGGCACCACACTTTGCCCACAATACAACCTGTATTGAGTATGGGTGTTAATCGCGCCGCTTCCTTAATAAAAGTTTATTTACATTTTCCACGGGTTTCATTAGCTTGTACACAAGCCTGTTTCACTTTCGTCTTGCAGTAGAATGGGAAAACTGACTAGCAGACACATTTGGACCCCCTTGCTGCTCTATCGGTCGACTTCAACTTCCGTCTTCAACAATCAGAAGTGCTAGAAATCGTGGGATTTGGAAACAGGCACTTGGCTCATGAGGCAGGAGTTTGGCGATCAGGAAGGACATGGCCATGTTGCGAGGGCGCAGAGGCAGGCAGAAGTAGTTCAGCATCCGTGGAGAATGTAGGCCACAGAGCATGATGAGCAAAAAATTTTGAACGCTAAGCTCTGTCGCATCAGCATTCTCCAACATGCCAACTTCCCTGAGGTCTTTGCATCAAACGACTTCGATCATTTTCCACCACCACTCAAGCACTTTGCCGTGTTCATCATTTAAGAGGGAATCGTCGGAGTGGGTGGATGACTATTAACTGCACCTCTGCCCATATCCTAGAGCATCAAAATTGCTTCCAAAGCGTTCCCAGTTTTTACTTTCCTTGCTCTACGAAGTAGAAAGGAAAGTTATGTAATCGGCTGAAAAAAAAATTTTGAGTTCTCTTCAGATCTTTACGTTTCAGACCCCCCTGAGTCCGAAAAACACTATTTGGGAAAATGGTCTGTGAGTCAGTCTGTGTGTGTATGTGTGTGTCTGTGAACGATTTTTAGAGAAAACCACCGTACCAAATCAACTCAAACTTGATATTTCGCCCGCAGGTCACCATGGGACGCCAAAATGAGGGTTTGAACAAAATCCACCGAAAGCTAACTATAGTTATCATAGTGATGAAAACACCAAATATTTTTTTTCTCAAAAACGGCTCTAACGATTTTGATTAAATTGTTTATATTGATAGCTCTTAATAAGGCAATTATACCATGAAATTCCCATTTGTGGGAAAATGACGAGAGCAGCGCAATAAATTACCAAAACTTTCGACGAAATCTATTTTAGGGCAGTTTTTAGAGAAAACCACCGTACCAAATCAGCTCAAACTTGATATCTCGCCCGCAGGTCACCATGAAACGCCAAAATGAGGGTATGGGCAAAATCAACCGAAAGTTAACTATAGTTATCATACTGATCAAAACACCAAATATTTTTTTTCTCAAAAATGCCTCTAACGATTTTGATTAAATTTTTTATATTGGTAGCTCTCAACATGCCGATGACACCATAAAATTCACATTTGTGGAAAAATGACGAGAGCAGCACAATAAATTACCAAAACTTTCGACGAAATCGATTTTAGCGCGGTTTTTAGAGAAAACAACCGTACCAAATCAGCTGAAACTTGATGTCTAGCCTACAGGTTACCATGGGACGCAATAATGAGGGTATGGGCAAAATCCACTGAAAGTTAACTATAGTCAGCATAGTGATCAAAACATCAAAATTTTTTCTCAAAAACGGCTGTAACGATTTTGATCAAATTTTTTATATTGGTAGCTCTCAATCAGGCAATGATACTATAGAATTCTCATTCATGGGAAAATGACGAGAGCAGCACAATAAATTATCAAACTTTTAAACGAAAAGCATTTTTGCCGCGGGTTTTTCCTGTTAAACCCCGCTGGAATGTTACTAGAATGTTTAAAAGAAGTCGTGTTGTAGTCCAATCCAATTCCTAGAGGGAGTGTTTAAAAATGGTCATGAGATACATGGGGCTCACTCCAGAAATTCCTGAATTTCAACTACCGCCGTTTCGCTTAATACCAGTTCTAACAGTTATTACCCAATAACTCTACAAAAGTGATTACTATAAAATTAAAAAATTCGTGTTTACAGCCTCATTAATTATCTGTGTACCAATTGCTCAATAATGGTCCTGCAATGAGTACGAGCAGCACAATAAATTCCAGAACTGTAGGCGCTACCGCTTCCTGCTGCTGTTTGGCCTGCTGGGCGATAAATGAATTGATTAAATCGAATAAGCCATATAGAAAGTGAATTGACGTATAGCTAAGGAAAGTTTTGTGTTGCAACGCACCAGATATTTTTCGTTCTTTTTGTTTAACTTGCACTGGAGAAAATCCCCACTGCAGGCTCAAATGGGCCTGTTGTGCCACCTCCCAGTTCCATCCCCAGCTCCCATGGAGCTCGTATTCCCTGATGCATCGTCCCCAGTACATATCCACCATTCTCGCAAGACGACCTCCTCTTGTCACGGCTAAGGAACCCCTAACAGTCAGGGGCGCTCCTCAGTACACGCTCCGCCTCGCAGAATCTGTACTTCTGTACCTCCGACTTACCAATCTCGGCCAGGTCCTAAGTAGACAGGGACGTGTGAACAGGCTACTTACCATCCGTATAATTTCTCTCTCCAGACTGCGTATATCTCTTGTAAAAAACCGCCTTTGGCCTGGCATATCCAGCCAATAGGCAGCCCTACACTTCTCCGTCCACTTGCCAACCTCCCTGATCAAGTGGCTCTTAGTGGTTCCTACGAAGAGCCAGGTCCCTGTATCCCCGTACGACCGGGCCATTCCCAGTTTACAATGCATCCCTTCCCTTCCTCCTTGCAAATCTAAACAATTATTAAATTAATTTCGAACTAAAAAGAACATTGAAATCAAGTTGATAACAGCAATAACACCAAGATACATTTTAAGTAAGGAAAGGTTTGTGGAGGAGTGGCGAGTGGGAATGGGTGATCCACGAGGCCCGAGTTGCTAATATGTTCATTTCGTGACATCATTTCATTCGGTCTCGTTTGAAGGAGAAACTGCTGTGCCTCACGTTTCAGAGGGGTAGGAGAAAATATTTAGTGCGTAGTAACACACAACTTTCCGCAACCCCTGTAGATTCTACGACCTGCTACGTAATCGGACGCCATATCTTCGCTTAACGTATTTCAACAGGAACATTTATGGAGAACAAAATATAGTCACTAGTTAGTTTGAGAGTGCTCGGTTAATTTGATCCAGCTCGATAGAACCAGTTTTGAAAAAATTGGAAAACCGATAAATTAATATCCGAAAAATCTCCCTTTCCGAGCTATCATGGCTTCTATTTCCGTTCAACAGAAATAACAACGTATAACAAAATGTGCGTACGAGGTGCTTCAAAACACTGTAATATTGATCAAATCCAGTAAAGCAGCTGCTCTGTAAATTACGAAGATGTTCAAAAAAACATTATTTTTGGCACATAGTGGTTTTTAACTCTGTTCAATGGACTGTCAGAGGAACATTTATTGAGAACGATGCATAGATAAGTTGAAAGTTTAATCAAATTCGTTAATGCTGTTTTCGAGAAAAAATCGAATAACCTTATTTTTTGGTACATTTGCCTCTCCCACCTTCCTATCGATGGAAATCGCTCACAACCTCATTTTCGCGTCTACGAACAAAACAACGGTGAAAGAATCAACTCGATCGGTCCAGCCGTTCTCCCGCAAATTGAGCTACAGAGACACCCCGCCCGAAATTACGTTTTTCGGGCTCAATAGGCCTCAAAGCGAAAAGATATGAAGAAAAGCCAACTTTTTTTTAATAGGATCACTAAACATTCTTTACCCTTTGGGATAAAAAAATTGCGTTAGTATCGCTCGTCGAAATTCGTGTTACTCTCGTATAGTACCGACGTTATATCTAGAATTATTTTTGAGGATAAAAATATTTGGTGTTTTGATCTCTATAACTGTAATTAGTTGTAGACTGATTTCGCTAATACCCGTTAGTTTGCCGTTCTATAATGATTTGCAGGCTAAATATCAAATTTGATTTAGTCGTTTTCTCTCCATCCCGTTCGCCTTTTCCCCAAATGATTTTTTTGGACTCAGTAAAGGCAAGCATTGTTGAAGCATCTTAGTTTCGTTCCTAATCTGCAGGAAAATAAAAATCACATCGACGTTTAATTGAAGCATGTTGGCCCTCCGCTCAAACGTTACGAGAATCTTCAACGAAATTGAGGTGCTAATCCAATCGGATACAATGAGCGTTAAATAACGCTCATAAGATACTCAGGGGCTACTCCAGAAATTTCGACCACCGGCGTTTCGCTTACTAGCGTTTCTAAAGGTTTTAACCCACAACTCTGAAAGAGTGGTTATTACCCTCTTAAAAACATCGTGTTTACATCCTCGTTAATTCTTCGTGTAACAATTGCTGAACAATGGTCAGAGCATGAGTACAAGCAGCCCAGTAAACTCCGGAAGTGTTAGCACTCCTGCCTTCTGCCGCCGCGTAGTGATGTTTTACCAAGTTCCAACGAACTGAGTGAAAAAATAATAAATTGAGTTAAGCCATGAACACAATTGAATTGGCGTGGAGCCAAGGGAACTTGTGTGACGCGGCGCGCCTGATATTTTCTTCATAAATTTCGCGAATGCCGCTTTGCGCGTATTTGAAATTAGGTTGATGGAACGGACAAATAAATGGTTAAATACGATTACTTCGCGTTATAATAAGATACGGAACGATCGTGGCAAGTTGTGCGATTCTTCAATGATGGCCCAACTAGATGAATCCGACACGATTGAAACATTACCTGTTTCTCCATGAAACATTACATGTTAATAGGTTCATACGGTCGCCTGAAAAAACGCATCTGATTAGTTTGTGGAGCAATACAGTTAGGCGAATGCGCGCAGGGTTGAGGATAGTCGGGTGAGGCGACATATTTTGGTGAAATATACGATTTTATAAAAGTGGTTTGAATGTAATACGTTTTCTTTTTCAAAATGGTTTGAAGACTAATTAATAACCCATCACTGCACAATAGATGATATAGTGATGGGGTGTGTTGTCCTCTGAGGGCTTCACCGGGCGGCCCAATAAACAGAATACGGAGATTTATCGGGGAATCGAATCCGAAGTTGAAGTTGTAATGATTACCGCGTTATACGAAGAAGAGAACCTACGACCAAGTTCTCTATTGTACGAAAAAATAAACAAATAAAAATAAAATTGAAAAAAAAAATTGGTGTTAATGTGGGCAATCAAGAACCAATTCAACTTCTCCGACAGTTTCGTAGCCAGCGCTTTTTCATCAATGACTCCTCCGCATCGCGTCCTTTTGTGACAAATCTTTTATTTACGTTCAACTTTACACGGCGGGGAGAGGAGCCGAGGGGAAGAAAAAACGTTAACCCCCCACATGGAAAGGTACCCGAAATCTACCCGGTGGAAAGGGGGTGAAAAAAAAGGGAGGACCTCCGTCTATCGACAAAAAGGTTTGAAAAGTGCACTTAAGACATGAATGGGGCGGAGGTAGTGAAGATAATGAACCAGGTGTCACTAGGCCGCTAGATTTATAGCTCATCCCGCTTTGTGAGCGGCTCATTCGTGTTTCTTCGTACGGAGGAGGTGACAATGGTTTTTCATGGTCTCGTATTGCCGTGGTCTTTGAAATCTCACGAGCGCTGTCTCATATTTGAAGATTTTCCAAAGAATTTCATCTACTAATCATAGTGTTAGGCGAGCTCCCTTGAGAGGCTGACGAAAATAAATGAGAATTTCCCTTCGCAATTAAAATCGATCGCCTACGCCCAGGTCATAACTCCCACGGACGGCACACGGACAATACAACGTCAGTATTTGAGTCGGGAAATCTGCTTGTAATTCGGTCACAGTACGTATAAAAGCGCGACAAATAAAGGCAGATTTAGTTGAGCCGAAATTTAGGAGAGTGAAGAAGGAGATCTAATGAACAACCAACGATTAGTATACTTTTGATGAAGTCCGGACCAATTGCTTTCTTCACTAATTAGCGGCCAGCGTGAGCGGAGGGGAAAAACAAAAAATTCCGAGACTTTCTCGACGAACATAATTTGTAAAGCGGTGTTATTTACGTGGCAGTCAGCGAATACCAAATGAAAACGCTTTAAATTCCTTTTCCGGGGAGAGAGAGAAGGCCGGAATGAGTTGGCGTGACTGTTATCGGATCGGCTGATTTACAGAAATATGGTAATTGACGAATAATACAGATAACAAACTAATTGGGGCTCTGAGGACGCGCGAGAAGGCCAATAATAAATTGACGGCTAACGTCGCTCTTCGGAGCTGGTTTCTTTCATTCGATTCAATTCCAAATGATCGGACGGAGTTTGTTAACGTGGAAACCGAGAGATGGCCGATTGAAAAAAACAGCGTCGATGAAATGATCATGAGCTGTCGAGGTCTCGCTGTTTACTGCACTGGATTTTCCTCCTCATCCTGTTCTTCTTAGAAGGCGTACCCAATTTTTACTTTCCGCGACCCCAAAAGAAAAGAAAAGTATCGTAATTGTGTAAAAAAAATTTGGGTTTTCTTCAGATCTTTACGTTTTGAGTCTAAAAAACCTAATTTCGGCGCGTGGTCCGTATGTGTGTGTTTGTAGTTCGATTAGCGGGAGAACGGCTAATCCGATTGAGCTGGTTCTTTTTTGTTTTGTTCATTATTTTTTGTAGACACCAAAATAAGGTTATGGGCGATTTCGGCATATGGAAAGGGGGGTGGGGGACAAAAATGTACCTAAAACTAGGGTTTTTCGCAATTTCCTCGAAAACGGCTCTAACGATTTTGATTAAACCTTCAAATTATCTTCTACTAATCAACTTTCCTTCTCTATACATATCTCCATGTAAATACTGTAAACGGAGATATAGGCCTATGAACAATAAATAGGTTTTTTGACGCTATTTGGCAAAACGACTGTCAGGATGTTTTTGAATAGTTAATAACTACATATTGTTCTCAATAAATGTTCCTCGGACAGTCCATTGAGCAGAAATAAATTCCAGGGTAACTTCTTCACCAGATGTGATAAATCCTAATGGAGTGTCTTTGAGTCCCCCATACCCACATTTCGTTCTCTATAATTATTTCTGTATATATATGTTGAACGGAGATATTAGCCATGTTAACTCAGAAAAGGAGATTTGTCGAATATTAATTTATCGATATTACAATTTTCTCGAAAACGGTTCTGAGGGTTTCGATCAAACTTACGGAGTACTCTCAGCTAACTAGTCCCTAAATTTTGTTCTGCATAAATGTTCCCGTAAAAATGCGTTGAGCGGAGGTTCCCGCATAGTAGATGGTGTTCGAACTTACAGGGAAAGTTGCGGAAAGTTGTGTGTTGCTACGCACCGCTCGTTTGAAATAGTATTGTGCAAAACAATACATTACAGTTTTGCAGATAACAATGAGAAAACAACCCCAATAAATAACGTAGATTTGAGGGGGAGAAACGATCCAATGACCTCCTCCTCATATAAAAATGATAGACGATATATTTTAAATTAATGTCCGTTTCAAGTAGGTTTGAGTTTCAAAGAATTATTTTTAGTGGCAACCGAGAAAACCCCCATCTCCCTGATGCGAGGCAGCTTTGAGGTACATCCTAGCAATCTCATCTAGCCGCAGCACAGCCGCTGCAAGCACTCTCAGGGGCTCCGCAGGCCCGATCTTGGCCAGATGGTACCTAAGTGGACAGGCCACACACGATCCGTATGCTTTCTCTCTCCAGGCTGAGACGGTAACCCTGAACTTCTCCAAACTCCTTAAACAGTGGCTCTTGGCTGTCCCTACGAATGGTTTCGGTATCACCGGAACCAGTGCAGATTCGTCTCTCACCAGTTCGTCGACTGCCTCATTCCTTTCTGTTCTTTTACGACTCAACGCACCGGCCATGACTAATTAGTATAAGAAGTCACTTTTCCGTTTCAGTCCCCTAGGCAACAGGTGCTGCAAGCATACAATCACTATACGAAGAGCTTCACTTGGAAAACTATCGCCAAGGCACCTAATGGCATCGCTGCCCCAATCCCTTCCGCACAAACTCTATAAGTCATCTGCCAGTGCCGTCTATTGACCGATAAACCGACCAAGAGCTTCAACTTCAGCCCGCTTTCTGAGAACGAATGCTGTCCAATTATAGTCAAATTGTTTTCCATTATTTAGTAATCATTTACTCAAAACGGAACCCGAGTCACGAGTGCGCAACTAATCTGCCTCATTTAGGTGTAGGCACTTACGTAAATGCCTAGGAAGATAAGTACATTATTCGGCACACTCTATGTTTTTCTATCAGCCTAGGCACTTAGTGATTGATTCGAACGTTCGGGATGAGAAAAATGATAAGAGCGAGATAATGAGGCGCTTGTTGGCAGGATAGCGAGATGGACGTTGGGAAATGATCTTTGAAAACAATAAGCTTCTTCCTCGTTCACTGAGGATTTTACCTTCACTGTAGAAGGAAGGAACAGTTGGAGCTCAGATCGCGAAGCGACCATGGGTTGCTAATGAAAACACGGCCACACAATCTACTGAAGAACTAACGAAACGAAGTAACAATATACTATCCGTATATTCTCCCTCGAGCCTGAGGACATCTCTTGCCATGATGCCATGAGGGATCTCTGCTTCCAGGAGATTCAAGTAAATAATTTTGATTGCTTATGTCCACGCACATCCCACCAATATGCAACCCTCAACTTCTCCTACCTCCTCACGCAAGTGGCTCTTGACGGTGCCTACGGAGCTGTGTGTGGATCTCCTAATTTCTTCGGACTTTTTGCAGACGATCTGGTTCATGCAGCTCAGGATTCTGACGCAGAAGTAGCTACCCAGCGATTGTAGACGTTTTACGTTCCGTGACCATGTGACTGAATTTAAAAACGCAGCGAGCTGTTACATAACGGTTTACTATGCTCGAGCACAGCATTATTGCACCGCTTGGCGCAGTGTCACGCCTCTCTGAGACCTCTCCAGTTCGATTCTGCATCGAAAAACAGTAGGAGAGTTGACCCGGTTAGAAAAGAAAAACGAAAATTGACATTTTCAGGGCGACTTTGGGAAATTGGCCCGACGGGACTAATCGTGTGAATGGAGTGACACGTGAGGTAGAGATGGAAATGTAGGCTGCGGAGAAACGATAACTTTCGCAATGCAGTCCCGCAAGTTAGCAATATGTTGAAGTTCGGAAGATAATATTCCCAATTGATGTTGTTTTGCTGTGAGCAAGCGCTTTCGATGTAAAGACATCATCGTCTGGCCGAAATGTCAGCGTTTTTAGTGACAATGAAGTCTTCACATCGAAAGCCCACAGCATCTCACCAGCCAGAGAAGACGTACCCACCAAACAGTTACGTTTACGTTAATAATTGACCCACTGGCGGAATTAACCCCATAAATATAATAATATTCCCATGTTTCAGAAACTGGGTTGATGTTTTTTGTCGAATTTTCTCTAATTCGTCTACATCGGTAATGAGCCAATCCACCGGGCTGTTTTCGACAGTAGTGACAATATTCGTTTCCGTAACAAATGAATTGAACGACGATACACCGACAAAATTAACCTCGGCTAAGGCAAGTTGTGTACTTCGCGCCGGATATTATTGATCGGAATTCAGTTTGAGATTTGTCCGTTATCGGGTTTCAGTTTATTCAGCCTTAATTGGTGGCGCGGCGCAAAAGCACAGAAAGAGGATCAGATGAAACGGCAAAGAGAGGCTGGGAAAAGGCAGGTTTGAGTTGGAGTTGGAGCTGAGAAGCCTGAGGAAGACAGGGGGATGCATTACGTCTCTATTATACATTGTATTCACCAAGAGAGTAACAAACGCTCATTGTTCTTGCTCCGGAGGGTAATAAATATTTAAATTGCTCGGCGAGGTCTAGAAGGGGAAGAGCACCTTCTTTGTGGGGAGCTGATGAAGCCACAATTCACTCTCGGAAAGGGTTTAGCATCTATTCACCACCTCATCAGCATCGAGTAGAAATGGCCACTATGTCTCCTTCATTCTGGAAGGCTCATAAGGAAAGAATTGATTTGGGATGCGATAACACACATTGAACCGAAGCCGGCCGACGTCAATTAAATGGAAACGCTAACGTTATTTCAGAGCGACCGTCTTTTTCCGGACGGGCTCGTTCGCTCTTTACAACGTCCGAGACGAGCCGTTTGAATGAAGGACCAGGAGTCTTCTGCTCTCAATGACCAGCCTCCTCGTTTTCTTACAATCAAAGCCTGAGGGCCTAAACAGGTCATTCGCGCTCTCGAGATTCTCGCCATCATCGGAGAAAGTTGGAATAACATTAACAGTACAAGACTCCGCCATTGTACTTCGTCTTCATGTACTCATGTTTCCCCGTGGAAACCTGAGGGTGTCGCTTCGCACAACTTTCATCAGCCTCGCGTGTATTCAGCAATTTTTATCGCTCAGCCAACATTCTCCTTTCTACTCAGTTTCTAAAATCTTCAACATAGAAACCGGTCGTGCTTAACGTTGCAGGATTTATTGCGCTGCCCCTGCTTCTTTCACGACCTTTATTGTGTAACTAACGTACAGATAATCTATGGTGCTGTCAACATAATTTATCCTAGGTAAAATACAGCCAACAAGATAATAATAATTCCGAAATCCCGCGGGCCGATTCTGTGGGGTTGTTCATTACTTCGTACGCATTTTTAGACATACAGTAAGTAGGTAGAATAAGACGACCGAAAGGGGAGTGTGTGATTCGTGAGGATAACTAAATCTAATTTTCTTCCATTGTTTCGTGTTACCACCCAGTTGAGTGGGACAGTTTAAAGAAAAAAAATTAATTAAAATCGTCATAGCTGTTTTTGAGAAAAAATATTTGGTGATTTAATCGCTTTGATAACTAACTACGTTAATTTCATAGTAGGATTTGGTTCAGGAATCATCTCCCAATCATGTTAGCAAGCGCAGACAATTTTCTCAAATCATGTCCTTGAACTCGGAAGACTTTGGAAAGTAAAGATCTGGGTGCGTTTTTTTCAGCTGAAAGCACAACTTTCCTTTCCACTTCTTAGCGCTAAGAGTATCACGATCAGATCTTTTCCAAGGTTTCTGTAAACTCTGTAGTTCCTACGAGCCATTATCGGTAAATCCACTACACCAAAGGTATAGGCAATGCCAAAAACGTAACTATCAAAGTTGCTACAAAATAAATATAAACTCGTGAATGACAAAAAGACAAAATCTGGCGCAACGTTCTGTTCTATGCGGAACCTCTCTCCAAGCGTGAGCTGAGGAATAACAATTTCTCGCACCTACTGAACGCTCAAGCTCAAGCTGTCTAGTGAGGAGTGTCCTGTTTTCCCCGTAGGTAGAACGGACCGGGCGGCTGGTTCCAGAGCTTGGTACGAGGCTCGGGCGACGCCAAAGTGAGGTGGATTTCTTATCTCACTCAGTTCCTAACGGGACATGGAGCATTCAGGGCTTACTTGCACCGAATTGGAAAGGCTGCAAGCCCAGATTGCTGGCACTGCAGAGCAGTGGTGGATGATGCTTCCCACGCCATCTTCTCAAGCCAGAGGTGGGTAGGAACACAGTTGGTCAGCTGCAAGAGGCATTCGTCCACTCCGTGCTGCAATCAGAGGGGGACTGGAGGTGCAATGCTCGATTTGCCAGGGTAGTGCTCAGCCAGAAGAGGCGGGAGCTTACTGATCCAGGGCCAGCGTCTCGCTGGGGCCAAGAATGAAGACACAGAGAAAACACACTCCTGAATCTCTCAAACTGCCCGGCAGTATGGGAGGATGTGCATAAGCAGGTGCGCGAGATTGTCGTGAGGGTGGAGAGAATAAGAAAGAATAGTTGCCATTGCAGAGTGGCGTGAGGGCCTACCAGATGCAACGTCTTAAACGGTTCTGGGTTGGTTCTCAATTCACAGGAGTAAATTTATGGGGTCACTAAAACCAGTCCCTCTTACGTCCCAATTAAAAAAAAAAAATTGAAAAGAAGGCTAAGTTCTGTGATCCGTTGTCGGCCCTGACTAGTCTGCAGTGATTCTACACATCCAGGTAGTCACTAGAAGCAAGGACCTTGTGCTTTCTTGGCACGACGGTATTAGGAGCTCAAGTAGTGAAGGCAACTAAAATTGGGAAAAAGCATTATGATAATTTGCGAGAGTAATGTGTGTGACACAACCCGTGAGTTTAATTGTGGTATGATTTGGCCATCGAACGCATGGCGGACAAGTGGAGAGTGTAAAGGGAACTTCACCCCCAGCACTTGAACGAAAACTTGCCACACTGTATATCTGATAAGTGAGATGGGTATTATCATTAAAAGTACATGTATGAGTTTTTCCCAACATCCACTGACGTTCATAGGAGAAAGTGGATTGAGCGAGACCACTGGACGAGCCAGTTTTCTCTGAAAGACTCTGTCTTGCACCTCCACTGGGAAAGAAACAAAAAAAACCACGTGCAGCTCAACTTCAAAAGAACAGCCAACCTTCCAGTTTGGACTGTGACTAACCAAGCTCATTACCGTTTCGCCCTGTTTGCCAAGAAGGTTGTGACCAAAAAACGTGACCACAGTTGATCTCTTGCTTTGAAACTTGCCACCCAAGTAACTAGTTGGATCAGGTGGGAAATCACAACTCCCTCCAGATGGTACGGATTCCCCAGGGTTATACCTCGGTTCGGTGGATGCGAAGCGGTTGCCCAGGCTCCTTGCATAACACCGTAACCGCAACCTTCATGACTTTCGACTGATATGCGAATAACTTTCGTGTGAGGGTTCAGGAATAGTCATTTTGATGAACCCTTTTCTTCAGTTCACGCCCTCTACTAATTTCTTTAATTACATCAATCCGGACTGTGAGGTTTAAACGTGTCTACCATACATAGATAGATCCGTACGGGTGCTACGAAGCCGCTTCAACATATTTCTTTTTTCACCAAAATGACATTGCCTTTATCGCTATTAATCATCAGATTAATATTATTAGTTGGATTGTGTCGTCAAGGGTCCGGGGAAGAGCTTCATCGTTGACAATAGAACCTCCCTCTTTGATTTGTATGTTTCTAAGTGACAACAGTCACCCGACATCACAAAGAGACGACAGTACGAATTTTTGGTTGAATGACCACCAACTGCCATTTTAATCGACCGTCCTTCTTTTTTTTTTCCTTCCCCTTCACAAGCGTAAAGCTTCGCTGCTGGATCGGAATCCCATTCCCTTTCGGCCTTCTAATTTATACCTGATCGTACTCCTATGAATGGAGCTGACCGTTTAGAGGATGATGAATGGGGAATAACAGAAGGTCAAGTAGGAGTCAAAGGCTATCCCTTCGGCTCCTCTTTAACCAAAATAAGCGTTTCCTAAGAAAATCCCGACAAAGAAGACGGGTCAACCAACAACGGCGTCATTTCCTAGATTGGAAAATTTTCCCATAGGACGTGTCGACGGTGGTGCTCCACCATGCGGGTCAGAGGTGGAGACGTGGATAATAAATTAATAACTGAAGTTTTACTTAACACAAAAACTAATTATAGCACTTTGCTAGGAGTATTCCAGAAGAATGCATCAGACAGTCTAGAATGCTGCGGGAGCAAGGCACGTCAAACGCGTTATCTCGGAGCAAACACGTGAGATAAGACAGAACCTTCTGAGGATGGAGAGGAAGGACTTGAAGATCATCACCGGCACCGCATAATGAACAAACACATGTATGTTATGGGCATAGTCGACACCTCTCGATTTAGGCAGTGTGGCCCGGATGAGGAGACTCCCTACCATGTTCTGGCCCAATGCCAGAGCCTTTAGAGGTAGCGATTTCTGATCTTTGGTAATACTTCTCCCAGGGTGGATGTCAAAGAAGACTCTTGTAGGAAATACGTGGCATTCCTTAGGAGGCATCGACCTGTCAGACATCAGGTAGTATGGCCACAGTGCATATCCCACCTGAGCGACAGTAAGAATGCTATATGTTACTCGGGCAAGCAGCTGTAATGCACACAGCTATAGGTGTTTTATCTATTTTTAATCGCGTTAACATTTCCTTGACATTTATCCAAAACGTATTAGCGGTTTAATTCAGTCAAAATTAGTTCTCATTGACTTTGGCAGTCAGTTTGTGAAATATTTATCCATTTAGGATTTAGCGCAAGGTAATATATTAAAAGTAAAAGAAATAATAATTGCGACGTACGCATAATTTTGAAAACGGAAGAAAGAGAGATTGATTGATTTGTGTTTAATGAAGAAGATGAGGCCGCACGTCTGTTTCCTTATCAAATAACTGTTCATGAACCCTCGAGGAGGGTTACATCAGTCTACTGTTCTGAACACTGCGATTTCGCCAAGAGGCCACTACTCGCTCAGCATCCACCGAGCCCTGACATGCGGAAGTACGCAGGTCATGTTTGATCATTTTTCCAGTCTCTCTGGACTAATCTCGTTTGCCACCCGATCTAACTATTTACTTGGGCGACAAGTTTCGAAGGGGACTGCAACCACGATACTTTGCCGTGACCTTCGTCGCAAACTGGGCGAATCAGTTATAGGATTGCTTACAGTAGCGGATCACTGCCGAGCTGTTTGGAGGTGCTTGGCTCCCTCTAATTGTGCAGGCTGGGCGACACTTCGATCACCCAATCCTTCTGTTTCTCGTTTCTTGGTGAAAAGCGGCTGCAAGTCTTGAGCTGGGTTGTACTTGGAAAGCTGTTGGCACAAGTCCTCTTTCTGAAGGTCAGTCTGCACGTGGCATAGAAGCAGGCGTGGGATGCTTGAAGTTTCAGCTCTCTTTTGGCAGAGATATGGCTCGTAAGCGTCTTGACCATTTCTTGGCTCTTTGGCCGATGACGGTGCTTCCCCGTATGGTAGCGCGGATGTCTAGTACCTGGACACTTGAAGGTATGATCTTGGCTGGGACACCCCTCATCAAGGCTTCCAAAGCATTTGTTTAGAAGGGACCAACCTTTCCTTCCTCCTTTTCTTACGCGTAGCTGTTTTCTTATCAAATGACTGTTTAGAACCCTAGAAACCCCCTCTCCTGGGTTATATAAGTCTACTGCCATGGAGGTTGCGGTTTCGCTTTCATGCAAGAGGCTGACCACTCACTCAGCGTCCACCAACCTCAGACCTGTAGAGTTACAGCAGGTTTTTGGTCGATCGACACTCTCCCAGTATAGAGCTGTTGCCCCTGTGTTACCACGCAGAGGTAAGACCCCTGAGGAATCCCTTACCATCCAAGAGGAGTCCTTAATCTCGTTTCTCACCTGATCTAACTATTCACTTGGGTGGCAAATTTCAAAAGATCAGATCAGGGTGTAATCACGTTGCTTTGCCATCTTCCCACTTTACCACCTTCTTCGCAAACTGAGCCAAATGGTTATAGGCTTGCTTCGTGGGAGTCGATGCTGGTAGGTGTGTCTGATATTCCAACAACTGTCGCTCACTGTTGCAGGAACTACAGCAGAGCAAGATGTGGTTTCTTGTTTCCACTGCACGGCCGGCGCAAGACGTTCATGATGGAGAGTCTTTGAGAGAAAAAAAGTGAAGCCTCCCATTGAAGTCGCCATTTCCCGTAGGGAACTGGCTCGTCCAGTGGTCTGGCTCAACCCACTTTCTCCCAAGACCCTTACGAATGATAGATAAAAACCCTTGACGATGTTTCCCTTCTCGCTCACCAATTATCTAATGCCCATTCATCGTTGGCGGCAAGTTTTCAGTCAGTGGTGAGATCTGCACGGAGTTCAGCTCAGGGTGGGAGAAGCTCCCATTTCACTCTCCACTCTGGTAAATCATAACTTCACGTTTTATGTAGAAAATGGTAGCGCTTAAAGTATCGTAATTTATGGAGTTACCCGTACATATGCCACATTATTAAGTAATCAGTTTAAGGAATTCATGAGACTCTCAACATGCGTTTAGTTATCAGATATAACTTTGAGAAATGGTTGTCAGTGAAACAGCTGTCGTTTGAGTTCTGGAATTTCAGGGGCTGCTCCTAATTATCTTATGAACGTCGTAAAGTCGTATTGAACCTCGTAAAAATAGTTTATGGGCAACCACTTCCGTTTGTATTTGAGCGGAATGTAAAGGGAATAATTGTCTTCCAAAGTTTTGATAATTCGTTGTGCTGCTGTCGTAATTGTGCCCAACAGCATCAATTCCGAGGTATGGACGATTTTCTCGTTCGATCCGTCAGGCATTCGGTGTTCTCAAAAAACTAATCCGGTTCAAGGCCGCGGCTCCCTGTTATTAAAACCCTTTTGAACGCTGCGGCCCAGGAAAAATTTACGGTCGTTACTGCTCGGTGCTCCGTTTTAATTTGCAACTCCCCTAATTACCTAAATAACTTGAGCCGTCATCTCCGGCAATTTCGCAAGTGGCGAAGCTCAGAACCCGTGGTTTTTATTGCGGGGGCCTGTTTTTAGTTCTCGATAATGAGAGTAACCGACGCCTTTCCTCTGAACCTTTTACAAACGCTTCGCTTCTAATTACAAACTTGAACTGGGGAGCGTCACACTCGGTCAAAAAATTGCGTGTGTTCCCGTGCGAGGACCATTAACTACCAGTCGCAACATTTAAAACCGATAAAATTTCTTATGCGTTCGCACCATTCTGGCTCGCAATTAACTCCGCAGAACTTTTTGGATGCCGAAATGGGTGGGAGTGGGGAAGATGGAAAAGTCGTTAAGTCCAAGACGAGGGGGCATTTGTTATTTCATTATCGATTTTGGAAATTGTTCTAGGAAGAAGGGATCAGAAACTGGCGATAAATTACCACAGTAGAATGATCGCTAGTTATAATGGAAGATGAATAGTACACGTTGAAGAATTTCTTCAAGTTGAATGACTTCCTAAAAACTGCTCTCGGTTATAATTATAACTAGAAAAAAAGTTCTTTTAAGTACATAAAGTAATGAGATGGTGACATTTCAATTATTTCAGGGCATCTGGGGACGTCCATCCTGCTGTCCAACGGTGAGGGGTGGGAGGTCAATGCTCCCCACTTCTGGCTTCTTCGTTCAGTTCATCCAGGCTTGTGCAAAGTGAGTGAACCAGCTGGCTGTGGCCCAGGTGGTGGGAGGAGAGGGAATCCAGGCGCCGAATTGCGTTGTGAAACTCCCGCGCCAGTACTCACGGGTCTGCAGTCGAACAACACTTGATAGGCATCATTGGACTATTTGAACACCTTCTGAAAAATTGAAGGCGCACATTGAATTCCCCGTAACCATACATGCAGCTTTGTGGCAGCAAATGTGGGGCACCACCACTACCCCAGGGATCCCATGGTGGTGCATGGCTTTGCAGTCCCACTGGAGTGTCCCGCTTCGCTGCATGTCCAGCACCGCTCAATAAGCAGGAACAGTTCTTGGCAGTTCAGGCCCTAATGTATGGTGACGCACCTCCAAGATGACCTTGGTTCATTGGAGGGCAAGGTGCTCCACAGGCCGGTTCCTCTCGAAACAAATCCACCCCCCCCCTTCCACCACACCCCGAATACATGACGGCTGTCAACCCCGTTATGGCGTCAGGACCTGCCTCAGTTGTGCAGTACGGGAGTGCCACCACTGAGCGCGTTGCAGTCACTTTTGTCTTGGCCGCACCACCACACAATAATCCAGTGGTCCTTTTGGCTAAGAGTTTAGCAGCCCTTGGGTTATCTGCGCCGATCACCATGGCCATATCCTCAATGACATTATTGGGGTGTGGGCATTGTCCGAGAGAAGATAGAGTAGAAGGTCTAGAAGGGATAGAGCGTAACAGTTCACCAAGCCAAATCCAAACCACTCGCTCGAGAGCAAATCAGCCTGTCGCTCGATATATCAATTTAATGACTGGATAGCCAGCGAGTTGCCGACCTCCATCCTTCCCAGAATAGATGCATCATGCTAACTCTAGATAAAAGCTAAAAGCTCTGCTAACTCTTAGATTAAAGTTTGTATTCACAATTTAGGCTTCATTTGGTGCCACCTGCGATCATTAGACTTCAGTGTAATAAAAGTAAATATAAAGTTCGTGTACATGCATTATCCTTGGATACTGCGCCAAACTGTGTGATCTCCTTTTCATTTATTATCCTGCGGGGTGGTGACGGCGGTAACTTTCTCTCTTCCTTTCCAAGTGATCACCCAAATCGTTAACAAAGTTTTGGAACCTTCTTACATCCCATGATTGTTGAACCACAGGACCATCAAACAACCTCACACTCAACTACTATTCCTTCCCCGTCTGCAGAGGTGTGTATTTGTCTTGGCACCAGATACTTTTCTTCTTTTTCATATTCACTGCCTTTGGAGATTCCATCGATTCCAGAGCATCCACAAGGCAACCCTCGAGTAGAAGGCGTGGTCTTGGCAAACCACTGTCTGGCTGTGCATGCTCCCACTTGCGAGGGATCTTCCAGAGAGTACTAAGTGCTAGATCTTTCATTTGCGGCTGTGCATCGTGGTACATGCTTTTCTGATTTGCCTATAGTCTAAGGGTTACTATCTAAGGTTTCCAGAATCATCTGTGACACTGGCTATACTTATGACATACTGCTGCTTCAAAGCTTTGACGTGATGTTGGAGCTCATGGATAACGCCGCTTAGAGAGCAGCACTGGCTCCCCACTGTTGGTTGCAGCGAGTCTCCAACTGATGAATCATGATTACACCCATAACAAAACGGTAGCGTACAAGCATTGGGAAACTTTAAATCAAATCATAAGTCAACCAGTAATGGATCTTTGACAGCAGATAAACAATTAGCAAGAAGCCCTGGAAGCCAAAGTTGTTAGATGGCAGGTAAAAGGTTCACGCCAACCGCCAATAAGCTATAATTCCTCAAAAACGAACGCAATTTCTGAGTCTTCCACCCAATTTATATTTATGTGCCAGAAGATATGATTTCAGGGTCTTTCCCTTTTTCTTCAACTCCAAAAGTAATTAGTGATGTTCCTCCGTTTCTCTTGTTGCTCCCCCAGCGGGGCGGCTCCTGCTTCTCAGATGTGTTGCCGACCGGGTCAGACGTCCGCTCAGAAAACATCAATCCAACACCACGGAACGGGGAATGGGGCTGCCGGTTCTCTTGATGAGGTTAAGCCAAAGCAGAGCAATTACCAAGGCCTGAGAGGGCGGTCACATTAAGTGGCGCCTAACGAACGCTGGCCAACTAAGGGACTCGCCATGTGCTGTTGTTTCCAGTGATTTACGGTTGGGCCTTCGACCTCGAAACGGCCGCCAAAGGGCTACCGGTCATTCGTTTTGGGGCCTGCGATATGTCCACTCTTCCCAACAGAACAAAATTGTTCCTCCGAGAGAACACGGCGCTCATCATTTTTGCACTTTTGATTTTTGCGAAGATTGGCTTATGTTTATTCTTTACCTGAATCCGAAGAATAAAGAAAGTATTCCAGTCGTAGAAAAAGAGGGGTTTTGTTCAGGGCTTTTGTCTGTAATCGTACCATTCACGGTATTCCGTAAGAGATATTTATTGATAGCAAAATTGAGATATTAAGTCAAAATACTTTGTCAAAAAGTCATTACACCGTAAAACCAAAATATCTGGCGCGACGTATCCCACATATTTTCTCCATTCCTTGAGCATTCAGCGATTATATCATTCAACTAGTTCAATCCGATTTTACTTAACTTGGCTCTACGAAGTAGAAAGGAAAGTTTATGTAATCGACTGAAAAAAGGATTTCGAGTAGTCTTCAGATCTTTACGTTTTGAACCCTGCTGAATCCGAAAACACTATTTGAGAAAAATGTGTTTGCGTCTTTGTGTACGCCAAAAGAACCGAACCTGTCGTAACACCGGAGGTCTGGGTTCGGTGTGTGCTGAGCGAGTGACTGATCTCTTCCATGATAGCGAAACCGCAACCCCCATGATACTCGACTGATATAACCCTCGGCGATGGTTCAGGAATAGTCATTTGATATGGAAACGGACCTGTGTCTGCGTACGCGATTGAAAGAAAGAGGCTGAATGAATCAAATAAACTCAAACTTGATATCCAGCCTGCAGGTCACCATGGGACGCCAAAATAAGTGTATGAGCAAAATCCGCTCAAAACTAACGATAGTTATCATAGTGATCAAAACATCTAATTGTTTTGGTTTATTATTCATTCTGAATAATAACCCTACGTTTTCGGTCCGGAAATTTTTTTTACAACCCCCCCTCAAAATTTGATACTTTACGTTTCAAGACATGGAGATTCCAAATTTGCAATGTCCGTCTGCCATCCCCCGTCCCCCGTCCACGGTCTTCCGTCCACCATCCCCCGGCTGCCGTCCACTGCCCGCCGTCCAGGCCGTTTTGTGCCTTTAACGTGGTCCAAAAAATTCGTTCTTCCGCACAAAAATCCCATTTGGTATCTAGTTGTGCCCGCCATCTCGGCAATCCGATCGAACGAAGCCCATGGTTGTTATGGGCAACAAATGGTTTAAAAATCAACAAAACACACTATAATCGCAAATTCGCCGTATTTCGTATCGTTTTCAAGGTATTTTTACATCCTGGGTCGAATGGAATGAGTATCAGATGTGTACAACTGCGTATAGGAAAATAACAGTAATCATTAGAGTCAACTATTTGAAAGAACTCGCGGGAAGTAAACGTTTCGTCATTTGTACTCCCTCCCTCCCTCCCATCTCATCGAAACCACCCACCTGCTCGCCTCGCTCGACTCGCAATGTGCCGATTGCCGAGGTTTCGCCCGGTTCGAGGTTCCCCGTCCCAATTTCCCCGACTCTTTTTGCCCGATGGGGAGAAGGAAGGTCAGGGCCACTTCCTCCGCACACCCCTACATCGGATCATAAATGCCTACAGACACTTACGGGCGCCTGGTGCCAGGGGAATATTTAGTTTCCGTAGTTCCATTGTAGTCAGGTCATGTTTCGTATGGTTTACTAGTGTTTTTCGATGCTGAATCGAATGGGATGGGTCTTGGAGCAGTAATACAAGGTCAAGGTGTTCATGAGAATAATAAACCGTTGTGTAATAATTTGCAGGGTTGTTTTCATTGAACTCTTTATACTGACAGCTCCTAATTAGAAAGCACGGAGATTTCTTCCGTGGGAAAATGACGAAAGCAACACAATAAATTACCAAACGTTTCGACGAAAATCCATTCAAGCGCAGTTTTCCCTTACATTGAGGTAGGCACCTTCGGTTTCCTTCGGGATTCAACTCGGACGAATGCCTCTGGCATGAGCTGGCTCACTGTGTCCTCCACTGTGTGCCCAACTTTGGCACTTGAAGATGAAGATGCTACGGGAAGCATTATCCACCCTGCATTGCCCTGCCATGCAGGCAGTTTGGCCTTTACCGATTCGACGAAGGCTACCCTAGATGCTCCTTGTCCCAAAGGGAGGAGTTGGGGGAGGTAGAAATCCTCTTCACTGTGGCACCACCAGAGACGTGGACCAAATTCTGGAATTAGCCGCCTGGTCCATCGCTCCTCCTGAGCTGAGTCCCGCTCATTGTGCCCCCTCTCAAAGGTTCTTCTTTTCTTCTGGTAGCGCGTACTCCAGTTGCACCGTTGAGTGATGCAGCTCTTTCCTCCCGGCTGCCAGAAGGTGGATTTCGATAACACCAGCCACCACCAATAATGTCTTCTAAGGAACCGTGCGTATGAGCAAGCAACCCCCGTGGCTGTGAAGGGGGGACCTCCCCTGCCATCCGCTTCAGGTGTGAATGAACCTTGGTTAGAAAAGTAATCAAATTATCGAACTCGAACTGTCTCCTCCAATTCCTACCCCACCCTTTTTCTAAAAATGTTTTCAGACGGTTTCGGGGACGACTACATCCAGAGCGATTTACGCGTCGTCCGCCATCGGCACGCAATATATATACCAATTCCTAGAAATTTATGACCCGTAATTATGAAACGCCGAACGGAATCGAAGGTCGGATCTGAGCTACCTGAGGAATTCGGATGATTAAAATAAAAGCGGCGACACCCGGACCCCCGAAGTTCTTTTTCTTCAGATGGCAACTGGAGATAAAAGGCGAAGGCACCTTTCCTCCAATTTTAGCCAGCTACCGATGCGAGCTGAGATAGTCTCAGCAGAGTTAGTTCTCTGGAGAACCCAGTAATTTTGATTCTCCCTCGCGATGGTGATATTTTCGTTTAGTTTGGCAGTTACCCTCTTTTTATTGCATGTATTTACCTCGCATTTATCAACCGGGTTCTACTTTGTTCGATACCATCTGCTCATTTTTGCGAAGAATCTCAAATCCAAACGAACGTCGATCTTCCCGGTCAACCTTTCAGCCGATTTTTAGTTAGATTCAGAATTTTGTTGCGTCTTGACCAACTTTTCGAAATAGGGAATACAACTATTGTCAAACGAGTAAACCTTGATTCCACCCTGTTGATGGCTGATTGATTTCCGATTCAATTTTAATTTTATAAATTAGCTCTGTTATTAGGCAGAAAAGAGTATACGTACAACAACTATGACCGGTCCAACGAGCGGAAAATCGAAGTCGTTTTTAAACGATCAGCGGGCCCCCTGATCGCTGGAAACCGTTGTAGAATGTTTCATTTTATGCTCACACCAAAAACCCACCCCCTACTCACCTTATCATCTTGAAACTATTAAAATTTAGTAAGTTGGTAACGCTTTAAACCTGTTTTGTGTTCGTACAACCCGATACTAATTATTTGTTCAATAAACCTCTTGTTCGAGCGCTTTGTGCTTTGAATCTGGTTGCATAGCACACAGATATTGATGTATCTTATAGTTCCGTAAGGTAGGTAAATGTATCAATTATAAGAGCTACTTTTGATCATTTTTCTAAAATGGTAATCCTTTTCTTCATTTCGGGCTCAGCGTCCGTGTGAACTTGAATAAAAGTTCTAAACCTTGCCATTATCAGGGGGGGGGGGGGAGTTGATACTTTGAACATACACAACCTGATGAACATCCAATAAATGTAACAAATATCCAGGTGAAGAGTTTTTAGAAGCAATTATTTATTTCGTCGGCCACTGACTCTTGGAACTACACACTATGTTGAATTCACCAGTCACGACGTGGCTGACCGAGGCGTTACACGTGTAAAATTCTGTCATGTCCTTCTGCCACCCTGTCAACAAAACGTACACGCTATACGTCCGCTGGCTGTGCAGATATGGGGATCGCAGCCGAATGCTGATAATCTCTGCCCAACGAGCGATTGTGAAGAGTCCTCAGTCCATGGGCCAACCCTTTGCCACAACGCCTCCTCCAAGGCCTTCTCAGGAGGCTGTGGTGACCCGTGATACGCATCACATGCTCGAAATGTCCCCCATTGGTCTGCATCAAAGAGAAAATTCACCTAATCCTCTTGAAAAGCCCACTCAAGAGCGAGACGCGAATTAATTTTAGCGTCCACAGGCTTCTTTTTGAGAAGCAGGTTCAAGTGGTATTTCAGCCGACACCTGCAGTCCCTTGAAGCTCCACCATCTTTGGCCAATCACTTAGCAAGGCCACTCAGAGTGTATGTCTGCGTGTGCGCAGGCGTGATTAGCTACTGACTCGTTATTTAGAGTGGCTAACTTACAATAAATCAGAAAAAATTACTGTTCAGTCCCAGAGAGATCACCAAGCTTACGAGATTGTCTCGGTCGAAGCACTCCAAGTGACCAATTGACGATGTTCGTTGAGTGCATTATAGATAAAGTGAAGAATGGAAAGGACCCAGCCCTCCGCATATAGATCTGATGGGGAAGCACATTAAGCCCCAATGTATGGTTCGGGATTTCCCAGGGACACACTTTCGCGTGGGTATTCACAGTCAACACACAGCAGGCAGCTTGGCAATCATAGATGACTACCATAGAAGTCCGTTGCAACGACCCAGAACGACAATTGCGAACGTATACATCGATTCACTCGAACGACATCAGGCAGGAAGATCTGAAAACAGACTGGCGCTACCCTTAACATTTCAAAACACGTAATTACACACACATTGTTCACTGACCGACACCGGTTCTTTTAAAATTCTACTTTTTAAACCCGCCTCTTAAAAAACTATGTTCCACAACCTAGATTATTCAGAACGATGACTTTGCGGTCCTGTAAACACCCGAATGGCACCATTTTTATTTAAAAAACGTTATTAAAACGGCTGATGAGGTCAAAATGGAAGATACTACACATTTTTGTAAGCGTGCTTTCATCCCCTAACCGTATCTCTACCCTATTGCGAGCTGATGGATGAACTAACTTATGCAACAGCATTCGCACCGTCGTTCTTAAGCTCTTTTTCAACTTTTAGCATCGCTTCGTGGGAGGCTGGGAATAAAAACAGCTATTCCTCTCTCTACTCTAGACCAGCCCCGCATCTCATCCCCCAGGACCACCTGCTAAGCCCCAATTATAGTCAAAAGGCTGAGAACTCGCGATTTAACAATCAACAAAACCAATCGGCGGGGGCCCTACCTGAACATCATCACTCAGCCCTCTGACATGGTTCTGAAGACCCTTTGGCACAAATAAACACGAGGAAGAGATGTTCAGTGATAACGTTTTGGGATAGGTTTTGACCTGACTACACCTGTCATCTGATAGGGCGGCAATAGAGAGGCTTTGGCGGAAGCCGTCGGCACGCTTTCTTTTTCACTCGGCCTCATAAATAGAATTAGGGCGGACTGAACGGGATTTAAAGGTGTTTAAAAGGAACGATGGGGTGGAAACTGACAAAAAATGGAGTTTTCGAACGATACGTCTTCATTTGAGCGTTTTGACTGAAAAGTTGGGTTACCCGATGAACCGCCAAATACTCCGCAACCTGATTGAAAATCAGTCAATCAAAATGTTTATTTGTAGTCGTAAAAAACGAATAGCTTTACGCAACGTAATTCTCCTATATGGTACGACTTCTAGGGTTTAATACATAAAACTAACAGAACAAACAATTAATTAATGTAAGAAATCCGCATTACTTGGCCAGAATTCAGATGTGTCACGGTCATGTGATGAAGAATAGGGGTTGGTTAACTTGAACGAGAATCATTATATATTTTGCATATTTCGTGTGTAGAACTGTAGTTTTCAGAAAACCCAGCCAAAGCTCATCGTTGTTTTGTTATTTATTAAATTGGCAAGCGCTATCCGAAGCCTTAACTACCATATTCATTTTTGCTTGTTCTCTAAAACTATAATGAACATCCGAACGTCCTTTTATTAGGATGCGATTGATTAAAATTCAGTGATAGGAGAGGGAGAGATAGTAAGATTGGGGGGGAGGGGGGGAGATTGATAGAGTATGCATTTTATTTAAATTACCAGGGAGGATTAGGGCCTTAAGGAGAGGCTTCCACATCATTCCTGGAAGAATATAATGTACATAAATTAACAAATCTTGTGCTGTGTAACAGAACATGTCAGACACTTCAGTATTATTGTCTATAATTTCGCGGTGCCTTACCATTCTCTTCTTCCTCTAATAGTGCATTTTTGCGAGAGTTTTTGAACGACCTCACGGAGGTGTCCTAAAAAATCCGGGTTATGATTTAAAAATTCGCACAGCTGTAGCAGTGAAAGACTTATCGAAGATTGCGGTTCGATTGCGGGGTATTTGGATTCTGTGGACAAATGCGAAGTTTTCTGCAATTTAGGGAGGGTGTTTGATTTTCAAACTCTTATACATGAGCGGAGTGACGGTGTATTCAATTTTCTGCTTGATCATCAACCACCCCCAATCTTGCATAGTACAGCGTAACGTGCTCATCCAACTACAATCCGTACACGAATCGTGCTATGGCATTCTGTACTCTCTCGAGCCTTACCACTTACCCGCTGTTATGGGGATATGGGCGACAAGTACGGCTATAGCCAATCGTCGAAGCTGATACAATGATACGAAAACTTTCCCCGTCATTCTCGATCCTTGTGGCCACCAGGTGTGGATCATTATAATTCCTAGATTCCTAAGTTTGGTTTCATTAATCGGGGAGAGTGAGACAGAGAGGGAGTGAGAGAGATATAGAGTCAGACAGAAGAAGTGTGAGAGAGAGAGTGATCTTCTTCTTCTTCATGTGCCTTATCCGGCTAACCGAATGTTAGCTGCGGCGAGAGCGTCCCAGTCCTCTGCAGTCCTGAAAAGCTCCTCCACACGCTGTATACCCGTCCACTTCCACAAGTTATTCAGCCAGGAGAGCCGTCTTCTTCCAGCACCGCGCCGACCCTCGATCTTCCCTTTCATAATCAACTGAAGTAGCCGATACTTTTCTCCTCTCAATATGTGTCCCAAGTATGGAATTTTACGGATTTCACCGTAGCCAGGAGCTTCCTCTGAACCTGAGCTCGCTGGAGAACTTCCTCGTTTGAAATGCGGGCTGTCCAAGGGATCCTAAACATCCTACGCAATTGCCACATCTCAAAGGCTCTTATATATAGAGAGTGATAGGAAAGTGTAAAAGAGAGTTGAAAAAAGAGTGAGAGGAGGATGGAGAGGGAAAGTGGGAGTGGGGGTGAGAAAACAAGATATAATGAGAGATTGAGATGGAAGAGAGAGTGGGGAAAGAGAGGAGAGAGAGAGAGAGAGTGAGAGGAGAGAGAGAGAGAGAGAGAGAGAGAGAGAGAGAGAGAGAGAAAATGACTGACATTAAATGATCTATTTGTACATTTTTGGGCCCACAAAATAAATTCAGCCTCAATTGTACGTACACATATAAATGAATGTCACTTTCAATTTTAATCAAGCATCATACAATTTAAATGAACGTCACCTTTCAAGTTGTCATCAAATATTTAAATATTAAGTTATCAAAATAAAAACAAAAGACATTGTTTGGTTTTGTTTTCGGTCGCCCTGCACAGAGTTCATGTCGATGCGTGTATTTTCTGTTGTTGCTCCCTTCCACCTTTTCCTTCTGCTCTTCCGTTTTCCTCTTCACCACCTTTAGCCCGTCTGCCGCCGCTCTCCAGTAAACAAACCCGCGCGAGTGCAAAACCTGAAAATCTTTTCCTTTTCCCAATCTCACCATTTCGAGCTATACTGACTGCACTGGAAGCCCGTCGACGGGAAACGGAGTCGCCTTCATCTCCAGGTAACTACCCTCAGCAGTTATACATGTTCATATGAGTTGGGCTCTGTGTAACGAACACCAGCAACCGATAGTATTTCAGCGCTGTGCAGCCTTTCATTTCATCCCTCAATAGGGTTCCGGATAGGTACTGCACAGACAAATTTCCCAAGTCAATTGACATTTTCCGTTACTAAATCCTTTCGATTAAATGTGATAATAATTAACTAGACTAGAGAACAAGTTTTTCCTTGAACGATCCAACTGGCTGTGACAATGAATTGAATTGCTCACTTTCTCAGTTCGGGGTCAAGGTATTTCTAGGGTGTTAATACCAGCTGTGGTGCTGCTGGTATGAGAAGACGTATTGCCCAGCACGTGAAATTTAGTTGCCAAGTATTTTGGTTTGTTTGTTTTTGACGATGGGGGGGGGGGGGGGGCTGACCGACTGGTTTATTTAACAACCAGGGGGAGATTAGGGCCTTGGGTTCTATCTCCCGAGGATCAACTAACAAACAGTCAAACTTCAATATAATTACAGTATTTATCTACTAACACAAACGTTAATTAAAACAAATTTGCTCAGAATATAATGCAAGAAAGTACTATGCTGCTTGGTAAAAACGCCACTCAATGACATTTTCCCCTTGAAACACTTCTTAAAATGTTCCTTAAATTGCTTTGGATTCAACTTCAAGTAGAACAACGCCGCGTTTTGGTTGTAGAGCTTTGTCGCCTGCGATCCGCTGGAATTTCTCACGAATATGAAATTCCTGTACGTGTAGGCAGGTCTCTTGTACTTCAACACTTTCAAGAGCGTGGTAGCCATTGCAAACTTCATCCTCTCGGCGATCTTCAGGCACCCGAATGTCTTGTAGCTCGGTGTTACGTACTCGTCTGTACGTATCCGCAGCGCGAACCTCAAAGCTGCATTTTGCTACGCTCTTTGCGTCCTGCACAATTCCATTTCCGTCACATCACAATACGCGGCAGTTGCGCAGTACAACAACAGGAAAATTGATGGCTGAGCCAGCTGCTGTCGCACTTGAGAAGGGAGATCGCTCGCAATGCACCTCAGCGGGTAAAGCTCTGAACACACTCTCGCAGACGCAGGTCACCTGGGGCCGCAAAGAAAGTGTGTCTTGTAGCCACAGTTACAATTCTGCATTTGGGGGTGTCTGGGAGAGTACCGACTGGGTGGCCCCCACCTCCCTCAGACCAACAGTTTAAGAGAAAATTTGGGATGGGAGAACTACCCTCCTGCGACCCCACGACCACTGCAATGTCTGTAGACCAAGCGCTTTCCAGGATTTTCAGATTTTGCCCTAGGTAGGTGTGGGATTGTTCCGTTCTACCTACCTTGCCCTGCAGAGGCAACCATCTGTTGTGGCCCTAACTCATAATGCACTGGTGCAAAGCTGCGGGCTGTGCATTCCCGTGGTACCATGTTTGGGTCAAACAAAAGGCCAGAATGGTCGCTGGGCCGCCCCATCTTTCGATGGCACTTAAGGCTTTTCCTCAATCCAGGACGAGACAGTTTGGACTTACTGGCCTCTCTGGGTTTTGGAAGCATCTGCCGCGCATTTGTCTTGCAACAACATACCAAGGCTATTCGTTTGACACACGAAGTTTAGATCTAGCCCATGTATACCCAGCCAGTGCACTGCTCGCACATCAATCGCTGCCAACAATCTCCATACGTTCATTGTTATTTTGCTATTATAATACTGTTAGATTCGTTTATATCCATCTCTCCCTTTCTCTCTCTCTCTCTCTCTCTCTCTCTCTCTCTCTCTCTCTCTCTCTCTCTCTCTCTCTCTCTCTCTCTCTCTCTCTCTCTCTCTCTCTCTCTCTCTCTCTCTTGACCACCTTTTCTTTCCGTGACATAAGTTGGGGCAGGCTCCTCAAAAAGGAATCAATCGTTCGGAGCAAAGCTGCGAAATAATATTATGAGAATATAAACACGTTCGGTAAAAGTCAATCTGTCGAATGGTTTAAAGCTGACTATGAACCACTACACATAGGACAGAGCGAAATAGTTATTTTCCATGTCTAAAGGCTGTCTATAGCGCGTTGCCTAATTTTATTTTATTTTTTAAACAACTTACACTTTATTATGTCACCTTATCTTATTTTTATGAAAAATGTTCATTTCTGTGTAGTGAATTTAGGGGCAGTGTAGGAAACAGGCCCTAATTACATTCCCGTCGATAAATAAAACCGACAGTCTATCTTTCTCACTATACACGTACAGACAGACCATTCTCCCAACCCATATTTCTTTGGATTCAGTAGGTTCTAACGCGCAACAGTTTCGGAGAAAATCAAACACACTTTTTCTGTGGTTTACGTAACTCTGCTTTCTACCTTCGCACGGCCTGGAAAAGTAAAAAGAGAAAAAAAAAACTTTGTTAAAAGACGAAAAGGAAAGTCGAACGGGAACAAGGTTTAGGAGAACAAATCCTAAGACATTGGCGATTTAAGGATCGTAATTCCGCGAATTGGCGCGGAGGGGTTCCGCAGGTGTCCTAAAATGTAAGACCAATTAAATTGAGAGGACCAGGACATAACTCGTGGACGTAATTGGGAAGTGGGCACCTGCCTTATCGAGGGCCGACCGTTTGGCCAGCCAAGTCTTCCAAGTTCCAAGTTCCCGATCAGACGCGGGAATATTCGCCAATTAGTTGGCAATAAACGGGACGGAGGTCTGGGCTTTAAGGTACAACGAAAAGGGAATCGTCGCATTCCGCCACGAAGGACAGTTTTGGATGTTAAACTGTCTCGACGTTGGTTAGCCGGTTTTTATGGCTCCTGTTCGAAAGAGGAAAGGGACAACCTAATGTGTACAGCAAGGGGTCCAGACCATCTCGGCTTTGGAACTACTATTAAAAAAAAACAAGCAGGGGATTTCATGGGTGTTGTCCTTACCATTTTGGAATTTTTATAAATAAGCCACTACAATTGGGAGTCAAAAAGACTCCTGTTGTTCCTTCAATAAATTTTCGTACAGGATGGTGAGGAACGTCTTGGCTGTATCGTTTCAATAAGTAATTGCTTTTTTGGCCCAAGTACCCAATGAGATCGTGCCATTGATGCATTTATTAACTTGGATCCCTACCATCGTTAATTATTACAAAGAAAAGATACTAGAAAATACCAGAGGATAATGTGTGAATGATGAGACAGTGCTGAATCGTTAATTAATGATAAAATAGTGTGACGAGCGTTTTTTAAATCTTCATAGTTTTAAGCGGTACGAAAAAAAGTGACGTAATCAGTAAACATTTTAACTTTCTTCGGCTGTACTATGTAGATAGGAAAATTATGTAATCGGCTGAAAAAAAAAGGTAGAATTCTCTTCAAATCTCATGAGTGTATCTGTGACAGGGCTCGGTCCTCTAGCACTCCGGAATTCCTTCAACGAAGAACTCCTCAGGAGGCTCATGGAGGGTGGCTGCGAGCCATACGCTTATGTGGATAATATGAATGTGCTGACTGTGCGCAGTCGATCTGTTAAATCGAGGGGAAACCCCACCAGGTGCTCCAAACCTTCACCAATGGTGCTAGCGCGTGAAGCTTCAGGAGGCTGGAGAAAAATCCCGGTTGGGGAAAACTAAACAGCCAACCGACAACACGTTTTGGTGGCCACAGGATCCTTCTCGAGAAGCAAGTGAAGTACCTATAAGTGTTCATGTAGGTGGGGTTTCATTCAACACCTCAAGTCCCTCAAAGGCGCTACGATCGTCTGGGGTAGCCAACTCACCGGCATTGGCCGAATCCCAGTGAGCTGCGCTCCTGCTGATCACCTAGGCCTGTAAGACAGTATCGACAGAAGAACTCCTGGCGATTACTGTTTAGGTACCAGTTGACTTGGCCATTGAGTGCATGGTTGACAAGTGGAGATTGACTGATATAAGGAAGAGTCATCTAATAAGGAAACAGTACCGTGATAACAAACGGGCAACAGGTCTCTACCGGAAGACGGACTGACCAAGACGGAAGACTGGAAAAATGACCAAACCTGCCGTACCTCCGCAGGTCTGTGTTTGGGGGATGCAGAGCGAATAACCGGGCTTTTGCATGTTAGCCAAACCACAACCTCCGTGATATAACAAACGCAACCTTACAGCCATACGAACAGAGTACAAAATGAATTTAATTAGTAGCAAACGCCGTGAAATCCAGTGAATTTACGTAGAGCTGAGGAATGATGTGTGATACGTCGCGACTGATGTTTTACGTTCCACGGCCCAAAGGAGTACAAACCAAAGTAACCTCGACTCACAGAGAAAAGCTGCACCAAATTGGATCAAATGTCATGTTTGTCATGTCAACATTTGGACGAAAATCGATTTTAGTGCTCGTTGTTCCTGATAAATCCCCCTCATACGAGACTAGAGTGCTCTAAACAAATTAGGAAGGTAGTTGTGAAGGATACAAATCCTCTGTTGCTGTCAGCTCTCCTTTCTAGGCGCTCTCTGCCATGCGCGGAAGGACGAACGAGTATAATCGTAAAGCCTCAAGCTTTTTAGGTCCATTCTGACTCCCCACATACCCTGTGACGTATCAACCAAGCCTCTCGAAGTTGTCTTTTCATCCCTCGCTTGAATATTGTTGGATAAAGGTGAGCAAACCCCTGTTTATTAACCCCCTTGCCACGATGTTCTCTTTCATCACGAGCCGAGCGAATTGGGTTACTATGATTAACTATTGAAAGGAGTTCGATTCATTTATGTATTTAATTTCTATTTACTCGATTAAATTCTTATTGCGTTCTTAGTTTCATTTCCTCATTTTATTTATTTATTTGATATTTGAGGTGTGGGCCCAGACACGAACTATTGTAGAACAGAACCACTAAACACATCACATAGTTCTATAAGCAACGTTAAATAATAAATCGTAAAATAATCAAAAGTAACTTAGATATTTCGGGATTCAAGCTAACTCCACATTGACTAACATTTTTCACAGTGCTTTTGTATATTTTCAAAAGCGTAGATACTAACAGCTCCGAGAAAAATCAAATGGATAACTACGCTCTTTAATGGTATAAGCAGCTGCAGCTCAATAAATTGCTGACCTGTAAGAGCCGGTAAGAGATATCGTCACGTTATGTTCCACAAGTTCATGAGAACTCAGTGAAAAACTGATTGGGTTAGTACTACAGTGCACGAGAGGCTGATGCGTCGCGCTGGATATTTTCAAGCCACAGTCACTAGGCTTTTTTTAGTTGAGCGCTTTATCGTTAGTCTAAATTATCATGTTTGATGTAACCTGCTGTGGAACTGGACGGACTGTTACCTTAACAGTAATTGTGGTCAGGTTGTTATGAAAGGAGGGATTTTTAATGTCCGTGAGACATCTACTCGGAAGGATATGATTTTTTTTAATGCTTGCGAGTTTGATGATGATTCCCGATGCCCCCAAGTCTACGTCCATATCGCCCGAAATATTGTTTGATGGATGTTCCTTTTGATCAGTTGTGATTTGTAGCTGATGGGCGATTTCAGTACTGCGAACCCTTCGTATTTCAGTTGTTTTTCGGTGGTTCCATTACAGTTTAGAATCTAACTCTCCTTTCACGCAGTTCATTCAGTGATACCAAGATCGTCTGGGTTCCGCTCCAAGGTGAACCCGATTTTTGATTTTGTGAAGTTCTCCAACTTTGGCGTCAGCGATCTGTCTGCTGGAGCGTTAGTTCGCTCAATTGGTAAGTGAGCTGGCAGATTGGCAGGTGATTGCTGTGCAGAATTGACATGTCATCGTCGAATTGTGCAACTGGGATGGAGCTACAGGGAAATAGGAAGCGTATACAACAGCGAACCTCATTGGGGAATACGTGGAAATAATGAACGGCTTGGTGTTGTTTCCTTGGGCTTTACGCTATTCAGCAAATTTCAATGCCGACCGAGTGAATCGATAAGCCCCATGAAGGCGGAAAGGCAAAAAAACGGGCGTATCGTGCCGTTGGAGCGTCTGTGCCGAGGGAGGCAATTGAGTGTGACGAGGAGGTTTACCAGCGTCCTTGTTGCATTTAACACCCTTAATTAACACAACATTTGCATGCACTTGGGCAAACCGCGGGATCCCATTGGCTCGAGAGAATAACGAAAAGCTGCAATGGCGGCCGCAGGGGACTGAGTTGCAACGACTGCAGGGCCGGGTAAATGGATGCCTCCGCGATCTTCCTTCTAATTGGGAAGGAAATAAAGAGGGAACCTTTCAAAGTCATCAGCCTCTCGAGGACTCTCTTTGAAGTCTCAATAGAGAGGGGCCTCTTCTGCACCCTTCCAGCCTCTGACTCTCAATACACCTGTCATTCGACGGATTTTAATTGGACGCGCACCGCGATTTAATTTCCCGACGTTCCTTTAAAGGGCTTTTCCGCCCATCGGCTTGAATTAACAAACCCTTGTCCGCGGTGCCTTAACGATGACAAAGATTAGTTGAGCGGCAACGAGGACGTTATTGGCTCCTAATGCCCGCCAAAAGGCCGTTACTGTCGTCTCTTAAGCGTCCGCAGGAGAAACACTAACATTTGGCCGAATTCAATAAATCCTATTTTCCGTTCTTTGTCTGCGCCAGTGCAGAGCGTGACTCTTGTTTCGCTCTTCGCTCGCATATGTCAAAAATGGTTCCACTAGCTTCAGGCCCCTTCGCCCTTGGAAATGGCTTAACGAGATTACTGATGAACTCGCGCGTGTATCTGACTTGGAAGAATATCCTTCAGGCTCCACAGCAACATTATTCACACTATAAATACGAACAGAGGCCAACACCCCCGCATTCAGACGGCATTTCTCTATTCCAGATGAACAAATACGATATTTTTTACCAAGCACAAGATTAAGCGAATTTTAAGATTTTTCACCTCCCCCCCCCCGCAGCATCGCTTTCCTGAAGGGTTAGGGGAGTACCGTAATCGTGTCCAAAAAAGTTGGGTTTTCTTCAGATCTTTACGTTTTGAGACCTACGGAATCCGAAAAACTGATTTCGGCCCGTGGTCCGTGTGAGTGTGTCTGTAGTTTGATTTGTGAAAGAACGGCCGGTTTTGTTTGTCATTTTTCGTAGACGCGGAAATAAGGTTTAAAGGAGAGATTTCAGATGATCGGAAAGGGGGGTGGGTGACGGAAATTTACCAAAAACTAGGGTTTTTCGCATTTTTCTCTAAAACTGCTGTGATTAAGTTTTATGTATCGCCAACTCCATATGATATAGACTCTAGTACTACGACGTTTTCATTCGTGAGAAATAGCGAGAGCGGCAGATTTTGTCGTTATTCCGTAGTCAGGTCATGTTTCGTATTGTTAACTGATATTTTTCGATGCCGAATCGAAAAGTGAGACTACGTCAAGCTGTGCAAGCGGTCATAAACCATTGTGTAATCATTTCCAGCCTTTTTAAATTGATTATTTTGAACGATACGCCTGTTTACAGTCAGGAATATTTTTTTGCATCCACCCCCTCCCAATTGAACCCTTTACTTCATTCAATGCACGTCCTGAATCTGCTATGCTCGTTCGCTGTCCATGCCATGTTTCGCCATGAACGTGGCGTAAAAAGTTCGTTCTGTGGCACGAAAATTGCGTTCGGTATCTTGCTGTGCCCACCTACTCGGCAATGGTTGTTACGGGCAAAAAATTGGAAATTAGCCAAACCGATGCTGAGACGAAGGAGACGAGTGTCCAGACGAAAAACTGTGAAATCGCTTCAAATATAGTGAGGCGAATTCTACTATTTAGTATTTCCCTCGTTACCTCCAACCACCCAACCAATTGCCTGACGTCACCTAGACAATGTTCGTTGTTCCGTCGTAGCCAGGTCATGTTTTGTATCGTTTGCCAGTATTTTGACATTTTATGTCTTTACTTTGCTACTTAAACTCGAAAAACGTTACGCGGGAGATGTAACGTGGGATATGTAACGGAGAAGCGTCACGAAATATATTGTGTGTGATGTTACCAATGTAACGCTTATTAAAGAATAATCTCAGTGACGATTATTAAAGAATAATCTCAGTGACCAAGTGATGATGTCAATTGCGATTGACGCGGCCATTATATCGAAACCATCAACGAGCACAATCAAACGTAGTTATCATTGCATAAAAACAAAAATAAAAGACATAAAATGTCCCTAGTGGTTGCGTACTTGTACGAAAGCTGTCCCACCGTTTGTGTTTCTCAAAAATTTCCGAAGATTTCCATCCCACTTGTGACCCCCCCCCCCCTCATCATCTTACGGCCAGTCACCCCACGAACCCCCACGAAGCCCACGAACGTTACATACCCCAGGAATGAATCGTCCAGTCGTTGCTCTTTCTTATGACGAACATTTCATACACTTGGTGCAACAACTAATGGGTATGGGACAAAACTAGTCGAGTGACATGACATACACGAAGAATAAACTGCTGTTGGGTGGTCAAATAACAACAAAGAAGCAATGTCCGGATCATTTTCATTTTCTTTTGGTGAATAGTTTGAGTCATTTGCTCATTCTGGCATACAAATCCTGTTTAATTCTGTTCTTTACTCAGGTTATGTGTTGTTCTAAATTTTTAATAAAGCCAAGTATCGCTGGTATACTTGAAAAAAATCAATAATTTCTTAAAAAATCAGTGCGTTTCAGTTTAATTCTTTTCAAATGAATGATATTATTTAAATTGATTCATTTGGAAGAATTTTCGATGCTGAATCAAATGGGAGGAGTCCTAGAGGTGTGTGGCTAAGTCAAGCTGTGCAATTGAATATAATAATTTGTCCGACGTGTAATGTAATTTGCAAAGTTTCTGGAGAGCGAAGTTACAAGAAAAAAATGCACTAAAGTCAATTTTCGTCGAACGTTGTGGCATTAGTTGTTAATGGAAATTCTATTTTAGCGTAGTGCCATCAGGATCTGTCTGATAATGATGAATCCTTTCTTGTGCGATACAGTTTCAACACCAAAAACGACCAAACGTCAACCCCAATCTTCATCCAAACCGCGTGTGACTTTCTCTTTATCACAATCCCTGAACTATAAACAAGTTCACCGCACTTTCCTTTCGTTTCACTTTATTTCACCAATTTTCGATTTCGGATTTCAAAGCTTGAAACGTTTGAAAGGGGGCGGGGTGATATTAGAAACGAGACACGACAGAAATTTCGTAAAACATCCCGCTTTTCTCTCTCCAGGCAGATATTGCATTCAATAATTGGCAATCAACGTAGCCAGGTTATATTGCCTTCGATTGTCAGCAATAAAACTTCGCTCGAGTCGAACCGCCCTCACTTTCCTGGAAAAACAACACCCAGAGTTAATTAATGGTTTCTCGCGGTGTGATACCCTTCGAGCAATTTTCTTTAACTGTTTTCTTCAATCGTAACGTCTGACAGCTTTCCTGAGAAACCGTCGATGATTTTCTGCACGTCCGCTTTCAACCGACCAAGCCCGTAGCGTTGATAAAATATTAACCTGATTCACAAGTATTACGCGGTTATTTTGCGTCCTCTGAACGAACCGAAACCCGTTCTTACGCTTTTTGTACCCTCTCGAAGCTGTATACCACGAAAGGGTTGCATTCAGGTGAGAAAGTTACAATGGGGAAAATTCTTAAGACTTTTTAATGCCTTCACTTCAGGTCATGAACTCTCTCTCCTCTTCTGAAATACTTGGGTACAATTCAACAAATATGCAGACAGCGTTGTTTTATTATTACCGAGTGTTACTTCTAGCAAAATTCCTCTTTGTAAACTCAGACACACAGAGCATTTGCCCAAAAAGTGTTTTTCGGACTCAGTAGGGTCTGAAACGTAAAGATCTGAAGAGAACTCAAAATTGGTTTTTCAGCCGATTACATTAAAATTCCTTTATACTTTGTAGAGCCAAGGAAAATAAAAACAAGTAGAGTTCTATGAGGGTCCTGCTAACATATTTGGTCAAACCGAAATATCTGTTTCTGTTGTTTATGATTATTTCAGCATAGATTTATATTCGGAGCAGGTATTGCGACTCCCTCAATTACGAATCTGAAATAATCACCATTAATATTTGGGCGTGGTGATATTTAGCAAGTTGTCATTTGTTTTCTACATCCGGCAAGCAGCAGATAAAGCTGCCTTAGCAACGATGGCTCTTTTCCGTCCGACTGAGCCAGGGGCTTGCACACAGCGGGTGCTTATGAGCGTTGTACATACTATCCTCTTATATGAGGCTGAGTGTGGGCTGATAACTAAGCATTGCTTACGACAGTGAATGACAGCGGTGCTGATGAGGTGTGCCCTACGCATCGCTAGCTCGTACCGCATGGTTTCTCAGGAAGCAGCGCGTGGGCGGTAGCAGGTATTATTACAATCCACATTCTGGCAACTGAGGGTAAAGAAGGTGCAACTGGAGTACGCTACCAAAAGAAAACAAGAAATGCTGTGACCCTTGGGAGATGGCAAGACGTGAGGGACACAGCCCAGAGTGGACCAGGCAGCTTATTCTAGTGTTGAGCCCATTGACCTATCCATGATCCTTATAGCATTGGGAACATGGAGCATTTAGGGCAGACATTCACCTAATTGATACGGCAGCAAACTCAAAACTCCCTGCACTGCAGGTCAATGGTGGGCAACGCATCCTGCGGCGTCTTCTCGTGCCAAAGGTGGGCAGGCTGGTGGCACATGGTGGAAGACACATCGGTCAGCTTACACCAGATGCATTCGTCCGCTCCCTAGTGCATTGCTCAATTCGCCCGGGCAGTGAAGACTTGGAAGAGGATGGACGTTGCTGATCGGGGCTGCTATCGCAAAGAGATCAAGAATAAGAAATAGAGGAAGGACCAATCCCGAACCTGCTGGGCAGTGGGGGGATGGAAAGATTCCCGTGAGAGTGAAGATGATGAGATGAGAGACATGAGGGCCAACCTGATGCAATGGGCTAAACGCATCCGGGTTGATTATCAATGCGCAGGAGTAACTTCATAGGGCCACTATAATCAGACCCACAGTTCATTAAGCTGCTCCTACTTTTGCCACGACTTATTGAGTAAGTGCGTCTTGAGCCTGTAAACATGATTACTTTCTACAGCCCCACGTAGTAGGACGAAACGTTGATGCAATCGGCTTAAAAAACGTTTAGTTCTCTTCCGATCTTCACGTATCAAGGACTACGATAACACCGTTTGGGAAAGTGGTCTGTGTGTGCCCAACTCGATTGAGGAATAGCAGCTGAATCAAATACACCGAAATTCAACATTTAGCCACCATGGGATTTCAAAATAAGAATATGAGTAAAATCGATCCATAACGAACTATAGTTATCATAGTGATCAAAACATCAACTATGTTGGTTCTCAAAAACGGATTCAAGTAGTTCATCAATTTTTGTCGGTGAACAGTTGTAAATGACGGCACAGTACCATAAAATTCTCATCCCTGGGAAAATCCCGAGAAGAACATTATCTAGAATTACGACAAAAAATCGATTCTAGTGCCCTTTCTTATATTTCCGGCTCAAATAATATCAAAAAATTAGCGTGGTAGTGCCATAAACTACCTCGACGATGAGAGTTTAATAAAAGAAGCAAATCTCAAAAATGCTGTACCATTTTTCAAAGTTTTTGGTCGACAGTTCCGAATCGGAAAAGACCCTTCTGAAAGGATATCTTGTACGGTTCACTACCTGGTATCTTGTTGGAGATAACTGATAACCCGTCGAAACCGATGTAACATTTTAATTCTGTTTTTATTATTACAAGCTGTTTGTACAAGTCGAGGAAGGTAATATTGTGAGGTAGTACGTGAGAGTGAACCCATAATACAATATTGCGCGGCACGCTGTAGGAAGCGTCCGGTGGTTTTCTGTTATACATTTGTTTAGACTAAAAAATCGACAAGCAAACGTGCGATGAGCCTCCCGGGAACGAAAAATGAGTATCATAACCATCGGACCCATATGGAGGTTCTTTAAAAGCAAAAATTAGCCATCATTAAGTTGGAGATGAGCTTCGAAGGGGTCGCAAGAGGACGGGTAGGGGCGAGAGGCCCATTTGCCAGGACAATAATTGGGGGTTCAGCTGCTAAGTCAACGGGCCGTGACACCCTGTTTGTAACCAATGCTCTTGTTATAAAAGCTTTGAAAAATATTTCCGAGGGGTGGGTAGAAGGGAGGGAGAAAAACCCGTCTGTTGAGTGGTTGAATTCCCTCTGGACGAAATGGGTACGTTACACGTTGGGCCTCCAGCGTCCGAAATATCAACCGGGCAACGCTCGATTTTGAAACTAATCGTCAGTTGTTGGCAAAAATTTCGTACGTAGCCATCCACCAAAATACACACTTCACCTGCAACTTACTAATCTAACTATTTTAATGCTTGATATTTAAATACGAGTGAGAAAAGGGAACGGAATTTCCATTCAGGTTTGGAGCTAAAGGATTTTTGTCTGGAGAACCCCCCTATATTACATCAGGTAATTCACTGTACAGAATGTGGTAATAAATGAAAACTCAACACACCAATATTTAACGTTAAACGATCTTCGCCTTCATCTTGACGTGTCACATAAGCGCATAGCGTTTGGCAGGTGACTGAGGAACAAACCCAGCTCGTTCTCTTAAAGGGAAAACGTTATAGTGAGAGTTGGCGCTTCAGCCAGCACCTCCAGTTCCTCTAAGGCAATACCCTCAAAGGTTTGCCTCGTTATGAGCAGGTAGTAATCCCCCAGTACAAGGCCATGCAAGTGACCATTGGCCAGTGACTTGGCTACTAAGTGCATGGTAGACAATTAAAGAGTGAACAGAGAGCTTCCCCCATTCTAGGCCGAACTCCATATGAACCTCGACACTGCAAGAAAACTTCTGCGCTACATGAACCGGCATCAGATAAACGTCAAACGAGATGGGGATCCTCATCAAAGAGACCATGATACGGAGACTAAAAACTATCCCACTATCTGAAAAAAATTACGAAAAGGAACTTGATATAATTAATACTAAAAGCAAAAAATAATGTTTACACCAAACAAACAATAAACAAATTATCAAGACAATCCAAAACCATAAAAAACGCAGACTTTGACAAGACGCTGCACATTTACATACACAGAACCAAAAATACACGGAATAACTAACATCTTCTGAAAGGAAGGCATACAAATTGCATTAATACAGACAATACACTTGGAACCAAACTAACTCCAAAGACTGAAAAAACAGACCCACTCCACCAAAGTAACTTGTACTTGTGAGAACGGGTACATAGGACGAACAGGACCAAAAATACGGACCAGATATTCAGAACACATTAAATCTCTTAATAGGAACAAGAACGACTCAATTTTTGCCAACCACCTCAAGACAACTGGACACGAACTTACCAAAATAAGAAAGTGCTTCACCTTACTACATAAACAATTCAAAGGATGAAAACTGAACATATTAGAAAACGTAGAAATGTATAAATAAAAAAAGTTCAATGGACAGATCATAAATGAACAAAACACACAAAATGCGACACCATACAACTGTTACAGGGGGATTAATAATATAGCAATATCGCACTAAGAGAGTTGGGGAGTTAGTACGATATCAACCGAATGCAATTCGAACAAGGAATTTTATGCTCAATTACATTCGGGGAAGTATAACCACCACAAACAAGGAGCTGAGTGGGAGCAAACGCGAGCACGGATGACACGGCGACTAGGGAACTGGCTCGCTTACAACTGACGGCAGCAAAGTCTCGAGCGAATCAAGGCATTTGAGGTGCCCAGTCAGCATAAATGCCCTGGACGAGCCTCCGCTGTAATGAAGGGTTTGGTTCGTCCCGTTACACCTCTTCCCCCTTGATGAAGTGCCTGTCCTCAGGTACTCATGAGCACTGCAGTATCTTGCCATGTGTCCACCGTAACGGTACACAAACGAAAACAACCAACTGACAGATCTTCAGACCACCCCTTACAAAAAAGACTTAGAATCGACAATCAATAGACTATTTAACACATACACAGCTACCCTTAAATTCTTTTCCTTACACTTCCAACGGATTTCCCAGGAGGTGCATGACCTCCTTCCTCGTCCCCCTTCCTTTTCAACGCAACAGCATCCCGTTAACTTTCCTCTTCCTATATAAAGACCACGACCAACTAACTGACTTAAATATTGGCTTAACGGCCAGAAAATGACGTCTTTACGTCGAAAGCTCTCGCCCACAGTACCTCACCAGTCAGAGAAGACGGACTCAACAAACAAGTACGTTAACATTAGTAATTTACCTACAGGTGGAATACCCCAGATGGGAATCCTCGACATTCGTTGAGCCAGACGACTGGAAGAGCCAGTTCCTTACTGGACATGAGAACTTAAATGCGAATTCACTTCTTTTCACTCAAAGACTCCATCCTGCACTTCTTGCGCCTCCGTGCGTTGTTAACGACAAACCACGTGCTGCCCCATTATTGTACTACAACAGCGAGCGTTTGTTCTTGGAAGAGCAGCCATTCCTCCAACTACTTAGCGAGCTCGTAACTGTTTCCTCCCAGTTTGCGAAGAAGGTATAACAAGAAAAACGTGGCAGATGCTGTTGTTGTTTAGGTGGGAACCAGTTTAACAACTCTTTCTAGGGGCAGATGTTGCAGATTACAGGCATTACCCAGGGTTACACCTCAGCGTGGTGTCATATGAGCAACAGTTCTCTACCGGGAGACTGGCAAAATGGCATCCTGCGGTATCTTCACAGGTCTCCATGACTTTCGAGTGATATCGTTCTTTTACGAGTGTTGAAGAATAGTCATTTTGATCAGAAAACGAACCCGCTTAGTGTTTAACGTTTAACATCTAACTGGTTTCGTTCGGTTCTTAGTAGCACTTGACATTTAGCGTTTCACATTTAACAAAAACTCCTACGTATGAACCTGGGCCACAAATCGTCGATGTGAAAACGAGGATTTTCCAGAAAACCCATCCCTCAGTGGAGCCTTGTGTACTGTCACTTGATTTGGAGGCTGAAGAGACGTCGTAGTTGTGGCAGCTTTGACTACTACTTGCCGGAAGCAGTAATGGATTTGCCCTAAGGCCCAGGAGGCCCGGGTCTAGGGCGACCACATACTAGGAGCGGCCAATCGTGACAAAAAGTTCACTGATGATAACAAGAAATAACTCGAAGTACATAAATATTCTGAATGTTCGCGCACAATATGATGAGCCGCACAGCAACGCATCGTATAACAATAAGTTTTTGTACTTTTTATAAATAAAAGATAGAAAACGTGAAGTAATTATTTCGTTCATATAAATTGAACGTATAAGTAAGTTATTTCATACATATAAGTGATTTAGGGAGAATATTGTTATATGTGCGATGCTTAAATACACTCGCTCGTGTGGCTTCATGTTTGTTGAGTCACTTCAGTCTTCCGACCTTAATCGCTCTGTAGCGACCTGAACGGACAAAGCTTTTATATGAAGTAGGTAGGAGTAGACGTATGTAGACTTAGGTGCAGGTCTGTGTTTAATAAAATTGTAGTGTGCGTAAAATTGCTGTGAGTGCAAATCAGCCACTGCCTGAAAGTGAAACGCCAAAACCGAAATGTGAACTCTGTGTCAGGCAGCTATGAAGGCTTTAACGGTAATAAGATCCAGGATGGCGGTGGACTGTTTGTACCCTGTGGAAGCGGTTGCCTTGAGTGGGTGGTGAGCTTCAGTAGGGTGCTGTGTGCAAAGAGAATCCTAGCTTGCTTCTGGTCTGTGTGTGCAATGGTAGGCTACGATGGCACCCTAGGCAGAACAAAGCGGAATCGGTCGTCTATCAAAGCACTAGGTGCAGGCCAACAATGCCTTTGATATTAGGGCCGTGCTATGTGTCACCAGAGGTTTTAATACCGTAACATGTCTCGACCGTTTATAGTATGTGAACTGAGACTGAGGAGAGGGCTTCTCACGCAATCTTTGAATTTCAGGTACTTTCTGTCCGGTCAAGGGTCTCCCGGGCCTCGCTGATGCTCTAGTCCCCTAGAATCCGCTGGAAGAACAATCCTCCATCCCCACCCCTGCCTCAGCTTTGTGGCACCAGTTGACAACACAACCTGCAATTTGGCCCCATAGAGTGTCTTCTTCATTTTTCGACTGACCAAGGAGCAAAACGTGTGGGATTCGTACCTCAAAGATGAAACCTTTTGGCGTTGCCTGTGAACCGTACGTTAGGTCTGACCCCGACGTAATTCACGTTAAATGGCCACTCTTCCCACCGGGGGCGAGATGACGGGGCCGTCGTATTAATCCTTTTCACAATACGCCACTTTTCACTCGAGGGGTAAAAAGGGACGCAAAAGCGACGACGGAAGGAGAATCGGATCAATCAATTCGAGCAGACAAGAGGAAATTGTGTTTTCACTTTAGTCACGTTCCCTTGTCGAAGTTTTGATTGTCTAAGTCTCCGGTTTAGACCGTCGGACGTTGGGTCCTCGAGCTTCCCAAATGGATATTGAACTCAACTGGACAAAATAACTCAGTGGAAATCGGCGACACTTTCCCTGAATTTCTCCCGTAGGAAGAATGACGTACTTCAGAGTGGGCCTTCTAGACACTTCGAATGCCGGGAATCGGCAAGAAGGAAAATGCAGAAAGGGGACGTGGTGATATATTCTCACAGAGCTAGTAAGTTAGTTGAGTCTCACAGCCCTCACATAGACGTCGATCGGCAAAGTATTCACTGTGGCCGACCACAACAGTACAATCCAGGTCAACACCCTTTTTCTGTTGACAGTAAGGACGTTTTGCCTTATGCAGTGCTACGCCTTCTGGATTACCTGCGAACGCCATTCCAGGCCGCCTGCACTCCTGGTATCGATCATAACTCGAAATACGTTGACTGAGGACCTCGCAGCGGAGAAAATGTAGAGAATGTGACAATAAATTATTATATAGTTACCGAGCTACCTATATGGCGAAAGCTTAGTGCTATTGATAGAAAATCCGAAACCCAAGCCACCGTTCCATATAATTGTATTTCCCACTGTTACTACCAAATAATTCCCAAATCGCCCACACGAACCGCCTCGAAAGAATCGTGTCGACAGTTTAATGAACCACCCGCTACTATCCCTCAACAAAGGCTGAGGCATAAGTGGGAGCAACGCAAAAAATTCCGAAACATTATACGCACAGTTAGACATGGCGCAGTTAGCTGTTCGTATAACTGGGCTAAAAATGTGTGGGATCAGTTGTCGGAGCGGTTTGAATCGCTGAATGTATGTGGGGATGGGAAACGTTTTGTGGTGCGTCGCACCAGATATTTTTGAGTACGTTCCTGTGATTATTTCCGTAATGACAATAGTTCGGTGTTTGAGTATGCTCTTGGCCTGCCGTTCAACATTGGCTTTAACCCCGAGCAGCTTACCAGCTTCAGAAAATAACGTGTGATGGGTGTAAGATATGGTGAATTTTGATTGACAAAGGGTGACAGGGGAGTTTAAAGAGTTTATTCACAATATGGTTGGGGAAATACAAAATGGAAAAAGATCTGGTACTTGTATAAGTCCAACTCGGAATCACGAGTTGGTGTCCAACACGTCCGAATGGTGGTGAGAATTCGAACGAGAGGAGATGAGCGGCGTATAAGATGTCGTAAACGATGCAAAACGGTTAAATGGTCAGTTCGGTAATGAAAAGGAAACAGCACACACGAGGTCGCAAAAAAGTTGATGGTAGATGATGAATATAACGATAGATAGAAAAATATAATAATAATAACAAATGGAAGAGGTACAACCTTGTTCCTTCCAGTGGTGGGAACAGTGCTGTTGGTCAGATTTAAGAACAATAGTGTGCTGGAATTTCAACTGCTCTATTGGCATAACTGATAATGGAAAGTAAACAATAAATAGCGGTATCGGGAAAGTGCGGCGATTTGAGTTCTTAACATTCGGATTTTGGAATTTCGTCAGATGCGCTCTCATAACCACTGTTTAACGGCTCTTGTGTAAGTAACTTATCCACTAAGCAGCACGATTATTTTCATATCGATGCCCTTTGCAAGAAAAAAACTGCACTGTATCCTCATAGCTGTCACCCTCCTCTCGCCATCTTCCTAAACTGAAGGGATAAAGGAGATAACGGTTCGTGGGGCTCAGCTTGAGCCAAATTTATACAAAGCCAATCAGTGTTCTCGACCCATACGAAGTTATCCGAGTTCCTGTTCTGATCGCTGAGTTTTCACTGGTCGTTTCATCAAGGAGCAAGGGAAGAACGTCTTCCTTCTTTCAATATTTCGAGTCCTGACGAAGATAAGGATTAGTATTTTAGGGGCCTGTCGGCTCTCGGTCACGTAAAAGCTTTCTCAATGTTTCAGATGGTTTTCCTGTAACCCCCTCCCATTTATCTAAAATATCACCTCCTTACTTTGCCCTCTCCTAGCTGCCACACAGTCAGCGCCCCACCCCACTCGCCTATACGTCATCCATGCTCATACAAGTTCAACTATTAGAAGTTGAACCTGTCTCTCTCTCTCTCTCTCTCTCTCTCTCTCTCTCTCTCTCTCTCTCCCCCTCTCCTCTCTCTCTCTCTCCCCCTCTCCTCTCTCTCTCTCTCTCTCTCTCTCTCTCTCTCTCTCTCTCTCTCTCTCTCTCTCTCTCTCTCTCTCTCTCTCTCTCGCGACAAATGCATGTTCGAAATCCTGGTCCGTTTGGTGAACATTTTGGAATGATTAAGTATTCTTTTACCGAAGTTTTACTCAGAAGCGATCAAAACGTAAAGATCTTAAGAAAACTCAAACATTTAAACATTTTTTTTCTGTAGGCCAACACGTCGAACCAAAACAAGAGAGCTTAGTTAGGGCCACTGTGGCATTGATTTGAGCACTGCACTCACAAACACTGCGCTTAGGTCTGCAGGATAAAGAACGCATCGATAATCGGTGTCTAACTCCCTCTGTCCACTGACTCCCTGATCCCACACATTAGAACTTGGAGCGCAAAAATATTATATAATTTAATCGAAAACTGTTATTCCTAAACGTTTCACTCTGGTCTTTAAAGAGCCTATATGGTTAAGACGTGTACGCTCTTTTACGAACCATCACTGCGACAATTCTACTTTCCTGATCTTTGTCAAGCTTTCCAAGTAAACTGCGCTAACTGTTAGCTGATGGAGGACCACCCTCCGAACTCGTTAGTGGCGCTAATCTCTTCGTAGAACCCTCAGGTAGCTCGCCCCACCTGATGTTTTCTGTCCAAACAGCGACCCCAGCGACTCGACCGTTTTTGACAGCTTCGTTTTGCCAAGTCAGTGAGAAACTGTCTTTTTTGACGCGACCCCCCACAAATTGACTGCCGTAAACCGGATTTAAATGTTGGCGAGGAGATACTTTTGGGAAGCTATTCTTGATAACTGGGCTAAAGTTAGCACCGCACCATATTCAGCTTTGAGCGCTTGCTCGGGTCGAACTGGAGAATTGAATTTGAATTTGGTTTCGATAAAGGGAAACGAGGGGTATATTACACGTGGGGTGTTTGCTATTGCGATGCTATAGTCTAGCGTAGAGCTATTAACAAGGGACTGTCATATTAAAGGTACTGATATACTCTTTACGTAGGTTTCTTTTTTGAAACGATGGATGCTGGCGATACTCTCAATGCGGTCACAAACGGGCCTGTTGTAAGAGTGTCCATGAGCCTCAACTCATGGCCCCCCAGCCCCACCTGCAGTCCTCACGGCACTGGGCTGACTTGGTGCGACGTCACCTATACGGCCCCACCACCCCTGTACAAAGCGGAGGACATCCGCAAGTTCTGCATTCGCCACCTCTTCCAGCTGAAGACAGGGCCTCCCAAACACACAACAGTGCAATGCCATGAGTCCATCCCATACACACAATACATGCTCCGCCGTCGCTAGCCCCTCCTCCCATAACCAGCATATCTGTACCTCACACTTGCCAATATTAGCAAGATGGTGCCTCAGTGGACAGTAACAGGCCACATGTGACCCTCATATCCTTCCTCGCCATTGCAAGCACCTCCTTCACCCTCCCTCTGGAGAGTTGGATGAACAGTTTTGACTGTCTAAGGCCGGGCAATCCCCTCCAATGGGCAGCCGTGCACCTATTCTCCCAGATCACAGGCTCCTGGTAGTCCCAACAAAGGGCTCAGGGCCGATAGGGATCTGCGCGGATACCTTCTTTGCCAACCCATCGCCCGGGTTAGTTTCCCTCTTTAGGTGGGTTAGTAGTGGTCAAATAATTTGCAAGTATTTATCTCCCGTGCACCATCGTCCCCTTTTGCAGGAATGCATGGCAATAGCAAACGAGATGGAGATCTCGTCAAAGGATCGTGACACATGAGTTTTCCCCCAACATCTGCGACCGTTTTAGGGGAAAGTGGACGAGCAAGTTCCTTGCTAGACGAGGCGACTCCACTGCTTTTCTTCATTGCGCACAATTTGTTTCGCGCGTTTTCCAACTAGAAATACGTCTAAATGCCCGACAGGATTCTTACCGACAACCAAACCTCCCCCACCACCAACGGAAAAGGGCAATGAAGAAGGTTTGAGACAAGGGCCCTGGAAAACAAAAGTTTCTCAACTCCAAAAGTCTTTCGACCCGTTTGTTCCTCTCGACCGGCAATTCAATACGTAAATAAAAGGCAGGAAAAGAAAGAAGGTGGAGGTAGGAAATCTAAATTACTTCCTTTTAAATTAAGGGGTTCAGCTGTGAGATGCGACGAGGGAAAAAAAGAGAGAATTCCGCTCCAATTCTTGAAATCAAATAAAGATTTCCTTTTTTGGAAAGGAGACACGGAAGAAAAAGGAAAGTTTGAAGGGGAAAGCGGTGGTTGAAGGGGAGAAGAGGTGCTTTATAAGGTGGAAAAGAGGGAAGAGGGATTTTTTATAAATAAAACTAGGGTTTGGTAGGAGAGAAGGGATGGAGAAGGTTGGAAACCCGCCCTTATCATAAAAACATTTGTATTCGGGGGTTTTCCAAGTTTTCACCTCCATCGTCCCCCTGTAAAGGGCCTTGAATTTCCACTCTATTAACCGATTCAATTACTGTGCCATTCGACTCTCCAACCGTTTCCTGCTCTTTTTTTTAATGTAGAGTTCGCCCAATCGTCAGGATGTGGCGTCTGTTGCCTTTTTCCTGGGTGCTCTGGGAGCCTAATCGTCGCGAAGAACGCTGTTAAATAATGATGTGATTAATCTTCGTTTTTGAGAGAGGGACTGACAATGGGGTTCGTGTCGTCAATAATTGAACAAAAGCTTTTCAGAATCTCTGACTTCGAATGGCGCAAGATTGGTTCATGAGCCGCAGAAGCTTATCCTAAGTGTTAAGTCGTCGTTTATTGCTTATTTCTAAAAATTAACTAATCGTTCCATTTATTTAAATTTTTCGTCCATTATATAGAAAAGCTACTTCTTTTTCTGAGATTATGCTTCGAGCTAGGAGATGGGCCGCTATGAGGCTCTCAATCGTAGATCTCGCCTGCGTAGTTAGCACGGTGCCTACAAAGAGATGATTTTATACGTAAGTGACGGCTGATGTAAATTCATGAAGAATTTTGATTTCCGCAGATGACCGTTTGCAAATGAAACAAAACTGGTGGATTCTGCTGACCTGATTATGCTTTCCTATAGGTACTTTCTCATGAAAGAGGAATGTCCTGCCCCTCGCTCAGCATCCACCGAACCTGTGGGGGAATGGCAGGTACTCATTTTGCTAGGTTCCTGGTGTAGGGGTGTTGCCGGTATTACCGCTCGGAACCTGGGGAATCCTTACCTTCTGGGAGGTGTTGTTATTCTGGTTACCCCCCCCCCCCCTGGTTTGTTTGGGTGGCATGTTACAAAGACCAGTAGAGCCACGTTTTCTGTATTTTTTTGTCATAACCTTCTTCACACTGAATGTACATGTCGCGCTGGGTCTTTCAGAGAAAGAAATTGAAGTCGCATTGAGGATCGCTGGTCAGTGAGGAACTGGCTCGTCCAGTGGTTTGCTCAACCATTTTTCTCAACGTTCACGGATGTTGGGAAAAAACTCACGCACGTCACGTTCCTTCAATAAGGGTTGATATTTATCTAATGCCCATTCATCCAATGCAATATTCCTTCGGGGGAGAGGTCTATACAGAGTTCGGGCCAGAGTTGGGGAAACTCTCTTTTCACCGTCCACTTGTCTACCTTAGCGGTTAACTTGTTAGTGATCACTTGGTGAACTTCAGTGGATGCTGTCTTGTGGGTCTTGGGGATCTACAGTAACAGATCTGCTGGGGATTTGGCCATTACTCTCCTTTGATTGATCGCGAGTTCGCTACCCCAACCACGCCTTAGTAAGCGACTGCGGTCATATGGATTGTATCATGGTAACAAACCCCGAGAGCCATTGCTCGTAATGAGACAAACCATGCGAAAGTAGCGCCTTTGGGGGACTGGAGATGGCTGAAACGCCACCTTTCTCCTTATTGATTCCTAGGTGCTTGCTTCTCAAGAAGGAGCCTGTTGCCACTAAAACGTATTGACAATTAAACATCGAATATAACATTTCCTTCAAGTGGATGAGCTGAGTTTTCTCCTCAGACACCTGCAGCTTGACGTTTTCGCCCCAGTGGGTAACAACTTGGAGCGCTTGAGGAGTTTTAGCCTCAAAGCTGTACAGCCACACACTCTTTGCAGGATGCTAACAACAGGATTCGCAGATGCCCCACTCCACTCTTAATTTTATTCAATTCGAAAAACGCTTCTCTCCACCCCAATAAAATAGAGATAGCCATAGTTCTGGAGATCCACGAACCTAAAAGTAAAGGTTATTTTTTGTAAGCTTAAGAACCATTCGCATATTAGAAGGAATTATGTTGCTAACGCCATATCAACAACCCCTACCCATCCTCTTTTTACTCTAATACATCTACCTTTGAAGGGTTACTCGAGGAACCACTCCAAGGTCCTATTTCGTCCCCTTGAACACTCCACATGATTTGATAGGCTTGCGAACGCTTAACCTAAGGCCTTCTATCAAAGTGTCGATTAGAAACGCCAATTCTGACGATTTCGACCACGTCGGATGAAACACTGGAGTAGTCGATCCTCCAAGCACTCCACCCGGACAACATTATGGTGGTAAAAATGATGCTAACATCTCTTGCCTTCATACGATTTGTTTGTTCCACTTTTTTACTACCGACATAATCACCTTTGTTGGCCAATTGTCTATACTACTTCTGCAGCTATTTTAATTTTAAGCTACAGCTACTAAAAAAACACTTAACGTAGATACCAGAAAAACCTCAAAATTTGTTTTCCACCGATTATATAACACATAAATGCAGACCAATGGCATTTCGCCGTGGCACACATTGGGCACATGCCCTAACTCCCCAGTGAGCCCGTTGGGGGGCCTGCTTAGTGTCCCAGCCACCGCCGGTACCCATTGCCTCACCCCCCCCCCCTGGGTTTGGTGAAGGGGGGGGGCCTAGTTGGGGATCGAACCAGAGTTCCTCCCTACTACGCAAAGCTAACAAACTTAAAAACCTCACATTCATCACGCGTTATTTTCCATTCCAATAAATTAGTCGTTTTGAGGGCATTTCAAGTCTCTGGCACCGGGCCAGGATCGTGGGTAGGAAGTCTCCTCGTCTGCATTACACCACCTACACGGAGGGGTGTCGCTTATACCCGTAACATACGCGTATGCAGTGTTCCGTGACGATTCCTGCCATCCCCCTCAAATCCTTCCTTTCCATGATCAGAATGTCTTATCTCGTGTATTGATCTTGAGATAAAGCGTTAAGAGTGCCTCATTCCCGCAGTGTTCTGTGCAGTATGCATGTTCTCTCATTGCCCTCTTGGCCAGCGACGGAGATGCCGCACGATGGGGAATTCATTGCTCAACCGTTACACGCAATATTTTTGCGTCGATACGAAGAGCAACCTCTAATTCGAACATACGCTACAACTTTACTTGTCAGTATTCAGGAACTAGAGGCTCTTAACGACAAAAGTCTAGTTGCTGCTGTTTGGCGCATCAGCACTTCTTTTGAATCACAATCTGTCTCGTTATTCAATAGCCACCTCGTGTAATTTAGCATTACAGACCAGGAAGTCTGCAACGAAAAATTAAATTTTGTTCTCGATTGTAGAAAACATTAGAGAACTCCATAAAAAGTTTGTCAGCCAATGACAGTCTATCCTCCGTTCACGAGGAAGTCAACGCAGTCGAACTAAATCGAGTTTTAATTTTGAGGGAGCGACAGTTTCAACACAATTTGACGGCCATTCGTTCTGAGTTGGAAACTCTGATTAAATAATTTCCTGAAGGCGCTAACTTGTTAGATTGGCTGAATGTGTGGAACATAAGGTAATATCTAGAACGCTAAAACAACGAAACCTAATTAGCAATCAGTTTCGCTAACTTTGACAAGTCTAATTACCCGGCGGCGGGACGATTCCCTCGGAGTTCAGTTGGACTCGTTGACGCCGTCTCTCACAAGTGAATTACATCAGCTCTTGGGCCCAATAAATGAGTGTCAGCTTTTAAAACTTTCTGGTGCGAAGCATCACTCGACTGTCCGCAGCCCCACGCACATTCAGCAATTTTAGTGGCGTTAGATACTAATCCCATCTATTTTTCTCTCGGCGCATTTGAACTTCGTAAAAGACAACTTTTTGTTTCACGTGGAAACTGGTGGGGCTTAGAATTCCGGAATTTATTGAGCTGTTTATGAGTTTACGTTATATGCCTCGATTGAAGGAAAAGCTAGACAGTAGGACGGTCTATTCGGAACTGTAGATAGAACGACAGGAATGTCCAAGGGGGTGTACTCTCCCCATTGCTTTAGCGGCTGGTTACAAATACGCTACTAGAGTTGATGAGAGGGCTGTAAAGTGATATTAGAGAGGAAAATTCGCGAGTGTGATTGTCCACCGGATGCAGTTCGCTATGAACACTGTACAAAGATAGTGTATGAGCAAGAATTAATCAAAACAGAACCTGCCTGCTCACAAGTAAATGCAACACTAAATGTGAAAACTTCTGCTTAGGGGAAAAGTGGCGATGGTTCGACAACAGTGAATTACTTGGGAGTCTTCTTACCTAGAGATCTCACAGCTACCATGCACCTGAGATGGCTGAGGATGGGACTGTGGATGATCGTTAGGCCAGGGGTTATATATGGTGCAAAGACAGTCAGTTTGCAGCACAGGGCCTGCATAGCCATTGTTTGCGCATAAGTGAGGTAATTTCTACAAGAAAATTAAACCATTACCTATGGCAACCAAGGGGGAATTGAAATATAAGAAAAAACACGTTGATTGTCTGTCGCATAAAAAACTTGATATTTACAAAAGAAGAATAAAAAAGAACAGAAGTAAAAATAAAGGTGACTTATTTGAACCGCGGAAAGTCTTTGTGAGGCACTTGCGAAGACGATGAGGGTCGACGGATGAGCAAAGGCGATTGGCAGAAATTCTCCGATGACAGGAAGAATTAGTGCTTAAAAAAGGCAAATAAGGGAAAAAGGCTGAAACAAATCACGACGGGACGGAAGGCAGAAGTGAAGTGATGTTGAAATGAAGTGAAGACGGTACTGAAGGCAGGTGCGGAACAGAAGAGGGGTGGTACAGTACGCAGAACCGATTCTCCTGAGGGCGCGCCCCGGGTCCAAAGGGAACACAGCGAGGCACCGACCGGGCAGACAAAACAAACAAAGACGAAAATCTGCGTAGTGATTTGGCGCGTGAACAGCCATAATGAATTGTAAGCTCTGGATGTCTTGCTAGAACTTGTACCTCTCTGCATGCTGGGCTTTGTTGGTAGGATGGTTCACATTATACGCCTGCACGAGTGCATGTACGGGGGAGAGGGGGACCTGTTTCACATGTCAGGGATTCAGTACGGATGAACTACCCTTCAGGATACGTATTCATGAATGATCCAGACGGGAAGGATGTGGGCCCAAGTTTTTGAGTGGCCGTGGTATGCTGTACAAATGGATCAATGAGAGTTGGCCTAGAAAGTGCAGGATTTTATGGGTTCGTATCCAGGCAATCATGCCATTAGGTGTGCTGACAGGCAGAGCTCTTCACAGTGGTCGTGTGCATGCATGCACCTGCGCGAGGGGCTGAAACGGACAAAGATCAGGGTGCCCTTCTTTAATTATTTCGTCTGGGCTGTCTTGGGAATGCCTGACTGGCCTGATTACCCCGTAAAAAGAGAACACTCTAACATTGTGTTGGATGCCAGGTCAAACAAGAATACAAGAGAATACGGAGTTCAGCAAACTGACCTGAACTAACTTCCTGGAATCTGAACCCTTCGTGACTGCCCTTTCTTAAGAAGGAGCAGTGCAGGGCTGCGTATTGGCCAAAGGCAGTCCAGGTTATGTATTAAACTCACCATAGAGCGATCAGAGGAAAGCATACAGCATGTTCATGGAAAACTGTCCAGTAACGTACCACCTGGCCAATATTGGTAAGTTAGACGTACAGAACTGCTGATTCTGCAATGCCTGGTTGAAGTCAGCAGGGTGTGCACTGTGTGCATCTCAGGGGCTGGCTGCAGCGCGCCTCAGAGTGCGAGGATGCTGCTGATACAGCCTGATAAGGATGCAGGGGTGGAACTCAAGTATATCTGTTGTTCGTTTTTGTCTTCTCTGCTGCGGGATAATCGGGTGACAACAATGAGAGTGGTTGGAATTCCGGAACTTCTGTGCTTCTCCTCACTATCTTGCGTCCGTTATTTAACTCTAACCCTATTGATAGTTTGTGGGGCTACCATATTAATGTTTTGAATATCACTGACAGAATTTACGAAGAAGAAACTGTGCAAAACTCGCTTTTCTTCGAAATTTGGGTTAATTTATTGTGTAGCGCTCTTGTTATTTTCCCGTGGATGAGAGTTTAATGGTACTGTTGTGTTATTTGAAACTGCCTATACGAAAAAAAACGTAACAAAATTTTTGTCTTTTTCAGGGGGAAAAATATTTGGTGTTTTGACTCGATGCTGAATGGTAAGTCATATTTTTATACTGGACAGCTTGTCGACTGTTGACATACGAGTACGTTCTCATGGTTGTAAACCTTGTCCGCACTGTACCTCCTCGCCAATCCGGTGGAATCAATGAGTTCAGGCCACGTTTCAGTCAAAGGCAGAAAATGTTGAACGTTTGAAAGGACTAGTTGAGTTTTCAAGTCGGAGATCAGTGTGAGAATCTGAGCCGGTTCAACCCCAGAAGCTTCTCTCCACCTCTTTTCCAAGTATCGATTACCCGGGTAATTGTGAAAGGAATGAATTGTCGCCAACACGAAGCCTCCGCCTCTTTACCCCTAAATTTCCGTTTAATAAAAGATAGCTGGGAGCTGACACCAAGCGTATCTCTGGGGACCCTTTCAGAGCGGTGGAAAGCTCATTATGTCTGCGCTGCCTAGGTTGTACTGCATAATGGCTACCCAATAGGCTCCCCCAGCAATAGAAACCCTATCAGGTTGTTCAGTTCAACATCCCACTCTTCAATATCCATCTCCGGTCTCCAGATAATACCCTATCTTCTCTTCTCCCTGCTTCTCCTCTGCACTTCTCCTTCTACTCCTCCGTCACCCTTCACGTCCAATTCGGTTGTCAGCCCCGCCTCACTAAAATGTCATCCACCCGTTTCTGATTTCGCTTTTCGTTTGGCCCGATTTAATTTCCTTCACAAGGAAGCGAACATCGTTGAGGTTTCAATGAGCTTCGAATATCCTCTCAACTTGGCTGGCAAACGGCTGGAAATAATCCTCGATTTGCTTTGATAAATACCTCAAACGTGAATTCACAATTTGCGTCCGCGGCTAGTACTAATTATCAACAAAAACCTTAAAAACCATTGCTATTTCCTTTCACAAAGTAGGATGTGATTGAATGAACATTTTGTTGCCTTTTTTCTTCAAAATTCGCCATTTGACAAACGAAGAAAACGACGCATTCGAATCGTCTCGAGTTTTGTATTAAGCCAAAAGATTACTGTAAAACGCCAAAATACAGCTCCAAGTAAAGCGATGGCACTCGGAAATTGTGATCCGTAGGCAAGGGAGGAATCTAGCACAAAAAACGCTGCTAATTGTAATGCAACAGTTTACTATTCCCTTGCACAGCATAAACTGGGGCCCAACGTCGACCATAAGATATATAACATGGCTATATCAGCAATACCCAACTCATTTGCAACTGACTATGTGTGTTGAGCACTTCCGAGACCCGTCCCGTTCGATTCAGAATAAAAAAATACTAGTTAACCATACGGTACATCGACCATTGACGTTTTCGAGGCGTCGCTAGGCAATTGGATAAATCGCACTCCAGGAAGCAGTGAGAGAAAATGAGCGAAGGGTAGGGGGAAATGATAAGTTTCGCTACATTGTCCCTTGAATAAGTTGAACTACTAGAGCTCACCTCTCTATGTTGATTTCCCCGTTCCAGCGTCCACATTTTGCATTCAACGTGGTCTGAAGACTCCGTTCCTTCGCACAAATCCGTTCTATCGCAATCCTGTCAAACAAAACCCATCATTATGGGCAAAAAAAGGTTTAAAAAATAACCAAAAATGAAATTTTGGCAGTTTTATGGCGATTAAATCGTTTAGCAGATTTTTTGGACTCTGAGGTAAATGGTTTCAGAAAGGTAGGACAGCGTTTATGAGGAAAATTGTGAAATCACAGTAGGCGTAGAGATAAATTCCACTACTTGAAGAAACTCGCGGGACGAAATTGCGAAAAATACCGTTTCTCCCCGGCCTGCGGTGAATTCTCGCACTACCGCCTGTCTCCCTCCAGCCATCGGTCAGTACGACTGGTCACGAACTGCCAGTTGTAGTAAGGTCATGTTTGGTATCGTTTACTGGTATTTTTCAATGCTCAATCGAATAGGAGTAGTTTCGGAGATCTAAGACTGCTGCGTCAAGCTGTCCAAACATGCTGAACAAGAGAATAATAAATGGTTGTGTAATAATTCGCATCGTTTTCCCTCGAAAATTCCGCTCGTGTGATACTAACGTTCTTAAAAGCTCCGTTCTTAGTCCAACAAACTATCTATACAGTGAGATTTTAATAAAAACTAGGAGCACTCCCCAGACATCTCGGGATTCAAACCACCGCGGTTCCAATTACTACCGTTTCTCACAGTTTTTACTCAACAACCCCTAAATAGTAAATAAAATCAATAATGATTATGGTATGAGCTGGGACAACTCAATTAATTGATGCGCCTCTAGTTTCTAGTTTCTACAAACTGCACGGCTATGGATGAAAAACAGACTTTGGCTAGCGGCTGGAGTGTTAAAAATCCGTGAACGCACGTGGAGCTGAGGTTAACGTGTATGAGGGGCCCCACCGAATGTTTTCAACCGCAGAGTAAGGCAAGTGTTTCAATTAGTCATGAAAGTCGTAGCAAGTCACCTTAGCATTGCGCCTCTGATCAACTTTCCTCGGCTTCCGGTACATTAAAAAATCTAGTCTACTCGCCACCCAGATTTCGTAAACTCGTCAAATTATAAGTGAGCGTTATACTTAAAAACTGGAGGCCCGTAAAGGACCGGAATATATTAAGCTGCTGCCATTTACGCCACGACCTTCATTGAGGGATTACTGCGGAGGTTTAGACTGCCATAGAGATTTTTCGAGACGGCAAAACTGGTATGTTTTTGTTGAGAAAGCGGCGTGAAAAAAGCTATTGATGAAACGATAGTATTTTGATTGAGAATTGCTTGGGTTGCTATATCTTATGGTTAATTCACACATCCACTTAGTGCGACGCTTCGTACCAGTTATTTCCGTGTTTCGCACTCCCACAAACTCTTGTGATTTTATGAAAATAGTTCCGATCGATTTCCTGTTACTCCACATTTAATTTCCCACGGTGAGCCCAACCTTTACAGTTAATCCGGTGATTGACAAGCTCTCAGAGAGTTTAGACAGATACGAGAAAACGGTCGAGCGTTTCCAGAAAAGGTTTAGCTCGCAGGTAAAAGAACTTGTCCTCGTTGATCCTCTTTTAAACAAGATTAGCGTTTAAATCCTCGAATGGGGATGAGACGCAAAAAGGTTCTTTTGTGCCGCATGTTTGTCGTGGGTCGAGTATTTCCGAGGAACGTGTCAGAGCAGAAAAGTCGTTTTAAAGTTTAGCTCTAATCGTTTTATTGTCATCCGAACAGTTGGATGAAACTCTTACCTGCTCGAAGCGACTAAAGTTCAGCGAAGTTTAGTGATTTTCTCTCGGAGTAAATCGTCAATACGTTCTATAATTACTGAAAATCGATGTGATCCTGCTGAACTATTTTCGAAATGCCCATTTTTTATAATAAATTGTCAGCCCTCACAACCGACTCCCCGTTTGCTGAAATTGATAGATTGGTTTTGATGTTTTGTACGCTGAGTAATGCAACCATGCAGTAATGCAGTGGCCAGGAACGGAACAAGGTCCAGCACATCGGAGTCGTTCAGGCTATTAATGAACCAAGAGTGAAGACGCAGTCGACGGAGAAACGAGAGGGGGAACCTCGTGACTGCAATCGAGGAGGTTAAGCGTCCTTGATCGCGACGCGTTATTTATTCTGATTCTGGTAACGATCTGACAGACAATGTTCGATAGAAGCTCACTATGACATTTTGAGGCATACAGAATCTGAAAAAAAAGAATGATCTGTGTGTGTCTGTAGCTCTATTTGGAGAAGAACGGTTAGGCCAACTGAGTTGTTGCTTTTGGTTTATTATTCATTCTGAATAATACGCTCAGTACATTACAATTCCCCCTCTAATCTGTAGTAAAGTTGAATTTACTAAAACCCATGACCCACCCGCCACTGTCCTCTTAAAATACTGTTTCTCTCCCCATTCCCCATAAACGCTCATGACTGAGCTGACTGAGTCGACTCCAGTATTAGCTTATAGGCTGAATGTGAAGTCTTTACGTTGAAAGCGTCTCATCAGTCTGGGACACTGACTCGCTTGGCTGACCTGACCTCTTTCATAATAGACTATACTAATAAAAGAGGTCATACAGAATGACTGAAAGAAGCTATTAGGAGTAGGGGAAGAGAAGGTGGGATTAGATAGGCGTAGGCGCAAGAAGAGTTTTCCAGTAAATGAGCATTCCCGGAGATCCAATGAATGGGGAACCCGCAATTTTTGGTTTATTATGCATTCTGAATAATACAGCTGTTTTGGTAAGGAATATTTTACTTCAACCCCCCACCCCCAAAATTTTACGTTCCCCCACACGCATGTCCGTTCTCCAGCCCATATTTTGATTTTAACATCAAATAAAAACGTTCTTTTGCACGAAAATTCTATTTGGGACCTAGTTTTGCCCGCCTACCTATCAATCAGCTTGGCGAAACTCATGATTGTTATGGGCAAAACATGATTTAAAAAATTACCCAAAAATGAAATGCAGGCAGTTTCATCGCAACTACGTAATGCTTGGTGTCGTTTTCTAGGTGTTTTTCTATACTGAGTCAAACAATACGGGCCCCAGTGCTATAGGACTGCGTATAGATGGAAAATAGTAAAATCGCAGTAGTGAAGCGAATTCTACGAGTTGAAGTAACATTGGGCGCGACAATATAGCGAAAGTACTCTTTTCTCTCCAGCCTGCGCTCAGTTCCCACACACTGCCTTCCGTCCCATTCCAACCACCTGCCAGTTTGACTGGTTACGTCGTGCCAATCGCCTAGTGTCGCTTGGAAAATGTCGATTTTCGATTATGCGTTGTATTCAGGTCATGTTTGGTATCGTTCATTAGTATTTTTCAATGCTTGATGGAATGTGTCGAGTATCAGAGGTGTGCGACGATGTCGAGTTGTGTAACCCTTCTGTGCAAGAGAACAATAAACCGTTTATCATTTAAAGTCTCGAAAATAAGGTAATGAGCGATACCCGTCGATGGTGTGGTGGCGAGGAGAGGGGACTAAAGCGTATCAAAATCGAGGGTTTTCCTCTTCTCTTTTCTCTAAACGTCTTGTTAAAAAGTCGGAAAATATAGGCCTTTGAAGAAAAAAATTGTTCTTTTTATTTTTTGTCCCTATGGCCTTAATGATTTTCACCAAACTCGCAGGATGTCTTCAACTAGCTCATAGCCATGGATTGTTGTACATAAATGTTCCTTCGACAGTCCTTTGACCCGAAATAACAACCAAGATGGGTTAAAAATAGTATTTTTCAGATCAACCTGACGAAGTGCCTTAGAGCAACCTATACCCTCACTTTAATCTTCTCAACTATTTCTGTATCTACTCGTTAAATGGAGATATAAGTTAAGATAGCTTGGACACTGCTGAGCTTTGTTGAACATTAAACGGTCGTTTTTTCAATTTTCTCAAAAACAGATACCGATTCCGATCCTACCGGTTACTCTCAATTAACTAGATTGTGCTCTCCATATACACGTGAACGAAGAAAGGGTGCTCGTAAATATAGCAGATCGTCAAATATACCACGGTTGCGAAAAGTTGTGTGTTGCTACGTTTCAAATATCTAAAATTGGAGTACGAAAGATAGTTCAACTTCGAGATTCAAGTACACAGATTCGTAGCGTCAGCGATAGAAGCAGGCTACACCACGAAGAGCGCCAAGCGGAGATTCCAATTGCCAAAAAAAAGTGGGCACTCCGTGCTCTACCCTGAACTACAGACAAGTGTGTAGTAATTAGATCTTGGAATCCGCACCTGAGAATAGCGAACACGTTAGTGGGTTCCTCGCTTAGCGAAGATCTAGAGAAAGATGATGGATCTGCTGTGAATACTCTTCGCCTGACCCCTCCCCCCCCCTCATCCCTAATCATTTGACTGTCAACGGCTGCCATTAACATCGTATTAACACCCTACGTCCCTAGACTTCCAATTGATGGAAGCTTTCGCCGCTTTTCCAACTCCCCTCATAAATTGAACTGTCATTCAAATTGCAATTCATTTTGTTTTCATCGAAAATCCTTTTTGTCTGACGGAATCAAACTCCGCTTTCGCGCAGCTCCCGGTGGTTGGACGATGATCGACGAGGTCTATTGTCTGTCAACTCGAGTTGATCTGACGATTAATTAACCGCCGTCCTATTGATCGCATATTTTCGACCCCTTTAATGCCTAGTAATTTATAATCTGCGTGATGCATCATCCATCATATTAGCAGTAGCAACTGTTGTTCAATTTAAAGAGCGCTTGCTGCAAATACTATCGCGTAGACACGAATAAATTGTGTAGCAAGACTATCGACACGACGAAATACTCATACTAAACATCTCTTATCAAAAAGATGGGCACCAAATATTTTATTATTCAGCAAAGATCACAAGGATACTCTCTTATCTGTTGCATTTTTTTTTTTGCATTTGTTCATTGGGAATATAAAATCACACTCGTATTACAAAATGCTACGACTCTTTTTGAGTAAGCATACTCGTGCTAAGAGTCGGAGCCTAGCCCACATTATATATGTGAAATTTAAACTTACAAAAAAAAAAGTTCGCATTCAATACTGGGAAAAAAATTGTGTACACACAAACAAATTTCAGAAGAATGTATATCGCGCATCAATATTACATCGAAATCACCACTCAAAGGTACTCCACCTATTTTTTATTTTTCAGAGAAGTATTTGTTTACCTCCATTTTGAATTTAGCCAATGATAGCTGTACTGTCAAACCCCCCCAGGTGTTATATGAACGCATTCCCAATGCTGTTTTCATTCTGGGTTTAAGCAGTGTGATCCTACCCGTAGATCTTGTGAGGTTCTGGACCCTCGATATTTGAATGGGTGGCTGGAAAAACGTTGCTTGTCTTTTTTTCACAAACTCGGTTTTTGATGGTACAACGTTCTTTGTCGCTGGCCTGATCGAATCCACCTATGAAGTAGTTGGTTTTCACACCGCTAGATAACTTCAAGTGCGCTAGAAAGGTGGGAATGTCGCTTGGGTTTGGTGGGAAAACGTTTCATGTTGTTCGCGCGTCTTCATGGCAACACTGATACTCGTGAAAACACTAAACAAACCTTTCCTTGTCTATGAAATGGATCAAACTGATTTCAAAGACATTGAAGCGCTTTCTCCACCAAAACCAAGAAAGAAAATTCAGATTACAAAATATGTCTGTATGAAGGTAACTGCCGAAGACCCAGTTTCACTGTACGGGAGAGAAACACAATATATTGCGCCCTCAGAGCCGGTATTTCCGACCAGGATTAATCCGTGTGACGTTAAGGATCTTCCCAACCTACACACAACACTTCTGCCCATATCAAAATAGAAGAAGAAAGACCTTATGGATATGGCTCGGGATCTCACAGACCCTGACCATAGGGCTTTTTATGAAACTCTCTCATCTGTTTAGTGGTCTTTTTGTGCAAGCTCTGTGTAGCACTCATTTTTAATGTTTTGATCAGTAATTAGTGTCCTTTTTTTCACAGTTTTAAGTCAATCACAAATGTAACTGTTTTTGAAAGTGTTTTTCCCAAAGTTTGTTCATTTTCATCCGTCCCCCGTCCGCCGTCCGGGCCGTTTTGTGCCTTTAACGTGGTCTAAAAAATTCGTTCTCATTTGGTTTCTAGTTGTGCCCGCCATCTCGTCAATCCGATCAGACGAAGCCCATGGTTGTTAAAAAAAATGGTTAAAAAAATTAACGAAACGCAGTATAACGCGGGAACCACAGCGGAAGTCAACGTTTCGTCGTTAGTACTCCCTCCCTCCCGTCATATCAAACTCAATCACCCGCCCACTCGACTCGCAACGGGTTCGCTGGAAGCCCCCGTCCCAATTTCCCCGACTCTTTTTGCACGACAGGGCGGAGGAAGGTTAGGGCCACTTCCTCCGCACACCCCTCCATCGGAAAAAATAAATGCCTACGAACGTTTACGGGCGCCTGGCGCTGGGGGAATATGTAGTTTCCGTAGTTCCATTGTAGCCAGGTCATGTTTCGTATGGTTTACTAGTATTCGATGCTGAATTGAATGGGATGGGCCTTGGAGCAGTAATACTAGGTCAAGTTGTTCCTGAGAATAATAAACCATTGTGTAATAATTTGTAGGGTTTTTAATCTAGCTGTTGTTGAATGAAAAAACATAACAATGAATAGATAGGTTTGGTGAAGCCAATCGTATGTTTTTGCAACTGAATTAGCCAGCTGCAGTTGTAATTGGTTTTTGAACATAATTCACTCTCCTGTCACATTCCACTTCCACTACATGCAACATTTTTCCAGCCAAGAACATTTTATCTATCAAGAACATTTTGTATGCATAACTTACAGACGTACCCCACGCAACTATGTCATAAATAAGTAGCGGCTGTATGATTGCAGTATAGAACAGTATTTTTAGCTCTCCGTCATGTGCCCCCTTACCTTTACACATATTGGGATTAATGAACGGAGCTTTCTGCTTAATTCTCCTATATTATGTTCCCATGTTAAGCATTCGTCGATCAATACACCCAAATATTTCGTGTGAGAAACCTGGTCGATAACGGGACAGTCACAGTCTCTACAACCATGATCGGCATCACAGGCCAGCTGTTGTTAGTACTGAACCATTTCAAAAGAATAGTCAGATTTGTTTCGGTTTTAGCAGCTACTTCCTCCCAACTTTGGCCAGTTACCAAGAGAACAGAGTCGTCCGCAAACCCTACTATCTCTCCCTCAATGTTTGTGTTAAAAATGTCATTTGTCATAAGGTAGAATATGGGGCCCAGGACAGTGCCCTGAGGCACCCCACACATCATTACGCGAGAACCACTATGTTGGTCATGTGTTCACAATTTGTTCACGACACCTAAGGTAATTCCCAACCCAACGTATAAAAGTAGGGTGAAATTTCATCTTATGTAGTAGTCGCACCAATTTTGGATGCGAAATTGTATCAAAGGCTTTTGATAGGTCCTTAGAAAACAACTACCAACTTTTGGCCATTTTCACAATTTTTTGTATTAAGTAAACGATAGCCATTGAATCCAAGTAGAGATATAAAACTTACGTAAAGGGTTCACATGACGCTTTTTAAAGTAATGTGCTAATGCGTAATGGGCACTATTCAAACCAGCAGTGACAACAGAACAGAATGGGATCAAGCTCTAAAGGACGTGTAAAGGAACATCGGGGCAGATGTTGAAGCAGAAAGATGAAGCAGTGGAGGGGGGAGCGACGGACGATGGCACCAGCATTGGCCTACGCAATGCAGTCAGCCGACTAGTTCATTCCTGTAAGGGCTATTGTACGAAGCGGACCTTGTGTACAATACGTCATCAATTATCCAAGGAAGTGGCATATTATTGTGTACTCACCCAGCAATGGTTATTCCACTACGAATGTAAATGTCTCAACATCAACTGCTGCGAGTGTTGGTCGAACTGGGCACAGACCATTAACAGTAAAGTATGTTTTAAAGTCCCGTGATAACCGTGCAGGGGGAGGGGGAAGGCAGAAATTAGGCGATGTAACAATTTTAATTTAACTTACAACGCATGTTCTGGTAATCTTTCTAAAATATATCAGCCTTTGTTAACCAAGATAAACTCCAGCTAAACTGCACTGAACGTCTTGTGACGACTACACATCCATTCTCCCACCTCTAAACATTTCTCTGCTCTTGTATTGACCTTAGTTATATGTTAAAACAGGTTGTGACCAGCCCGAGCTCAAACCGCCATGGTCAGTGTCAGTCAACTCTTTATTTTTCTACCTTACTAAGAACTATATTCCCAGACGAACAAAGTATTTGGAAAATACCCTCCGACTTCTCACTCAATAAATTACTATCTAATAGTATCTATAGTATCTAAAGTCATTGAGTTTCGGCGAATGCTCATTTTCTGTAAAACTCTCTTTGCTTCTACTCCTTCCAAAGTCCGTCTTCTGCTCCCAATAGCTTCTTCACAGCCTTATTTCATTCACTACTACAGTCTATTATGGAAGAGACATGGTTAGGCCTGTCAGTAAGAATGTGGTCACAGTGACTGCACCTGTTGGTGTACTGTGGGTGAGTGCTTTCAATGAAAAAACATCACATCCAGCTAATAAGTCAGTACTGGACTTGATTAGAAAGTGTTCGGTATATTTATGGAGTCTCATTACAGACAAAGTATCCCATCTCATTCCAACCACCAGTTCGTCTCATCACATCGTGAGAACTGCCTAGTCTCGCCTAGAACGCGACAACTTTCGATGTTCTGTAGTAGCCAGGTCATGTATCGTATCGTTTACTGGTATTTTTTTATGCTGAATCCAATGGGATAAGTCTCAAAGATGCTCTACAAACATTATGTTTTGTATATAGGTCGTTGTCACAAAAACCACGTTAATAGTCATATAAGGTACCTGACGTTAGTAGCTCAACGGCAGACATGATTAGGTACAACCGACGAAATTGCGGAATGCAAATTACATTCGTCCGCTTGGCTTTTACACGGCGATTTCCTTATGACGCCGTAACATGACTGCAAAACCTTTCGCATACGTTTCCTCTACACTGACCACTGAAGTACGAAGACTACAAAATTCCGCGCTACGAGTTGAAATGTTATGGCAGGGCAAGTTTACTTCTCGCCGAAGGGATGTTTTTGGTCTCCGTGTGGCTCAGTATGAGGTAAATGAGGGAGATCCCGAGAAGCTCGATTTAATCAATAGCGTCCGCTCGCTTTTCGTAAACTGACGGGGTAATCACTTATAACCGCTCGATGTAAATTAACGAGGGCTGCTGCTGCTATCGTATTCTCTGCTGTTGTAGGCTTCACGGTCATAGAACGACGAGGGCGAAGATTAAGTTATCTTCATCTCCGTCACAAGTAATCGCCCAGCTTATCTGCTTCATAATAGCAGGGCTTCGGAGGCGACCAACAGCTGTTGGGTCGTGTGCAGGGCGCACGGACGCCCTTCTCCCTCAGATCCGAAACAACCTCCGGCTTCACAGATTCAAATCTCGGACATGTCAGAAGTCACCCGCTTAATGCTTCCCTACTCCGGCTTCCTAACGAATTCTAACTCATTTTGCTCCTCAATGTTGAGTCATTACTTTTCATCTCTTTGAACAATATCTGGAGCAGCGAAGCACTGAACTTTCCTCATCCACCATCCCCTGAAACTGTGACACGGTGCACGTGAAAGTACCTTGAGTTCTCTCTAAACACTTACAGCCGATTTCCAAGAAATGTCAAAGAATGACCGAAGGATTGATCTCATTTTGTGATGTATTTCATTTCATTTTCATCATCTCTATCACCTCATCAGTAAAAGGAATTGACGTTTTTTACGTACGAGGGAGGTTTGCTTCTTGTAACCTCATGAATTTTCTCCTGTGAATTGAGAACCAACCCAGAACCGTTTAGCACATTGCACCATGGTGGCCCTCACACCTCTCAGCGTTTGCAGCTTTTTTTTTTGTTCTCTTCGCCCTCACGAGAATCTTGCTGCGTGCCGCCATTCTAATACATCCTCCCATACTACCCAGCAGTTTAGGAAGTTCAAGTAGTTTTTTCTTCTATGTCTTCATTCTTCAGCCCTGAATTCATCTTCTTCTGGTTGAGCACTGCCCTGGCAAATCAAGCAAAGCGCCTCCAGTTTCACTCAGAATACAACGTGAAAGGCCGACAGTTTCTTCCGCCGGGCGCCACCATTCTGCCCCCTTTAACGCGAGAATACAGCAATGGGAAACATCATCCACCATTGCCCTGCAGCACTGTCTTTTTTTTTTTTTTTTTTTTTTTTTTTTAACCCGAGGGCGTGTGGGACAAGTCCCTTTGTCACTGCGGCCGCTTTTTATGTGGGCCTATTGTGACGCTGGCCCTTTCTTAGTAGAAGGCGTCGTACATACCCGCCCTCCTTAGGAAGCCGAGTATGTCCTTCACTGCAGAGTCCGCTACGGTTTGGGGTTCAGTGGTCCCCTGACCGAAGTATTCAAAGCGGTTTGCTGCCAAAGCAGGGCATTCACATAGGATATGCTCTGCTGTCTCATCCTCCTCGCCGCAGAGTCTGCATTCCACCGCCTCTGAGATGCCCATCTTGTTGAGGTGATATCAGAGTGGGCAGTGCCCGGTGAGGAAGCTTATCAGTACTCTCAGATCTTGTCTGGAGAGTGTCAGCATCGCCTTCGCCCTTTGACAGGAAGGCGTGACAAGCCTTTTCGCCTGTCGTAGTGGTGGCTGGCGATGCCAATGGGCGCCATTTTCCTGTATCTCCCATCGAGCAACCAGACAGTTTAGGCGACTTTTCGTCAGACCCACGTGTGGCTCAGGCCCGATGGGTAGGGTTTCTGTACCCCTTTTCGCAAGGTGGTCAGCCTTTTCATTGCCCTCATGCCCCCTGTGAGCCGGCACCCAAATGAGAGAGAGCCTGTTACGGGCGCCGAGCTGCTTGAGCGCATGGAGGCATTCCCATGCCAGCTTAGACCTAAAACTATAGGCTGCAATGGCCTTTAAGGCGGCCTGGCCGTCTGAGAAAATGTAGATCGGCTTGCCCTTGAGTCCTTTGTTCAGGATCTCTTCTGCGCAGATCTTTATGGCTAGGATTTCCGCTTGAAATATCGTGGCGTACTCCCCCAGCGGCTTTGCAAGACTGTAGTTGGGCCCTACAATGTCCAGTCGTGCTCGGCCTTCCTTAACTGAACCATCGGTATACCACTGCAGCGCGCCCACCTCAGTCCGACATGTCGCCTTCTCCCACCGTTCCCGTGAGTGGACGCTGACGCTGAATGGCAGCCGAAAATTCTTCTGCTCTGGCATGACGTCAGTAGCAAGGACTGCTGCCTCTTCTATCTTAATCTGTCTGGTTATTCTGTGGAGGCTCGCCTTAGCCCTGGTGGAGCAGCACTGTCTTACAGATTTTCCAATTCAGTGCAGTGTGAAAGATATAACTTTCGTCTCCACCGGCTCTCCTTCCTTTAAGCACTCGGCTTGACCATTTGGGGCTGGTGGTGCGGGTGGGAGGGGAAGAAGGTTCGGCCTTCCAAGACTTGGATTACGAGGGCAATCTTTCATACTGACTTTCACGAGCTCTGCGTAATGTCCTACAAAGTCCTAATCGAGTCACTCTTATTAACAGCCGGATTATAGTTTCAGTGCTTTTCCCCACTTGAATACTGTTGGATACAGGTTAGCACATCCCTGGTGTATTAATCCCTAGTCCCCTTATTGTTTCCAATCACAATCGTTTAGGTTACTTTGATTTAATTCTATCTTTTCGATTAAATTCAAAGTGGGTCTCATTACGTTCTTAATTTCATTTCGTTATTTCCTCCTCAAGAACTGTTATTTTGTTTATTTATGATTTAAGGTGATTATCAAGGGTTTGGTCTGATTTATTATATTAGGTCCACGAACTTCGACTACGAGCGTAGAAAATCCCAAACACATTACAACAGGAACGTCTTAAATGCTCCATTTCCCGTTAGGAACTGAGTGAAGTAGGAATCCACCACACTGTGGCGCTGTCCAAGCCATGTACCTAGCGCTAGAATCAATTGCCTGGTTCGCCCCCTCTTCTCGGCTTGTTCCACTAGTCTTGCCATCCCCAAAGCTCACATTCATGCAGAATAGTATAACGATAGAAAACTAAAAACCCTCATTGTCATAGTGGCGGGAAGAACCTTTCCTCTAGCCCCATTATAGTGGATTCCTGTCCCGGCGACGATTGCTCTTGATGGTGGGTTCGCATAGAATTGAACTTTGCTGCATCTGCTGTTTGTGTTATTCTTGTTTAGTTGAATGGGCTTTTTGTGAGAGAACATTATGTATTTTAGTTTGTATAGCGAGTCACAATGTATTTGTTCGTACTGCAATGAATTAGAATCGAGCTTAGAGCAGTAAAAGGCACTAGGGTATATCTACACAAGGTCCATCTCCCTGTACCCTATACAGTAAGCCTCAAACCTCGTCAGTCGATCGTCACCGAAACCAGAACTGAGAGTCAAATCTCGCAACGTGTTACCTCCTCGATCGCAGCAACGAGCCCCCCCCCCCCTCTTTCGCCGTCAACTGCGTCTTCACTCTCGAAGTGTTAACTGCCATAATGACTCTGTTGAAGTGAACCTTGTTCTGTTCCTTGTCACTGCAGGTTCCAATCGTGCCTATAACATCACTCCTCCTTGTCCTCTGTCTCTTTGAAGAGCTGAAGGTGAGTGCTCCGGCGGCTGCACAGATAGAAACACAGGTTATTAAGGTGGTTACGCGACACAGAGCAATCGGGTGTGCAGGTAGTCATAGGGTGTGGTAACGTGAGGTACTAGGCTGAAGCGGCAGGAGTTCGGTGTAGGCCTCGGAGCATAGGACCTTAGTCAGGCAGCAGTAGCTTTTCTGCATTCCTTGGCTCTACGAAGTAGAAAGGAAAGTTATGTATTCGGCTGAAAAAAAAATTTTGAGTTCTCTTCAGATGTTTACGTTTCAGACCCCCGAAAAACACTATTTGGGAAAATGGTCTGTGTGTGTGTGTGTGTGCGTGTCTGTGAACGATTTTTAGAGAAAACCACCGTACCAAATCAGCTCAAACTTGATATCTCGCCCGCAGGTAACCATGGAACGCCAAAATGAGGGTTTGAACAAAATCCACCGAAAGTTAACTATAGTTATCATAGTTATCAAAACACCAAATATTTTTTTTCTCAAAAATGGCTTTAACGATTTCGATTAAATTTTTTATATTGGTAGCTCTCAACATGCCAATTACACCATAAAATTCACATTTGTGGGAAAATGACGAGAGCAGCACAATAAATTACCCAAACTTTCGACAAAATCGATTTTAGCGCGGTTTATAGAGAAAACAACCGTACCAAATCAGCTGAAACTTGATGTCTAGCCTACAGGTTACCATGGGACGCCAAAATAAGGGTATGAGCAAACCCCACCGAAAGTTAACTATAGTTATCATAGTGATCAAAACACCACATTTTTTTCTCAAAAATGGCTGTAACGATTTTGATTAAATTTTTTATATTGATAGCTCTCAATAAGGCAATGATACCATAAAAATCCTATTGGTGGAAAAATGACGAGAGCTGCACAATAAATTATCAAACGTTTCGACAAAAAGCGTTTTTAGCGCAGTTTTTTTCCTTATAAACTTCGCTGGAATGTTAGTAGAATGTTTAAAAAAATTGGTATTGTAGTCCAATTCAATACCTAAAGGGTGAGTGTTTAAAAACGCTCATGAGATACATGGGGCTCACTCCAGAAATTCCTGAATTTCAACTACTGCCGTTTCGCTTACTACTAGTTCTAAACGTTTTTACCCAATAACTCTGCAAAATCCTTCTTAAAACAATTCGTGTTTACAGCCTCATCATTTATCTGTGTACCAGTTGCTCAATAATAGTCTTGGAATGAGTACGAGCAGCACAATAAATTCTGGAACTGTAAACACTGCCGCTTCATGCTGCTGTAAAGTGTTGTTTGACGAAGTTCATATGAACTGAGTGATAAATGAATCGATTAAATAGAATTAGCCATGTACAAAGTGAATTGACGTAGAGCTAAGGAAAGTTGTGTGTTGCAACGCACCAGATATTTCAAATACGATTGATCTTCATGGAGGGAGCAAAATTCATTCTTCCTTTGATCGAAAAAACCAAAGGAGGAGTCACATCCAGTTAACGCTTGGGCTGAAGGGGACTATGCAGCATCGAATTTATAGTTGGTGGATACTATAAACCTCCTTTTTCCCTTTCCCTATTCTATGAATGTACGCGTTCTCCAACTTTCGCCCTCCGCCTGTCACGAAAACACTGGACTACAAAACTACTAAGGTGGAACGCTTTGACAGGATGATTCCATATTCGAATGTTTTGATTCTATTATGCAATATTTCAACAGTTAGCGTGATTCATTTCGACTTTAATACGACGGTAGAATGCACTACGCGGGGAACAATTGAAAGCACCAGCCATACTTAGCGGGGGGTATCATCACATTGACACGGGTTGCCAAACATTGCACAGTGATGATGATGAACAGGAGTCAGCGGATGCTGTAGGAACAGCGGCAGTGGCCAAATGGGCAGTTCAGGCTTATTTCCCATCTCCCCTTGGACGGACTCCTACGTTCCCAGCTTATCGATGGTACCCATCGCCTCAGTCCTCTGGATTTAGATGAGCGAGGGTGCCTGATCGGGGATGGAGCGAGAGTCCCATGGCTCTATCCCATCTAGCGTGGGCTGCCTCCCGTCCCAACACACATGGTGTGGTGCTTCATAGTGGTTAGTTTAGATAATTGTTACAGTTTTTATTCTAAGAATTACTCGGCTTGTGGCGTGTTTAATTTTATCTAAGTGGGTTAAAGAAAAAATAGGAAGGAGGATGCAATCGTGGAACGAAATGAGAGCAATAAGGATCGAAACGACTCAGACGTTTCCTATCAATAACCAATCAAATGTTTCGTGACACAACGTTCTCCTCGACTGAGCTCTTAATCATTCGGCTCACGTTAGCCTCGTCAGTTTCAGCGTATTATCAACAGGAAAGAGAGTTTGGTGGCTGGTTGGTAGATGATGGAGATTCGAGGCTTGGAATTGGGCGATCCGTCATAATCAGACTCCCAACCTCGTCGATACTCTGTCATTTACAAGAGGCCACTAACTCGAAGGCGTCTTCCTCACTTACGTTGATTTGCCCCTCGTTTAACGTTAACGCCGGAGCGGCGCCCGAGCCGATTCGAAAATTATAGTCGGGAGAAAAAAAGGGGAGTTGGCTACGTCCAACTGAATCTTCTCCTGAACTGCTCGGAACTTGACAGTTTCTATCAGAGCATGATAGAGCTCGTGACGTAACGTATTGTACGATTAGCATGTAATTCGTGCAGTTCAACATAGACAACACTTTCAGTTAACGAGAATAAAAGAAACGATTCAACCCAAAACTCGTTTTTGATCAAACTATTTTATAATTGGTTGCGCCAGTTCCTTCATATTTCATGGCCTAATGCTCAACAATTAGGTAATTGTCAACACCAATTGTTGTGAAGGTTTGGGTTCATAGTTATGGAATTACAGAGGAAACGAAACAGTACGAAAAAACCGACGTTAGTTTGAACTATGGCATTTCTGAGGTTGCTAGCGATTTTCTCATGAGCATTATCGAATTAAGCTTGTAGAAGACACGGCTAGTCCTGGTGACTATGCGAAGAATGGAGACCCGCCTCCCCCTTCGAGTGGGAACCATGGAACTGCAAACTAGGAAAGCATTTCGACTGGGAGTCTTTTGGTTTAGCGGCAGAAAAGCTTCCACAGCAACAACTGCTCTTTCCCGTCCGATGGTCAACACGAGATGCCTCCGAGCAAGCACAAGGCGAGTGCTCTATTATACACGCTAAGCATTATGGTTTCTGGGTGTTATCCCAATCCACCTTCTGGCAGCCTGGCGCAAAGTAGGGTCAACTGGTGTATAAGAAGAACTCGTAGTGTTCGCTACTCAGTCTCCAAGCTCTCCCACAAGATAGAACTGACACCAAGAATCAGATCAAAACCCCCATATCAAAGTATTTGGGTATTGCCTTTTGCCCACGAGGTCGCTCAACAGAACATCTGGCCCTCCGAAGCACTCATGGCACATGTCAGGTCACTCACCGTCAGACTCCTAATTCCAATATTACTTGGCAGTCTTCCTGCCCATGGTATCCAAGTTGTCAGTGGTCCCGTCGCATGAGACTAAAAGCCAGAACCATGGAGAGATATCTTGCTAGCCATCCTACCAACATATAGGACCACCTAACAGAAGGCATTACAAATTCTCACACGCACTCCATTTACGGACTTAATACTAGACCTCACAGTGGTGCGAGCCATGGTCCCGGCAATGCTACCCATGAGCTCAAATTCATATTGGATGGACCACAGCAAGCACAGCCCTTCGGTAAGAAATCAACTACAGATGCAGTGTTGGTATCCCAACTTCGTAGTAATACAATTATTATCCACTTTTTCCACTCCTCCTGGGGACAAGAGCTGCCCACTCTACCAAGGTGTGCGAGCACGGACATGACTCCCATGACAGAACGCAGTCGACTCCCTACTAACCACAAGGGCGGCCGTCTATAGATTCACCACGTTTGCCTAAGCATGGGCAAACAGACACAGTCAACTGGTGGCTTGGGAACCTCCCCCACTCCTTCCAACCATTAAAGATTCATGCAGGCACTCACAGTGCGCCACAGCACATTTTGCGATCGATCAGACATCATGAAGGGGAAAAAATCCTTTTCTTTCCAACGAGCTGGCAGTTAAGAAAATAGCACGGCTTGTTTCCCCATCAGGCTATTAGAAGAAAAGAAGGAACCTTTGGAAGTTGGCAAGGTGGCTAAGACACAGCGCCGGAGTAAGCCAGGTGGGATTCCAGCTTTGGTTAATGGCAACGCCACAATCATACAGATTTCTACCTTGCCCAGTTCCTCGAGGGACAAGGAGCATTTAGGGCCTACCTGTACAAAATTGGGCACCACACACAGAGTCTTGGGCTGAAGTTAGCTACATATTCACAATCGAAACATTGACCATTTGCCCTGACGTCAGGGATGGTTGCAGCGATTGACACAAAACATGTTCACAATCGGGAGGGTAATATCTACCTGGGTCTTTTATTAGTTTTTCAAAATTTGGTCTAGTTCGAAATTGGCCACCTACGGCTTTGACCGTTTGCCCTGAAGTCATGGATGGTCCAAAACATGAATATGAAATATATTTAGAATCAGGAGAGGAATGTCTAGATGGGCATCTTTCAGATTTTTGATATTTTGGCCTAGTTCAAAGTTAGCCACCTGATAAAAGTGTTGACCGATTGCTCTGAAGTCATGGATGGCCCAAAACATGAATATGAAACATATTCAGAATCACGACAGGAAATGCCGAAGGCGTAAACACGTCACCTGTGGAAACTCAAAACAACTCTATGGTCCAACTGGCTACCACGGCCTTTATCGCTCGAAGGATTTCGATCGCCCCCCTCCAACGAAAATCGAAAACGAGGTTCGACGCGTCGGATTAGGTTCTTCTCGTACAATATTGGAGAGATAAGTAGATAAACATGGGATTCCATAACTGAGGAGTATCATGTACTGAATATCAACCAACCATGATTGGAACATCAGAAAACACAAACGACTTATCCATCATCTTTGAAAACTAGTTAGAATTGAGGAATAACTTTTGAATTACTACTCATTACGGACGGTGTTAGATCATGTAAGAAAAACGAATATCACCATAATATATCACGAAAAGAAAAGCGTACCCTAATGTCTGCTAACAACGCTACAGTTGGAACAAAAAAAGTTAAACTAATCATTAAATAGTAGCGGGAACATGACCCACCAAATTACAAAAATCTGAGAAACATCCATGTAGATATTCCTGTCCTGCTTCTAAATATGTTTCATATTCATGTTTTGGACCATCCATGACTTCAGGGCAAACGGCCAAAGGTTATATTAGGTGGCCAATTTTGAACTAGGTCAAATTTTGAAAAACTAAAAAATGACCCAGGTAGATATTACTCTCCTGATTCTAAATATGTTTTGTGTCAATCGCTACGACCATCCCTGACTTCAGCTCAAATGGTCAATTTTTCGATTGTGAATATGTAGGTACCCCCTCATTCTTTGGCCCACAATTATTTCCAAATATCTTAGACTGTCAGCTTCCTCGATTGTAGGTCAGTCACAGCAGTCGCCGGTACTACACCTTGTCCACATAAGGTCCCCCACAAAAGCCAACGTTCCACAGAGAGTTTGGGAAGTTGTGTGGCACTTCACACTCGGTATTTTCGTAGTGTGGTTGATGATTACGGACGAGCTGGTGATAGGTGATGGTGGTGGCTGTGCTGCTGCAGGCCGCGGCCGTATATGGCCAGGCGCAGGGGTCACGAACGCGGCGAAGGAGCCGAGTGGGGGTGGTAACATATTAATCTGAGGAGCCGAGGGAGCATGTTTATACTTCACGACAGCACGGCAATACGTGCCCCATTGTCTTCCCCGGCTCTCCCACTTCTTCGCTTCCTTTATTGTTCCCCAAGTGGCTCTTCTAAATCATCACGCCTTTTCTTCGCTTCCACAACTCAACCGGAGGAAGTGGAAAGGGCGGTTGGCGGCGGCGGCGGCCGAGGAGTTTGTGGACTGCCGACGTGCCAGTTGCCGAGGCGGAGGGAAAGGGTTTCAAAAAGTCTTAATCGCCCCTCTTCTCCTCTCCTTAGTTTCCACGATCTCTCGACACTTTTAGACCGTTCGTGCGAATAACTCGCGAGGATTTACAAGTTCATTTCCTCGCGGGAACCTGACTCTGAGTTGCCTTCTGCTGTGTTATGACGCTTTGATACATTTTCATTTGGGAACCACGAAGCGGCGCAGGTTGCGACAGGAGCCGCGGCACCTTCTGCCGTTTGTCGTTGCTCGTGTGAAATGTGGCCGATGCCTCGGAACTAAATCACGACCAGAAGGCGAGCGGAACGAACGTTAAAATCGCAAATACCGTAATCGGCGCAACCATCGAGATTATTCTCCTTGCGACGTGCTAATCTAACTTCACGCAACTTACCCTATATCTCCATGCCGCGCATTACACAACTTTCCTCAGGCCCACCACTCTAAATTATTTTCTTCGCTTCGGCTATTAATCCTACACGCCACTCCTCACGTTAGAACGTTTTTTATTGGGTTGCTGCTAGTAACCCCTGCACGGGCCTCGAGTGCATCCCAACAGACGTCGTCTGATCCAGGATGGACGTCTTCTTTTTGTTTTTAATTCTCCTTGGTGGCACCGGGAAAACCCGCACTGCACAACTGGAACTATTGTGTGAGCGAGCATTAGCTCCTTCATGTTCTCCTAGTTCCACCCCCAGCTACTGTGAAGCTGGTGTTGTCTGATGCGGAGTGCACAATACGTCCCCAGTAATTCTCGCACAAAACGGAAGACAACCTTGAGGTCCATCCCTGCAACCTCCTCCGGCTACAGCAGATGAACCACCAGCATTTTGAGGTGCACTGCAGCCAGCCCCTCTTACGTACACAGTACATGCTCAGCTGACTCCAGCTCCACCTCGCAGAATCTGCAATTCTGTACCTCTGACTTGCCAATCTTGGCCAGATGGTACCTTATTGGACAGTGACCAGTTAACAGCCCGCATACTATCTCTCTCCAGGCTGAGGATCTCTCTCATTCGGTGCCTGGAGAGTCTGAAAAACAACCTTGACTGCCTTTGGCCAGGAACATACCACCATCAGACAGCACTCCACTTCTCCTCCCACTAACCAACCTCTTTGATCCAATGGCTCTTGCTGGTCCCTACGAAGGGCTCAGGTACCGCTACTGGCGTAAGTGTTGGAAGTCGTTATCCAAACAACATCGCCAGTGCTGAAATTGAGTCTGAGTCTATTGGTTTATTATTCATTCATAATACACCTAGGTTGAGTTAAATGGATCGAGTCTCGGAGGTGGACGACTGCGTATGGACCGAAAATAGTGAAATCGCACTAGTTGTTGTGCCAGTTGCCTACAGCCGGCTAGGGGCGCCTGGGATATTTAGTTTCAGGTCATGTTTCATATGGTTTACTCGTATTTTACGATGCTGAATCGAATAGGATGTGTTTAGGCGGTGTGAGGCTACGCCAAGCTGTGCAATGGCTAATAATTTTTCGAAGGTTTTTCTCATGGGATAAGGGTCTGCAAATAATTCCTGAATGTGTGATACGATGAGTACTTTAATCACCGTAAGGCACGTGTAATGACGATACTGTAGTCTCCAAACTCCATACTCCTGTCAACTTCGAGAATTAGTCCCAGTTGAGCGGGAACAGTTCGCGTTAATGGGCCTCAAGCAGCTCCTCTCCTCGCGTTTCGAAACGAGGCCCATTCAAACTTAACTGACGAGCGAATCAAATTTCTCAATACGTTCCGAGTTGAAATATACGACAGGCTTATGGTTTCAAAATCAATAAGACGAAGGGGGAAGCGGATAGAATGGCAAAGGGGAGGAAGGTCTATCTCGTGTTATGAGGGGAGAGCTCTGCTCTGGAGTGGAAGTCAATGACGAGATGAGTTTCGAGGGGTTGGCGTTGCCCGTTTAGTGGGAACATCCTCAAAGGTTTAGGGGTTGATTTGATATACTCGCGCTGAAGATTTAACCAGCTGTAAAAGATCGGCTTTAAACGGTGGCGAAGGGGAAGCAGCGCGGCCGCCATCCTCGCACCCGAAAGGGGAACCGCGTGCTTTGTAGCTCGTTTTTTTTAGATTTATTTATGAAAGGACGACGAATTCGAGGAACCTAATCGAATTATAAAATGTTCCCTCTAGCCCTTCCCTTCTTGAGGTGGAGGAAGTTGAACCGCCCCGCGGGATGAAGCAATTTTGACCGATCTTTCGAAATATTCCAACTCATTTTATACGCAAATACCTGTAGAACGTCCTGCCGATCAGTTTGACGGTTGAATGTTCGCTATATTTTCTTATAAATCTCCATTCAACATATAGTTACATAAATTATTATAGCGGGAGAAAAAGTCGAATCAATCAAATTCAGTGTTGGAACCTCAAAACCGTTGAAAATATCTTGTGCATAGCAACACACAACTTTTGCGGTTTTCTTGTACATACGGGCGCTGTATCTTATTTTTGAACGTATTTCTACAGGAACAGTTTATAGGTATTAACTATGTGAAGACGTCTTGTGAGTTTGGTGAAAATCTTTAAAGCCGTTTTGCCAGAAAGCGTAAGAAACCTGTTTGCTTTGGAAGCTCATATCTCCGTTCAATGAATTTTCAAAGAGATATTTATAAAAGAGAAAAGTTTGTTTAGCACCATCTCTGTTCAATGAAATGTCGAAAGAATATTGGCTATTTTATGACGACTCGTGAGTTTGTTGAAAATTGTTGTGTAATGCTCCGAATGACCGATACTGAGAAGTTGGAAGGAAAATAAAAGACTGGCGATACTAGGGGAGATGGAAATAGGTGTCAGTATGGAAACTAAACTTGCTAGGAGTCTTGAAATGTAAACTTGGGCGACTAGGAACACTTTGCAGACTATCAAGGGGCAACCTGCTTCCAAGAGCGACGGAAATGGAGAGAGATAGGCTTTCGGTGGGTTACTCGACAGTCGTCTATGCTCAGCAAGCACTTTCAGCTCCGTAATTGAGCCACTCGCCTCCTCGAATTCGGTTATCGAGTCGCTACCATATCTACAACTCCTCGTGCCGGTGATAAGGTTGACGGCATGGAGTAGAAACGATAGTGAAACCTAGAAGCAGTTGCCTCCGAACAACCTGTCATAAGCCTGAATATCGTCACATTACGCGTCGATAACTGTTGTTTTTCGATGCTGAATCGAATAGGCTGGTTATCGAAGGTGTGAGACTAGGTCAAGCTGTGCAAGAGAATAATAAACCGTTGTGTAATAATTTGCAGCGTTTTTTTGTTTTGTACGTGATTTTTTAAGGGGCGGAAAAAGGTTATGAGCAATTTCGGTCAGTTGGAAAGGGGGGTGGGGGACCAAAACGTACCAAAAACTAGGATTTGAACGGAAACGATTTTCACCAAACTCCCAGGATGTTTTCACATAGTTAATATATATATATATATTGTTCTCGTTAAATGTTCTTCTGACAGTCCATTGAACCGAAATAATTCGTCCGAAATAGTAGTTTTTTACTACATTTCCGTAATTTCAAGAGTAACTACGTCGCTGAACTTCATCAATCTAATGGAGTGTCGTTTAGCAACATATGCCGACAGTTTGTTCGCCGTAATTACTCATGTATCTATTTGTCGAATATTAATTTATCATTTTTTCGATTTTCTCAGATACGGCTCTAACGATTTCGACCAAACTTACGAAGTACTTTCAGCTAACTAGTCCCTACATTTTGTTCTCCATGAGTGTTTCCGTAGAAATGCCTCAAACGAAGGTACAGAGCCCATTTATGTGTCAGTTCGTGGCGTAAAGTTGTGCGTTGCTATGTACCAGGTATTTGTTAATAACGAATCGAATGGCCTCCTGGCATGTCATGTTGTGAATAAGCTGTGAGGTGGATTGTACGATTGTGTGTGTGAAAATTCGTTAGGCTGTTAAACGTGTTGCTGTTAAATAATTAAATAGGTCGGTCGCGAATGTTCTGAACGAATGAGAAGGAGTCGGAGGAGCTGTGACGTTCGTGAGCGGTGACGGAGAGAACCGTTCTTAGCGGTGATGCGGTGTCGTGCGGCGGTGGGGGGAACCACTCGACGACAAAATATAGGATTGGGAGCGGAGCTAGAGTTCTAGATTATTGTACCTAAAGAGAGCGGAGAGAGATGAGATTGGGCGGATACGCGAGGAGGAGATGCGGGAGTGAAAAGAGATCGCCAAGCGGAGGGGTGAATTTATCGCCTCATTACCCGCTCCATCTGTTGTCCTTTTCCTCTCTCTCACTATCCCCGACCCCCTCTTTAGCTTTCTTAACGCCGACAGACCACGCCTACAGGATCGGCCCACAACCAATCAGCGATTAGTAGGCGGAGCGTAAAAAGTTGGAGCGGGGGGACGCCATGCCGCCCTCCCACGACCGTCCAGTCGTCCCCCATTCCATCGCGTTCTCAACCGCTCGCTACGGAGCGCCAAGTCAATGAGAGCCGTCTGAACTCAATTAACCTCGCGTTGTCGCGGAGGGGAGAAATCCCTCCCGAGTAATGAGCCCTAATTTCCAACATGTTGTCCGTATTGCTCGCTTTTCCTGCGCGCGCCGCATCGCCCGTCAACAAATCACGCCGCTTCCTTCGCCCGTTCCCCCGTAAATCCTCGACAACTTAATCTAAAGAAGTCGTCATTTGGGAGGATGAACGACTTTGACTTGGAATTCATTCGCATTTTATAATTCTCGGCCTAATGCCCTAACGTGCCAGTCCATATATCTCACAGGCCCATGCCTAGCTTAGTAAGGAATGCCAGATATTTTCTCCTGCAAGAATGTTCTTTGATGTCCCCCCCCCCCCTCGCACGGCAAGGAGAAGTTGTACGAGAGACCGAAAATCGCTCCCTTGCCAGTCTCAGGCACAGGGTCAACACGTGATTGGGAGTTTCGTCATCTGTGCCACACAATATGCACCGAGGGGTGTCGACTATGCCCACTACCTGCCTTAAGCCGTTCCTCTCTCTCGTGTCTTCACCCTGAGATAATACGTTTGGAGTGTCTCACTCTCGCAGCATTCCTGACTGTCTGGTGCATCCTCATGGCATATTCTTGATTAGTGAAGGAGATCCCCAACCGTACGGAAGTACTCGATGGTCGGCCGTCTCATTTTCGGTCATGACTTTGGGCCCCAGGAATCAAATAAAAGTTTGCATAGATTTTGCTGATGAGTTGGGCCGCATACTGCATTCCCTCACCACCTTCGACTTTGTGCAGTGGGACATGCTGCCTTCAATGTGTGCTCTACTTCTTTTCACTCAGAGCAGCAGAGTGGTTTCCTGTTTACTCCGCACAGGAAGCACAAGACGTGAAAAGAAGTGAAGCCACGCGTTGAAGTCAGCATGTCCTGTAAGGAACAGGTTCGTCCAGTGGTCTCAACTCATTTTCTTCATAGACGTTCACGGATGTTGGGGGAAGTCTTTTTCATATCACGTTCCTTCGTCGAGGATTTCCACCTCTCTTCCCATTTATCTAATACCCAATCATCTAACGAGACTGTCGTTCTGGGGGAAGGTCTATAGAACTCGGCCCAGGGCAGCGAAAGCTTCCTTTTCACTCTTTACTCGTCCACCATGCACTCAATGGCCAGGTCAACGAGTATCTCGCCAGGAATCGCTTAAAGTGATTCAGTGGGTGCTGTTTTGTACTCCTTAGGAAGCAGCTTTTTGGGCATTATTCCCCTTTGGTGGACTGTGAGTTTGCTACACCAGAAACAGGGGCAGTAGCCAACCCCACGTACATGAGGGTAACCCTCGCGATGAGGCAAACATCACTAGACTAGTGCCCCTCTCACTTGCAGTAACGCCTAAGTGCTCAGCTTGCTTCTCAAGGGAAATCCAGTGGCCGTCAAAACGTATTTCTGGTGTTCTATTCAAGTTTATATTTAAGAGGGCAGTTAGGCGTTTGACATGCTCTCACCATTGGGTGATGGTTCGGACTAAGCACTTTGGGTTCATGCTACACAGCTATGGTCTGATGAAACCCATCAACTGCGCTAGAACCTGTCACAGTCCCTTCGCTTAACTAGGCGTTTTAGCAAGCGCAGATTGGCATGACCCTCCACCCACCACCCCCTGGGCCGAAGCTGCCTCTCTGATAGGCCTGTGACTGAGTAACCCCTCTACTAGTGCCCTGAAAGTTAAGACGTGGAGGAAACAAGAAACCGTGTACTGCTCCACTGCACTTCTTACAACAGTGGGAGGTGATTGTCGGAAGATCAGCCGAACCATCCTGCTGTGATTGCTTGTGTGCAAGTTAGTAGTTTCCTTAGAGTTTGCTAAAGAGTTGAGCCGCATACTGCATTCCCTCGCCACCTTTTACTTTTTGCGGTAATTCTTCATCGCCTTGCAACACGTTTGACTATTAGTCATTATGTTCATAGTTTTAGAAATATCCTTTATCGTAGATTATGACAGCCCCACAAATGATAGGGTAAATTTCTGCTTGAAACCACTTCAAAGTGAAATCCAACGCAACGTTCTACCCCTCTTAGAGGCAGTGCCCTCCAGGGGCTTATATCCATCTGTATGGACGTTGCTGTGTAGTTGCACTTTGTATTTCCTATCGAATCATGTCAGTGACCATGCTGAGCTCCTTAAAGGTTTCCAGGTTCCTGAATAGGTATTTGGTATTCCAAGCCTGGTAAGTCTGTACAGCCACCTGACAAACATATCAAGAGGAAGAAGGTCAAACATTTTCTCCATAGTGACAGGTAGGTGTGGTTTTCATCACTTTGACCAGGCTGCTACAGTTCTCCCAGATGTCTGCCCATATGAGATGACTGGTCTCACAACGCCCTCATAAAACTAGCAGGCCGTTCTAGGCTTTTCGCCCCATGTTCTCCTCGCACACTCTGTGACACTTGCGTGCTCTTTCCAAGTTAGTTTACGATCCAAATGCTTGACCTGCTCACTGAGCTGTTCTGCTTTGTCCATAACTTCCTATAATCTCAGTCCCAACAGTTTTCATTACCTTGTAAATGGCGCTATGACCTTTATAGCTGGGTTGATGGACAGTCCTATCTCTCCTCACCACTAGCACACTTCCCCCCTTAAACAACAAGTTGTGTCGAACGCCTCACATAACTCCCCCCCCTCCCACCAACCCTGCATAAACACCTTACTCCACACGTGCAGACAATTCGACCCAGTTTCACAGTGTTTGGTATCGTGGTCACTATACTTAGTTTCGAGCCAACTTAACACTTGAGCCAGCCATTCACGGTCCGACATTAACAGCAAGGGGCCCAACAAACTCCCCAACGATGGCTTCAGTGATGTTAATCAATTATGTTATCACGCTTATGTGCCTTTGCTCTGATCAAATGGTGCTGCTCTAATCCAATGGTGCTGCTCTAATCCGCATGCTGAGTGTGTACTATTCACCTAAAGTTATTTATTTTAGACAAAAGAAAAGAATATTTTTTCACACCGTAAGTACGGGGTCGCGGTATTACTTTCTTCGACCCTACGTAGTAGGCAAGAGAGTAATGTAATCGGCTGAAATTATTTATTTACTTATCTTCACATCTTTGCGTTTCGAAGGCTACTGAGACCGAAACATGAATAACGCTTGGCAAAACGGTATGTGTATCTGTATCACCATGGGATGATAAAATGAGACTGCGAGCAAAATTGGCCCAAAACTAACTATAGTTATCATAGTGATCAGAAACGGCTCGATTCAGATCATTCAAAATGACATGACAATACCATTAAATTCTCATTTGTGGGAAAACGACGGGAGCAGCACAATAAATTACGAAACATTCAAACGAAAATTTTCAGTGCAGTTTTTTTTTCTTTACTAGGATGTTCAGAAAAATTGACGTGGTAGTAGGAGCAGCTCAATAAATCCCAGAACCGTAAGCGCTTGTCACGTAGAACGTTGTTATGAACGGAATGAAGAACGGATTGGGTGAAACAAAGAATATGGACCGACCGCTTGATAACGCTACGACTGCATGTATTGATACGCGTCACTGGCGCAATTGGCGGGGAAGAGTTAGTTATCTCATATTTATTTCATATACCCATTCTTAATTTCATTGAATCAACTCCTTTTCAGTCTTTGTACATTAAAAATAATTATATAACGGGGTATTTCATGATGAACATTAAATAATTGGCATAATCGTACAGCTGTCGTTATTTCTAATTTCAAACATGGCGCCAGAGCCTACGATGTCGGGCATATCGATAACCTGACCTCGGTCGAGATATATCGATATATTGCCTTATCAGAGGGAGTTCGTTGCTAGAGTTGGCTAGAGTCAAGAGAATTGCTGAATTTACGTGAGGCTGAGGAAAGTTGTGTGGTGCATCGCACCAGATATTTCATTCCTTTAGTATTTTGTGAACTAATTTCTTTCACTTAACTTGTGCGTATACATGGTCATATAGAGGTTTTCCAATTGACAATTTTCCTAATCAAATCGAGAATGACTTTCGACCCTCCGCCACACAATACAATCCGACTCGACTCTGATGCGACCTGTTCAGGTTGCATGCCTACGACAATTCTCCGTACCACCGCTAGTCGATCTGACGGCAAACGACATTTATTCCGAATGGTCCTCCGCCTATTTAATTGTGGACCACTTAATTAGAATCACGCATTACACTACGTCGTTGGTTCAACTTGATTACAGAGAGGGAACCGTGGCCATCCCATTTCTCTACAAATGTCACAAGACCGATTTCGGGGGTGATACGTTATCAAAAATTCATACACGATTGCTTCAATTTCTACGAAAATCATCTTATATTATTTTTGGGGGTAATATTAGCAAATAAAATGGCCGGTTCGACTCGTTTTCCACTCCTAAATCGACGAAACGTCCATCCAGTTCGTTTGAGCGCTCCCATCTGGACATTTTCATGGTCCCGTGTCCGAAGAGCGCGCGGTCGTCGGCTGTTGTAATTAATTGGCTTTCCGTTTCGGAATTTCTCGAGAGGAAAAAAGTCGACATATTCCAATGTGGGTAATTGGTTCGCGGTAATTGGTTCTGTTGGAAGAGAGAAAGAGGGAAAACGTCCGTCTCAAAACGAGCTAAAACGTCTCTCTATTCCTTCAGCTCCATGTCAAACTCTGCTTCTTTCCTTTTTTTTGTTTCTCCCTCATCCCCGGCTTCTTCTCAAATATCCAGTTAATTGATCGTTTCTTCCTACCGGCGATCGATTCCATCATCCGTCTCCGGCAAATTCGAGTCTTAACGATTTAAAACGACCGAAAGACGGAAAAAAATCGAGCGAAACGTAGTGGACGGGGAAAAAAAATGCTCTAGTAACTTTTATAGGAGTTGGTTGTATGGCACAAGGTAAAAGGGCAAAATCAGAAAAGAAAAGCGAGAATTAACTCCTTCAGGAAGAAGCAATGGAGGGCAGTCAACTAAGACGTTTCTGAGTCTTCACCGAAGAAGTCGATCGCTCCCTGAAGAAGGTTGCCGATACCCAGCAATCTTAACTTTAAGGACCCTAGTAGAGGGGTTACACAGTAGCAGGTCTATCAGGGGGCAGCTGTGGCCCAGGGGGTGGTGGTTGGAGGGTCATGCCAATCTGCGCTTGCTAAAACGCCAAGTTAAGCGATGGGACTGTGACAGGTTCTAGCGCTGTTGATGGGTTTCATCAGACCATAGCTGTGTAGCATGAACCCAAAGTGCTTAGTCCGAACCATTCCCCGATAGTGGGAGCATGTCAAACGCCTAACTGCCCTCTAAAAGATAAACTTGAATAGAACACCAGCAATACGTTTTGACGGCCACAGGCTTCCCCTTGAGAAGCAAGCCGAGCACCTAGGCGTTACTGCAGGTGAGAGGTAGCACTAGTCTAGCAACGTTTACCTCATCGCGAGTAATCAGGAAGGCTACTGCCCCATTTGCGCAGCAAACTCAAAGTCCACCAAAGGAGAGTACAGGCTCAAAAAGGTGCTTGGCAAGGAGTACATAACAGCACCCACTGAACCACTTTAAGTGATTTGGCGAGTTACTGGTTGCCCTGGTCATTGAGTGCATGGTGGACGAGTAAAGAGTGAAAAGGAAGCTTCCGCTGCTCTGTGCCGAGCTCTATAGACCTTCCTGCAGAACGCCAACTTCGTTAGATGAAGGGCATTAGATAAATGGTAAGATAGGGTGAAAATCCTCGTCGAAGGGACGTGATATGAAAGAGTTTTCCCCCAACATCCGTGAACGTATAAGAAGATAATGAGTTGAGACCACTGGACGAGCTAGTTCCTTACGAAACATGCTGTCTTCAATGTGCGGGTTCTACTTCTTTTCACTCCAAGCCTCATTATCTGGCACATCTTGTGATTCCAGTGCGGAGGAAACAAGAAACCTCGCTGTATCTGGTGTGGACATGCCGTTGGATGGGGCGTATCTGAACTGCATTTTCCTGAGAGGTGAGGAACCGACCAGTGTGGGGGCGTTAAAAGGAGGTTTCTCGAATAAGATTCCATTGAACAGGGGGATGAACCTCTGAGTCCATAGGTTGTAAAGGATGTAGCCGGGTGCTGGAGGGTGCATAAAGGGACCAAGAAAGAGAATACTACCTCAGACCCTGCAGTTTAAAGCAAAAGTTGGGATGGGAGAACTACCCTCCAGTGGCCCCATAATCCCCCCCACGTTCACAGAACAAGTGCATTTCCCAGCATTTTAGGGCCTTTCCCTGGGTAGGAGTTGGGTTGCTCTGTTCTACCTACCTTTCCCTGTGGATAACCACCTGTTGTGACCCTAACCCATAATGCACTGGGCAAGGCCACGGGCTGTGCGTTCCCATGGTACCATGTTTGGGTCAGTCAACCCTTAAGGCCAGAATGGTTGCTGTCGCGACTCATCTTTCGATGGCACTTATGGCTTCTCCTCCTCCCAGGACATAGCAGTTTAGACGTACCGCCCTCCCAAAAGTTCAGAGAACCCCACTAAGTGGCGGCAGAGGTCTCCCAAGCTTCCGTCCGCTACTCAGGGGCTCATCTGCCGCAAACATTTTCTCCATAGTGCTGGTAGGTGTGGTTTTCATCACTTTGACTAGGCTGCTACAGTTCTCCCAGATGGCAGCTCGGTGCCGCCGTACAGTCGGCTCATATGAGATGATTGGTCTCAATGGTCCCAGCTGTCTATTCTTGGAATCATGGCACACTCATTGACTTGTCCACAGGCTGTTGTCACCTTCTTGGTCGTATATCATATATGCTCTTTCCAGGTTTCCAGAATCACACCCAGATGCTTGACCTGTTCACAGAGCTGAACTGCTTTGCCCATTACTTCCAATGGTCTCAGTCCCCACAGTCGTCACGATGACAGCCTCGATGGACTGCCATTTCTCCCCACCACGAGCACGCCATCTCTTGATCTGCCCTCATTAGGTCAAATCGCGCATTTTCCTCTCTGAACCCGCCACATCCAGTCTCCCCAGAATCAGGTTCCGTAGGAGTGGAGGTCAGGCCCCTCCCTAAGGGCACCCCCCCCGGGCCCTCTCCTAAGCGAGCAATGAACTAGCAAGGTCTGAATCTAACCTATACAACACAGCAACGATCCATCTTATTGCATTCATACTGACATTAAATCCGGTCAATGACATTTCGATGCTGAGTGAGCAGGTATTAGCAAAAGGTCCCCTAAATATTCAGAAAGTCTCCTAAGTCGAGCTCTGTAAGCCTATACTATTATAGTTTCCTGACTGCTCCCTGACCGATTGGCATGCTATCAGCCAGGGATGTCAATCTCAAATCCGTCGCTCAAGTACCAATCAAATATCTTCTCCACGGCTTTGAGCAGGAAAGATGTTAGAAGTCGCTACCCCTAAGTAGCCTCACCAGTCTGGGTAGGACCCGCTCTATTCCCTTAAGCAAGCAATAACTGTCAAGCATCTCACGAAGTTTTAAATCGCCGTTGATCACATTCTCTGGTCTCTAGAACCAAACAACGCGCGTCGCCGATTACTCTGCACGCATTAAATCTATTCAACAAAACCCCTCTATTTAACGTCGCCGGTTGTCAAACTTCACCAAGCGACAAACGGCAGACGAGAACGTCCGAAAAAAAAGAAACTTGTTAAAGGAAGCGACGACGTTGAGGATTTCAGAAAACTCGAAAGTATTTGCAATTAGCTAAGCAGTAAAGCGGGGTATTGCGAGCGCAGAGGACGAGCCTCAACTGAGAAGATGGTGAAAAAAAAAGAAAAAAAAAGAGTGGATCCCGTCCCATCAAAAAGCCGGAGGAATCGCCATAGCCAGGCTCCGGTGGAAGCCATTCAGGGCTGCGTTATAGGTTTCTTGGCCTCGCTAAGTGCGCTATGAACGGTTTCCTCGGTCACCAATCGTTGCGTAGCACGCTGCCGGGAATAGTTCGATTGAAAAAGTGAAAACGGAACCTTTAAGAAGCGAACCCCGTGAGAGACGATTGAAAACGACTTAACTCGGAGACAAACGAGTCAATTTCCCCCCTCATTTGAACATATATGTGAAGTTTTGTGTTGGCGTTGTGTGGCTCAATAGCTCAAATTATACTTGCGATTCACAAAATTCTAGATTTTAACGGTTTTGTCGTGCTCTATAACTTTCAATGAAACTGGCACTAAAATAGTTTTTACAATTAACGTCCTAGACTCAGTGCAATAACCACCAAAACTGTGTTCGCCAAAATTAATTTTGAAAATTTCAAAAGTTTATAAAACCTGGGCACGGTCAAAACTGTCGAGTGACAGTATATTTTGAGGTATCTCTAATTTTTGCTGCCCGAACAGTAACATTTTTTCGTACGTCTAACTGAGATTTTGACTAAAATTTGACTTTGATTAGTCCTGTGGGGAAGAAAGTAAAGTTATTTAGTTGAATGTTTTTCAGACTTCTGGCCACTGAGTTCCGTCCGAAAAAATGGTCTGTAGGTTTGTGTGCGTAAGAAAATAGAATGCCAAAATAAGGTTGGGAGCCTAATCGGATCTAAACTAATGATAGTTATTGTACTGATCGAAACAACAATTTTTCTGATTAGATGTAAGTGTAAAAACAGCTCCAAATAGCACGACAGTAGAATTCTCATTTGAGGATAACCAATTTAAAAGCAGCACAATAAATCATCAAATAGCATTCTGATGAAAATTGGTGTGATAGCCGAACAAACTACCTATATGAGAGTTCAATAATGTTCAAAATATAGGAGCAAAACCAGAAATTCCAGAATCCCAACCATCGCCGTTTCACTTACTTCATTTTTCACAGTTTTTACACGATAATTCCAAAGTATCAACACGAAAAGAAAACGCTTCTAAAGGACAATTCGAGACCGAAAGTTATGGTTGCAGTGTTTGGATTAGAAAGGAGGATGAAAATAGTTTGGAGTGCGTTTTCTGACAATTGGAATTTGATTGCCGTAAAAACTCTTGATCACTGCACAGCGAAAACGAACGTTCGTGACAAAGGACGAGAAAACGCTGCATGTTACGCAACGGTTTATTATTGTCTTGAACAGCTTGACGCAGTCTGACGCCTCAGAGACCCATTTCATTCGATTCAGCATCAAAAGGTAGTTGAAAACTATACGAGGCGTGACCTGGCAACGATTGAATAACGAAAATTGACATTTTCCAGGCGACACTAGAAAATTGGCACGACGCTACGAGTCGTACTGATGGGTGGTGGGAGTGAGACGGGAGGTAGTATGGGAACTGAGCGCATGCCAGAAAGAAACGATAACTTTAGCGAGCGTCCCGCTAGTTCCTTCAAATAGTAGAATTTGCCTCACTACATTTAATGTGATTTCATTGTATTCCATCTCGACGAAGTGCGGCACCTCTGAGGCCCACCCTGTTCGACTCAGCTTCATAAAACACCCAGGCAACGATGACAAACTCGACGTAAATGTCCGGAATTTCGTTTTCAGTTAATTTTTTAAGCTATTTCCTACATCTCCCTAAAAAATATGGCATGGACGGCTGGTAGAATCTCCATGCCTTGAAAAGGTGAGCATCAAGCTTTGAGGGGGATTGTAAAAAAAGTGGCCCTGATCCAAAACAGATGTTTATTATTCAGAATTAATAATAAATTGAAAGGGGGTGACAACATTTTGAGGTAGATAGGTGTGGTGGTATTATGGCTGTTGGCTGCACACAGGGGGGGGGGGGAGCTTGAAGCTGAGAAATAAATTAACGTGGTGAGCATGAGTGAGGGCTCTATTACACTTGACAGAGTAGCGATAGGAGGTTGAGCATGAGTATATAAACGCGCACAGGAACTCTCAATACATGTGAAACTGGTTGTGAGATACTAAGTGAAGAGAGGGACAGAGATGAGTTAGGAGTAGTGTGGGTTGAGAGACGAATCCTTGGGAGAGCTGGGAGACGACTGTATTGCGAGAGCTGAAGGATGACTGACTTGGAAGGAGCTGTCTCTTGAGTAGAGGAATCTAAAATTGAGGGTTAGGACAAAATAAATGGGGAGGTACAAAACAGGGGAAATCCACAGTCAATTGGAAATAACTGAGGAGGTGTACTTTCCATAGGTAACGAAAGGGTTGAGAGTACCGTGCGGATATTCCGGAGTTAGGAAGGTGGCTTCAAGCGTGTGAAAGCAGCCAACAACTCTCATAGCAGTACTGGACGTCCTGATGGGTCTTGCATCTCTTCACAAAGATGTGGAAAGGTACATTACACACAGCGTGTGTGCTGGAACGAGGCCTTGTCAGACAAGGCAGATGGACCCACCATCTGATATTGGGCTGTATTTGTGGAGGGACCTGCACCACATGTCAGGGAAAGATTACGTCTGAAGTACATCTTCGAGCTGTGCTTCAGGATGCAGAATCATGAAAGAAACAGATCAGAAGGTTGTTGTCCCACACTTGGGAGTGGCCATGGTGTGCTATTCAAAGGCATCAATGAGTGGTGGCCTAGCAGGTGCAGGAGTTTATGTGCCAGGGGATGAAGTAGCAATACCCCTATGTGCACCGGTAACAGTTTTCCAGATGGAGTTTATCACAGTTATGGTGTGCGTGTTGGCAAAATTTAATTATGTGAGACAGTCAGGGCGCACTTCTTACACTATGTCGTCAGGGCTGTTTTTGGAAACGCCTGAGAGGTCGCCTGTTTGGTGCCAGTTCACACAGGAATAGAAGGGAATCAGGTGGCTGGCAAACTGGCGAGAAAAGGATCTGCAACTTCTCCTGGTAGGACCTGAGCCTTTTGGTAGGGACCACCAAGAAAAGCCATTTGATGAATGAGGAGGTTGGCAAGTGGGAGGTGCAGGGCTGCCTATTGGTACCTGGGACTGCCAAAGGTGATTAAGGCTACTTATTTGAAAGATCAAGTCTGCATGGGTGGGTTGGAGTCTACTAAGTGTGTACTCTGTAGTTGTGAGGGGCTGGCTGCAGCCCCGCCTAAATGTGCTTGGGGTTCATTAGCTGCGCCAAATTAGGTTGAAGAGATGGACCTCGACGTTGCCTTTCGAGTGAGAATTGTGGGGACGTCCCATCAGGGGCTGAAACTGGGAGGACAAGGGACAGCTAAAGGTAAATTCTGTTGAAAAGGACTTTGCAGGCATCTTAGCTCCAAGTTTGAGAAATGGGGACCACCAATATGAGTTCAGTCACCCCTTGACGTCATCATTACACGCAGTCATTCATAATTATCTATTCACGATAAGCTTACATTGGTCCTCAAGCAAATTTGGACTTACGGAGGGCAGTTATAGGTGAGACATAGTTCGAAGACTTCGAAGATGTTCTAAGAAGTGCTGTTAACCAGCCGTGGCATTTTCAAACTGAGCGCCTTCCTCTGAGACCATTAAGTTGCAAGCCGTACGTCATCGTCAACGAGAATGCTGTCCAACTCCATAACAAAATTCGATGAAGCATCCAAGTTTTGAATTATTGCCTTCAGGTATTCGCCAATTGCTCCAAAAGATTAACAGCTGACTCGCCAGTTCTCAAAGACACACTCAGAGCATCAACACTTGTAAGACTTTCAAGTGCCCGTGAGCCCATTAACGAGTTATGTTCATTCAAGCTGCGTCGGACAGACAGACAGTCGGATCGGGGCGGGGAAAACCTTTTTTGGGAAGACTCAAATTTGAATCTTATGCATTATGTAGGTGTTGGTGAGGGGTTTGGTGGGGGGTTGGGGACTTTGCTGAGAGGGTAAGCGGGGGATGGGACAAAAAAGGACGGGCGTCCGATCGATTGTATTTAAATAGAGGTCTTATTAGCGTGGCGGGGCCCTGAAGGGAGTGAACAGGACAAACTGCGTCCCTTCTGCGGCTATGGACAATTATAGCAGACTTGCAGCGAAGCTGAACAGCGCCCTTGGTGCTGCAACTGGACAATGCCACCAGTCGCTCATTGTTTCAACTAATTATGAGACCAGCCTCTCCTCCTGCGCCATTATTATCAACTTTTTACTCCCCGTGATTCTTGAATGAAAAGCGCAACGAATAACGAATGGTTGGGTTTCGTATAAACCCAAACCAATGTGTGGCTCTTATATGTGGGAATCCATAGGAATCTGCTTCCCTTTTTAACACAGCCTGCGGGTCAATGAAGTGGATTCCATATCGTCATTCATGTTGTCTATAATAGTAAATATCAACATCTTTAACTGACGGCCTCGAGAGGAATAACTAAAATGGAAATTCATTTGTTGAGAGCTGTGAATGTCAAATCGAGGTATCACACAACATGATGTCGGTTTGAAGGCGCGTCAAAAAATCTTTTTGCTATGGAGATATTGGCAAAAGAACTGTTGACACGAATCAATAGGAAAGGGGGTGGTCATGAAAAATTCTGAAAAGGTTGTGCGCTTGGTTTTCATAACAGTTCACTCGATCATGCGCTTCGAAGTATACACTGCGTTCCGTTCGATCTGTTTCCTGATATCGTTTCGGTGAGTCGCACACCAAGTACAGCTTCCCAAGTAAAATATCTGGGGCGTAGCCTCACACATCTTTCCGCAACCCGCGTAAATTCGACGACTTGCAGTATATACGGGCACTGTATCTTCGTTCAACGCATTTCTACGGAAATATTTACTAAGAATAAAATGTAGGTAGTAGTTAGTTGAGAATACTCCGTAAGTTTCATCAAACCCGCTCGAGCGGTTTTTGATAAAATTGGAAAAACGATGAATTTAGTATTCGACGAATCTATTTTCCGGAGCTATCGTGGCATATATCTCTGTTCAGAGGATAGATACAGAAATAATTATAGGAAACAAAATGTGAGTATAAGTTAATAGAAAACACTGTACGATATTGATCAAATCTACTGAAGCAGTTACTCTGGAATTTACGAAAATATTGGAGAAAACATTATTTTCGACACATTTTGATTTTTGTCTCTGTTCAATGGACTTTCAGAGGGACATTTATATGTCCCGAGAACAATATATATGTCTCATGGGAGTTTGGTGAAAATTGTTGAAGCCGTTTTGCTAAAAAGCGTAAAAATGTATTTATGGAGAAAGTAAGTTAGGTACTAACTAGTGGAAGATAATTTGGTAAATTCCCAAATTCCCAATACAATGGCCGCGGGTACATTTGCGTGGAACTACTGTTTGTGATTCGGAACGTTTACTAGCGTCACTGATACTGGTGAGCCTAGCAGTAGCAGTAAGAGTTGAGCTAAGTTTAGTCGTAAAAGAGAATGTAAACAACGCGCGCGAAAGAAACGGGAAGATTGTAAACAATGGAATACGCGCGAAAGTGAGTCAATGTGAACACAGTGCGCGCCTAAAGCAACAAACATTGACGACCACAAAAATGACGGATATCACGCGCGTAATGCAACAAAACAGACATTGCCGATCATAAAAATAACTTAAAATATCACTCGCCTCTCAAGTTACATATCCGAATTTAGGGGGGAGATAGGCTGCTTTGATGGCTTCAAATAACTCTTGCCATTCATTCCTCCATGCACCACATTCAGGACACACGTACTCGTCAGAGATGAAACCGACACTCATGCACCAATCCACAACACATCGCAAGCCTTTTTCTCTGAATCGGTGGAAAAAAGTCGTATGAATCTTCTTATCCATGGCTAACAAACAAATAAACGCGAAGAGGGCAGTCCCCACCAAAGCAGAAGCCGGTCGGACGGGCGCGAAAAAAAATGGATACACAACAAATGGAAAGAAATTGTTACGCGGTGGCAGCAACTCTACAAGTGAAGGACGATAATTCGATTTACCGGAAAATTGACGAAGTTTGTTCAAATATAGTTCAACGGTCAGTCGAGCGATTGAATTCGTATCTTGAAGAATACTAGAGCTAGACAGTTGCTATTGATGAAAGATGTAACTAGCACCAGTATCAGCTCTTGAATGTTCCAAAGCGCGAACCGAAGAACTCGTGGCCATTGTTTTGGGTATTAGCCGAAAATTTTAAAGTTTAATTAAACTTGTTAGAGCCGTTTTCGAGAAAATTGCGAAAAAAAACCCAATTGTTGGTACATTTCCGTTCCCCACCCCCTTTTCAATGGTTGGAAATCGTCCATAACCTTATTTTTGCGTCTACAAAAAATAACGAACAAAATAAAAAAGAACAGCTCAATCGGTTCAGCCGTTCTCCCGCAGATCGAACTATGGAAACGCACGGACTACGAAAATTAGGATTTTCGGACTCAGTAGGCCTCAAAACGTTAAGATCTGAAGAAAATCCAACTGTTCGACGCAAAGCGTCGAGGTGGTTGGAAGTATTTGACCTACTTCCCTGCGTCATTGTCTCCAACTATTTTAATACCTGGGAATCCCTCAGCTCCGGTCGGTTGGTTCCTCCAACAGCCCTTCGCCAGGTTTCCCCCTTCCTTTATTTCTTTCACCCAATTTCATTTTCCTATCGACGACAGAGCCCTTCCAAATTCAGTCCTTTTCCAACGATTGCCCCGGTATATTCTCGCTCTCTCTATCGGTTGCCCACGCCAGCTTTCACGCGTTCCGAGCACTGTACCCTTGTGTCGCACGTTTGTACTCTTTCTCAGTTCAATTTAATTCGACTCAATTCCGCACGCACGTTCATTACAGTCCTCCTCACGCTCACCGAGTTTGTTTCATTTCGATCCTCAGTTCCCCCTCTCGTGCACCCAACATTTGGTCCTCCGGGCCGGATTATCGTTAATCTTCGCGCATACAGGACCGAAGGTTAACGCCACGACGCCCACTACTCGTCTCAACCAACGAAAACCATCAGAAACCAATATTGCTTCTACACAGTCACCAATAGAGAGACTGTAGAGACTACCATGGAGTTTCGACAACATGAACAGCCCGCTCCACCTCGTGCCTCTTCTCCTCCTTCGACTGTGTCAACTTTGCACTCCGCAGGAAAGAGCTGAGCCCCTGTCGCCTCCTTCTGATCCGCAAGCGGATTTCTCGGACTTCAACAGACTCTATTGGCAGGCCGCCAACAAAATGGAATTCATTAGTTCTTGTTTGAAGGAATACGATGCTAGGGTCCGTCTCCTTCCCCACCGTTAGAAGAGTCCTGCAAGATTATCTTGATGAGGTCCTCTGTGTAATACGGGAGGCGGAGATTATCGGTACCTTAGGTGAAGAGGCCAACAGCGTAAATTTCAGGAGTTATGCCTCATGCATTGGGCCTTGTCCGTCAAGTTGACTCCTGATCATTCGTCAACCATACCTCCCTCGATGTGCGAACCACCATCGTCTCCACTCGTCTCTTCCACCCGCGCTCATTCTTCGCCACTGCTACTTGACCTCCAAAGGCCTCAGACTCTCGGACTTTCTCGCCTACATCCACTAAAGATGACGCCGAGCTTATAGTTAGTCCCTCAAAACTCACAACCAGCCTCTCGCCACTACCATCCGTTGTGACGCCCGCTCTAACTTCACCTCCCTGCAGTAAAACCACCACCGCCGCCCTCGCTCACCGCTCCCTGACGATCTCTTCGCTGGGCTCATCACAGAATCGCCCCCGCCACTCAAGCGCCAATTAGTTGCTCGCAACGGCCCCGTCTTTACGAAATTTCAACCGCCTCGATCCAAGTGAAGCCCCACAACACTCGAAATGGCCGCATCGCCGCCAGTCAACCGTCAACGTCTTCTTCTTCCAACTTCAAATCGCCGCCGAACACTGTAACACAAGGTAAGTCTCGGAATAGCGTGAACTGGCTTCCCTTAGTAGAATATAGGCGCGAGCCTTCAGCTCCTCCTCTTCAGAGGCGGCCCTCAGCTCCTCTTGGATCCCGCCTTTATGTATTCAACCCGCAATCATTTTCTCCCCAGTCACTAATCCACATTGAAAGTTCCACACGGCCCAAGCTCAAACCGTTTCTACAAGGCCCTCATTACAAACCCTTCCTTTCAGCTCCTTGTGCCTACAACCCGCATCCCAAGCCTTGTCACCAAGCCCAATGTTCTGCAATCAAACATTTTGCCTCCACCCCCCTTTGTCTCTTCCTCCTACCTGTTTCTCTGGTCCTGCAACACTATTCAGCCTTCATTACTAGCACCCTATCCACCAATGGCGTTTATATATGTCACGCCTCAGCTTCTCTCATATACTCATTCGAATCGCACAACCCACAGCCATTTTCCTACATGTGCATTCACACCTCCACACAGAACAGAAGCATTATAGCGGGGTTTCGAGTCCCTCATTTGCTCTCACAATCTCGTGCCCACATACCAAAATTTAGGGGTTCTGACCCAGACCGCTATGCCCATTGTCCTAAACTCAAACCCTTCGTTGCACCCCAATTTGTTTAATTTAGTTCTTCCCCACCCCTACCTGTTTCCCTCCTTTCACCATTTAACTGAGCCCTACTCTCCACTGCCCTATACCCCAACCCACTTCATCTCTGTCACATCCTATTTTTTATATTACCCTAACTCCTGCAGCCCATCATCACACCCTACCCATTGGGTATCTTCAACGCTACACCAGTAGCTTCCCTCTACCCTTTCTACGTTCCACGCCTGATCATCCCAAGATTCAAGTGCCATCACTAAGGCCCTTTGACCACCTTACTACATTCACATAGTTTACTTAAACCTCCTTTCGTCTAATCTTCCTACCTGTTTTATACTCCCATAACTACGCGTCGCCCTGATCACTAGTTCCCTATGTCCCAACGCCATTTCTTTCTTTACATTCCATTTCTCCAAACCCTAACTGTAGTTTGCCAACACTCTTTTCCGTTTCTTCTGCCTAGTCGTTTCTCTCCGGTACAATTTCACTCAGCTCGCATCCTTAGTAGCACAAACCTAACAATGCCTTATACCTCACATTTTGTTTCTCTTGCACCCTGTCATCTTGCCTCACCCTCCCGTCTTCCTCATTGCAAAGGCCTTCTTTGCCCTCTATCCTAGCAGCATTTCCTACCCCCTTAGTCACCCCATTGTAATCATCCCACATATCATTGAGCATTCACCCAAGTCAGCCCCTTAATCTCATGCCCTAAATCATACCCATTCTTAACCACACATGCCCCACTTCCATACGCTTTCTCTTACTCACTGCCCAAGCGTGCTTGCCCTATTGCACCACCCGAGACTGCCTTCCCCTATCCGCAGTCATACCCATTCTTAACCACACATGCCCCACTTCCATACGCTTTCTCTTACTCGCTGCCCAAGCGTGCTTGCCCTATTGCACCACCCGAGACTGACTTCCCCTATCCGCAGTAGCCAAGGGTGCCTTTCCCTATCTGCACTACCCAAGAGTGCCTTCCCTTATCCGCACCACCCAAGAGTGCTTGCCCTATTGCACTACCCTACAGTGCCTTCCCCCTATTGCACTACCCAAGAGTGCCTTCCCTTATCCGCACTACCCTACAGTGCCTTCCCCCTATTGCACTACCCAAGTGAGCCTTTCCCCTATCCGCACTACCCAAGAGTGCTTGCCCTATCCACACCACCCAAAAGTGGCTCCCTATCCACACCACCCTAGACTGCCTTCCCTATCTGCACTACCCAAGAGTGCCTTCCCTTATCCGCACTAAGTGCCTTCCCCTTATTGTACTACCCAAGAGTGTCTTCCCCTATCCGCACCAACCAAGAGTGCCTTCCCTTATCCGCACTAAGTGCCTTCCCCTTATTGTACTACCCAAGAGTGCCTTCCCCTATCCGCACCAACCAAGGGTGCCTTCACTTATCCGCACTACCCAAGTGAGCCTTTCCCTATCCGCACCACCCAAGAGTGCCATCCCATATTCGCACCACCCAAGTGTGCCTTCCTCCCTATTTGCACCACCTCCTATAAGCTTCCTCACGTGATCACTCATTCATCCTCATTTTTGGACCTCATACGTTCTCTGTTGTCCTGCTCAACTCACCACCTTCATTGTCTCACACTCATCACTCATCTCCCTGTGCTCTGGCTCATAAGGTAGCCCAGCCTTGCCACGTCCTCCAGCTCTAACCTCATGAGCGCTAGCCTCCTCACCCACGTTTATTACCACACACCACTGTAACCCCGCTAAGGAGGGTTATCCTGCTGCCGCAGCGCGGGAGTATGTTCGACGCAAAGCGTCGAGGTAGTTGGAAGTATTTGACCTACTTCCCTGCGTCATTGTCTCCAACTATTTTAATACCTGGGAATCCCTCAGCTCCGGTCCGGTTGGTTCCTCCAACAGCCCTTCGCCAGGTTTCCCCCTTCCTTTATTTCTTTCACCCAATTTCATTTTCCTATCGACGACAGAGCCCTTCCAAATTCAGTCCTTTTCCAACGATTGCCCCGGTATATTCTCGCTCTCTCTATCGGTTGCCCACGCCAGCTTTCACGCGTTCCGAGCACTGTACCCTTGTGTCGCACGTTTGTACTCTTTCTCAGTTCAATTTAATTCGACTCAATTCCGCACGCACGTTCATTACAGTCCTCCTCACGCTCACCGAGTTTGTTTCATTTCGATCCTCAGTTCCCCCTCTCGTGCACCCAACACCAACTTTTTTTACACGATCACTATAATTTCCTAACCCTTTGGGTCGCGTAAGTAAAGTGAGTCTTGAAGGCGTGTCGTAAACCTGACAAATGCTTCAACAAGAAAATTTTGGTTAAATTGGGCAACCAAAAATATTAAATGCTTTTAAGAAGGCCTCCAGCGCGCTGATTATTGTGCATTCTACGGTCCCTCGTACTTGCCATCGGCTTTCAACTTCTTAGATCGTCGTTTCGAAAACTGATTCAACCAGCAGATCGATTATGAGTCGGTCCTCCCACTGTAGCTCGAAAGACCCTTCGGACAAACGTTTTCAATCAAAAAGTATTGGTAGAAGCCTTCAGTGTTAATATAAATTGGAATTGGCTCCGAACGCGTCGGTAAATCTAAGAATCCGTAGGGGCGGTCATAAGTCAAACACTGGTAGGCCGCTCTGGGAAGGCAATTATAGGCAATAACTGGACAAATAGGCCGCCAAAGGTAAAAGGAGGGAAGCCTTCCAACCTGCTGCCCATAAAGCTAATAGGTAGCTGTCCCGATAAAGGAGGAGTGGTCGCCCTGTTCCGGAGAGGAAGGATTGATTTATAATTTAATTTAAAACTAATTAACAAAGATAAGTTTATAGAGGACCTGCGATGGCATTCGATGATTTATAAGTGGACGCCTCCTATCTTAAGGCCGACGCCTTGTTCACGCTTCCAACTTCCCGTGCTATGAATTTTAAACAATATCGTTGGAAATTGACGGTGCTGCTCGTCGTATTTCAAGAGGCCGTTTAATATTCAGCCAACTATCACTTTAGACGGTTGAGAAGCCGTTCTGGCAGAGGCGTCAGAGAGATCAAATTCGCTCTCCGTTCCGAGCAGTAATTGTCATCCATCTCCTCCAAGGCATTGTGCGGCGCTTTGTCGGGCTCTTCGTAGTTCATAGTTCTTTAATGGAAAAAACCTAAAAACAGAAAAAATAGTTACAGTTTTAAACACATAAATAAATAATACTACAAAACAAATTAACACAACTTTGCCCACTGGAACAACAAGTTCAAATGAATTTGAGCTCTCCGATGGAGTAACTGAGCCCTAGTCAAAAAATGAAAAAGAAAACGCCTTTATTCACAAGACAATAGCCCGATAAAAACGAGAACAGAGAAACATCCAAGTTTATACGATCCAAAATATGAATAATGAAAATGCAATATGTTTCAAGAAAAAAAAAGAACAAAACAAAATTAGGAGTTGCCTAAAAATTAATTGCACGCTTCAATTCCTCGACGAAAAATTCCTTAACACAACAAAAAAGATTAATTTTATTTTGGGGAAAAAAACCTTAAAGCCGACACAAGCATTTCTTATTAAAATATCTGGTGCGTTGCAACACACAACTTTTCTTGGCACTACGTCAATTCACTTTGTACATGGCTAATTCTATTTAATCAATTCATTTATCACTCTCTTTGAACTTGGTCAAACAACTTCACAAACTGCAACTTCACAGTAAGCGGTAGCGCTTACAGTTCCAAAATTTATTATGCTGCTGTACTCATTCCAGGACCATTATTGAGCAACCGGTACACAGATAATTAATGAGGCTGTAAACGCAAATTTTTTGAAGAAGAATAGTAATTACTTTTGCAGAGTTATTGGGTAAAAACGTTTAGAACTGGTAGTAAGCGAAACGGCGGTAGAGCCCCATGTATCTCATGAGCTTTTTAAACACTCACCCTTTAGGTATTGGATTGGACTACAATACCAATTTTTTTTTATTTTACAAGAATTCCAGCGGAGTTTATAAGGAAAAAACTGCGCGAAAAACGCTTTTGGTCGAAAATTTTGATAACTTATTGTGCTGCTCTCATCATTTTCTCAAAGATGGGAATTTTATGGTATAATTGACTTATTAAGAGCTAACAATTTAAACAATTTAATCAAAATCGTTTGAGCCGTTTTTGAGAAAAAAATATTTGGTGCTTTGATCACTATGATAACTGTAGTTAACTTTCGGTGGATTCTGTTCATACCCTTATTTTGGCGTCAGATAGTAACCTGCGGGCTAGATATCAAGTTTGAGATGATTTGATACGTTCGTTTTTTCTAAAAATCGTCCACAGACACACATACTCACACAAACCATTTTCCCTGTTAGAGTTTTTAAAGCGTCAATGAAATAACGCAAACACTCGGAGGGTCTGAAACGTAAGGATCTGAAGAAAACTCAAAAAAACTTTTTTCGGCCGATTACATGACTTTCCTTTCTACTTTGTAGAGCCAAGGAAAGTAAAACCTTCGAACAACAAAAACTGAAAGAATATTGAACACTTCGTAACAGCCATGCGGGGAAGCTATAATTTCTATGCAAAATAAGTTATAGCAAGCAGTTTTGGATCATTAGAATTTTTTTGACTGATCTCTTATAGGTCCTACCCCACAAAAAATACCATACTTGACAATTGACGAAACCAAACCAAAAATAAATTCTCAAATTATCCTTCAATAAAAAATTTTGAATTTGTTCAAATAAATTAAAAAACGTACGTCTCGAGATTCGGTCATGAAATGTAATTTATTGCGTAAATTGCAATTGTGATTCCCAAATACTGAGAAAAAAAAACAACACAAGTACAGTTTCTGCTGAAGCTCTTTCGGGTAAACATCGAACGTTTCTTAAGGAACCATTCAGACAGTCGCATAAATTTTATTTTTACTGTGGTGATATTCTGAATGCGCTCAGAGCGGAGTAAAGTTGTGTCAAGGTCTACGTTTTTTTTTTTCAAATACGAAATCCGGGATTTTTTTTTTTACATTTTATTTTCATTAGGAAATACACAGATAAATATAGATACAAACGTAATGAAAAAACGTAGGGCGATACAAACATAAATAAAAAAAGAAAGGATATCTACATAAACAGAAAAAGACAACATCACTTCACGGCGGCAGGAATTGGTAGCGCTTACAGTTCCAGAATTTGTTGTGCTGCTCCCACTCATTCCCGAAGCATTATTGAGCAATTGGCACACAGAGAATTAATGAGGCTGTGAACACGACTTATTTGAAGAAGGATAGTAATCATTTTTGCAGAGTTATTGGTTAAAAACTTTTACTCGTAGAACTGGTTGTAAGCGAAACGGTGGTAGTTGAAATTCCGGAATTTCTCAAGTGACCCCCATATGTGTTATGAGCGTTTTTAAGCGCTCACCCAACGGGTATTGCATTGGATGACTACACCAATTTGTTTTAACATTCTAGTAACATTTTATAAGGAAAAAAACTGTGGTAAAACCGTGATATTGTGATAATTTATTGCGCTGCTCTCGTCTTTTTCCCACAAATTGGAATTTCATGGTATAATTTTCTTATCACGAGTTATCAATATTAAAAATTTGGTCAAAATCGTTACGGCCGCTTTTGAGAAAAAAAATTTGGTGTTTCGATCGCTATGATAACTACAGTTAACTTTCAGTGGATTTTGTTCATACCCTTATTTTGGCAACTCATCGTAACCTGCGGGCTGGATATCAAGTTTGAGCTGGTCGTTTTCTCTAAAAATCGTCCACAGACACGCATACTCACACAGACCATTTTCCCAAACAGTGTTTTTCGGACTCAGGAGGGTCTGAAGCTTAAAGATCTGAAGAAAACTCCAATTTTTTTTCAGCCGATAACATAACTTTCCTTTCTACTTTGTAGAGCCAAGGAAAGTAAAAAGACAAAAAGGAAATTATTAGAAACTATATTCCCACTTTGGGTAAAACCCCGATTGTGGGGAAGACTCTAGACTAATTGTCCCTTATCTAGAAAAATAATAAAAACACAAAGAAATACAGACATCAACGTACAGGTACAAAGAAATAAGAAAGCTTTGCGGGGATTAGGAAAGTTCTTCAGAAAGTAAAAGAAATATTCAATGAAAGAAAAAAGTTACTAAATATTTGTGTAATATTAGAAAACAAATTCTAGTCACAATCCTCACTGTGTATAAACTTTTTCAAAATAAACGCTCTACCGCTGTGGTAACTTAACTTTCGTAGCGAGATTTCCTAGAGGTGGGAATTAAATCCAACGGTGCGATTCTAGTGCGATGTACACGACTGAGCGCTACCGAATCAAACTTGCAGACATAAAGAATTGCCTCCCTTGCAAAAAGCAAAGGAAGACTAATTGGCCGCAAAATCCTTAATCGTTCAAACAAAGGAGCGGATTGTGCCGTTGAACTACTTCTACACAATACCCTCAAAATATTTTTTTGACAAAATATAAAAGGTTTTGATGTTAGTAGGGTAAAAACTAACCCATGTCACAACCATACAACATATGACTCTGTACCAATGCAAAGCACATCTTGATCTAGTCAACCTTCAAAACGTATTACGAACTCTATAAGTAATATATAAGTTAACAAATTATGGACCATAGACGCCATAGACGACTCGGAGCCAAGTGTATCTATGTATTTGTCCCGGTTGGTACGTCAACGAGATTACACGGTTGCACGGTTCTTTGCTCCGCCGAGGTGAGAAATACATCTGAAACGCGTCGATGACCGTCAGTTGCTTGCACTAGAGTCCTGACCAATAATCAACGTTTCGTCAAACATTCTGTGAAGGAGAAGAGAAAAACACGACTAATAGGGGGGCACTCATGAAAGCTCTAATTGGCCGCAGATCCTTCGAATTCTAGCAACTGAAAAATGCTCGTTTTTCCGTTATTGTTTCTTTTTTTGTCACTTTGGTCTCCTTCGTTTCTTTTGATGTCTTTTCCGACCGTTTGGAGCTGCTACAGAATCTATTTCTCAGGCCGAGTCTCCGCCTCGGCTCTCAACTATGCGACTCCTTTTCTCGTGATCGCTTAAAAGTCGCGTCATTCCTTCAACAACCATCAGCTCCTTCTTTTTCAATAAATGATTTATCGCTCCCAATTATCTCGACCATGTGCCGGAGTAATATTTTAATGGATCCCTGTCATTCGAGTCGAAGGACGGTAATCGTGACGGGCTCAGGAGCACAAAAAGCGGTTGAATTGTGGGCTCGCGTTTTTCTTCTTTTTTTTTAAAGAGAGAGAGAGCGAGAGAGAAGAAAGTGAAACTAAGGACAAGCGAACGAAGCGTATCGTGACCTAACGAGGTAAACATTACCCAATATCCACCCAAAACTTCCAATTGCGATGTTCACTACTTTTGAAAGAGGTGTTTCGCACTTGTTCGCATTAGCTTGAAATCTTCATCGACGAGCAATCCATATTCAATACTGCACAAAAATATCTAGTGCAACGCATCACAGAACTTCCCTCAGCCCTATGTACATTCATCAAACCCAATCTTCATAGCTGCTAATCTAATTTCCACTGAGTTTATATGAACCTCAACATATGGCCGTGTTAGCACATAGCATTCCGGATTTTTTCCAATTGCTCTTAGTTATTCCACAACCTTAATTTAGTCATTAGTCTGCGAGTAATTTATGAGACTGTTAAGACGATTTTTTTTTTAGGTTCGTTTTTACCGATTTGGTATTATCGGGCGGAAACTGTGAGAGATTTAAATTTAAACCAAATTTATTGACAGGAATAACAATAATACGTGTTGAAAACAAAGTACGATATAAAATCCCGTCCACCAACACAATAGGTTCTTTCGAACTTGTGGGCGCTGGTGGAGTCACTCTCTCTCAGCCAAAAGAATATAGCTACAAAGCTCAGATTACAAATCTTATCTTCTTATCCTAGCCAAAATAATACAGCTACAAATCTGATATTACAAAATTTGTATTAGATTTAATCTTGTTTCTCATGCTAGATAATGTCATCTTTTTAAAGGCATTTAAACTCTCATAATCATCGAGATTAGTTTCATAAGAGTAAAAGAAACGAAGAGCCTTATAATAAGCGTTCCTCCTCGCTCTCTCCATGTGTACCTTGGGTAGAGCAATATTAGACAGCGCAGTGCGTGTGTGAGGAGTAAAACATCTGTGCTCCGGCCGAATGCCGGTTTTAAACACAAAAATACATGACTGCAGCAAAAACAGTTCTCCCACGGTAAGTACATTAAATTCCCGGTATAATCGGGGTCTTTCCTTAAGAGCAATTCTAATAACAATGTTCTGAACGACCTGCAAGGACGCCAGCAGATATTTGTAGGCACTACCCCACACAACAATGCCATATTTAAGTAAAGAAAACACCAGGCCAAAATAAACAGAACGGAGCTGACGGAATGACAAAAAATGTCTAGCCTCCTTAAAAACGTTGAAAAACTTCCTTAATTTGATAATCAGAGACTCGACGTGGAAATTAAATTTAAGATTGTGGTCAAATAGAACTCCCAGGTACTTACATTTAGGGACCAACGGCAAATTTATACAATTACAAGATTCCTTATAAAGGAAGCACTCATAATTATGAAAAGACACACCTGACAGATCGGAATACCCACGATTAGAAAAGGAAAAACGCATTAAAGAGGTCTTGTCCACATTAAGGCCCAAGCAATTAGCATCCATCCAGTGCTTTACTAAAAACATGTTATAATTCATTTTCTCAAGTAACCGTTGCTGATCCCTTGCGTAGAATATAATGGCAGTATCATCAGCAAATCCTAACATCTCACCTTCAATTCCCAAATTTAGCAATTCATTTATGTACAATAGAAACAAAATAGGGCCTAACACAGTCCCGTGTGGCACTCCGCAGGTTACCACAACACTATCACTGAGTACTCCATTGATTCGAGTCACCTGAGGGCGGTCCAACAAATAAGATCTAACCAGCTGAAGGGAAGCTGAAGCTGAAGCTAAGATGGAAGTGAGCGAAACGTCGGCTACGTTTTGAATTTCGGAACTGCTCCTAATGATCGTTATTAACTCTCATCGTGTGAGTAGTTTATTGGACTACCACCATGATTTAGCTGAGAACGCTGATATTAATTGAGCTCAATTTACAAGGAAAACACTGGGCTAAAATAATTTATTGTACTGCTTTCGTCAGTTCTCCGCGGATCAGATGATAATGGTACTGTCACGTAGTTTGTAATTGTTCATTAAAAAACCATAATCAAAATCATTAGAACTGTTGTTGATCACTATGATAACTATAGCTAGTTTGAACTGATTTGGCTCATTCCCCGGTTTTGGTGATCTACAAGTTGACTATCAACTTTGAGTTAGTGCGGTTTTCTCTCAGTTATAATCTCACAGAATTTTCCCAATTCTGTCTTTCATGCTATTTTTTATTCGATTTAAATATTTCTTTGTGTTCCATAGGGCTAAGGAAAGTTACAAAATAAATGCATAACATTAAGAAAGCCCTGTGTCAACTCATCGTCCCCTCCCCATATTAGGAATATTACAGAAGTTTAAGCATGAAAAAAGCTTTTACAATTGATATATTGGCCTTCAGAGCCTATATCTGAGTATATATCGACATTATCGACTCATCAATACGCAATTTTTTGTTTTTCGAAATTCACACTTTTTCACCGGTGAAAAGTTAATTTATTAAGGAGCTTGTGGGGACATAGCGCACCGATGGTTCAGTGTTTAATGATTCAGTTTTGGAGACCTGAATGGGTACACGACGTAAGTTTCAGTTCTGTGTTGTGGCTGATGATTTTTGTACAGTTTTCGGAAATTGAAAGTAATATCAGAATCCCTCCACTTTTTTTTACTGCGCTATAGTTGTTCAAAATAGAATGGAAGTCGAATGACGGACGAAGAAGAAGGCGTAAGTGTTGAGTCGAGCGAAGTGGAGTGTATTAATATTATTGCAGAGAAATGATAGTACTATCATATTATCATGAAGTATTATGTAATATATTACTGATCATACATTGTTACGTAGAAATGCAATTAGGATCGTACAAGAGAGGGAAAGTTGGACGTGAGTAAGTATCTGCGGGCAGAACTGCTAAGATCGAATGCAGCCATGTCTCCGTCCGAAGAAAGATTGAGAAGGGGTGCCCACAGGGCTCGGTCCTCGTACCAGCACTCTGGAATGCCTTCTTCAAAGATCTTCTCAGGAGGCTCATGGAGACTGACTGTGAGCCGTACGCCTGTGTACGACTTGACTGTGTTGATCTTTGCAGAGTCGGTCCGCCAAGCAAAGCAAAACACCACCACGTGTTCCGCATCGTCACCCAATGGTGCGAGCATGTCAAAATGCAGGTGGCTGAGGAAAAACGCTAATCCGTCAAGTATTTAGGAGTGAATATAGGTGAGAGGTGAGGCTTCAATCAATACCTTCAGACCACCCTACACAAAAAAGACGTAAATTCCACAATTGACAGACCATCCAACACGTCCCATTTATCTCTAGGGGGTTTCCCCCTGAGGTACATAACCTCCTCTACCCGCCCCTTCCCCGACGCTCCATCACCCCTTTCACTTTTTTCTTTGTATATAAAGACCACGAGCAACTGACTGACTCCAGTACTGACTTAACGGCCAGACGATGATGTCTTTACATCGAAAGCGCTTGCCCACAGTAACTCACAAGCCAGAGGAGACGGACTCACCTAACAGGTACGTTAACTTTTACACCTCCAGTCCCTTAATGGCACTACCATTGCAAGGTTTGCCTCACTGCGTGCAATTACTAAGGCCACTTGGCGTGTGAGTTACCATTACGCTATCTTTATGTAAAGCAAGCCGTTGATACGTCCTTTTGAAACTTGCCACCCAAGTAAATAGTTGGATCAGGAGGGAAACCTGATTAAAAACTCCTCCCAGATGGTACCGGATTCCTTAGGTGGTCACCTCCATGTGGTCACACATGGGTAACAGATCTCTACTGCCTAACGACTATGACTGACATAACCCTCGTCGAGGGCTTAGGAACAGTCGTCTAATATGGAAACAGACCTGTGAGTAAGGCGAAAAATTAGTTGATGAATGAGCCAAGCAAGAGAAGAGATTTATAGGCCACTGGTTAGTCAAACGTTCATTTGAGATGATTGAGATGAATCCTTGTGTCCTGCAGGGCTCAGATTATTAAAAGAAAGAAGTTGATGGGGTTAATTTGGAGTTTCCTTGACCAGCTTGTGTGAAGTTGGATTGGCTCGAGGACAATGATATTTTATAATAACTCACTGGTCTGAACAATATTATTATTTTCTTTTTGTGAGAATAAGAAAATTATAAGTGAGAGTCCGGATTAGGTATCGCAGTCGGTATTTGAACAGGAGGGTACCATTTCTGTACCAGTCGTGAATTGGGCTGAGCTCTTGAGGAATTTGTAACTGGATGAGTGGATGTGAGTGAGACGAACTTTGAATGAGGTAGAGCGAGAGGATAGGTTCTGGTTAATGGGCTAAATGTGTTAAGGTCAAGGAGAAAGTCAGTTGCACTTAGGGGAAAACGCAATTCTTGTCACCTGCAAAAGTGAGTTGTTTAGGACGTATCAACGGATATTATTTGTAGCTTGGAAGATCAACCAATCCGCTTCTTTCAGGTTAGTTACTCCGGAATTGTTCAAAATTTTGAAACGTTTTTCATACTGCCTTGAAGAAGTTCCTCTTTATTGTAAGACTCGGTTTCGTACTAAATTTATTCAGGCTACCGCTGATCTCGTCCACCTGCAGACGCTTCGGTAGATGACCATAAAGGGTATGCTGCTCAGGATTTCGCGCTCTCTCCGCGTAACGGGCAAATACGATTAATTGGATCTTCGTACGGCGGTGTCGGGACTTTGTCAAATGATTGCGAATACAGGATAGTTTCGCTGGCTGACTCTTGGCACCGGGTGTGGCGCAAAAATAGCGACCATGTGATGCGACAGCTGAATGAGTCTGTGGGCATAGACCCGCATCTTCTGACCAGTTGCTCTTCTCCATTTTCCCTTTCCCGATACCTCAATAACTGTTGTCAAATGGTGTCTTCGGACCGCCTCTATTTACCCTAGATATTAGAAGCATTGAGGAGAAGACACGGTTTTGTTCTTAAAATTTGAAGTATTGCCTCGATACTCTCGACATCACCCCCAAGCTCTTCCGCACCCTCTCGTCTTCTTTACCGGCTTAGAAAGTGTGTATGCTCCTAGGCGCCAGAGAATGATTATTTCGACCCTACTCCATCTTTGTACTAGGTTGAATATTTAAGGCTTAGGTAGCCGTTTAGAAGGCGACTCGATGTTGTCAGACTGACAGAGTGTCTGCTTTGCGTCGATTAACTATTTTTAGTTCGACTGTGACACTTCTTACACGAAAAGAAAGTTTTTTCAATTATTCACTTTTTATTGACTTCTGAGACCGAAATTACCAATTGACAAAATGGGCTGTGCGTGTCCGTGGCCGGTATTGAGAGCAAGTAGCTCAATGGCGGCAGCAGCGCAATAAATTATCGAAAAACAGCTAACCATCGATATTTATTTACTTTCGTAACTCAAATGCGTGGAACTGGACGTTTGCAGTTAATCCGTCTTGTTTCTTCCCGAGACGTAAATGCCTTAGGAGCGTGCCCCGAACTGTCCTTGTTTAGGAGTGTAGAATGTCGGACATATATTGTCGTGTGTTCGTAACGCGTGTCCTATTTCTTCTCCAAGAAGGAGGGGGGGGGGGGTGTCCAGAAACCGTCACGTCGTTGGAAGGCCCCAATTTATATCCACTAGGATGCGTTATGTAGGGAATACAACCCTCTGAATTTAGGATTCAAATGAACTACAGGAACTAGGTATCCTGTTATTTATTAAAAATAGTTTATAGCAATCGACAGGAAGAAAGAAAGTGTGAATACGAGGCAAAAGGAAAAAGGGGAAAGGCGGATAAAACAGATTGGTGTCGGAAATTGTAATGGGCGGCGGAAGAAAACAGCCTGAGATCAATGAATGCGGCATGGAGTTGACAATTGTGATCCCTAGTGAAACGGCCGCCGGCTGATGGTACTGGCTCGCCGCATGGTGGTTCGTGATGGAAACGGAGTGCCCTGTGTAGGAACGTTTCTTCGAGGTACCGATGGCGCCACAAATGTATTGCATATAAAATTGTTGTAAAAAACCGTGCGAATTATTACGCAACGGTTTATTATTCTCATGAACAGCTTGTATTACTGCTCCGAGACCCATTCCATTCGTTTCAGCATCGAAAAATACTAGTAAACCATACGAAACATGACCTGACTACAATGGAACTACGGAAGCTAAATATTCCCCCGGCGCCAGGCGCCCGTAAACGTCTGGAGCCATTTATGATCCAATGTAGGGGTGTGCGGAGGAAGTGCCGGCCTCATCGGCTCTATCCTTCCTCCGCCCCGTCGGGCAAAATGTCGGAGAAATTGGGACGGGGACTTCCAGCGAACCCTCGGCAATTGGCACGACGTTGCGAGGCGAGTGGTTTTTGATGAGACGGGAGGGAGGGAGGGGCGTTGACTTCCGCTGCAGTTCCCACGAGTTCTTTCAATTAGTTGACTCTAATAATTATTGTAATTTCCCTATACGCAGTTGTACACGTCTGATACTCATTCCATTCGACCCAGGATGTAAAAATACCTTGAAAACGATACGAAATACGGCTTGTTTGCGATTATACTGCGTTTCGTTAATTTTTTAAACCATTTTTTGTCTATAACAACCATGAGCTTCGTCCGATCAGATTGCTGAGATGGCGGGCCCAACTAGATACCAAATTGGATTTTTGTGCGAAAGAACGGGTTTTCCACGTTAAAGGCACAAAATAGCCCGGACGGCAGACGGGGGATCGGGGACGGCGGACGGACTTTGCAAACTTGGAATCCCCATGTCTTGAAACGTGAAGTATCAAATTTTTCGTGACTGAAAACATGGTTATTATTCAGAAATTAATGATAAACCAGAAGAGTAATAAAAGATAATAATATACAATAAAAATTATAACAGTACATACCTGTTAAGAATTGAGTAAATATGATCATTCAAGAAGCATAAACGAAGAGTTATAATGATCATGGTGTTGGGCGCACGAGAGGGGTAGTTTAAATAAAATAAAAGCGTGCGAGCATAAGTGTATCTGGGCAGAGCTGTGCGTGTTGGGAAGAATGTAAATCGAGCGAGGGAAGGACATTCTGGAAAGTCCAAAAGGGGAAATCCGTTGTTGTTGGAAGTTGAACCAAACATACGAACGAGCAGTTTCTATTCAGTGGCGAGCGAAGGTGTACCCAAGCCCAGAATTACATCCTGTGATAAGAACTCCCGTCTTCCCAGGGGTGACTGGATTTTCTAAGAACTGTGCGTTTCAAATTCCAGTCTTTCGGCTGATACCTCGCTACACAACAGGTTCCGGGCGACAGCCAACATTTCCGCTACCTTCACGGGGTCAAGGTCTTCAGCTTCTTTTCACTGAAACTTGAATAGAATCATAGTGCCAAAAGTTAAACGGTTTTAAGGGCGCGTCAATAAAAAGAATGTGCGCGTTATCATGAATACTCGTTATGCTCGTTGTTGTTGTGTGTGCGTGTGAACGCATTACTCACTAGCCAGACTACTTGTCGTAAAATTCTTGGTTTTCTGGGGGGAACAAATCTTTTGGAACAAATGGAAATCGTCGTATTTTAGTTTGTACAACTGTAGGTGGTGTTTTTACAGCTTTGTTGGTATTTCCCATTCATTGAGGCTCCTAGTTTCCATTCTACCAGCCCTCATTCGGCTGGTTTATCCACTTCGATTTTCAGCCCATGGGTAGGGTTATCATCTGGATGTACTCATCTAGACCAATGAAACGCAAGAGGACCTCGAGGTCCATCACTACAATCTTCTCTGGCCTGCCAAGCATTCTGAGGCGCACTTCAGCCAGCCCCCTCACACGTGCACAGTACACGCTCCACTGGCTCCAGAAAATCCTTTCCTCGCCAGTTTGTCGGCCTCTTCTATCCCTGTGTGACCTGGCGCTAATTATAATGTTAATGTGGTTTTCAAAGTCTTCAGGCCAATCGAGCATTCCCAAACCAGCCCTGACGTGTTGGTGTACGAAGCCAGGGTCTTAAGTGCAGCCTTACTGTCTGACAGTGTATTGTCTTTTCCGTTTGACCCCTATGCAGCATACCGTCGCTGCGAAGAGCAATGTTTGGAAAACTAAAGCCAGCGCACCTAGTGATACTGCTGTCTCGGTCCCTGACCCGCGTAAACACCTGCACCTGCTCGGCAAACCCCTCACTAATCCATCTGTATAATATACCAAAGATAAATAAACAGTTGGAGCAGATATATGTATAATTAGGCTTATTGGAAACGCCTCATTGTTGATCTTGTGGTCTGTTGCGTTTTCCTTCTTAGGCGCGGGGAGTTCGCAGTATTTGAACTGAGCCACTGTGTGTGGTTTTGTAGCGAGGAGTTTCCAGTAAGTAGTCTCCAGGACGTCTTTGGCTTCAGGAATTGGCGGAGAGTTTCTAACTTACCACGGTGCGATCGAAATAGTTTGAAGCCTTCATCGAAATCTTTGAATGCGATCGGTCAGGGAGTAGAACGCCGAGCCCTGTACTTTGCAACCGTACAAGAACCTTTAGATAGCTTGGCGTTTGAGAGGGGGTGGTTGTGGTGAGTTGCTGTTGTCGAGGAGGAAGTGAAATACGGTTTTGCTTAAGTAACAATGTAAACTGATATAAGATTATTGAAGACGGATTTTCAACTAATGTGGTGTATTTATTTGAGTGGAGTTACAGTGGTTCGAGTTGACGGCTATGTCCTTAAGAGCAGTGACAGAAGGAAAGACGACTGTTACCCCTCCACAGCGCTCTCTTAAGCCTGGTCACCCCTCTGAACATTACAAATATTGTGCCGTTTTAATTTGAAACAAGCCGTGTTCCCATCGTTTACCCGGTCGATGTTTCATAAATGCATTCAGTAAATTGCCTCTCTTCGTTTTCCTTCTGTATTTGGAGTTCGGGCGTTGAGAGTTCATTATTGAATCGAGCAATACTGTAAATCCTCATTAGTGTCAACGGATGGAAGTAATTAGTGCGAGCCCTTTTCATCACGAACACAGCGTATCTTGATGAAGTCTGGAGACGGCTCAATTCAGTTGGATTATATGAAGCCGAGGGACGAGAAGTGAGTCAGGAAGGTAGTGGTTGGGGGACTGGAGGTTCGCGGACTCTCGGCTGCCCTGCGGTGTGGACGTCAGGGCGTTGTCTCTAATTGGCAGAATAAATCCTCCCCTGCTCCGGGCTTCAGAAGCTCCAAGCTTCTGAAGAGACAGGAGGAGACGATCAGAGAGGCTCAAGTAACGAAGGGGAGAGGGGTCCTTTAATAGGCAACTTCTTCCATCATGATCACCATCAGAGGGAACTCAGTCGAGGCCCCACTCTTGAGACCGATTAAGCACCGACGTTGAGAAATCGAAGGTGTTCCTTTGAATCCTTATGCTCGCGTTGAGTTCGAAAAAATCTCCACTCGTTGCCTATTTATTAAATAAAACCGAAAGTAAATAAGCATTAAAAAATGGAACATTCACAAAAGTTTCTCCATAAATCATACTCATGTTGTTAAATCAGAACCAGAAATGAATTTTTTTTCCTTGAACCCCAAAGGTGCCCCTAGACTTCACTGGTTATGAGCAGTCTACGGAAATGAGCAATCAAACAATAATTCTCCACCTCTACCCCTCTTCTTTCATTTGATCTTAAGCAAGGATTTTCTCACCCTACACTGACCACATGATCAATGCTGATGACCCTAAATTTTATAGATTGCCATGCTGAAGAGTCAAGCAGTCAACTACCTCAATGCGGGATTTGACATGCGTGGCTCATGCGATTTGATAAATGATCCTAGAAAGACTCGACCGTACGCCCAGTCTTAGATTGGCATAGGATAGGAACTCTTCTAAAAATGATGGGGGATGTTAAAAACCAGGGTCAGTCGTTACTATCTTGGGACACCCAAGTCGCCAAAATGAGCAGCACTCGTGGTCAATACCCGCGAACTTAGCAGTGTGTGCGCCAACAGTTGGTCCAACCTCTGATCTTATTAACGTTTGACCATGCTTTCACCGCTCTCGCTGACCTCAAGAGTTGGGATGTCGACAACCGTGGCTGAGAGTGTCAACGAACGGTAGGGAACGATGGTCCTGAAACTTTTGAAGTTCGCCAGACTTAACACGAGAGTTGAACTTCTTAAAGATAGTATTCTTCACCTTACTGCTACTGTTGAGCGATCCTTCAAAGTTCAAGCTACAAAACTCGTCAACGAAAATTTAAGCTATTTACTTTAAACCAAAAAACCTAAGTATTTACAAGATTGACCTTGCATTGTTGTTCAGATTTTTTATTTTTTTTAATATTTAGGTTATTTCGTCAAATATTATCCAGGGGAAGTTCTCCGCTAGACCCTGACCTTCCGAATGGGACAATTGAAGTGATTTAAGCAACGAATCTTCCTGACACAGACTCCATTAGTGATCAAATGTGTAAATCGACATTGCCTTGAGAGCAATATAGTATATTAAGCCGAAGATCGTCACGGGACACTGCAAAATGAACGAACACTTGTAGGTTATGGGCATAGTCGACACCCTTCCGTATAGGTGGCCCTACCACGTCCTGGCCTAGTACCGGAGACCTGAGAGGGAGCGATTTCTGATCTTTAGTACTATTTCTCCCAGGGTGGACATCAAAGAAGACAGAGAGCAGGAAGACCAGGCATTCCTTAGGATGCTAGGCATGCAGCTGTGAGACATTAGGACTGCCACAATAGGTCTTTGGCCGCGATGCGCATTCCAACTTTGGGACAGTCTGAGCAAACCCGAACGCATTCTGCATTAGCCTTCTGATCCTTTTTTGTTATCGTTTCTCTGTAAAAATATGCAATATTTTGTGTAACTCCAGAAAATCTACCCTCGAAAATCGATTTTTTTTCCTGAACTCACATCTGACTATGCCCAAATAATATGTGTCGTAAAATTCACGCAATGTTTGAATTGAATACAAAACGCAGTTATTATTCTTCAGATTTCTATTTTTGTGTAATATTTATGTACTCCTGGGCCATCTGTAATGATAAGGCTTCCTTCCATGAATAATCGTGAGGTATTTCCAAGGAAAGGTCCGCTCTGTTCGATAGCCTTTACTGATTGCGTGGGACGCCAGCAGCCATTTTCCTCAGCTTCGTCTTCCGGCTTCAACTTTCTAGTAGGTTGGGGACGTTCCCAAATGGAGCCCACAATCTCGGTTCATTCCGTTGTCATCGCAGGTTCCTGTAACAAGCTCGAGTAATCTTAAACTACGTTTTATTTTGTTATTTATGGAATAACGCAGCGGGCAAATGGCCTCTTCAACTTCGCTGGCACATTCGCACTCATTTGTCGAAATTTTGTATGAATGCGAAGCGTAATGCATGAAGGATGCTTCCAGCCCAACATGAGCAACAAACGCACGTCGTGCTTGTATATGTAGTTCGACAACTACACGTGGATTCTCCAAACCCCTAACACTGCCATTGTGGCGATTAACGAAGCTACCGAGGTAAAAATGTTCTTTGTCGTTTAGTGCGGTAATGTTTGCTGCTCACAGTTATTTTTCAATTGTGTTACTTAAATTTGGTAAATACGGAGGCAAATCTTTCCCTGTACTTGAAACTCTAATCCACGATGCCAAGTGGACATTCCAGGGATTACACCAACACTCATGCACTGCTTCTACATTAACATTTGAACAGCTGGTCTGTGAGCGACCATAGTGTTTAGCGTCTACAGTTACCATCCTGTTTTTGGGGAGTACCGACCTGTTCTACGTTCTGCACTTGAGAATGTCTCGGGGAGTTCTGACCAGGTGGCCTTCACCACCCTCAGACCCCGCAGTTAAAAACGAAGTTAGGGATGGGATAACTCCCCTCTGGCGACTCCACGACCACCATGATGTCCGCAGAGCAAGCGCATTTTCCAGTATTGTCAGGCTTTGACCTTTGTAGGAGTTGGATTGCTCCGCTCTACCTACCTTGCCCTGCGGAGGCAGCCGCTTGTCGTGGCCCTAACCCCTAATGCGCCAGTACCATATTTGGGTCAAACAATCCTTAAGGCCACAATGGTCGGTCGATGACACTTAGTCTTTTCCTCATCCCAGGACGAGGACATTTTGTTGTTACTAGCCGCCCCTGGGGTTTAGAAGGACCCCAGTAAGCTTTGGCAGAGGTCCCTCAAGCATCCACCATCTACTCCAACCCTCTCTACAACTGATTCAGTCTCCTTGAATTTTTTAATTAATCTTTTCACATTTGACGAGGTTAAAACACTATTTTGTAAAAAATGTTCGACCGTCAGCCTTTCATTATTTATGGAATATTGTTTAATAATAATAACACGTTGCATTGTTTGACGCGCTATTTGTATTGTTACGGGAGGGATTAATATAGTAAGCGGTATCATACTAGGTGAGTGGGGAAGTAGTACGATAGAAGCCGAATGCAATTCGAACAGGAAGTTTTATTCTCAATTACATTCGGAGAAGTTTTACCACCACAGACAGGGAACTGAGTGGGAGCCAAAATGAGCACGGGCGACACGGCGACGAGGGAACCGGCTCGGTTACAACTAACGGCAGCAAAGTCTCGAACAAATCGGGGCATTTGAGGTGCCCAGTCAGCATAAATGCCCCGGACAAGCCTACGCTAAATCGAAGGGTTTGGTTCGTCCCGTTACAGTATTATACCTAAACTCAGCTGTCAAACAGTCATTTTTTCAGTGTTGCCTACAATAGACTTAAAAAATAGAGCGGAATTTAAATCTTGCATTAATCGTGGGACACTCATTACAAATAAAGTTCTTCTTTTTTTTGCTCCATGTTTGAAATAGTATTTCCTTCGCTTGTTTGGGCTAAAGAACAACGACGTTGTCATTTCCCCCATGGCTCCCGTACTCTCCAGATTCCTGTGTAAGGTTGGTACTCTTCCTTGAAGCTCTAGATGAACGAGTGTTGGACAAACGGCAAGAATGGGAATCTTCGTGAAAGGAACGTGATAAGTACCAGTTTCTTCCCAACTTCCGAGAAAGTCTTGGGAGAAAATAGTTTGAGCCAGACCACTGGACGGGCCAGTTCATTATGATACACGGCGACTTCAATGAGCGGCTCCACTTCTTTTCTCCCAAAGGCTCTACATCCTGCACTTTTGGACTTCAAGTGCGAATTTAACCACAAAACCACTGAAAACTACGGTGTTATGCTGTAGTTCCTACAATGGTGGGCGACAGTTGTTGGAAGAGCAGTTAAACCTTCCAGCCTCGATAGCTACTAGGTAAGCTTGTAGTAATTTCGCCCAGCTTAGGAAAGTTCTCGCTAAAAAACGTGGTCTCCCTGCTACATGATGTCCATGAATGACTGAGAGAGGCCTTCTAATGAACAGCGAGATTCTTCGGGTTCAGGAAGTGTCAATATGGGAAGAAAACAGATCGGCTCGTGTCGAAGGTAAGCTTTGAGAGTTTAGGAGGATTGACATGCATAAAATGCAATTGCAACGACTGGATAGCCTGTGTACCCTTGCTCAGGCCTGCCTGCCAAGGTTTGCCACAATTTCTCAACATGTCAACTCAGCAACGTACGTGCTCTGTTCCCGAGAGAAATTGCGAATATTTTCGATCAACGTCGATTAATCAGTTTGCTAGGAGAGAAAAAATGTCTCTTATCCAATCGGCCTCATCACTTTCCAGCGTTGCAGACCTTTGAGAAGCTGAGCCGCCCGTTGAGTTCCTCAGTGGTGAAATGTCGTTAGAGACAAGGAAGCACAATCGAGGTTAATCGCCCCTCATAAAGACGCTATCAGTTCAGAATTGCCAACTGCATTACGGAGAAATCACACTCGGAGCCTTTTAAACTCCTAACGGTTCAAACGGGCCGGAAAGGAAGAAGAAGTTGAAGAGAAAAAAAAAGAAGAGGAGTAATAAAAATGTATGACAACTTTCGAGAGCGGTGCTGGACAGATGGACGATTCAACTCAGTTAAAACGGAGACAAACGGCAGTGGACACCATTGGACTGGACAACACGCGACGATAAAACCCGACTGCGGACTGCGTGGACGTGGAGACGGCAGTGTTAGGCGATCTCTCTACTTATTAGGGGCTGTAATGGGAGCGGGTTTGAGGGCACAATGGTTTGACGATTGACCAATCGGGTAGAGAAACTTGGAAGCTGCTGGGACTAAGAGGCTCAGGAAGAGAAGCGAGAGAGAGGGTTTAATTGTGGCGGGTCGGATGCCTGCTCGACCGGCCAAGAATGGCTACAAATGAACGGTGGTCCATATAATTGCCTCTTTGCACGTCCCTCTCCGCCGAGTCTATTACATCTATTCTCCAAGTGGCTCTCAGCTCGTTGATTAATGTATTGTTGCCCTATCGGGAGATAAGACCGCTTTTACATCCTTCGATTATGTTCCCTGCCCCGCTGGTTTCCTGCCTCTGGTGAGTTTTGCAACCTCTTGGCGAATATGGAAACTGATCATAATCCCAAGAAAATAGGGACAAATGCCTACGTGAAACCGTCCTTGTCCTGGAGAGAGCGTGCGTCTCGTGACTGCTATTGGACTCTCGGGTGATGGATTAACACGTCGACATTATTTACAACAAAACTGTGCGCCATCGACTATCAAATAAATAAAACTTGATACGTTTCTTTACGACGATTCAGTTTTTTTGCTGCTTGGTTATTCCGGTAGAGTATCGTGAATAGTTGGATATCACCGCTGGTGCCAAAGGCTACATCCGTCCACAGCTCTTCTCCTTTTTACTTTCCTCAGCATTGAGGACGTTTCTTCCTTCCTTGGCAGCTATGTGGAAAAATCACTGAATGCACGTTGAACTGAAGAACTTTGCCTGTTAAATGCGTTCCTTCTTCTGCCATCTTCATTCTGTTTGTTCTTTCTTTCTTCCCATCCTTCTTCTTTTACTTCTTTCATTACCTTTTTTGTGCAGTCTTCTTCGTTCTGCTGTCTTTGACTTCTTTCTTATTGTTCTTCTCCGTATATTCACTTCATGCCAACAATTCATTTTTGTATTCTTGAAGAAGTTATTGGGTCATGTTAAGGTAAAACGGTTACTGTACTTTACTGCTCCTGGCATTTGGTTTACAAATTTTTGCATTTCTCAGCCCGACGTTCATTCACAGTTTTTTATTACTGCAGCAACTACTCAAATCTGTTTTTCATTCGGTTTTTGTGAACTCGGTAGAACGTAAGAAAATCTCTGTGCGGAAACTTGTGGCGCTCAAGGTTCCAGAATTTATTGAGTTGCTCCTATTTATGAAACAGCCCCTATTGATCGATCAGTGCTTAGGTGATCTATTAAACCAGGGGTGCTCAAACTTGAACTGCTGGCGATATACCTCAATATTTTTAGACTACTTACGATCGACTCTGAGAGGCTAGAAGTATGTGATTCAGGGTTCACCCTACCGTAGCATTTATAGATATTAAATTTCTGCACACCAAAAAACTCATAGTTATTCAAAATTGCGAGTTTATTGGTTGTTACAAAACACAAGAGTTACATATGGTGTTAAACCTAACTAAGGAGTGGCTTTGGATGTTGAAGCGTGGCACTGCATGTCCTCAGCATACTTTTCATAAGATGGTACGTAACCACCGAGCGCTAATCGCAAGCATGATGACATATGATCGTCAGTTAGTCGATTGCGATATTTTGATTTAATTATCGTCATTTCAAAAAATGCAGACTCGCACGAGTAAGTTGACCCAAACAATGCCGTCAGTTGAAAGGCGATCTGCCTTAGATTCGGATATTTATCTTCAGATGTAAAACACCAGAAATTTGTATCAGATGCTGTAGCTTTGAGACGTCTGATATAATCTGCACCTACTCATTTTCAACAGAACATATTAAACTGATTTGATATTTCAGTAGCTAATTCCTCAATGTTTTTACATGAAAAAGGATAACTCATAAATGATGCTATATTTTCCAATTTACTGCAATCATAAAAACGCATTTCGAATTGTCCCAAAATATTTGATAATTCAGCCTCATACGTATCATAATTCAACTGAGGAATCCTTGCTTTCAAAGACGGAAAACGCTTCAGATCCTTTCTTTTCAGTTCATCTATTATAAGTTGCAATTTACTTTTGAATGCGTTTACTGCGCTAATCGTCTCAGTGATAGTGTTTCCTTTACCTTGAAGCTCCAAGTTAACGGTGTTCAAGTGCATGCGTTAGTTTAATAATTAAACTAACAACGTGGTGTTTTTGAAGGGACTAATGTATACTGTTTTGGGATTATCGGGTAATACTTCAGAGAGGTGCTAGTACGTGACGCGGCGGTGGTTTGAATTCCGGAATATCGCTAGTTCATTGGACTACCACCTCGGTTTTCGTGAGAAAACTAGGTCGTGCGAGTGGGAGTTAATAACCCCTTTATATACCCGCAAGCGCGCTAAAATAGCTGGGTGATCAGCATCCCACTATTATTGGGTCATCAGCATCTCAATCGCATTCACTACTCCAATTCGGGAATCAACGGTCCACACCTTTTGACCTGCTGGCTCGCCTGCATCGTTCCTTCTTTTTATTTCGGACATTCGTTCTCCTCGAACATTACTTACCGTTAGTTTCACTTGAATTTATTCTTAATATAGTAAGAGCTCCTAGTTCCATTTCCCTGTACAAAATTCCTTTTTTTGATTACAAATTGTATTCCTCTTTCGTGCACCACTTGGGTAATTGGTTGCCTCCTCTGTGGTCTAAACAGGAGTTGTAAAGAAAAAACTGGAATAAAATCAATTTTCATCGAAACCTTTCATTCGTCCTGAGCCGTTTTTGAAAAGAAAATTTTTGGTGTTTTTGTCACTACAGATACTGTCTTATTTTTTGTCCCATGGCGATCTGCAAGATTTGGCTCAGCGGTCCCCTTTAAATAGTGTTTTTGCAGTTAGGGCGCTTCGAAACGAAAATGTTTGAAGATAACCCTACTTATTTTGCAGCTTTTCAAATAATTCTCCTTTCTACTTCGTAGGGCTAAACGTAAATAAATTGAAGAAAGCTAATCTTTTTGGTTTTGTTTGAACCTCAAAATAACGACCCTAAGAAACTATTAAAATTCAGTACACTGACTGACAGAGAATCTCAAACATAATGTTGGGAGCAAGAGACAGGGAGAGATGATATCGTATACGGGCGAAGAGGAGTGAGAGAGGACTGTATTGCATGGAAAGAACATTGATTTTTTAAAATAGTGGCAAGAGATTCATCATGAGGCTTCTAGTATTGTGTGGAGTATCTCAACAATTTCAGGAAACTGAGTAACAATTAACTACAGGGAAAGCGGTTTTTCGTATCAATTTGGCTATACAGTTGCGCACTCTGACAACCTGACTGACTCATGTTAGTAATGTTTGAGGGAAAGAGAGTTGTAATTAATTTAAAATATCTCACCGATGTCATCTGTCCAGGAGGCAGGATGTCCAGGGAGACTTCCCAGGAGTTTTTTTATTGCAAATCTGCAACACACATGATGGAAACGTAACATGCAAGTTAAGAACGTACTTCAAACCTTTCCAAAATGCAATCGGCTCCGCACGCCTTTCATCATATTGAGGTTGCAGTGTTTCAAGTTGAGGGATAAGGAGCGCCCTCGAAAAAGACTGAGCTGCCCCTTTCCTTCGGAAATCTGGTTCTTCGACAAAAAAGAAGGTCCAGACCGACAGCCCTCCAAATTAGCAAATTTCTGTGAATCGTTGCGTAATCAAACGCCAAACGAAGACAGATAACCATCATTATGAACATCTACAAGCTGCGGAAATTTGAGAAACATGTGAAACTCGTGATATCTTTACAGGAGTTGTCTCATTTAGTTAACGCACGTTGGGGGAACAATGACATTTCCCCCGGGGCAAGCAAAAAATTCAAAACCAGAAGTCGATGATGACACCCTGGTGACGCGTTTATCAATAAATGAAACATTGAATGTGAAGCACCAGGCAGTTTTAGCATATCTTCCTATCCAGAAAGAACGTGTGTCGCTCACGAAGCTGATAATCTCGATTCTGAAGTCTCCTTAGTCCTATTATATGCAGGAGATACTAACAAAACGGGGCTCAACTCCTCGAGGTTGAATACACACTCAGAGTGATGAGTTATTTGACCAACAGAATGCCCCGCTCATCTGTTGCCCGCTCTGAAGGTTGAAGGTAAACACAAAGCAGCAACAGCTTTGTGCTGGCAACACGTTGCACCTTCGAGTGGATTGAAGCGTGAGGCGGACGTTCATTAGTCCGGTCTAGTTTTGTTTACCGCCTTCTTTTTTACTCAGTTTTCATCAGTTGTGAACAATTTTTTCGAGGAGTGTTGCGCAAATTCATCACGGCGCTCCACATTGCGTTCGAATTGTAGTATTTGTGAGTCCATTTCTATTTAAGGTCTCCAGTGGCTCTGGGCTCCCAAAAGTCAATTAACTCGTTCCACGTAGAGCACATCCCTGAGAACAATTTAGTTGGCGTTATAAACAGTTCATCAAGAAGTTGCAAGCGTTGCACTTTTCTTCCCTCGCGGGAACGTGCGTTATAAGCTCCCTGATGTATGGGCGCGAGAAGAACGTCGCAGCGTGGCCACAATGACAAATCGCAAGGAAGAGAATTGTATGTGTAATTGTTTTATGGTGGAAGTGGTTAGGGGAAAAGGTTTTAAGGGATAGGGAAGACTTTAGGTTGCAGGGGAATGTGCACAGGGCCTTGGGAGGAAATGTGTGGTTGTGTGTCAGTGGGGCGGTGCCAGGGGTTCGAAAGAGGGATTGCAGTTCAGGCCTGTATTATAGATCGCGGCCTGACACCATTCTGGATGGGAAGGACAGGGGCAAGTTCAATCCCCGGAACCCCTACGGAGATAAAGCGTTGGTGCCGGTGGAACGCCTCTTGGCTATTCCAGCACCATGGCCAGCGACCCATTCAGGTCCAGAGGCTGCTCAAGCCGCAGATTGGGTACCATGGCGCTTCTGCCAGTAAGGCCAGTGATTTCGTGGGGGTGGTGGTTTCGCTGGAAATTCCCTGGAGCATTATTTAAGTGTTGGCAGGAGAGGGGTTAAGGCCGCTAAGCTGGGCCATCTCGCCAAGGCCATGGACGTAAGCCCAGCACGATTATAAATATGTCTGTGCAGCCATTGTGTAAGCATAGCTAGCAATAGTCTTGCTCCTTGTAGCACCTGTCGTCCTGTTACGCATTTCTGCGTCGTGGCACTTTCCCACTGCTTACTTCCAGCTGTCACAGCAAATCCAATGGGTTCTAAGCTTTGATACTGCCATTGACCGCAAGTTTGGTTAGCTAGTGTAAGATATAACGACGATTCTTTAGCGTTCATTGTAGCGAATAGTTTTGGAACACACCAAAAGATTCTCCAAAGCTGGAAAGTTCGTTGTTTCATTGTAGTGATCAAGTTTCGTGTCGTTTAGTGGCATTTTTCGATGCTGAATCCACGGAAATGGATCTCGGAGGTGCGAACATGAGTTGTTTCCCAGATTGTTGATATAGCCATATTCCTCCTATTTTACGACCGGCTTGAATAGGAATAGGACCACAATCATGCCAGAGAATAATAAACCGTTGTGGAATAATCTGCAGTGATTTTTTTTTTCAATCGCGTTCGCATACACGCACACACCCCAAATCCCAAATGGTGTTTTTCAGACGCAAAAATCTGAAGAAAACTGTTCTTTTCTTCTGGCCATTACACATCTTTCCTGTGTACTGCGTCGGGCTAAGGAAAGAGCTCCAAAACATCAACGGAAGAATTGGCGTCCTTTCAAATATCTTGTGCACTTCAGGAATTCCAAAACGCCACGTGATAAGACAAGGAGGATCCCGTTGAGGAAGTCGAGTACAGAAAGTCTCAACATATTGATTTTCAGGGGCCGGAGGACCTCAGGGTTGGAGCTCAGTAAAAACGAGTTTGAAGGTGGTAGGTGTGCACGCTGTTTCCTTCCTAATTGGTCGCTTCTGTATTAGGCAAGTCCAACTTTTTTTTTCTCCTCCTTTCGCTCCTTGAGGATCGTCCCTGATAAGCGGGCCAGCCTCGTCAAGTCACGAAAAGGTCTCTGAGGTTCTAAACCCCGCGACCATCCAAATGGCGGCTCTTCGTCGTTTCTCCTTTTGCAACTGAAATTGCTTTACAAATGTTGTGCGCTGCTCTTTCTAAGCAGTTGGAGGATTTACAGCGTGAAGTGTGTAGATTGCGAAGGAATTACAAAACGCCGTCGGAAGAAATAACGTTCTCTTTAAGTCTCAAGTACGGTATTTACAGTCTTGCGGAAAAGGCTTAGGTTCGTAGTGAACCCAACATGAGCTTTCCTTAACGTCCCATTTGAACATTCACGTCACATTGGTGTGTTGAAGCACATTTTGAACGAAATTTAAAAACGATTTTCGATTAAAAGCTTTCGCTGCGGATGTATAGCGATGGTTTCATCGAGTTAACTATAAACCCAACATTGAGTTCTGAAGTAGAAATGATGGAAAGGCTTGACCATGTGCCCAATCCTCACTGCACACCCAGGCATCAACATTTTTTAATTAAATTGCCATGGAAAAAGCAGCAATTACAATCCACTCATCAAAGAACGGAAATATCCCGTCATTTCCTAACGAAGCCGAGATGTAACCGTTGTTGAATAATTGCACGGTGTTGTAGGGTAACACCGTTGTCAAACTCATTAAATTTTCATGAGGAATACTTGCCACACCGTGAACTTTTTTTTCCCCCCAAATTGGAACGATACAGGGAAGATAAGAATGACTCTGCGCTAAGATGACACTCACAATCCTGAAGCGTTCCCCATTTTTCATTAGAAATGACAAGCGAGATGAACGTCTTGGAATAAGTGGGTTGAGCCAGACGACTGGACGATCAAGTTCCTTGCAGGATGTGGCGACTTCAAAGACTCTTCGTACCGTACGTTCTGGATCCCCAGTGCAAAGGAGCATACCTCCCCCCTTACCGTTCAATGAGCAGATTTTTGAGAGTTGAGCGAATCCCATCAAAGATTCCAAGAATTGTGGGGGGGGGGGGGTCAGGCAGTGCACTACATTGGTGGTAGACTAAGGAAGCTTATAATTAAAGTTAACGTACCTGTTAGGTGAGTCCGTCTCCTCTGGCTTGTGCCTACTGGCGGACATAACCAAATTTCTTTAAGCTTATAATTGTTTAGCCTAGTTTGCAAAGAAACGTGGCCTCAGCGGATATGACCCTTTGAAACTTGCCACCCAAGTAAATAATTAAACCACGTGGGAAACCAGATTAAGAACTCCTCCCAGATGGTACGGGATTTCCCATGGGGTTACCTTCGCACGGCAACACACAAGGGCATCAGCACTCCATCGGGAGACTAACTAAAGGACAGCCTGCCCCACCCCCACAAATTTCATCATCACCGCAGACAGCCAGGATCAGATTGTCTGACCCTCTGCAGTAAACTTTGCCAGTTATTGCTGTCCGGATAGCGCTAACGGCCCTGGGCATGTCTTCCTGGATGTGTCAAAAGATCATGAACTATACAGAAATTGAGTTGTAGCACCAGCCCTGTCATCAAATTTCAGCAGAAGAGGTGGAGTATTAGCTGCTCAACTAGGTGCTGCATTCGAAGTGGCACAAAAAGGGCTCGATGTCAGTCAGAACACCCCAAAACGTGGATAGATGCTCAGCAGCACATTATCAGTAGTATAAGAGTGCGTGATGGAAGTTCGATGCGAAATATTTGCCAGCTTTTAGGAGGAAGCTCTATGGAGAGCACCAAACCACTGTCATTGATACGTGTATGAAGAGTGAAGCCTTACTGCAAGTACTTTAAGTGAATCCTATGGAAGATCGACATCATCAGCAAAAGGAAGATTTCAACCCCGCCTCACCCTCCCTCGAGCACTGGGCATACCCCGTTGATAACAATGAAGGAGTCCAAGGTAAGACCCCTGAGAACTACTGAAGATGCATTACGAGAAGTGGAGAACGCTCCACGAATCTTCACTGCGTATGATGGTCCCAGCACTAATGCACGGATATAGTTTCTGTCGCGGTGTCAGTGGCCAGCGATTCGAGTCGCCATTACGCGACTGGAGCTTCCCTTGCGGTTGGACGACTATCGCCACTGTTCTTTGTTGAGTTGATTCTGTTTCAGTTTCTTGGGTAAAACAAGCCGCACGCAACGCTTAGTGCTCTAGTTATCTCTCTCTCCAAATGGTCCAACCTTGCTGTATGGTCCTTAAGGTTTCCCAAGAGGAACCAACTCTGTTGGAAGCAACATATATAACGATTTAGTGAATAGCGATCTATTTGGGGCACGGAGGTTCAAAACTCTCCAGAAGTTGCCGTGGGTCTTCATCACAATGCGCGATTCTGTGCTGCAATAGCGTTAGAAAACGAACGGGCCTAAACTACGTTTCAACGATCAACTTCAGTTGACGAGAAACAGAATGGCAGTCGAGTTGAACAATGTTTTGCTTAGGTCAAAAGTTCAATCGGTTCCATAGAATTAGGAAATTGTGATTGAGACGATAAGCAAGAGCCCACAGGTCCCGTCCAACTGTTGGTCGACTCGTCCTCACCGCGCATATCCGAACCTGTCAAAACCCTCTCGAGCTAGAAGTTTTAATTGAAAAACGCTGACTAATGGACTTATCTGTGTCATTGCTAAGGAAACACAGTCCTGAGCGAAAAGTCCGGTGAAAAAAAAAAGTACGTCCTCCCCGAACCAGCGGTTGACAATGAGCGTCGCTCTGAGAGGGTCTGATAGACGCGTCAATGGGTAATTAAAATGATAGCGTTCAATCGAGCGAAGTAAGACAATGGTAGGTCAGTGGGCTTGACCAATCAGATTTTTAGTTTGGGCCGTCGATTCGATGAGCTTACAATCACAGTGAATTACCGTTACTTTTTTCGCATCAGAACAAAGGGGGTCGTGTCGTTCCACAGAGGACAAAGCAGCGTGGAGCAGGGTAATGTGTCACGAGCGAATGTGTCATATCACACACGGCAACTCCCCCGGCCTTCGTTCTCTGCGTTTTATCGGCCACTCTTTTTTCGCATTGAAGCATCAACGCAGTGGAGTGGCCTTTTGTTTCAACGGGCCGGGTAAATGAAACACAATAGCGGCGTTCAATGAATTTTATTGATGGCTCAGCGACAGTGGTCAGCCCGGCGCTCCTCGGGATAACGTTTCGCTCTAAACTATAGGCTTCCCACTTCATGATGTGACTCTTTCAATGAAACTCATTCCGACGCGATAACTGAACTGTTACTTTCCTACTGTGATGCAAGCTACGGCCTGCTCAGCGACGAGGGAATGGAGGGAGGGGCTTTAAGAGCTCAAAACGTAGCTTTTTCGAGATCATTACAAAGTAATGTACCTCATTAACTTTTCTGCATTTCAAGATTATTTTATTCATTTTTCTTATTTTGTCTATCGCATATCTTTACATGTCATTATGTCGTCTCATCTGCTGTTTTGAACCCTATCTTGAATAGCGTTGGCTTCTAATAGTCGACAACAACAAAATTCTGAAACGATTCGCCAGCCAAGACCAAGCTCACGTGAACCAAGGACACTAAGTTAACAAGCGTTGACACAGCTGGCCTGCGAAAAAACTGCGACTGAAAATAATTGTCAGAGAAAGCAAATGAGTTGGAGAAGTACGGGCGAACCTTTTTACGTCCCTTGGCTCTACGAAAGTTATGTTATCGCCTAAAAATGATTTTTTCAGTTTTCTGCAGATATTTGCGTCTCCTTTGAACGTACTTGGTCACAATGCAGACTTATGGGCTGGTTATTGGGAGGTTGACGGTCTGAAGCCTATCAGGCCTGCCAAATACGAGTACGTACATTCCCGCTCCAGTTCTCGGTGTTTCATCCCTCTCTACCACTATTCCCTTCCAGCGCCGTAAGCGCCTGCTTGCTTTCCAGACATCTGGCTGGGATGTTGCATGCACTGTAGCTGGTCTTGGATTCGTTCAGGATCACAGGTGGTGTTACATGGGGACTCCATCTGTCCCCACCAAATTCACACACTGTCCTGACTCCTCCTGCTCTTGCGTGAGGGTGGAGTGAGCTTCAGATGGCATCCATGGTAAGGATGGGGTGTACAAGAGACCAGGATCGTAACTTTGTGTTGCGCTCTGTCAAACTTGTGTTAACCAGTTTGAGTTACTGAATCATTTGGTGAACGTGTGTCTGTGTACTCATGGAGGCGACGTAAAGCCTCATGATGCGTCGCAATACCGCTGCTAGTGTATTGTCATATGAGGGCTGGAAAGTGGGGAGAGAGTGGCACTACACAGTTGTCTCTGGAGAAGAAGTGAGTTGTTGGTCCTGACCAGTCTGCAGTGATTCTGAATGTCAGGGTAGCAACAGGCAGCCGCTATCTTGCGCATACTTGGCATGCCAGTATGACAGGACAGATCTTCGTATGGCGTATCAGAAGTTCGTGGAGTAGATGCACGTAACATCAGCTTGCAGCATTGATTGTGTTCTGGCGCATTGTGCAAGAAAAGTGCTGAAGAGATGAGTCGATTTCTATCGTGGAACACCCTCTTATCCGTCTTTCCCCCTTGCCAATCCTCCTACCCCTAGAGCCGGCTCAATTGTTATTTATTTACCTTTTCCTTTTTGGATGCCCCTGTCCTAATTTACGGTGAACTTCCAAAAAAAAGAAGTGCGTGTGTATGTACCTGTGAACGCGATTGATCACAAACGGCTGAACCAAATCAGCTCAAACTTGATATAAAAAATGGCTATAGCGATTTTGATTAAATTTGTTGTATTCGCAGCTCCAATTGTCACGACAATTTCATGAAATTCGCACTTGTGGGAAAGTGACAAGGGCAGCACAATAAATTACCAAACATTTCGCCAAAATCGATTTTAGCGTAGCTATTTTCCGGGTAAACTCCGCTCAAAGGAGCCTACTCCGCTAGTAGGATCTTCAGAAAAATGATAGTCCGATCAAGTACTACTACTCATTAGATATATAGGAGCAACTCCAGGAATTCCGTAATCTCGACCCCCCCCCCTCCCCGTGCTCAGACGGTTTCACTTATTACCACTTCTCGCAGTTTTTACCCGTTAATTATGGAACAGCGTAAGCATACTCGAAAAAATCGTGTTTACAGACTGTAGGAACCTGAACGGGGACACTTTATTAGTGATGATGCGTTGACATGGTGACAGTAAATATCGAGGTGAGGACGCGGGTTTTGGGAAGATGGCGAAGGACAGTAGAAAATGGTGAATGTCGAATTTGATGTTAAATGAAAGAGTTCCGTTTTAATACTATCGTTCACCGATTTTACAATTCCCACACATACTTTATTTAACTAAAGTTAACGTTGGTAGAGCTGGTACTGTTCGATGAGTACTGAGTAATTTACCTACTTGCGGAACTAACCCAATTACTTTAATTCCTGACTTAATTTAATTTTCTCTCAAAAATCGTCGTGGTACAAGTAGAAGCGCCACAATAAAAACTATAAGCGCCAAACTTTCCACCTCCGTGAAGTTATATTTGTCCAAGTTCAAATGAGTGAAATTGGTAGAAAAAAGTCGTGAAAACCATTGAATTACCTGATGATGTTGAAGGTGATGCGTCGCACCTGATGTTTTTGTTCTTCTTACTTTTCCTTTAACGTCGTCCTCTTCCGCGCTCTCACTCAGGTCGTCAGTATTCGAGTGTACTCAACTTTTAAACTTTATCCACCTAATTGCCACACGAGTGATTGGTAGTCCAATTACCGAATAAATTCGTTCCTCTTGGGCATTTGCTCTTCGAGGACTTTAGCGGAAATAGCGCAACAATTCGTTTCGTCTGTGGTGCAGCTTGTAAAGTTTTCTGTTGGGCGCAAGAATGGGGGAGCTTGAAACTGATAAATAAATGAACGTGATGAGTGTAAGTGAAGACTGTATTACGCTTGACAGAATAGCAATATCCAGTTGAGTATGAGTATATAAACGAGCACAAGGGACTCTAAATACGTGTGAAACTGTGAGATACTAAGTGGAAGAGAGAGATAGAGTTGTAGGGCGAGACTTGAGAATTGAATCGTTGGGAGAGCTGGAAGACGACTGTATCGCGAATGCTCAAGGATGACTGACTTGGAAGGAGCTGTTGAAAAGTGAAATCTAAATTTGAGGGGTGGGAAAAGATATATGGGAATGTCCAGGACAGGGAAAATCCGTGGTCAATTGAAATAACTGAAGAGGCGGGCTTTCCATTTGTAGCAAAAGGGCTTAAGGACGAAGGTATTTGGGGAAACAATGACGTTACGTCCTCAAGGGCCTTCAAGATCTTCGAAATATCGTTGATTAAAATTTTCCTTCAGGCGTGATGTAACACGAAGGAGAAGGTTTTTCATTTTGAAGTCCACCCTTTGTGTCCGATACTTTGGATTTTATCTATCAATGTTTTCGGGCAAGAAACCCTGTGTAAGTACGGTACCTCCAGCAGCTTCCTTGAAGAGACGTCGTTTACTCTGCAAATGTTAACTTTTCTGGAGTTCTGAAACGAGCAGCTTGTTGTCGAAATCCGTATAAAACATAAAAACATTGGGTTATTATTCAGAATGAATAATAAACCAAAACCGCGATGGATAAGTTTAAATTTAAGTTAATTGAGAGAAAATTGTTGAAATTGAGCAATAATAGTCAAGAAATCGAATAGAGCCGGTTAAGGGCGTGTATCAAAATTGTTGAGCGATCTACTGAAAACTTATGAGAAATCCTGTTGGGAAATATTTCGAAATTAAGTGTAGATCTAGAATATTCAAGATAAATCGTCCAATAGTCAAAACATAATCGGATATGAACGATCGAACACAACCAGAACGAAAATAACAACCGCAACGTGTTTATTTCGAATTTTTACTGTCAATAAAACCCAAAAACGGTATCCTGCATGTCACACCAATTTGAGCACGTACACATTTTGCTTAAGAAACTCCTACTGAACGAAGTTTAAAGCCTTACGCACAATCGGTCCATATAAACTCAATGACAAACTGTTCGACGCTGCGATAAAAAAAAGGTGGGGCTGTAGGGAAAGTTGTACGATGCATCGCACCAGATATTTAAGAACGAAGTAGTCGGTAACTGAAAGACTTAGTCTTCTTTTGCAAATCGTAATGATTGAGCTTACACGCGCGAAGCCTGAGGAATTACAACGAATATGAAGAAGTTCTGTTTCCCTCAAAGCGAGCAAAATGAATGCCCTGAGCCGTTCTCCCTGAGGTTAACTCCGCCTCCCTGTTATTTCATTCCACCTGGACTCCTACTCGGAATCAATTCAATTAACTGAAAACCAATTATGAGGAGGATATAATTGGCGGCTGGACTCCTTGCAATAGACCCACCTTCGTCCTGCTCTGGAGCCGCTGAGTCCATCCCCGCCCTGGCAAGGAGAACAATTAGTCCGACACCAACCGCCGCACCGGCTTTCTTCCAATTAGGAGCTTCAGAGCTTCAAAGGCAGAAAAACCTTTCGAACCCTTTCCTTGTCAATTAATTATATTTAATTGACCATTGTTCGACGGCTTCCAACTATAAATCCCGGTCCTTGATAATACGTAGAAGACTGGAAGCCAGTTTGTCGCTCTTGTTGTTTTTTTTCTTTCGTCCCCCTCGCCCCATTCCAACCTGGTGGAGGAGTCTGCTGAATGGAAATTCGATTTATACTCCGAGACAACTTGGAAGAAAACAGGAGACGCATGACATTCCGCTATTTCGTCAGTGACAAAATCCTTTGTCCAACTCAGGCACGTGGTGTTCAGAGATAACGTTGGATTTGGTCAAATTACCGTCCTAACACCAATGTTTCGTTTTGGTTTATGCCAGTTTGTTTTATAAAGTTATACGGAACTTCCGATTTCGCTGATGAGAGTATAGTGTTTAGGTTGAACGGATTATCGATTTCCTATATCCAACAATCCTTCCCTACGAACTGAATTGGCTGAGCATGAAAGAATGATGTGCTTGTTTGATTCGGGATCGTATGTACACAGTATCCGCATTTAAATGATTCAGCTGTGTTGGTCTGTGGAGATGCGTGTTAGCGTTCCATAAAAAAGTTTGGGATGTATCGCTGTAATGTTTTTGACCCTCGATTTCGGATTTGTAGTGGTGGATAGCCCTAGGTTTCCCCTGCGTCGTTCACGAATCATTTTTTCCATTCACTCAAGTCGGCAAGGGCCAGTGCGTTCGACTCCAGAAAAGGGAGAGGATGGGGGATTGCTACAGTGCAGCAATGCGCCCAGCAAAAAGCCACCCAAACACTCGCATACTTTGACACTCCAGGTACTTAAAAGCAGCATAACAGGGAGCGAATGGCCTATCAGTAACTGACCTACCAACTGATAAAGGATCAGCAAGAACCTTCTCTTCCGTAACTCCTCCCATCCACGACGTCAGTACCCAGAGAGTCAGCTATTCCAATAATAAACGTCAAGCTGGCATTTGGATGATGATGATGATGATGATGAACTCTGGGAGGCCGCCAATGACGCTGTGGGACCAATGGCAGTTGCCGTGGCCACAGAAGGGGCCCACGTGCCAACTCCCCTACACGAGCCCTTTGGGGGGGGGGGGGCGCATAGTTTCCCAGCCTATTGCCAGTACCCCCCCCCCCCTGGGCACCTGGTTGGGGATTGAACCAGAGTCCACTTGTTCTATTCTCGCCTGGTTCAGCAGACAGCCTTACGCCCCAACGCGCTCAGCCACCTTGCGAAATACGTCACCTCGAAGATGACAGTCGATAAAGAAGTCATAAAACTCAGACAATCAGCTGATTCAGATAACAAATGTTAAACTGAATGGGTAATAGATGTCAAGATGACATGATCAGCTGATTGCATTGTCAAGAAATATGTTTTTATTCCTTCCGTACGAAAGCACTTATTATATTTTCAACACTCCTCTCTGTGAAGCCTTAGACACTTCAGAAAATATGTCTACATGGTGCTGCAATATCTTTATATCCCGCTCTGGGACGATAATCACCCATTTTGTTGGCAACACTGAACGCTGCCTTCTAAAAGGCACTGGAACAGCTGATTCTGAGGGGGGCACTGACACCATGGGTGATGGGAGGGGCGATGAGACGGACGTACATGCTGATCCCTTATCAGTTGAGAAGGTCAGTTACTGATACACCATTCGCTCTCTTATATACTACAACTCAAGTATGAGAGATGCAATCCACGTTAGTTATATTTCGTAGTCTGACAGTAATTCTCTTCAAGTCAGTCACAATGACAATTCTCGAGCATATCTAAAGGCCTTAGCTATGATACACGTTTCAGCAAAGTAAATGGAAGGCCTATACGCTGGAGCGTAAAGGGATGACAAAAGAGCAGCTCTATTTGCACAGAGCTATTGGTATATATTATAAGACTGTTGGGAAAGAAGCGCAGAATGTATTTAGTTGGACCTGGCAGCTCGTATGCCTATTGTGGTAAGAAAAGGGTGTAGGGGAGTTCAGAAGAAACGGATTGGCATCAGAATGGCTGATTCACTGAAGATCAAAAATGTGATCATTGAAGATGTTGTACTGAATTGGTGTGGGCGTTTTGATACAATACCAAGTGATGAGATCAACATGGCGAATGTCTGCCAACCTCCTGGATCCTTCCTATTAACTGTAGCTACGAAACAATCGCGTAGTTGTTCCCTGCGCAGGTTGTGAAAGGGCTGCCCAGTGAGGCATAGACATCTCCCACCTCAGTCTGTTTGAACCGACCATGGTCTCTAATTACACTGCTTCATTACCAAACGATCTCCACGCTGACTGTCGACGTCGACACTCCTCGCAAAGCAACACATGCAGGAGTAGTGGCTCAATCAGTCTCTCTGTCGATACCAGAAATGCCATGCGCTTCCCTTCTTCGCCTCTACAAACCGACATTTTTACTGAAAGGGCCAGGAGTAAGTTGGGTAAGTCAAGAAACCCCCGCTTCAATTTATTTTTGCCGTTATCTTTTGTCCGAAGAATCGTTTAAATCGTTTTCTTATCGATACAATTTTAATTTATTTGTATGAAGCGGTTTTTTTTTAACTTCCTGCTGGGACATGCGATCAGCAAAGTTCAGCATCCTTAGCCCTGCGTGACAGAAAGGGCTGTCCACCATTGATCGAAGTTGAACGAAGGGCTCCTAGAGCAATTCTATAATGGACTCCAAGCATGCCATGAATGTTCTGCTGCGTCGTAACACTGACACCCTTAATCAAAAGTGCATCGTTCTGTGGATCTGAGGGAAAGCAAGAAGTCTGGTCAGCTCCTCATCTTGCGTTGGTATAAATTTGAGCCTAATCAGCCATTGGAGCGATTTGATGAACAAATCATTAGGAGTTAACAGGTGATTTAACTTAGTCAGAGTTTATTCGAGCTGGTAAATGGCATCGACAAAACTCCTCCTTTGACAATAGCGTTCTCAGGTTCCGAATGAGCTCAATCTTATCGGCTCGACGATTAACAAACACTGAGGATCGCGGATCTAGGAAACATTTACAGGAATTGAACCGTAAATTGTCGCATTATCACAAAAGGCAGAGTCTAGAAGTAATTAGCGAATCGTTTGTGTGGTGACAGTTGAGAAGGATGGCGTTCGGAGGCGGGAGATGGGGTTAATATGAAAAGTGAAGGATGTACGTTTTCAGGAAAGCCAGTATATCCTCTTCCCTTCTCGTCCCATCACCCTCACTCTTTTCTCTCCTTTACCATCCACCTTCTCCATTCCCTAGCTACACCCCCTCCCCTCACCCCGACCCACCCTCACACACCAATTCCCCCTTGTGCCACCTCAACAGCGAAGCTTTCACTGGGAAATTACCTCCAACTGAAGTGTGGCCCTTCACGACAGACTATCTTTCATTTACGCCCGACTTTTCTTATTCCAATTTCCTGCGACGTCCTCCGCCCGCCCGTACAGTGCGCCCTCGTCCTTCCTAAACGCCTGAAATGAGCCATTTTCTGATAACGCCTCCTCGCCCCCCTCAATCCTCATTCTCCAACGCTCTTGCTCCCCCACCTTTCCCCTCCGCACTTGCCCGCTATTATGTTACACTCTATATGATTGCTCCATTATACCCAAACCCCCTCCCCCCTGCTGCTCTTGCTACCAACCACTTCACTACCGTCTTTCCACCAGCTCGAACTTCCCCTCCGAACCTCCACCATCCAAACCTCTCACTTATTACCAGCTACAGATTAGCTTACAATGGGCGACGGAGGAAATTGCTATCCCCCTTCTCTTTCCCTTTAAAGTCCCCTTACTCTACCCCCACCCAACCCCCTCATCAAAACCTACACCCACCTCACCTTACCATCCACCTCCACTTCCACTTGTTCAATCCCGAGGTTGAGCTCAATTCCCCTAACTTAATCTTTGCAACTCCTGCATTGTTCCTCTGTTTAGGGAGCTCAACAGTTTGGGACCAACAACTGTCCCCCTTTTAATAGAAGTCACCCTTCTTTCCCCAGAGCCCACCCCCATCTTCATCCCTCAATATTCTTATTGTATTTTGCATAATACTTCATTTTGTAGGAATATCTGTCAAACTTGACAGATGCACGTGCGCGTATAGGATGACTGTTTGGCTCACGAGAATGATTACACAGATCTACAAAAACATTTTGTGTATTCATCCTAAAATGTATTAAATGACAGTTCTTTTCACTATGCTACACAATAATGAAAGAATAATTGGTGTTTTGATCACTATAACTATAGTTAGTATTGCCCCTAATTTAAGCATCTTATGGTGATCTGCAGGCAAAATATCTGAGATGAATTGGTTCAGCCGCTTTCTCTCAATCGGGTTCATAAACATACACACAGACCATCTCAAATGGTGTTTTTCAAACTCAGAAGCCCCACACTTCAACAAAAAACACTTTTTCCTGCTTTGTAAGACAAGTAAAAACTGGGATCTATGCACTGCGTATTGAATCGTCTTGGTAAATATCTACGCAGGGTGCCCTTGAATCGTGGATGATCAATTTGCCAGAGCATTGGAAGCTGAGCCAATCAGTCCATCAACGTAAGGCAGCGCAGCGAGAGCCAGAGGACGTGAAAGTGTCTGAGCCAACTCCAGTGAGTGAATGCGGCGTTTGGCGGAGACAGGCAAGACATGAGAGTCGGTTATAGAGTGGTTCCCTGGAGCTGGAGGCTGTGAGTCCTCAACAGATGAGACAGTTTGCCTAAGTCAGTCTGGATCCTGTCATGGAGCTTAGTGAGAGCTGCAGGTAGCAGTGGCTTAGCCATGCCAGCAAAGTGGAGGTAGTTGGGTGGATATACAGGCATCTGTGTAGTTGAAAGGGCGTCCAATTCCTCAGCTCCCTCGAAGTAGGCCTGCACACAGACAAAAGGGGCCTAGAGAGACATTGAGGTGCATTTTGTCTGGAGAGAACTCGATGTGGCTTTGGCGGGCAGCAGAGTTATCCACGGGAGCCCTGCTACTACTAGTGAGTTAATCTTTTCCAATTCACACAACCACCCCAAGCCTCATTACTGAAATCATGATAAGTACCATCACTTATCACACTCCTTAGCCTAACGAAATAAGACGGAAAGTTATGTAATCAGCAAAAAAAATTTTAAAAATAAGAATTTTCCTCAGATCTTGACGTTTCAAAGGAAACCCCCATTTAAGAAAACGGTCTGCGTGAGAAGAAACGGTTGAACTAAATAAGCCCAAATTTGATATTCAACCAGTCAGTCAACAAAGGACGCCAAAAACGGTTCCTAACCATAGTAGTCATAGAGAACAAAACACCAATCGTCTCAACGGTGGCTCCGACGATTTTGAGCACACGTTTAAATCAATTCCCTCGTCGTAACAAAACGGCAAGACATTACGGTAAATGTCGGGAGTTAATAAATGTTCCGAAATCTCTAAGAAAATCAATTTCGATGCAATTTTTACTTTCCGCTACCCGGCCCAAAAAAAAATTTGGGTTTTCTTCAGATCTTTACGTTTCAGACCCTACTGAGTCTAAAAAACCTAATTTCGGCGCGCGGTCCGGGTGTATGTGTGTGTGTGTGTGTGTGTGTGTGTGTCTGTAGTTCGATTTGCGGGAGAACGGCTGATCCGATTGAGTTGGTTCTTTTTTTGTTTTGTTCGTTATTTTTTTCAGACACCAAAATAAGGTTATGGACGATTTCGGTCGATGGTAAGGGGGAGGGGGGACGAAAATGTACCAAAAACTAGGGTTTTTTGCATTTTTCTCGAAAACGGCTCTAACGATTTTGATTAAACTTTCAAATTATCTACTCCTAATCAATACCTAACTTTTCTTCACCATACATATCTCCATGAAAATATGGTGAACGGTTTTTTACGCTTTTTGGCAAAACGGCTTCGGCGATTTTCACCAAACTCACAGGATGTTTTCAAATAGTTAATACCAACATATTATTTTCAATAAATGTTCCTGTGACGGTCCATTGAACACAGATAAAAATCAAAACGTGTCGAAAATAACGTTTTTTCGAACATTTCCGTAAATTCCAGGGTAACTTTTTCACCAGATGTGATAAATTCTAATGGACTGTCTTTAAGTCACCCATACCAACATTTCGGTCTCCATAATTATATATGTTGAACGGAGATATAAGCCAAGTTAACTCAGAAAAGGAGATTTGTCGAATATTAATTTATCGGTATTCCAATTTTCTCAAAAACGGCTCTAACGATTTCGATCAAACTTACGGAGTACTCTCAGGTAACTAGTCCCTACATTTTGTTCTCTATAAATGTTCCTGTAAAAATGCGTTGAACGAAGATATAGCGCCCGCATATGTAGATGGTGTTCGAAATTACGGTGGTGGCGGAAAGTTGTGTGTTGCTACGCACCAGATATTTTTCTCATAAGTCCTTTTGGTCCTCCAATAAGTAGCCAAGACAAAAATACTCGTAGTTCAATGAAGGGTAATAATAATTAATTTTTTTCAATAATTCGTCTTATTACTCCATTGATTTTAATGATTAGTTTTACTCAACTTCTAAACTAGCTGTACTGAGTATCTATATTACTCGATACGATTTTTCTTCATTCAATTTCTTAACTAATTTATTAATTAAAACTTAGGTAGTTTTTCTCATTGACGTTTTACGCAGTATTTTTCCTACCTTGGCAATGGTCGCTCGAGAAAAGTTGGTACATAACTAGAAGAAGTTCAATAAATCTCTTTCTTGCTGTAGAAGTCAAGCCGAGTTCTATTTAGTTAATATAAGCTGCAGAAGCGATAAAAATTGCTTAGAAAAGTTGTGTGATATCAAACAATATCTCAATTAATTGGACTCGACTAATTTCATTCAGGACCTCACTAGTTATACTCAAATACCAAACTCATTTTCCAATAAAGACGTCTTATTACTTCAATGATTGATAATGAATTTGAAACTGATTACTCAGTTTTACTCAACTTTTAAACGAGTTGTATTGAATGTCTAAACACGTTTTAATAAATGCCGTTTTTCTTAAATTTCTAGACTAATTTCTTCGTTCAGTTTCTCATCTAACTTCATTCAGTTTCTCATCTAATTTCATTCAGTTTCTCAACTAATTTCTCACAATGTCTCAACTAATTTCTTCATTCTTTACATTTCATTCAATTTCTTTTCTAATTTCTTCTCTCAGTTTCTCATTTCATTCACTTTCTCATTTAACTTCATTCCATTTCTTAACTAATTTTTCCCAATTTCTTAATTAACTTCATTCAGTTTCTCGTCTAATTTCATTTGGTTCTCAAGTAATTTCATCATTCAATGACAATGAGAAAATGATTTGCCTCCACGCCTCTGTGATAATGTTGACGAGCTGCAACTTCATTTTATTGAACGGACGTTTTGCTGATTAGTTTGTTGATTACATTAGTGTCATGTAGGTGAAACTATGGTCGGACTTGTTTGAAGGAGAAGAGATCACAACATAACTAAAATCGAGACGTCGTACGTCGACTGACTGGTAACTGTCTCCTCCTCCAACTTCGCAGAATCGTTCAATACGAATCGCCCCCATCGTGGACATACGAGGGCGAAAATACCGGTTCAGTACCGTAATGCGCAGTCTAAACCACTGCACGTTGGCCGATCTTCCCAGGGAAAGTTCACGACCAAAAAAAAACCCTTCTGAATGAATCGAAAGCTTCACAATAACTTATTTTTTCACCCTCAGCGCTGGACCCTCCCCTTCGGAGTCGCTACTAATTTTTCGAAATGACTTACGAGCCTCTCTGCCTTTCGTCTTGTGGTCACAAGAATACTTCCATTCTGGTCCGCCGCACATACGAATCCCCCCCCCTCCTCCTCCGACCAAAAAAAAGACTCTCCGAGGGACCATTTTATTTATGCCCCATCCTCTCTTTTTTTTCTAGCTCTTGATGTCATTGAAGAACCAAAAGGACCTTCGCCAGGTAAAGTGGTATCCGTGTCTAGGCCTAATCCCCTTTTCTCGGACCTGTAATGATCTACTGTTGATTCATAATAGCGCGAAAGATTTTGTAAAGATTTGAGTTTTTATCTTCTCCGTTGACAATAGACGGGTTTCAGAGACGATGATCTATCGCCGTACAAATTTCTGTGTCACGGTCGTCGTCCCCCACACATCGACTGAGAGCCGATCGTTCGAGGAAGTTGCGCCTCGAGTTAAGAAGGAAAACTGTGAGGAAAATTCGAAATCGCGCAAAGCGAAGCTCAACTTTCCTCAGCACCAATAAATTCAACTGTACGTACGAAATTTCCGAACAGTATTTTCGTTCAACGCAGTACTACAACATTTTAGTTCAAATCACCTTCTACTAATTAGTACCCAATTTTCCTTCTCCTCAAATATCACCTCAATTAGTTCAATTCCTTAACTGATTTTACTAAATTGGTTGCTTCACCAATTTTATACATTTCTTCAATTGCTTTCATTCAATACCCACGAATTCTACTCAACTAATTTCACTCGATAACCTCGATTTATTCAATATACCATTAATTGTAAAAAACATCTTCGGCAAATTCACTGGTTTTCATGACTTTTGCTACTTATTCAATTTATTTTTCGCTCAGTTCATTTGAATTAGGTAAAAGTACATTTCGCGGTGTCGGGAAAGTGGTAGCGCATTCGGTTTCCGTTATTTATTGTTCTGCTCGTACTCATTTCAGGACCATTATTGAGCAATTAGTACACAAAAAATTAATGAGGCTGTAAACTCGAGAATATAAATCACTTTTATATAAGTGTGGAAAATCGTGGTAAGTGGAACGGTGGTGATTGAAATTCCGGAATTTCTGCAGTGTTCTTATATATTTTATAGCGTCAAAGACTGATCGTGCAGGTATGTGTTTCAGCTACCACCTGAATTTTCTAAAAATCCTAGTAACATTTAAGCGGAGCTCATGAGGAAAAAACTGTTAGGTAATTTATTTCGTTGCTCTCGTCATTTTTCGACAGATGAGAATTTCATGACATTGTCACGTCATTTCACGCTGTCTGTACAAAAATGTAATCAAAATCGTGATTGCCGCTTTTGATACCTGCGGGCTGTATATCAAGTTTGAGCTTGATTTGGTACGGCCGTTTTCTCTCAATCGCGTTGGCAGACACACACCTCTTTCCAACGCGTTGTTTTTCGGATTCAGTAGGTTATGAAACGAACGAAATGAATTTTCCAACTAATTACGCTCGTTTTGCGCAAACGTTGACTCCAAATCTCAACTATTCGCTCGATTTCTTCTACTTAAACCAGTTTCTTCTCCTGATATTATTCGAATTTCTCAAGGAGTTTTTCAATTAATTTCACAACTGATTTTGTTGAAGTTCCCACTAAATTTCTCTTTTTTAATTGGTTGCGTAACACAATACAGTGCAACATATAACCAGTCAGTGATTTGAATTAAATTAATGTGAAACTTGAAATTCTTTTTATAATGAAATTAAAAAATTAAAATACTCAATCGCAATTATGAACATTCACACGAAAATGCCAGCACTTTTCATACAGGTGGTAAGATTTTTTAGGTCGGAACTTTTTTTTTCCATGGAAAACGGTGGATGCAGGTGATACCCTCACTGCAGCCACAAACGGGCCTATTGTAAGGGCGTCCATGATACTCGGACCTCCTCCTCAGATCCTCCTGCACCACCCCCAGGCCCCATGGCACTGGTCTCACTTGGTGTGAGGTCACCTATGCGCCCCCACCACCCCCGCACCAAGCGAAGGATATCCGCAAGTTCTGCATTCGCCAACTCTTCTGGCTGTAGAAAGGGCCTCCCAAACACACAACAGCGCGATGCCGCGAGTCCATCGCATATGCACAGCACATGCTCTGCCGTCTCTAGCCCTACCTCGCAGAACCTGCATACCTCTACCTCGCACTTGCCAATATATGCAAGGTGGTACCTCAGCGGACAGTGACCTGTGAACAGTCCACATATGATCCTCATATCCTTCCTCTCCGGTGCAAGCACCTCCTTGGACCTCCCTCTGGAGAGCCGGATGAAGAGTTTTGACTGTCTAAGACCAGGCAGCCCTGCACCTATCCTCCCATTTGCCAACCTCTCTACGTAGATGGCTCTTGGTAGCCCCAACAAAGGGCTCAGGGCCAATAGGGGTCTGCGCCAATCCCTTCTTAGCCAACCTATCAGCCCGTTTGTTTCCCTCTATACCCTGATGCCCTGGCACCCAATACAGTGTTACACAGTTGTCCTCGGCCAGGGCCTTCAGTCCAGTAAGACACTCCCACACCTGCCCCGATGTAAGACAGTATGAGGTTAACGCCTTGAGGGTGGCCTGACTGTCCACCATGATTTAGATTCTCTGCCGTTTCAGTCCCCCCCCCCCCCAGTAGCGGATGCACATAGACCGTTACTGCAGCCACCTCTGCCTGGAACACCGTAGCCAGCAACCCCAATGGGATCGCCGCTCTGATCCTCGGCCTCTGAGACCACCGTGCACCGAGCCATCAGTGTAATATACCAGGGCCCCAACTTCGAAAGCGGGAACTCCCCCTTCCCACCTGGATCGCTCATGAATGAGTATCTGAAAGGGTAACACGACGTTGAACCTCGCGGGCATTGAGTCTATCACATGCAGTTCGGGCCCCTCCACCTTCACCTTGTGAAGGATCAAGTGGCAGGAACTCCTCCTCCCCCGCATGATCAGGCCCAACTCCAACATACGCACAGCCTGGAGGAACGCCATCCTTTTAACATGTATGTGGAGTGGAGCTAATTCCAGCAAGACCTCCAGTGCAGCTGTAGGGCATGTTGTCATACAGCCTGTAATGACCAGACACGCCCTACGCCGCAGTTTATTTAGCTACAACTGCACTGTTTTGTTTTCTACCCTAGTCCTCCAGACCAGGGCTCCATAGGTGACTACAAGCCTAACAACCGCAGTGTCCAGCCACCGGATCACCCCAGGCCTCAGCCCCCATGTCTTCCCCACCATTCTCTGAGCTGCTCACATCACCACCGACGCCCGCTGTAAGGCTTTTTTCACGTGTGTGAACATGAGCTTCCCAGGTCGGAACTTGTTGCATTTAGCAGAAATTCGGGAAGGTCGAAATCTTCAACTTGGTTCAGATGAGCCCTTTCATCTTCAAAACATCAATTTGTGGATTCATGTCTTCCTCTTGGTCTTCACAGAAATCGCAGTCCGGAGAGTTGCTCAACCCAATCACGTGCGGGCATTTGTTTATTTGCCGCATCGAACCCTAGCCAGTTGGACCATAGTGAGTGCAGGAAATCGCGTCAATTTAAAGTGGTACATTCCTTGCTCAACGAATACCTTTCATTCCTGCGTTGCCATTCCAGTGCAATGTGTTCCACCACGTGTAGTGCGTCAGGGAGTGGAATAGGTGCCGGAGAACGACCGCGGTCTGCTGACGCGCTCCGTTTTGCAGCTTGGTCCGCTTTTTCGTTACCTCTGATACATATGTGAGAGAAGATCTACTGAATTGTTATCCTGTTGCCATCCGTTAAGAGCATTTTTGCCACATCATAGGCTATAGAATTGGTTGTTTTACCTTGATGGAATTGTGTCAGCAGCTGACATGCCACCTTCCAATCTGTCAGGACCACAATGCGTCCATCTCTTTGTTGAGTTGTGATTTTTTCAAGAGCAACCTGTATCGCTAGCAATTCAGCGCTGCTGATCTGAAAAGACGACGCCAAGTTGTAAGAAGTGGAAGTCCCTAAGTCATCTTCATAAATACCTATCCCCACTTCTGATGGCCCTTTCGACGCGTCTACATACACTTTAGAATGTTCCCCGTATTTTCATGGTAGCATGTCCGCCGTGTGGGCCGCTAGCTCCATAGTTGGCACATTTCGCTTTGCTGAGGTCACTGCCGGGACTATAAGATGAACAGGCAGGTTCATCGTCGAAGTTGAAAGCTTCAAAGAATAAAGGAGAGGTAGAGGGGATACATGTAATGTTCCATCGAGGTGTTCAGAAGTGGGTGTTGCGTCTGTTTGGATATTGCAGTATCGATTTTAAATTGTGGCTTAATATAAAGGGTCTGTTCCAAGGAAATTGATCTGAAATTGCTTTCACGGGTTTCTTTCTGTACAACTTACACAACTGGGCACATAATAATTAATTTGTTTAAATTAATTAATTTCGTTGAAATACAACTGATTTTATTTGGTTTTTTAACTAATCTCCTTAACATCCACTAAATTAACTTCATTCTCAACTAATTCCGTTCAATCTTCCAATTCATTTCATTAGGTCACTCAACTAATCGTCTCAGTGTCTCAACTAAATTTACTGGAAACAACTGATTTTACTCAAATAAACTTTACATTTTCTTCTTTCAAATTTGTGACCTCATTCTTGTAATTTCATTCAACTTCAATTCATACTCAATTAACTAATTTTACTCAATTTCCTAACTGATTTTATTTAAATGTCACATCATTCAACTTTCTCTGCGTTTATTTTGTTTCTCAACTAATTTCGTTCAATCGTTGACTAATTTTACAGCCGATTCTTAACATTCAAGTTTTCCTTGTTGTTTAGACGTTAATTTATGCCGGGCTTCTCAGGTTTCACCCAAATGTGACGACGTTGAGTTGGCACATTCCTAAATGGACCCAGAAGGTTTTTTCTGGGTCCTACATTTGCTCGCATCGCACAAGTAATTAAGCGTTATTAAATAAGAACGTAGTGCCAGGTAGGCTGGATAGGAATGACAATTGTGTACTGTGTAATATGGGGGTAAATGAAGACGTTGACCGTTTCGGTAAAGACTCGACGAAGAGCGCCTTAAAGATTACGCGAATTTACTTATTTTTGAATTTGTTATATATACGTAAATGTTTTTTGTTGCTTGAATGTCCTATTACTACTTAAGTACTTACTGTAAATGTGTCAATTATGTTCATTTCATTACCTATAGTAGTTTATTCGATTTGTTGTACAATGACACTAAAGCAGCCGTGTCTATTATATTTTTTTGTTATCTTTTTTAATTATGCAATGGGAGATAAACATCATTGACTGATTGATATGGACCCAGAAGGCGAAGGAACTCTTAGGTACAAAATTATGGAAAGCCAGTGGATGTGGGTGCAAGAGAAGAGTGATGCGCGCGCTTGATACACAAACGAGATTCCAGATCCAAGAGCAAGGCCCACAGCAAGCGTTGAAAGAGCAGATGGAAATTGTAGCCGGAAGGAAATAGATTTTGTGCTTGCAATACGCTCGATGGCCAGATCCAGGCAGGTGACTTAAAAGTTTGGTTAAACATTCTTTTCTCTCCACCCCCGGAGTGCTATAGCGCAGAGGTATTGAGATCGATGCCGTTGGTTCTCCAGTCCATTCGTCTGAATGTGTGGCTAACCCATATTGTTTAATTAGCTTACGTTGGTTTTACTTAGTTCATTATATCTCTACGTGGTGTGGATTGAAGCGTATCTTCGTGTAATTGTCTCTAAGCCAACTTTAGTCTGTTCACGTCCCTTTCAAGGTCCCTCAAAGGCAAAGGAAGCGGAGTCAGGAGTATTAGGTTGAAAAGGAAGAAAATGTAGTGGGAAGAGAAAAATGAGAAGGTGGAGAAAAGTGATAAAAAGTTGATAAATCTATTAGGGATACGCGCCGTAACTCTCAACTCCGTCAATAACGGCATCCCATCCTCCCAACGCAAGGGAACATCTCAAACTCTCGCCAACCTGATTTCTTCCCAGCAATACCCGGACTCTTCTCACACAGGCGCACGCTCCCGCGGATTCTCCCCTTCACACGCTAACACACCAACGAGACGAACACACAAAAGCTTCCAATCACATAACCTTACTGGTTCACCCGACTGAAAGGGCCCCGATAGCACAGATCCCTCTCCTCCTCCGCCATCCGCCGCTTTCCCGAAGGAAAAAAAAAATGGAGATAAAAATGACGGGGGAATTGCTAGCAAATTCCTTTTTCACGCCATCTTGAGCTCGTCGCTTCCCTCGACTCCTCACGAGCTCTAAATCGGATATTGGTTTCCGATCTTCGCAGCTTTCACGCGCCTTACGAGCCCCCCATCTCGAACGAGGGAACCTGATAATATTCTTATGGCCTGTAACGCTTTCGAAGGAGATGGTACCGATAAATAATTACATACCTGGAAACCCCGTTCGAATTCCCTCGGAAAAAATCTGAATAGTCTGCCTCCCCAAATTGGTTTTCGTATCTTCCTCGGAGGAAAGTTACCTGACAATACTTTTTATTTCTCCTGCACAGCAAAAGAAATAGCGAAAGAAAGAAGAGAAAAGTGTGCAAAAAAGTGTAATTGATCCTACATCAAAAAGAAACTCAATGGGTTCGGAAGTCACAGCTTCATTGTATTACCTACATTCAGGGCATACCTAACAGCAGCTCAATAAATTCTGGAACTTCTAGTGTTGCCAGTTTCAGCGTACAACGTTAAGTTATGTCGTTTACTTGTTCTCCTCCTAAGGGCCCCGTGAATTTACTCCGGCGTGTTGAGAACCAACCCTGAATCGTTGGCTCTCCTCCATGTCTTCATTCTTCGTCCCTGTGGTATACTGGCAAGCTCATCTTCTAGCTGAGCACTGCCCGAATAAATTGAGCAATGCACTTCCAGTTTTTACCAGACCAGTGGACTCCTTGGTTAGAACAACCTCCTTCTCTCGCTGCAACTGCTGGAAAAGGTCCTGCACTGTTGTTCTCCTGTGGAGGTTGCGAGGGAGAATCTGAACCAATATTGGCCATGGTGACTAGGCTCACCCAAGGCCTCCTGAAACACCCTGCACTTCCACCTACCAGATAGATGGGCTACCTTACACCTCATGACCACACTGTCAGAGCAGAGCATGCAGGTCCTCCGCATTCCCTCTTTTCGTGACTTTGTTTTTTGTAGCAGTAGCAGAGCAAGGCACTGTTCTAGGCATCTTCAGCATCTCAACACATCCACCCTAGGGCTGACCCATCCAATTCTTCTTCATTGGCCTCTAGTTTAACGATAGCCCTTTGTTGACCCCTCATATTGGTTCTTCAACTCTTAGAGATTGTCCTCAACTTGTTGCTCCGGCTCATGGACAACCTCCTTCCCCCCTCCACCGCCACTCATCTCGATCTGCATAGTTCTATCAGTCTGCAGCCAAACCTCAATCTGCTTCTCTGTCTACAGCTCTTGTACGATTTTTAAGTTAAATAAACGGGCGGGGACGAATACCACGAAAAGAAAAAAATATACTAAAAGGAAAAAAAAAAACTTTCAAAAGGAAATATTTAATAAAATAACTACTGAAAAACGATTCTCCTTAACAAAAAATAAAACTCAAAATGCGTAATTTAAAAACTAGCCACCTTCTCAGGGCGTTCGTACAAATAAACTGTTCTTTGTTTTACAGATGCATTAGGGAGTTGGCTGATATAGTAAAATAAATAAGAAACTTCTCTCTAAATAAATTGAGGGTGGGTCGCGCGACTGAACTGAGCGAACGGCAAAACTTTGAAGGGACTCCTCGAACTGCAAAATAAATGAACCCCGAAATAATATTCCATCGTTGCTCATATATCCTCAGAGCAGAAATTAATGGATACATACCGGTACGGCAAAAGCAGGTTCTTCACGAGTTCCCCCCCCCCCCTGTATAATCCCTCATACGGCAGCGACGAAATGAACAAAAGGAAAGATGGCATGCCCGTACTAAAATCGCTGGCTTCTAGACAGACTGCTGCCGAAATGTTGGCGCTTTCCTTTTTTTCCAATTTTCTCTTTTTTACTCATTTCGTTTTGTTTTTAAATAAAATATTAAAGTTCTTCTTTTTGGAAAGGAAATTGATAAATTAGGGAATCACAGGGAAGTGCGGTTGAGCTGAGCCACATGTAGTAGGAACATTGCCCGCTAGACTGCAGGAGCTGCTCCCAGAAACCGCTTCCTCCCGGTCAGTTTCAAACTTCAGTTTCAAGCCACACTGTCCACCAGCACCCCCACCCTCTTGAGCTGTGCCATGGCAGTTGCTGCTACTTCCAGCACACATTCCTCAAGATTAAGTTATTTTATACAGAGTCCATAGGAACTCATCGAAAAATATCTGGTGCGTTGCAACACACAACTTTCCTTAGCTCTACGTCAATTCACTTTGTACATGGTTAATTCCATTTAATCGATTCATTTATCATTCAGTTAATTTGAACTTGGTCAAACAACGCTTTACGGCAGCAGGAAGCGGCAGCGATTACAGTTAAAGAATGTATTGTGCTGCTCGTACTCATTCCAGGACCATTATTGAGCAAACGGTACCCAGAAAATTAATGAGGCTGTAAACACGGATTTTTTGAAGGAGGATAGTAATCACTTTTGCAGAGTTATTGGGTAATTAATAACTGTTAGAACTGGTATTAAGCGAAACGGCGGTAGTTGAAATTCAGGAATTTCTGGAGTGAGCCCTATGTATCTCATGAGCGTTTTTAAATACTCGCCCTATAGGTATTGGATTGGACTACAGTACCAATTTTCTTTAACATTCTACTAACATTCCAGCGGAGTTTAAAAGGAAAAAACCACGGCAAAAACGCTTTTCGTCGAAAATTTTGATAATTTATTGTGCTGCTCTCGTCATTTTCCCACAAATGGGAATTTTATGGTATAATTACCTTATAAAGAGCTATCTATATAAAAAATTTAATCAAAATCGTTAGAGCGGTTTTTGAGAAAAAAATTTGGTGTTTTGATCACTATGATAACTATAGTTAACTTTCGGTGGATTTTGCCCATACCCTTATTTTTGCGTCCCATGGTAACCTGCGAGCGAGATATCAAGTTTGAGCTGATTTGGTACGGTGGTTTTCTCTAAAAATCGTATACAGACACACATACACACACACAGACCATTTTCCCAAATAGTGTTTTTCGGACTCAGGGGGGTCTGAAACGTAAAGATCTGAAGAAAACCCAAATTTTTTTTTTCAGCCGATTACATAACTTTCCTTTCTACTTCGTAGAACCAAGGAAAGTAAAAAAGATTGTATTAGTAGCTAAAGCGATTAAAATTATAGTGCGAAAGGCAAAGTTGTGTGATATGTCGCTGCAAATATTTTTCACTTTCCTTGCTCTACGAAGTAGAAAGGAAAGTTATGTAATCGGCTGAAAATATCTGGTGCGTAGCAACACACAACTTTCCGCCACCCCCGTAATTTCGAACACGAAGTCGGCTATATCTTCGTTCAACGCATTTTTACAGGAACATTTATGGAGAACTAAATGTAGGGACTAGTTAGCTGAGAGTACTCCGAAAATTTGATCGAAATCGTTAGAGCCGTTTTTGAAATAATTGGAATACCGATAAATTAATATTCGACAAATCTCCTTTTATGAGTTAACTTGGCTTATATCTCCGTTCAACATATATATACACAAATAATTATTGAGAACGAAATGTTGGTATGGGTGACTAAAAGACACTCCATTAGGATTTATCACACCTGGTAAAGACGTTACCCTGGAATTTACGGAAATGTTCGAAAAAACGTTATTTTTGACACATTTTGATTTTTATCTCTGTTCAATGGACCGTCACAGGAACATTTATTGAGAAGAATATGTAGGTATCAACTATTTGAAAACATCCTGTGAGTTTGGTGGAAATCGCTGAAGCCGTTTTGCCAAAAAGCGTAAAAAACCTATTTTTGCTTCAGGAGCCCATATCTCCGTTCACCGTATTTTCATGGAGATATGTATGGAGAAGAAAAGTTAGGTATTGATTAGGAAAAGATAATTTGAAAGTTTAATCAAAATCGTTAGCGCCGTTTTCGAGAAAAATTTCGTTCCTTACACCCCTTTCCCATCGATCGAAATCGCCCATAACCTTATTTTGGTGTCTACGAAAAATAACGAACAAAACAAAAAGAACCAGCTCAATCGGATCAGCCGTTCTCCCGCAAATCGAACTACAGACACACACACACACACACACACATACACACGGACCACGCGACGAAATTAGGTTTTTACTTTCCGCTACCCGAAGGGAAGGAAAGTATAGTAATCGGCCCAAAAAAAAAATTTGGGTTTTCTTCAGATCTTTACGTTTCAGACCCTACTGAGTCTAAAAAACCTAATTTCGGAGAGAGGTCCGTGTGTATGTCTGTGTGTATGTCTGTGTGTGTGTGTGTCTGTAGTTCGATTTGCGGGAGAACGGCTGATCCGATTGAGATGGTTCTTTTTTGTTTTGTTCGTTATTTTTGTAGACACCAAAATAAGGTTATGGACGATTTCGGCCGATGGGAAGGGGGTGGGGACGAAAATGTACCAAAATTTAGGGTTTTTCGCATTTTTCTCGAAAACGGCTCTAACGATTTTGATCAAACTTTCAAATTATCTTCTCCTAATCAATGCCTAACTTTTCTTCTCTATACATATCTCCATGAAAATACGGTGAACGGAGATATAGGCCCATGAAGCAAAAATAGGTTTTTACGCTTTTGGCAAAACGGCTTCAACGATTATCACCAAACTTTAGAGATGTTTCCGAATAGTTAATACCTACATATTGTTCTCAATAAATGTTTCTCTGACAGTCCATTGAACAGAGATAAAAATCAAAATGTGTAAAAAATAACGTTTTTTCTAACATTTCCGTAAATTCCAGGGTAACTTTTTCACCAGATGTGATATATCCTAATGAAGTATCTTCTAGTCACCCATACCAACATTTCGTTCTCTATAATTATTTCTGTATATATATGTTGAACAGAGATATAAGCCAAGTTAACTCAGAAAAGGAGATTTGTCGAATATTAATTTATCGGTATTCCAATTTTCTCAAAAACGGCTCTAACGATTTCGATCAAACTTTCGGAGTACTCTCAGCTAACTAGTCCCTACATTTAGTTCTCCATAAATGTTCCTGTAAAAATGCGTTGAACGAAGATATAGCGTCCGCCTATGTAGGTGGTGTTCGAGCTTAAAGGGGTGGCGGAAAGTAGTGTGTTGCTACGCACCAGATATTTTAGACTCAGTAGGGTCTGAAACGTAAAGATCTGAAGAAAACCCAAATTTTTTTTTTGGGCCGATTACTATACTTTCCTTCCCTTCGGGTAGCGGAAAGTAAAAAGAATTTTGAGTTCTCTTCAGATCTTTACGTTTCAGACCCCCCTGAGTCCGAAAAACACTATTTGGGAAAATGGTCTGTGTGTGTGTGTGTCTGTGAACGATTTTTATAGAAAACCACCGTACCAAATCAGCTCAAACTTGATATCTAGCCCGGAAGTCACTATGGAACGCCAAAATAAGGGTATGAACAAAATCCACCGCAATTTAACTATAGTTATCATAGTGATCAAAACATCAAATTTTTTTTTTCTCAAAAACGGCTCTAACGATTTTGATTAAATTTTTTATATTAGTAGCTCCAAATATGGCAACTATGACATAAAATTCCCATTTATGGGAAAATGACAAGAGCAGCACAATAAATTACCAAAACTTTCGACGAAATCGGTTTTAGCGCGGGTTTTAGTGAAAACAACCGTACCAAATCAGCTGAAACATGATGTCTAGCCTACAGGTTACCATGGGACGCCAAAATAAGGGTATGGACAAAATCTACCGAAAGTTAACTATAGTTATCATAGTGATCAAAACACCAATTTTTACTTTCCGCTACCCGAAGGGAAGGAAAGTATAGTAATCGGCCCAAAAAAAAAAGTTGGGTTTTCTTCAGATCTTTACGTTTCAGACCCTACTGAGTCTAAAAAACCTAATTTCGGAGAGAGGTCCGTGTGTATGTCTGTGTGTATGTCTGTGTGTATGTCTGTGTGTGTGTGTGTCTGTAGTTCGATTTGCGGGCGAACGGCTGATCCGATTGAGTTGGTTCTTTTTTGTTTTGTTCGTTATTTTTGTAGACACCAAAATAAGGTTATGGACGATTTCGGCCGGTGGGAAGGGGGTGGGGACGAAAATGTGCCAAAAACTAGGGTTTTTCGCATTTTTCTCGAAAACGGCTCTAACGATTTTGATTAAACTTTCAAATTATCTTCTCCTAATCAATACCTAACTTTTCTTCTCCATACATATCTCCATGAAAATACGGTGAACGGAGGTATGGGCCCCTGAAGCAAAAATAGGTTTTTTACGCTTTTTGGCCAAACGGCTTCAGCGATTTCCACCAAACTCACAGGATGTTTTCAAATAGTTGATACCTACATATTCTTCTCAATAAATGTTCCTGTGACGGTCCATTGAACAGAGATAAAAATCAAATGTGTCGAAAATAACGTTTTTTCTAACATTTCCGTAAATTCCAGGGTAACTTCTTTACCAGATGTGATAAATCCTAATGGAGTGTCTTTTAGTCACCCATACCAACATTTCGTTCTCTATAATTATTTCTGTATATATATGTTGAACGGAGATATAAGCCAAGTTAACACAAAAAAGGAGATTTGTCGAATATTATTTTATCGGTATTCCAATTTTCTCAAAAACGGCTCTAACGATTTCGATCAAACATTCGGAGTACTCTCAACTAACTAGTCCCTACATTTTGTTCTCCATAAATGTTCCTGTAAAAATGCGTTGAACGAAGATATAGCGCCCGCCTATGAAGGTGGTGTTCGAACTTAAAGGGGTGGCGGAAAGTTGTGTGTTGCTACGCACCAGATATTTTACTTTCCTTGCTCTACGAAGTAGAAAGGAAAGTTATGTAATCGGCTGAAAAAAAAATTTTGAGTTCTCTTCAGATCTTTACGTTTCAGACCCCCCTGAGTCCGAAAAACACTATTTGGGAAAATGGTCTGTGTGTCTGTGTGTATGTGTGTCTGTGAACGATTTTTAGAGAGAACCACCGTACCAAATCAGCTCAAATTTGATATCTAGCCCAGTAGTCACTATGGGACGCCAAAATAAGGGTATGAACAAAATCCACCGAAATTTAACTGTAGTTATCATAGTGATCAAAACACCAAATATTTTTTTTCTCAAAAACGGCTCTAACGATTTTGATTAAATTTTTTATATTAGTAGCTCCAAATATGGCAACTATACCATAAAATCCCCATCTATGGGAAAATGACGAGAGCAGCACAATAAATTACCAAAACTTTCGACAAAATCGATTTTAGCGCGGTTTTTACAGAAAACAATCGTACCAAATCAGCTGAAACTTGATGTGTAGCCTACGAGTTACCATGGGACGCAATAGTGAGGGTATGGGCAAAAAATCCACCGAAAGTTAACTATAGTCATCATAGTGATCAAAACACCAAATTTTTTTTCTCAAAAACGGCTCTAACGATTTTAATTAAATTTTTTATATTGATAGCTCTCAATGAGGCAATGATACCAAAAAATTCTCATTTGTGGGAAAATGACGAGAGCAGCACAATAAATTATCAAAATTTTCGACCAAAAGCGTTTTTCGCGCAGTTTTTTCCCTATAAACTCCGCTGGAATTCTCGTAGAATGTTAAAAAAAATCGGTATTATAGTCCAATCATATACCTATAGGGTGAGTGTTTAAAAACGCTCATGAGATACATGGGGCTCACTCCAGAAATTCCTGAATTTCAACTACTGCCGTTTCGCTTAATACCAGTTCTAACAGTTATTACCCAATAACTCTGCAAAAGTGATTACTATCCTTCTTCGAAAAAATTCGTGTTTACAGCCTCAATAATTTTCTGTGTACCAATTGCTCAATAAAGGTTCTGGAATGAGTACGAGAAGCACAATAAATTCCAGAACTGCAGGCGCTACCGTTTCCTGCTGCTGTGACGTGTTGTTTGACCAAGTTCAAAGGCCATGTACACAAGTGAATTGGCGTAGAGCTAAGGAAAGTTGTGTGTTGCAACGCACCAGATATTTTTTCTCAAAAACGGCTCTAACGTTTTTGATTAAATTTTTTATGTAGATAGTTCTCAATAAGGCCATGATACCATAAAATTCCAATTCGTGCGAAAATGACGAGAGCAGCACAATAAATTATCAAAATTTTCGACGAAAAGCGTTTTTAGCGCAGTTTTTTTCTTATAAACTCCGCTGGAATTTTTGTAGAATGATAAAATAAATCAGTATTGTAGTCCAATCCAATACCTAAAGTTTGAGTGTTTAAAAACGCTCATGAGATACATGGGGCTCACTCCAGAAATTCCTGAATTTCAACTTTTGCCGTTTCGCTTACTACCAGTTCTTAACTTTTTACCAATAACTCTGCAAAAGTAATTACTATCCTTCTCAAAAAAATTTGTGTCTACAGCTTCTTTAATTATCTGTGTACCAATTGCTCAATAATGGTATTGCAAGCTTAAAACTCTTATTAGTGTTATTATATTTGCAGGCAAAGTTTGGTTATGTAATTACGCAAGTCTGTTTCTTTATAATTACTGATCCTGAACTCTCTTGAGAGAGTAATATCAGTCCTGTGAGGATACAATAGGTTGTCAATCTCCCAGTCAAGCACTGTTGCTCGTGTGTTACCATGTGGAGGTATGACCCAGTGGAACCCCATACCATCTGTGAGGAGTTTTTAGTCTGTTTTTCCACTTGATCAAACTATCTACCGGGGTGACAAGTTTCAGAGGGACAGAACAACTGTGGTCACGTTTCTTTGTCATAACATTCTTCGCGAAATTCGCAGAATGGTTATAAGCTTGCTTAGTAGCAGTCAAAGCTGGTATGTGTGGTTGGTCTTCCAACAACTGTGGACAAGTGGAGCAGCATGTCATCTCTAGTTTTCTCCACACCGGAGGCGCAAGGTGTGCAGGATGAAGAGTCATTGAGAGAAAAGACGAAGTCACCACGTCCAATAAGGAACTCAACGCACTTTTTCCTAAGACGTTCACTGATGTGTTTGGAAAAAACGAATACGTGTCACGTTCCTTTGACGAGGATTTCCAGCTCCTTGCCATTTGTCCGATGCCCATTCATATAGTGCGTCAAGCTTTTGTTGAATAAATGTCTATACAGAGCTAGGGAAGCTCCTTTTTCACTCTAAGCTTGTCCACCACGCACACAATGGCCAAGTCAACTGGTAACTAACCAGTGATTACTTGGAGTGATTCAGTAGATACTGCCTTGTAGACCTTGATGATGCACAAGAATGCAGCTCTCTGTGAATGGGCCAGTCCTCTTCTTTGATTGACTATGACACGCCAAAGCAGATTGTGGCTATTTAGTTTTCTCCTTAATGTTATCACACCCCTCCACCCATTTGCTACAACACGTTTCTAAAGATCTTTCTTGTCAGCATAAATACACAGAGATGGTGGTCTAGCAGAATAGTTTACTAGCCCCAGTACGTGTCTCTATTTACCTTCGAAAATGACGTTTGCACTGATTGCCCAATCTCCAGCCAACGTACAAGGGAATTTGGAGTTTTGGGACGAGGAAATGAGAAAAAGGATTAGGAATATTTGGAGGAAGCCCACAATCAGTCACGGTTTTATCAATTTCCAACCTTTTTTTTCGTCTCAATTAATGGCCAACCTACTCGAAAATCCCTTCCAAACCTCCCTTTGAAACAATAACTATTCTTTCCATTTTGCTGGATCTCAGATATGCTCATTCTCTGGAAAATCCCCTCATAATCCCTGACCACACTGTCAGGGCCGTGTCCTCGTTGGGCCCATGTACTAACTTTCCAACGAGCCTGTTGGGGAGCCCGCTTAGTGTCCCAGCTGGCCCGGTACCCATTCCCTCACCCCCCTGGTTTTGGCGGAGGGGGGTGCATGGTTGGGGATCGAACCAGAGTCCGCTGGTTCTATCCCCACCCGGCTCGGAAGGCCTCACGCCCCAACGCACTTGGCCACCGTGCCCCCTAAATGGACAAAGAAGCGAACAAATGAATTCTCTGAGAGGAAATTAAAAGCGATGACGCGTATCCTTGGCGACGAAGCGATCACATGTGTTCATTTTATAGAACTGGAGTTTTACATATGCTATCGAGAAACAACCTCCAAGTGTGTTGAGTGATCATAGAATTTCATTCCCTCATATCTCCAGTGAATAACAACATAAACAAATATTTCTTCTCTCTTGCACAGAACAATGAGTGCCAGTACAATCAGTCATTATCAGAGTAGCTTAATAAAGGGAAGTTAGGATACAAGGAAGTAAAATAAAAATCACAATAAATTATTTTTATTTTCAATACCACGTTGTCTTGTTGCAGTTGGCCAACCTGATATTTATCATCTTTCATGAGACTCTCCTGGAAGTATGACATGCTGTTTATAAATATTATGCTTCATGCGAGTTGAAAAATATTGTGGCACCTTGTTTTCGAACCAATTTTTAACGTTGTTTTCTCAAAGCTCGACCAGTTGACACCCCCATTTCAATGAATCCGTCTCAAGGGTAAACAGAAATGCCCCTGCTCAATGCCCTCGGATGCAGAGTGGTTACTGGAGGGCACCCTTCACTCAATTATTATAACCTTCACGTAAGTATAATCGCTTCAAATTTTTCTTTCTCTGATGAGCTGTAAAAACGCTTCAAATCGTTGATTCTCCGATGTGGCTATCAATTGCTCGATAGTATTGTTTAAAAGTTCTTCTCCTTTGAGGAAATAAGGCACGTTGTAAATATTGAGCGAGAGCCTGTGGTCGGTTATTCTGTCTTGAGTGAAGTTGTACGTTCGAACTTTATCCGAGCGAGCCGAAGTTCCTACTTGGGCTTTCCTCGATCCTCGAGTTTTACGGTCGCTTTCCTCCTGGGACAGCCGACTGAGTTTCATTTTCAGTTTTTTTAGAGCGGTTTGACGATTCTTAATTTGAGACCGATCTTCTTGACACTCGACCACTAAGCCTGTAAAATTTGGAACTAATTTAATCAAAATGTCGAGGGCTAATGCAACAATGACCTTTCCTACATAGAATTTGGGAACTACAATGGCATGGTCGCTCAAACCATACAGAAATTCTGTGTGGAAAAGGTAATTCTTCACAGTTTTTACCTATTTTCCTAATGATTGTCCACAATATCCCTGAGAGTGATCTAAATTTGGTCGATTCAATTTTTCTACTATACATTACACTGCAGTAGGAAAGCATGTGACCACCACCACCAACTACAAAGTCAAAGTAGGAGGGAGAAGTAGTGACAGGTATTTGGTTCATTATATTTCGGTACTATATCTCAAGTAACATCCTTCAGGGAGTTTTCCTACAGCGCTGAAAATAACCAATGTCTGATCCTTGGACTTACAGAGTCAGTTGGCAAGAAGAAACAAAGTAATAAAAACAGTTAACTCACCGCTAGGCAAATGGGTCATTCGAACAGCGCTGTCAGTTTTGTTGACATGCTGACCCCCAGCTCCGCTTGATCTCATTGTTTCAACTACGATGTCCTTATCGGAAATTGCAATCTCGACTAGTGCGGTCTGAGGAAGGACAGCGACAGTTGCCGTGCTTGTGTGAACTCTTCCCGACTTTTCGGTGGCAGGAACCCTTTGGACCCTATGGACTCCGGATTCCTGAATTAAATGAAGTAGTGCTCCTTCACCTGTAGACAAAACAATTGGACTTTTCATCATGAATACGACAAATCACGGCTTATGAGTACTGAGTAAAACAATGCACACTCTGTGAGATAACAACATGCAATATAACTTATTTTAAATAACATTATAGATATATAATCGATAATACAACCGATTTGAACCATCGCCATTGTGTGTAACGTCTTGCTAATATCAAAGGGATGGCAACAAGCAAATCATAGCAACAGGGTGCTCACTGAAACATTGGCACTGAATTGAGGCGAGCCAGTGGGTAGTGCGGATAGAAGCTAGCCAGTTGAAAAGGTAGAGAAGGCAAGGAAGTAGACAGTAGGTAAATGAGGAATGGACGTAAGCAGTGAGTTAGCAGTGAGGGGCACATGGCTCAATGGGTGGTGGGTCATGTAGTTTGTAGGGGAAAAGGAACAGAAAAAAATTCAGTAGGGGGATGTGCAGGCCACCTGAGTGATACGGCAGGAAGCATCAACCAAACTTGAGAGAAGACTATAGATGAAAGCCATGTCAATCACGATACGGTGGTCAGCAGGCTTCAGGAGACATAGCCCAATATTGGAAAGTGATTCCCATCTTGAAAGCCATATAGCAAAGAAAGACTCAATTCTCTCGATGTGATAACCATAAAACGGACTCCACATGGCAGAGCCCTATTTGAAAATAGAAAGAAAGAATGCTCGATGAAGGGGAATGCTGCGATGAAAATAGGAAGACTCCCGTGCATTTCGTTGCAGAATGCCAAGGGAACGCACTACACGAGTGGTAATCTGAGCAATATGATCAGTGAAAATTATCTGGGCATCCAAAAGTATTCTGAGGAACTTTACTACAGAGAGACGGGTTAGGGTGAGTTGTAGATAGAGTACACAGGAGCACAAGACGATGGAAGGACCATATGTTGATTACAAAACGCTACAAGTTGATTAACAAGAGTGAAAGTGAGTTGTAACAAATCCAAATTTAAAAAAAACGTTTCCTCACTTCTAATGTTTTGCTTTTGTTGAGCCTTATGATTAGATAACAGGTTATTTGGTACAAGGTTACAGCCATTTGCATAAGGAGACAGACCTGGTAAAAATGCAGTGACTTTTGAATGATCAAAGCCTCATCTACCATTCAAATCGCGTTCCAGTTTTCACAAAAAAATTCGAGTGAATTCAACTACTAAACTATGTACTATGTTCATTCTTCACTTAGTTAATTACGTGTTGTAAACCAAGCCATACCGAAGTTCTGCACAGCACTGACACTGCATTCCATAAGAGGCAATCACATGATAGCATACAGAACTTTAGAACCCCAAGAGAGGCTACCTCTTGCCAGTACCAAATGCAGCCCTGTGTACACTACAGTAACGTGTCATAGGATTGTGGTTTTTGGCTGAAATTTGGTTCTACATCAACAGTTTCAATTGTCGTTGTCTGGGCGACCCAGTAGCCTCAAGTCATAGGAGTTGACAGAATACTAACCCTCCATGTAAATCCGAGCGTGGCGAATTCCGCCAAGTTCTGAAGTATCCGCTTCGTCAACGAAATTCTTCCAATTTTTAAAAATCGCGTAGTTGCAGTACATTTCGAACAACTCTTTGGAAAACAGCGACGCTTCTTTTCCCCCAATTCCCGCTGTGATTTCAACTAAGATTTCGTTGCAGTTTTCCGCCTGAGGAGCAAAAGATCTCAATAATTCCAACTCAACGTTCTCCAATTGAGTTTTATACTTGGACTCCTCCTCGACAATCAAATCTTTCATTTCTTTGGAAGTAATTGCATCCGATCTAAGGCCCTTAAGAGCCTCCAAGTTTCCGACTAACTCTTTCCGAACGCCAAACAAATTGGCTAAGTAGCTGTGAGGGATGTCGTTGAGGATTTCATGGGGAGACGCTCGGACGTCGTCCTCTTTTCTGTTAAGAAAGTTTTGTACAGCTTCTTCATTGTTGTTTACCGAACGTTCTTGACTTGAAAATGAACCGTAGGTTGACGTGCAGAGGCGGCTTTTGAACCGCCCGCGAGATAATAATTTGAAAGTAGAAGTCCCCCAGGGGTGAACCAAGTGTCGAAAAAACAACTTCATCGCGACCAAAGGAGACACAGCACGGCTGCTGCAATGTCAAGAACTATATTATACTATTTTAAACGGTAACTAGTTTTCAAGTGACAAGCATTGAAATATTTAGACTCGAACTGGACGGGTGCTAGAAAAATCTCACTGGTCGGAACTCAAACTGCACGGGTGCTGAAGCCTACGCTTGATATCACTTATATCCTTTTCTAGGGTATCGTTTCCACGCCACACCTGTATTGTTGATACCCATAATCACTAAATCATGCCAACAGCTATCTGGGCAATAACAGTGGTTTCACCTACTACTTAATTCTAGCTAAATATGTAAACGTAAGTTTGAGAAATGAAGAAAGAATAATTTCTAATATTTATTGATTATGGTGTACTCGGAAAATGTGAAAACCCCTAGTTCTTGGTGAAGGTTCCCTCTAACATTTCCATCAAAAGAAAATGTTCTTAATCTTATTTTCGCGTCTTCTAAAAATGACAAACAATTTTCCAGCAAAAAAACTAGTGACATATACACACGGAAAACGAGCAGAAATTAGAATTTTTGAATTCACCAGGCCTCGAAACGTTGGGTCATGATACCTACATCACCCTTTACATAATCCAAAGTAATTACTTTAGCGATTTTGGCAAAACGTCCAAATTTTTTCTAATCTGTACCCAACTTTTCTTCTAAATAAATGTATCTGTTAAAGTTCAGTAAAGCGAGATATAAGTCTATGAAGCCAAGACAGGTTTGGGCAAAATGGCTTTAATGACTTTCACCCAACTCACTGTCTTTAACTAGTTAATCAATGCATGATCCTTTGAAACTCCATCAAATAAAAATAACGACCAAAATGTGTAAATGATTGAATTTAAGCAAAATGTTTTAGAAATTTCTTGAGTAACTACAAAACTAAATTTGAATACAACGATGAAGTGATTTGATGCAACCTGTACGTATATGTTCTTCACAGTTATATCTGCATCTATCCGTTGAACAGTAATTTAAATTATGTCTCTATTGTTTTTTACTCTAAACTAGTTAGTACCTACATTTCGTCCCATTAAATATGTCTGTAGAAATGTGTTGAACGATGCGTTTATACAGTGCTCGTATAAATAGTAGATTATTAGATTGAAGGGATGCAGAAAGTTGTGTGTGGCACTACGCATCTGAAATTTGGAGACGTTGTTTAGGGAACGGAACGAAAAAATAATTAAGCCGCTGACGACCTGGAGGTGAATAATGGACAAGGCTCTCTAAGGAAAAAATGAAGCGAAAGTTTGATCACTTATCAATTGGATCCTCCGACGTTATCATTTTAAGTGCCAGTGTTTATATGGAGAACCCGCTGTTGTATTTATGTAACGTTCGCTGGCGGGGTTTTCTTTCTAGTGAAATGTAGTAAAAGTAAGTTCAGTGTGTGTGCGCTGAATAATATTTGAGCTGTGCTTTGATGATTTCCTCACCAAGTGCCAGAATCTGGGTCTTCTAAACTGTTGACGTCACAATTTGGTGAATATTGAATTTTCAAATGGGGCTCTTCAGAGCCTACCGTTTTCGCACATAAGTAGGCGCTTTCTTTGAATTCTTAGTACATGTCAAACTGATGTCCTGTGCTCGCCTTCTCAAATAACTTGATAACACGTTCTAAACATTACTTTTGTGCATGCGTGTGAGTATAATCCATCTAAACAGGTTTCTTCTTAAATTGAGATCAAAGTAAACGTTTGGGACTAGTCAGTCAGCATGTTGTTATAACGGTTTTGTTTTATTTTCAGGGCTTACATTTGAGTCTTCTCTCTTAGTTTACTACATTATTTTCCCCAACAGTACGTGACTGTTCAGTCATCCCAAACAACAGCGGTTGATGATGTTGAGAAAAGTGCTAAGCTCTCGACATCTTTCAGAACCGTCAGATATAATATTCCAGCTCTTTTCTGTGAAGATGGGCTTGTAGGTAGACGTTCCTGGTTGAAGCGTGAAGGAGGGCTGAAGATGCTTGCCTTGAGACTTCTGGGTATGATGGCATCAGTCGTGAGAGCTGTCAGCACTTCCAATTCGTGTTGTCGGTTTGGAGTAACCAGATATGGGGTCGCATGAGGTTCAGATTGATTTTAGTTGTGTGCCTAGCTTTATCAGTTGCCACTAGAGTATACCCTGATTCCAATGGAGTTCAACTGTCGTTGAGTGGCGTCTTCATTACACACGTGCTGTTGGTGTCAGCAGAAGTTTCTTATCCACCAATCTCTCAACGCATGCTTGAATTTTGTCTGGAGCTGCCTGTGGTCCTGTGAGACTTCCATCGAACCACCTGTTTGTCTTTCCCTCATTTCGATTTTCTCAATATGGCGATGATCGCTTTTGTGCGAATATGATACATATGCAGTAGAGAACATGTTCTTCTTGATAACTGTCGTATATCGTTATTTATTCTTGGTTGCTCTTTACAGCTTGAATGGCTCAAAAAATGGTTGAAATGAAGAAAGCCAACGCCGAAGGTAAATGAAATATTTTAGAACTAAGACGTTCACTTTGTTTTTAACATGTTCGCTGCTCAAAACGTACACAGCTACAGCTGGATGTGGTGCGGATGCTCAATATCATGTCCTGGCTCAGTGGGGGTGCTAGAAAGCGAGGGATTTTTGGTCTTACGTACAACTTCTCCAAGGGTGGACTGGAGATAATAACTGGCACTCCTTAGGAAGCTAGGCATGTACTTGTAAGATATAAGGACTGGCACAATAAAACTTGGGGCCGAAAGGAATAAGGGGCAGTCAGAGTTATAAAAAAAAAAAAATTAACACGAAAAACAGCCGAAAAATAAAGTTGACATAAATATCCATACGGCTTTTAGTCAAGCAAGGTCGCTACTTTTAAATCCATCCAGTTGAGCAATTTGGGTGTGGTTTTCCTAACACGAATTGAGCGAAAATCAGTTGTAATTTGATATCTAGCCCATTTATGAGGTTATCATGGAACATCATAATAGAGTTATGAGTGAAATCCACCTAAAACTAACTATTGTGATCAAAACACTAAGCTTTTTTTTCTCAAAAACGGCTCAAACGATTTTGATGTGGACACACAGCTCCAAATGACACAACAATACCATGAAATTCTGATTCATGTGAAAACGACTCAGCACAATAAATTACTAAACATTTCGACGTAAGTCAATTTTAGTACATTTTTTCCCTATAAAATCCGCTCAAATGTTACTAGGATCTTCAGAAAAATTGGAGTGGTTGTCCAATCGAGTACCAATACGATGATAACAGATGCTTGATGTTTGATGCAGATGTTTGATAATAGAGCTTGAAATAAAATAGAAGCTACTCTGAATATTCCAGAATTTCAACCCCTACTGTTTCACTTTCTACCATTTCTCACAGTCGTTCGTTTATTCCAAAATAGCCAACGCAATCACTTCCAAAAAACCATGTTGTCAGTCTTTTGAATCACCGGCAATGGCCGTGGTACAAGTGAGAGTATCAAAGTAAATTCCAGTACTGTAATGCAGAACGTTGTTGTAAACTGGATATGTTGTTAGAGTCACGAGAATCACTGAATGCATGTGAGGCGAAGGAAAATTGTGTGATGCGTCGCACCGCATGTTTTAACAACGTCAGGGCTAGTGCTTAATGAAAGCTGGTGAAGACCATTTTTTCGGAGTCGAGAGGTTTGAGTCAAGTAAGGAGCGTTAACCCAGTCCAACCAGGATTTACTCGGTTGGTAAATACGGACCGTGAAGTTAGGAGTAATATTTGCAAGCAGTATTTGTTGCTTGAGCTCTGATCATGAGTATGCTGTGTGTTTGGTTATTTCTATTATTGGGGGCGTATCAAATTCGAATCAACCTTGTTTAGACTATTGTGCGATTTCGATTAACACAACTAACATAGGGGTGAACTCACGTCCTCAAATAGATAAGTAAATCAATAGAAACGCACAAAGGGAGCGAAATGGAAGATGCAAATAAAATATAGTTTATGATGGATAAAATTTAAAATAGCGAAGCCAATAAACGCATAATTGAATTAATAAATACTAAAAAACTGAACTTCTCAGAGGATTGCACTAATAAATTAGTGCAAACGGCAAAATAAATAACTTAAATAATAAAAACTTGAGAGCAACTTTGGAAAATTAAAAATTAAAGGCGAAATAGAAGAAAACTTATCTAAATTTTAGAGTATGAGAGAATTGTGTTACCGAAAACAAAATCTAAAAAAGCAGTATGGAAAATGCCTTAATATTCCTTTCGGAATTATGCTGGTGTTAACGAGATGAGAGTTAGCAGGGGGGAGTGGAGCAGAATTGTCCAGTCAAAACTTCTCAAAGGATCCTGGATGGAGTTACTTTCCGTGGAAATCTTGGATTGGGTTTATTATTTCTCATTCCCAGCTAGTAGGGTAGAAACCAATAGATGAAAGAAATATTGTCGCGAAAAGCGGCATACATCTTATTTCATTTGGCATCTACATGCTGAAGAGAAAGCCTGAAACCATTCCAATCCAAACCTTCCTGCCACACTCAGTTTTTTATTCATTGCCATAAATGTGTGGCGTTGAGTTTTCAAACTATTTGTTGGGTGACACTCAAGTACAATGTACAGATAGATTCATACTTGTGTAATTGTATTCAGCAATTTCATCATTCTGAACTTGTGAAGAATGGTCTGTTACTTACAGAGCTGGATTGCCAAGTTTGAGTCTTCTGTTCTTATTTAGATCACTTTCGTTTGAACTCCCTCCCTCCCCGCCTGTCTCATTAAAAGAGCAACCGCGCTCGCCTCCCCCTCGCTTGCCTCCCAACGACGCCGCCACTCAACTCCCCTTTCGCCTCGGAACGGGTTCGCTTCGAGCGCCCCCGTTCCAATTTCCCCGACGGCGGGGCAAAATCAGACGTTTTGTTTCTGTAGTTCCATTGTAGCCAGGACATGTTTCGTATGGTTAACTAGTATTCAATGCTGAATCGAATGGGATGGGGGAGCACTAATAAGCTGCTCATGAGAATAATAAACCATTGTGTAATAATTTGCAGGGTTTTTTATTTTCTTCTCGTAGATCAGCCTTGACGAATATCTTCGAGGGTTGTTTTGAAAAACTTCTGATTTGTTTACGACTCTAACTTTCTTCTTTTCCTCAGGTCAAAAGGCCATTGAAGACTTGATAAACGTGAGATTTGATTTTGGCTCCATTGTCGTCGCCAAAGTTGGACGATACCCTTACTGGCCAGCGATGGTGGACCACTGCCCCGATACTGGGGACTTTTACTGGCTCAGCGATTTCAAAGATCTCTCCAAAAAAGACGCTGTATGTTGATATTTTGAAACCAACTAGATTAAGGGCCTGCATACTGGATTAGGTACAAATATTGTTTCAAACTTCTCACCTCTGGGGCGTGCCAGGAGAGTGTTGCGTGGTTTTTTCCTTAGCGCCATTTTTTCTTCATTCCGCTTCCTCCACTCATCACAACGTGTTGTTTTACGAGGCCCATAGGCAAGTTTTTTCACCATTATCGCCAATTCCTGTGTGAGCTGTACAAGAGAATAATAGTTGCGTAATAATTTAATGCGTAATAACCCCATCCTCTAGCAGGCAGTAGATCCAGTCATAAGATGCAAGGGTTTTACTGATTACTGTGTCAGCCAGTTTTCTGTAACCAGTTCCTGGGGTGATTCCAGCTATCGTTCATTCCATTTCTTCCCCTTTAATTCACTATGACTGTTTGGGAAACTCAAATCGCCAACTACGAACGATGGGCTTACTTTATATCTTTGAATCTTGTTAAACCTTTTCCTGCTCCGTAATTTTACTGCTGTTCCACATCTGCTGTCCCACACATTCCTAGTAGTGTTATCAAATGTTGACACAATTCGATATGTACTCCTCGCCTTTATCAGCTACCAAAGTAATACCAATTGCCCAACATGAATCAATGCCACGGCACTATTGTTTGTTATGTTTCACTAATTTATAGTGTTCGTTGTTTTCTGTTCTTTTATATTTAAATTCATCTATTAAGAGGGGGGCTCAATCAGCTAACTAAAATCCTCCATGGCGTAACCTGTGATCAACGGTGGAGTGGTATGCAGTGACTGCTGGCCCACCACTGGAGCGAATCAGGCTTATTATTATTCTCATCGCGACACTTCAACGCTTCTACTGAATTTCATATACCCGATCCTGCATCTTCTTTTGTATCGTGCATCACACTCACTGCCTCTCGTTCGAAGTTACCATCCTTTTTGGACTTGTTGAGCAGCGATTCCCGACTCGCATTCATCAAGGAAGAAACGAGAGGGTTTCAACTATTTGCGCCACCCTCCCTTCAATGCTCACCACTCATGATTCTGAGTTGGAGCTCCCAGCAATTAATTCGATTTGCAGAGTTTCTTAAATTGATTCCACACAGTTCTTAGTGAGAAGGGGTTCAAAAGATGCTAAATTGAGCCATGTTTCTCAATCCAAAACAAAATAATATATATATTTGTGAAAAAGAAAGATAGAGTCCCTATGAATTAGTGAGTTCTTCGCAATAAAACTAAACGAAAAGTTCTGACCGGGATTTGACGAATGCAGGTCTTACGAAGCATCAGTTGAACCGGGGTGAAGATGTCTGAAAACAACGAACTTATAGAACGAATCAAAAATCCATTCGATAAAAGTACGGGCTACAACGTAGAAGAGTCAATTAAGATGTTCCGAATTTGCAGCTTTGTATTCCCCTTCTTTTGCTCTCTTTCTCTCGCAATAGTGTGCCAGGCCTGTAGAAATAGAGCAAAGTTAGAAAGAAACAGGAAGCGAAAAATAACTCCAATCGGGGTTAAGGCAGTGGATGGAGGTAGAAAGGCGGTGAAGGAACTGAGCGTAACGACTGAAAAAACTCTAGTATGGTCGTGGCGTAGTTGACAGGCTACGGTAAAAAGGTCGCAGATAGGCTCGAAAACTGTGGCCGTTGAATCAGGAGTGTGGTGCTTCTTGCTTCGACTCACTTCACTCACGGACTATTCATAAATAACGAGGCTTGGGTGAACTCGTTAGTTGACTGAGTTCAGTATCGTGAACACACCCCAACTACAATTACCAATAAATTATTTACATCCCGTTAATGTTAATTGTTTCAAGTTAGTAAGGTGTGTGGGGTTTTAGCCAAATACCAAACGACAGGCCCAGAGCATACTCAAACGACTGCATAGTTCATTCCAGAGTCGAGAGATGAAAAAAGTTAGAAAAGTAAAAGACCAAATCGATAGGAGATAGACACCAAGTTGATGATAAGCCATTTATTGGGTAATCGAGTTATTAGTGAACCACTGCGTAAAAAATTGTTGAGGAACCGATTGAAACTTGATTGAATGGAGTCAAAACCAGTGAAAATGGGAGGTTGTTGGAAAATGGAGTGATACGTTTAGCCCAAGAAAATCATCGAATTTGAATGTAAGTCAAGTCAGAGGTAGAAAAGCAAATTTTACGTGTATTTCTGGTTTCGTAATAAACCAGGAAACTTCGTCTGGGCCCTGCACTTATGTTTCTTCTAATCTTGTTTGTTACTCTCTTTACTGCATAAAGCATTGCTGAAAAAGGCAGTAATTCCGCCATTTCTGATGTAACTTAAGGTCTCCTCTATATTTGTTTTTACTCTGTGGCCTTGTCGTTCTCTTCTTGCTTGCCTCCCGTTTCTATTACTCGCTCTTCCTCCTGTATTACAAGTTCAGTGAGTCTACTTGTGTCTCGATTATTATTACCAGTTACCTTTTCTACTAGTGGCTTCCTGGTTCAAGATTCGTGGACCTTTAATTGCCACCCCTAGAAAGCCCATTTGTTTATTATAAAAATATTAATGATGGCGTACCATGTCAATCGAAATAATGGCGGCTTTTCTGTTGCAGACGCATTACCACGTGGTGTTCTTCGACATTCCTGAAAAAGTGACGAGAAGTTGGGTACACACTTCCAAGATCGCTCACTATTTCACGTATTACCCCAATGCCCTTGTAAGTGTAATCAAATGCTTCAAAAATGAAAGCTTTGAAAGAATTTTATTTAAACAATTTATTAATTAAAATTTTTGAGAACACCGTGGACGCTGAAAGGGGTTCTCTTTGGGCATTTTGACCAGTGCACCTTGCCTTCCCAGTCCCGCTAATCGCCGATCACGGTCTTCTTCGAAAGGAATTCTTTGCTTCATATTTCTCATCTCCCGCGGCAATTCAGCACAAAAAGTGCCATTGGGTGCGTGTTGCTTAATGGTGGGAGAGATCTGGAGAAGCAATTTTCTTCAACGTTTTTGTTTAACTCACGCAGAATCCCAATTTTTCGGGTAATACTTTGAATTAAGATGATCTCAGTTAATTTGCGCGACTTGTTTCGCGACCATATTCATCAGATTCAATCTACGTGTCTACGTGAAAATCGTCATTTTCCACGTTGTAGACTCGCCTGTGACACCTCTGTGTACATTTTCAATGTCTCAGCAGCTGTTCGGTCTCAAACATGATGATTTCTACCTCCTGGACGTGCCATTTCTAAACCTCAAAAGCAATAAAAAATTTGACTTCTCCAAAAGACAGATTAGCACAGTTTTTTTAGAGCATAAGGAGCTCTATCGAATGAATACTGTACGCTTCCACACAAAAAAAAAGCCAACGAGCGGCCAATGGTCTTATTTATCAATTCATCATTCAATTGATTATGACTTTCGTCAGCGAATTAATTCAAGCGATTTATATCAACTGGGTGTTGGTTTTTAAAATTTTTTATGACTGCTGCAGCGATTCACAACGCTAACACGTCTCCGCTTGTTTCTTATCGTTTTGTTTGGCCAATTCAACTTGTGATAAGATTATAAAATTGACGAGATATTAGCTTTTTCATTGCTGTTGCCTTTTTTTTTGTAGAAGAAGGAGGAGATAAACGCCGTCGCCAAATTAGCCCTCTCATCAACGAAGCGACGATTCGTCGAAGCTCGACTTCAAGCGGAAGCAGCTGCATTGATGTCAGTGGCTCAGAGAGAAGAGAAATATTCCTTTGTGCAAACGTACAGGGGGAAAATTACTCTATTTGGTATGAAGCAAGTGAACATCACACGTTATTATGCTCTAATGCGGCTCGTATTAACTGGATTGTTCTTCTTCTGCCGTTAAAACTGCATCTGGGCTTTGAACTGGAACGTTTTTGTCTCCTCAGCCGTAGGAATAATAAAGGATAGTTTCGTAACTGGCGGTAAAATAAAAAGAATTTAGGAAAGATATGTTAATCATGAATCACTGAGAAAAGAAATCTGGTATAAAGCGTCACAACTTTCTTCACTCCTCTGTGAACGCAATTATACCCAGAGCTATGTCTATGTTCAACACAGTTCTACAGAAACGCTTAGGAAACAGGAAATTACCCTCCGTGCAAGTTTAATCAACGCTGTTGAAGCCGTTTTTTTTTTGTGGATCGGAGAATCTCATTTTCGTATGCATTTTGAGTTCTTCATCCTTTCAACAGCTGGTAACAGAAATAGTTGCTAGGAACACAATGGAGTTATAGATAAGTAGAAATCCACTACATCAAAGTAAGTGATTGTGAAAAATTTGAAGACTTAAAAAAAAGAATTTTTTGGCCTTCAGATTTTTTTTGGCCTTTTGAATTTCAGAGCTTTTTGTTTTACTTCATTCAACTAAATGTGTTATAAATTTTCTTTTTCAAACGTTTACAAGCCTGTACGGAAGATAGAAATGATTTGTGAGTCTTCCAACTTGAACTGAGTGATGTTTAAAGGTGAGAACAAGAAAGTAAAATGGGGGCAGTTTACTTACCTTTCAAAAGGATAAAAAGCTGTTGGCAATGCATTCCCACGGGTCTGGGGTGAAATGTTGATACGAGTCAATGAGCAGCTGTCGGGAACTCCGAGCAACCCCTTCCACATCCTCGCTCCTCAGCTAAGTTGGGCGGGGGAAAGAAAGGACAAACCAAGGAACGTCTACATATTATCGCTCTTTGGGATACTCTGCAAGAATCTGGAAGAGCCTTAACGATCTTACAGTGCATACTTCAACTGTACCAACCACCGTCCAATGAATTTTTTGCAAATCAATCAATCGGTGACCTCCGAGGAGAGCCCGCTCCCCAAGATGTCGAGGTAAAGAAACGTTTTTAGTTCAGTGCATCAAAATAATATTAGCTATTTTTGAGCCTGCGACATTCCTTGTTGACATGTGCTATTAGCGTAGCATAACTCAATCTCCTTTGTTGCTGTATTTCTTATGAGCCCCTTGATGATGCTTCTTTCTTATTGCCTTTTTTAGACAACGCTGGGAATAAAACAGTAATCGACCGGACCAAGTCAGCAAGAGGTAAATGTTCAAGTTTTTATTAAAACGTTCGGTCCAATTAGGTTTTCTGTAATCCCAACTATCGCCCTGTGCAGCCAAAGTGATTTAAATCGTTGCTTGGCGCCCAGTGTAGTTAACTTCATCAACGGTGGTGCGTGATCTCATCTTCAGATCCCCTTAGTTGAAGTTCGTTAATTTTGGTTAAGTATTGATTCCGCATGATACACCTATGTTTTCGACCAGGAACATTTTTACGACTCTCTCGCTCCCCCCTCCCCCTCCCCCCTCCCCCTCCCCCCACCATCTCTCAAAATTTGGCACTTTACGTTAGGCATTGGGAATCCAAATATGCTATGTCTGCTGTCCAGGCCATATTTTGCCATTAACGTAATCTAAATAATCTGTTCTTTCACCTGGAAATTCCGTTTGGTATTTAGTTGTGCCCACCTACTCGACAATCGCATAGGATAGGTCAATGTAGTGAAAGAGCCCCCCCCCCCTCCCAAGAACTGGCCCTTATTTAATCTCACAACCTCTGCACAGTTCGATTAAATTGCCTATAGTGTCGCCTAGACTATGTATACTTTCGTTGTAATTAGGTCATGTATGGTATCGTGTAGTAGTTTTTTTCGATGCTGAACCGATTGCGATCTGTATTGGAGGCGTGCAACTAAGTCCAGCTGTACAAGAAAGTAACACATCATTGTGAGATAATTTACAGCATTTTTGGTTTATTATTCATCCTGAATAATATATCTATATATTGGTAGAAGAAGTTGTTTACACCCCCCATCCCTTCCCCTCAAAATGTGATACTTTACGTTTCAAGACATCAGGATTCTAAATATGCAATGTTAGTCCGCCGTCCGGGCCTTTTTGTGCCTTTTAAGTTTGTCTAAAAAATCCGTTCTTTCGCACAAAAATCCCATTTGGTATCTAGTTGTGCCTGCCTGCTCGGCAATCCTATCAGACGAAGGCCATGGTTGATATGGGCAAAAAATGGTTAAGGAATTAACAAAAACGGCATTTCGGTAGTTTTATCTCAAATACGCTGTGTTCGGTTTGGTTTTGTAGGTATTTTTGGAAGATTTTTAGAAGAATGAAACAATTCTCATTGGTGTACGGTTGCGTCTAGACGAAAAGTAATGAAATCACAGTAATTCTAAGCTAGTGAGCTAAAGCCTACTAATTGAAAGAACTCGCGGGAGAATAACGACAGCGAAAGAAATCGTTTCATCGTTTGTACTCCCTCCCTCCCATCTCATCAAAACCACTCACCCACTCGACTCGCAACATCGTGCCAATTGCCTACAGGCGCCAGAAATTTGTAATTTTCGTAGTTTTGTAGTAGTTAGATATTTCGTATCGTTTACTAGTATTTTTCGATGTTGAATCGAATGGAATGGTTCTCAGTGGTGTGAGACTAGGTCAAGCTGTTCAGGAGAATAATAAACCGTTGTGTAATAATTTGCAGGGTTTTCATGTTGGATAATATACATTAGATTGTTTGAAGTGGTAAAATCGACAGGGGTTGATGGTGATTCGGGGGAGTTTAAGGACAGGAAAGAAACGTTTTCCATGTGGCAGTGAGTCGTTGGGTCCCTAATCAACATTTTCCTGTTCAGAGAAATTATCAATTGGGGTCAGCACGGCTTACGCACCCTGAATGAAAGGTTTTAGGGTTTTCAGACCGAAAATTGGGGTTCTTATAGCAGAAGCAGGGAATGAGAGAGCACACAGAGTGGACAGGGCAGTGGTTGAAACACGACTAAATGAAGGGCTACACAGGAGAAAAGGATGGGAATTATATATTAGAGGTAGGTTACAGCTACGTTAGAGGTAAGTTGGGGCAACGTTAGAGATATATTAGGGGTAGTTTAGGTTAGAGGGGTAGAACTAGGTTAGGGCTCAGTAGGGGTACATTAGGTTCAGGATACTTCTAGTGTCTAGTTCCACTGTCGCCATTATTTTCTAGCAATACTCAAAGGAGTTGAATAAGGTAGAATTCTTGGTAAACAGTGGTATTTGTATGGAAACTCATTGAAGAGAGAGTTTTTGTTGCTGTTCCAGTAGACACAATTGGGAAGGCAGTGGTAATCAGTGTTGTACTTTAATTTGTTGCCCTGAGTTAGCGGATGGTTGTCTAAGGGAGTTTCTTACCCACTTTACCCCAAAATCCGCTTTGTTTCCTGTAGAATTTCCTGGTGTTCATAACTGAGTCACTCTGAAGTATCCAATTTGCCATCACTAGCCTTTCCACTTTTCTAGTTCTCGAGTCAATGACAATATACTCATTCCTCACACCCTCGGACTTGAGCTTATTGTGTGCTGATACACCCCTCGTGCATCATTGATGGCAAAACAGCGCTTCATCTCTTCACCCAATATTGTTGTTTTGATGTTTCAGATCGGCCACATCCCGCGTCTAAAATCAAAGAGCCTCGCAAACGAAAAAAGGCGAACGCTAACGAATCAGTCGATGTAGATTTGTCTCTAATCTCTTCGCCTTTATTAGGTAAGATGTACGTAGTCAGATATTCCATACTTTTATAACAGGCCTGCCCGAATGGCTTACAAGTTTCAGCAAAAGAACGCAGAAACTTCATTGTTGAAACTTGGCCAATTTTAGAAACACAAAAACATACAAAATAGCGATGGATGGTATTTTTTGATGCTGAATCGAAAAGGATGAATTTCAGAGTGTGGCACTGTCAAGATGGGAAACTTTAACTCTCAGTAACTTGAATCGAACAATATAGCGAATGTTATCTTTGTTCCCCTGTCTACACTCATTTCCCGCACTGCCTTCGATCTTATTTCAACTCTCGTCAATATGACTTGTCTCGTTGTGCTAATTGCCTTGTGTCTCTGACAAGATGTCTTGTTGCGTTGTCTTGTTAGTCTTGCTTTGTGTAGTATCTAGTGATGCTGAATCGAATGGGGATCTCAGAGGGGTTCTACCAACATTGCCGTCTGCATAAGACTTGTTATTGATTGTTGACATTGCCATGTTTTTCTCTTCATATTTCTCGACATCTGATAAAATAGGATAGGTCAAAATGTGGATGTGCAAGCATTGTGTAATAATTTGCAGCTTTTTTTGTGTTGCAGTAAATAAAAATATACTAACTGAAATATTGCCTTTGGTTTAGGGATGTCGTGTTCATGTCTGGCGTAATGAGCCTTGTTTTATTTTCAGAAACCAATTCCTCGTTTGAACATGATTCTCTGGTCGCTCAAAATACCTCCACTCCCGTTGGTGAGTTTGTTTCCTTAAATTTACTGTCATTCATTTTTAAAATCTCTTCATAAATTATACAGAAGGTTGAGTTTCAATAAATCATCAATTATGTTGGGAAAAGGGTGGAGGAGATCATTGAACTGAATTCTACTCCCTTCAGTACACTACCTTTTTGATTGATGTAGGGTGTGCGTATGACGTATGTTATTTTATCCGTTTTCTACTCGCAGTTAATGTTGTAAGGAAAATGTTATGGCCGTCTCGATGCTTGCGATTAATTACTGCCAGGTGGATTGATGAGTCAGTACCTTCAAGTGAGTTTGGATATGTGGGGGGTGCATTAATCAAGTGCATTTGGGGTGGAGGATGCCCATGCTAAATGCGGATAGGAACAGTGTACTGTCACTCGACACCCGACCTAGCATCTTCCATCCAAATGCAGGAGGGTGAGGGAAAGGGTACCAGCGACATAGTTAAGCAAACCAGAATGAGCTTTGCAACGAGTCTGCCCCAGGGGAGTGGCCATCGCCACTGTTTCCACAGCTTTGACTGACTCCCTGCGTTCATCATCATGTTTGAATCCCTTCATGACTGCTCTCACTGGCGATCTGAACTGCCATCTAAATAGAGCAATCTTGGAAGAACCCGTCTTTTCTCACTCCCTTCAATTATTCTCTGTTCAGTCTGTTTTCTCCCAGGTAGCCCCTTCAAATGGATGAATTATGATTTGAGTTTATTGGTTGTTAACGTTTCGAGTCAGAGGTTGGGTTATTCTTACAAGTTTTCAAGGAGTCGTTTAATTATATTTTTATTCAGTACTAAAATGGCTAAACCAGGATTTAGAATCACACTCACACAATACTCCCGAATTCTATACAGCGAGGTTATGTTTGGTTGAATTGCAAGTAAGACAGTGTTCAATAAATTATTTTGAGTGTCGTGTACATAATACGGATCATGAAATTTAATATCTCTTAGCATTTCAATGCCAATTGAGGTTTGTGTGTATCATATGTCTCATTGATGAGCCAGTTGTCTATGTCTCGTTTGATGGAACCCATTCCCAACCAAGTAACCAGAAAAAGTGTACTGCAGGGAGCAATTATCGACTGTAAATTAATAGTTCAATACATCGATGACTGTAAACCATGAAAAATGTATGGAGCTTCTGAATCACGCAGTCAATACGATACGCCACTTATAAGTCTGGGAATAAATGTCCCTAAAATACAAGTTACCCGATCGAAAATAGCGGCTTCAGTAGTAGTGTTACGGGGCGAATTGACGATATCGCACTATTTGAGTCGAGGAGTTAGTAGGATATCAACCAAATGCAATGCACAGAGTTTTATTCGCAATTACGCTCGGGGAGGTTTTACCACCACAAACAGGGAACTGGGTGAGAGCGAACACGGGTGACAGGGTGACAAGTGTACAGCGCAGTCACAACTGACGACAGCAAAGTTTCGAGCGAATGAGGTGCTCTATCAGCACAAACGCCCGGACGAGCCTGCGCTGAATGAAAGAGTTTGGTTCGTCCCGGTACAGTCGTTATTCCTGGTGATCTTCCAATTGGTAGTGTTCGTTGTACACAATTCCTTGGATTGACACTTACTAGAACATTACCACGTTACCTTACTGTTCTACAATTCCACGATTAAGGCGACAGTTTGCCTCACAATCGAGACCGGAGACTTGTCATTTGAGTTTGTACTGTCGCCAGCTTGTGAGTCCGACTGAGACAGGAGGCAGAGGCGTGAGATAGAAGATGACAAGACTGTGGGCCAGTGGTCTCTCATGCCGCGCTCAAAAAGCACTTGTGCTTAATATGAAAAAATGACTACTTTTCCTGGTGAAAACTGCAAAAAGCTTATTGAACAGACCAGGCATAAGCCTCTGATGTACAATGCACTCTAGTTAAGCATAATTTGTTAATTGGTACGTTTTTTTTAGATTCTTAATAACAATATATAAGCAAATCATCATCTTTTTCTTCGTCCAATAGTAACTCTCCTTGGCTTTCCATCACAGTTAGTGAGACAATCTACACTGGTGGTCGCACGAGAGAGCGAGAGTTTAAGATCGAAAATACCTTGGTGAGCGTGAGGAGGACAGTATTAAATGCAATGAAGTGAGTAGAGTTTGTTTACAAAAGGGCGACACAAGGGGATGACTCATAAATGGGTGAACTGGCGAGGGAAACTGTATCGGAAGGAGATAGCAAACTGTACGGGCGGAGAATAGATATAAGAAAGTGTCTGAGTGGGCGCAGAGAGACGAGTGGAGCTCGTACCTGAATGAATTTTAGGAAAGAGCTGTCTCTTGTGGAGAGGAATCTGAAATTGAGGAGAGGGAAAATAAAGAAAGGACAAACCCACTTCAGAGAAAACCGCTGTCATTGGGAATAACCGTGTAGGCAGAATTTCCACGCATATGAGGTGGTTAGAGGAGACAGTAACTTTGTCATTAATTGACAGGGAGTCCTGTTAAGGCAGGTGTGGGGAACTCTGAGTCAAAAGACTCGGACTGATTTGACTTGCGTCGAACATACACACAGCTGTCTCTTGTGTAGAGGAATCTGAAATTGAGGAGTGGGAAAATAAAGAAAGGACAAACCCACATCAGAGAAATCGGCTGTCGTTGAACATACACTACGGACTTCATCAACAGATTACGATACGCAATGAATCATAATTTGGGTTGTTTTGCTTGTTGCGGTCTCTTGTCTCTATTTCTGGTCTGAATCTCAGTCGCTGAGTAACCACTGGCTTCTGAGCAGTCGTGAGGCAACTCCTTATGAAGCGATACTCGTTATTTCATCTAGGCTTTTGATTCTTCTTCCAATTCCTTCATTTGTTCGCTACTATTCCAACAAAATGTCAACTACTGGGTTCCTACATTTGTTGAACGATTTTGTAACATTTGTCGTCAAGTTCTGCAGCGTATGAGTTCGAAATCTAATTATAATTCACTCCGTGGGTTTCAGCTAAAAAAAGGACCTGGGGAAAGCGAAAGAGGAAAAAAGACGGCACTTTTGCGCCGGCCCAGAGTGCGCGTAGCGTTCCTGCTGTCGAGGGACCTTCCTCGTCGAACAATACACCTCAGAAAGAGCGAGCAAGGAAAAGGAATGGTACTTACGCGCGAAAGCAGATGGCGCATACTGTCAAAAACTCTGACCCCTCGCCGTCCGCTCATACGATTTCAACCGAAAAATCGTCCACAACGTCAACCGTTGAGTCGACTCCGTCTCAAAACGGCTACAAAGTCGTTGCGGGCAAAGATAAGAACGAACAAAATGTAAGTTACTTTTTAGCGAATTGTAGTAGAAAACGAAACTAGTGCAATTGTGTTCAAAAGTGAAAATTAACAAAACATTACCGGATGATCTAGTTATGTGCAGATTTATCGTACACTGGAGGTATAATAGATAAAAAATTAGCCAAGCTAATGGCCAAGGTGGGTGGTGGTGGTGGGGGGGGGGAGATGTGAGTAGCTACTCCACCGTGACACGTGTCATAACTGTCAACTAATATGTCAAGATTTGACAAATTTTGATTGTTGAAAACACACCAACCGTAGATTCTCTTTAATTTTGAGTGGACTGTATAACCTAAGAATTTTACTCTGGGTCCAACTTAATTTCTCACCCCTCTGAAGGAAAACAGATGAAATCGAGGGACTAACTATCCTTTGTTTCATGTGGTGGACGCATTTCCAATTAAACCGCTCGATGGGTTGTAGGAATAGAAGACGTGAGGAAGGACAATGTCTGTGAGAGGTGAGGCGGACACCTTGGTGGGGAAGACCAATTGGGCTCTGGGAAAATCGACGGGAGGTAGCTTATGTTTCGATTGACATTTTTGTCGAGCCATCATTTTCTCGGTCCATACTCCACAGAGAGCAGAGAACTGATTTTTCAATCGATATCGAGGGAAGTTTCATAACTTTCAACTAAAGGGTCAACGTTTTGGGCCCTTGGCTCCTGAATTATATATCCCTCCCTGCCGCTTTCCTGTTATGGCGGCTAACTATTGATTTACTCTAGTGTGTAGCTTGCAATTACAGCCATTGTTTTCTTTTACAGAAACAATCAACAAGCGATGGACTTCTACGTGGTGCTGTAGGACTTGGGAACAACGGATGTACGATTGAAAATGAAATGAGTTCGCTGCTCAACCGAATAGAAAGTCACGTCACTAAACCTAAAGCCGTCGGTAGAAATGTCGCTAATTTAGGTATGATTACGTTGTTTTTGAATAATCAAATGTTGATGTGCAGAAAACTTCCTCTGTCTTTCCTACAACCTAAAGGGTGAAGAATGTTTGGCTATTGAGGAGAAATTGATAGATATGTTTGTGTCTGCAGTCAGTTTTTGTCGTTATTCCATCGATGGTAGTGATGTGTGTGTGTGTGGGTGCACCAAAATGTACCGAAAACGCTGGCTCTACCCATTTTTTTCTTTGCATACAGCCATAATGACTTTGGTTGTCATTCAAAATATCTTCTTCTGATCCGTATGGGATTTCGACGATTCTGTCGATTAGAACAGCTGTCACCTGCCCTTGCGTTTCTTCCCATCCAGTACCCTGTTTATGGTGGTAAATCATCTCAGACCTGTAATACGAATAAAACTCCGTGTTCAATTTCGAAGAAAACCCGTTTATTTTGACAGTAGACAGGGGGGGGGGCGCTGGAAGGGATCGCCTCTCCTCCTCCCTTTCCTCTTCATTTTTCCTCTCCCTCTCCGATTGTTCTTTTTCTTCCAATTTTTTGGCTCATTTCTGATCCAACTTTCTTCGGAAACGAGCCGTTGTATACCCTTTCCTTTTCACCCCTTTTTCAATGTGAAAAGTGCAACAATTTCGGTTACCTTGTCAAAAACCCTTCCCTGTCTGCTTACGATCAACTGTGGCTTTTCTTAAAAGCACTGGCGCCAATCGAAAAGCCAGGGAAACTTGGGTGAGTTCTCTTTCATTTCCTCATTCCGTTTATATTTTTCCTGGTGTATTCTTTTTCCAGGTGCTCGCCGGTTGAGGGTGATCCGTCCAGCGATCAGAATCACACGAGAAGTATCTAGTTTCCCATTACCAGGGAAATTTAGAGATTCTCGTATAATTACCCACCCTCGTGATAGTTGCTATTTCGGGGTACTTATGCGCTTCATGGTGATATAGTCCACCAAGCTACTTCGCCATTTATCCTCTCCCACGCTCAATACAATATTGTAACATAGGCGCCCAACATAGGGCAAAACTTCCACAAACCCAATGGGCGTAATGTGCCAGGCCATTGCCTGGCCTATCGATACATTTACTGTGTGCGCACATCATGTCACCATATTGATTCGATGTAGCCTAATGCGATGGGGGAGGAAATCAATTCCCTATGACCTCCTTCTCCATTGGAGGTTCTCCTGCCTCTCGCCTGCAGTGGCAGTTCTCCCATGCTTGGTGGTTTGTGGTGGACTTTGGGGCTGGTAGGCTCTCCGCCTCCTATTGCCGTGGGAGGCGAGCTTGTGCTATAACGTCCTCATATAGGGGGCAGTCAAAGATGACGTAGGGAGCATCCTCCATCACACCTTCCCTTCTGCACAGGCACGAGTCGAACGTACGACGCCTGAAGGAGAGGATGTGGGAGTTGAAGGCGCCATAGCCCTATCACAATTGGACTGCCAGAAAGGTAGGGTGCCATCACTTCATGAGTGTCCGATGCTTCACCGAGCGCAGGATTGAGTGGAGATGTCTTGCTGTCGCCCCGTTGTCCCATCACCACTGGTCCAGCACCCAATTTGTAGCCAGGCCGAGTGCCTGCTCCCTGGACTGCTGCTGGAGCATCTGCGGGACTAAGGCGGACATTGGGCCCTTGTACTCTCTGAGGGACCTCCTTTTGATGTGTGTGCATGCTGCTGCTAGGTCCAGTAGGGGATTGGTGGAGTTCCAGCTAGGACCTGCAATGCCGTGTGGGATGTGGTTCGATATTTTGGCAGCACGGAGATCAGGATGTCCCTTGGGAGAGTACATGCCTGCTGTCAGTCCTGCTGCAATGGGGAGATCACCAGCGTATTGGACAATCAGCAGGAAATCCGCCAAGTAGTAGAAACGGCAGACATAGGGTGATGTTCAATGTCGGCTGTTCATAACTGTTCAGTCTTATGATTGACAACTCCACTGACCCTTATCTACTGCCTCTATGTTACCCAATCAACCGACTTTTCTTCGTTATTATCTCTTACTTATCGTCGTTGTTATCTTATAATTGATCTACTGTTTATATTCTCGACTACGAGTTAGATGTTAGATTACGGAAAATTTCCTACCAGGGTGGTCCTTCGATGCATATCAAGGAGCAATAACAGTTGATGGGTCCTCGAGACTGTTCGTTATTGCGCGTTAACTCTCTCCCACAAGGACACCTCTCTCTTCGAGGTGTTGGATAATCCTCGGGTAGAATTATAAATGCAACCATCCTCATGTAAACCTTTCTGATTTCAGATCTCCTAGTTCCAATCGATGATCCATCAGACGTCGTAATCGACCTTACCAGTGATGGTGAGTGCTTCTATTTATATTTGCCTCTATTTATATACCGCCGCATTTGCACTATGTGCCCTCATTGTTTCTTTTGTCGTTTCAGACGAAAGGGGGTGTAATTTCAAATGTGGAGAAATCGTATACGCCAATCTTCGGGGGTTCAAGCCGTGGCCTGCCTTAATAACGATTGATCCTGACACTAATCTGTGGTTTATCCCTGAAGATGGCCCCGTGGTATGTCCTTAATGAGTATATTTATCTTTATTCCTATAATAGCGTTCTGCAGGAGGCGTAGCATTGGTACTTGTGTATGTAAATTACTAGTTTCGGTGGTTCAGTATTTTATCCACAATTTTCTATCAGAAGGTAAAACATTTGTATTTTGTATTTTGCAGAATCACGTTCACGTTATATTTTTTCAACTTTCGAAGAACGCTTGGGTGCCCATTGAAAACGTTACTCTGTTTGATGGTAGAAACAATTCACAGGTATAAATTGTTATCTTTGTTTTTATAGACGCAATTCACGTTTGCCAGAAAGCAATACTTTGAGAGTGGAATAAGAAAAGAGATAAAAGAAACAGGGTGCATGTTGTACGATCTACAATGCTAGAAAGTACCAACTAAATCATTCACGATGAAGTTGTGGAAACCTTCTTGAATGGTAAAACGGAGAAGAGTGAAAAGGGAGCTTCTGGACTCTGGACATCTTCACACAGACGAACACTTGCAACACCAGGTGAATTGGTATTAGATAAATGACAATAAAGCTGGGAATCCTCATTAAGGGGACGTGACACGTCCGAGTTTTTGCAACATTCGCGTACGTCTTAGTAAAAAAGTGGTGGGTTGAGCCTGACCACTGGACCAGCCTGTTCCTAATGGGACATGGCCAATTGAATACGCAGCTCCACTTCTTTTCTTTCGAATACTCTCCATCCTGCACATCTTGCATCTCCAGTGTGAAGGAAACAAGAAACCACGTGCTGTTCCACTGTAGTTCCTACAAGTGAGCATCGGTTGTTGTGACTATTGGATGATAGCGAAATGACAACCTCCATGACTTAGTTATAAGCGTGCTTAGTAGCCGTCAAAGCCATCCAAGAGCAGGGGAAGCTCCCTTCTCTATCGTTCTTCGAATTGAGACATTGGACTTTCCTTTAGTACACCCATATTGTCTGCCTGTGAGGTTACACCCAAAAACTCCTTCCAGGGACTGAAACATCAAGATCTCTAACTTTTTTCCTAATATTGAACGAAGGCTGTGCAGTCTCCATGATTCCAGGTGTAGCCGATTCCAGTTATCTTCCTTTTGAAGGATGATGACACGTAGTGGTTCGACCTGCAGTCAGTCATTAAATAAATTAAGAAGGCTGCAACAGATGGTGTGCTCAGTCTTCTTCAACATGGTGCTTTCTATCTTATTTGGTCCATCTGGCTTTCCATAGTAACCCTTTGATGCTCCAAGCCTAGTCCGGGTTGCATCACATTACAGCCAAAACCTGCTCTACGTTTCTTGTTCCTGTAGAGGACTTGTAATGGTTGCCCCAGGGGTTCTCAGAGCGGGAACCAATCCCAATCTCATGGTGGTACAACCTCAAAGGCAAATACAACAGTCAGCAGTTCTCCCCTGGGAATGAGAGACATGAGTTGTCACGATGCCCCTCGTTTTCTTGGCCAATCCAGAGCCTCTTAGGGGGAAAAATGCTGGCGCAGTGGCAGTGACCCCCCCACAAGTTCATTGTTAGCGAATTTTGAAGCAGTGCGCACTCTAATAAGACGGAAATTAAACACAGAATGAATCGATCTTCTAAGTCTTACTCTGGTAGATGGAAAGTAAAGGGGTTATACCCTTCGGGAGGACATGACATGTCCGAAGGTCCAGGGGGGGGGGGGAGAAATTCGGGAGAGAAATTATTGAGACGACAGAACGAGAAAGTGAACTCCAAAAAATGTAATTTGTAAAACGAAGGAAGAAAACACGTGAGCTCAATGTCAATTAAACATATGGTAAGTAAGGGAGTTGGAAAACTAATGTAGAGGCCGCAACTACCTTCCTCCTAGTACAGAACGTGGTCTCGAAATCTTACTGGAGGTCGAACAGTTCGGCCAGTCTTCAGACGAGCAATCCAAGGGGTGTTATTAATATTTTCACTTGATTGAGGAGAAAGGGGTTGTAAAAAAACTTGCTGTCATGGTTCAGGTGCTGGAGGTGTTCTGTGTGAGGTACAAACTCGATAGGTGGAGGATCAGCCTTCAATTCCTGAGCCATGAATGCTGGTTTCAATCGTCCTATCACAACGGAAACTTCTTTGTTGTGACGTTGAATGATGAAAGTTTTCCCAACGCTTTTGATGGTGTTCATAATTTATCACACCCAGGAAAAGCGACAAACCTCAAGCTACTTCGCCAAAGATTTGCGTGGCCATCAATGGCCAAAGATTGCTCAGAGTGGATTAAATTCTGCATGGCTTGTCAAAAAGGCAAAGTTCAACGGCACACAGTCGGACCTATTGGACATTTCCCTCCACCATCTGACAGATTCAGTCATGTTCACATAGACCTAATTGGACCTTTATCGCCTTTGCAAGGTTGTGTGTACATCCTAACACGCGTTGCCTGAAGTTGTTCCACTACAGGATTGCTCGGCTGAGACGGTAGCCCGTGCTTTCTACGCTCATTGGGTAAGTCGTTTTGGCACACCCGATAAAATCACATCTGACCGAGGAAGACAATTTGAGTCCTCGTTGTTCAAACGATTGACATCGCTTATTGATGCAGCTCATACTTTCACTTCTGCGTACAATCTGAAATCCACCGGAATGATAGAGCGCTGTCATGGTTGAAGTCTGCAATCAGGTGTCACGCAACTGAACAATGGGTAGACGTTTTACCAACAATTTTGATGAAATGGTTGACCTGAAATGGTTTATGGGACAGTTCTTCGGTTGCCAGGAGACTTTATTGAAGATATACCTTTAAACACACCAAGTACACCACAGCAAATCTTTCTTGATGAATTACGACAGATTATGAGACCTACAACCACAACCTGCTCATATCACCACTGTTCGACGCAAAAGCGTCGAGGTGGTTGGAGGTATTTGACCTCAAACTTCCCCGTGCCATTGTCTCCAACTATTTTGGTACCTGCCCCTCAGCTCCGGTCGGTTTGGTTCCAACAGCCCCCTTCGCCAGGTTTCCCCCTTCCTTTGTTTCTTTGACCCAATTTCATTTTCTTGTCGACGACAGAGCCCTTCCAAATTCAGTCCGCTTCCAACTATTGCCCCGGTATATTCTCACTCCCTCTCTATCGGTTGCCCACGCCAGTTCCGCGTTCCGAGTACCCTTGTGTCGCCCGTTTGTACTCTATCTCAGTTCAATTTAATTCAACTCAATTCCGCACGCACGTTCATTACAGTCCTCCTCACGCTCACCGAGTTTGTTTCATTTCGATCCTCAGCTCCCCCTCTCGTGCACCCAACAACCTCTCTCATCCAAAAGTTTTTGTTCCACAAGAACTTTCAACATGCACACGCGTACTTGTGGGTACGACGGCGTCATAAAGTCCTTACAACCACTTTATAATGGGCCACTTAGAGTCAACCTTGCAAAGGCGGTAAAGGTCCAATTAGGTCTATGTGAACATGACTGAATCTGTCGGATGGTGGAGGGAAATGTCCAATAGGTCCGACTGTGTGCCGTTGAACTTTGCCTTTTTGACAAGCCATGCAGAATTTAATCCACTCTGAGCAATCTTTGGCCATTGATGGCCACGCAAATCTTTGGCGAAGTAGCTTGAGGGTTGTCGCTTTTCCTGGGTGTGATAAATTATGAACACCATCAAATGCCTGTCTTCTGAGATTTGGTGGGACAAACGGACGAATATAATCGGTGGAAATATCGCAATGTACTGGTTTTGCAGCTCCAGGCAAATTGATTTGTTTCCATGAGAGAGTGCGACCAGAATCAGAAGTAGGTAAATCAGTTGTATGCTGTTCCTCTGCCAGCCTGTTATAGTCCAGCATGTCAATTGATTCTAATCTGGCCAAAAAATCAGCGACAACTTAGTACTTTCCAGATATGTGACGGATATCAGTGGTAAATTGGCCCATAAAATCCAATTGTCTAGCCTGATACGGAGAAGCTTTACCTAACTTTTGGTGGAATGCAAAAGTCAGAGGTTTGTGGTCTGCGTAGAGTACGAAAACTCGACCTTGGACCAAGCGTTGAAAGAATTTCACAGAACTGAATGCAGCATGTCATAGGCACTATACCTCTGTTCAGCTGGGCTCAGCTTACGGGAGAAGAAAACCAAGTGGTTGCCAGCTACCTTCTACTAGCTATTGAATGCTACCACCAATAGCACTGTCGGATGTGTCGACCATAATAGAACGTAGAGCGTTCGATCTAGGAAAAGCCAACATGACAGCTGCTTTCAAATACTCGACAACTTTCACCAATATTTTCTTCGGATTGTTGCAGGAACACGTCAACTCCAAACAGTACACGCTCGCTGCCCAAGAAGCTCAGCACGCGCTGACTCTGCCTCACAGCGAAAGAGTCAAAATGTACAGCACTGTCAACTCGATTGTGACAATTCTCTGATGTTATGCGAATGACAACTGGGCAGCCTATGGAACCGAACAACTTCACAAATAATTCTTCAGTCGTGCGCCGAATCCTTGGATTGTGTGACTCCTCAACTGTTTCAACACCAACGTTATTTTTAATTATTTTAATTGACACTTGTTCGTGCACTTGGTGCATTCTTGCGGCAAAACCGCTCCAGTGACCACGATTTTTTCATGAGCCTTAGCTTGTTAAGTACGTTTTGGTTCACTCACAACTAATCAAAGTTTTCAATGTTTCAAAGTGTTAAAATACCGTGGGGGGGGGTTCACTGAGGTTGATGTTTGTCTCAAGTGTGAACCGTTTGACTGATTTTATTCAAACTCATTCTTTACAATATGCGAACAAATGATGATGGGGGGGGGAGGTGTTGAGTGTTCAGGGTAGTCCAAATGTAGACCAATTAAGTTTTCACGTTGTTAAATCTTGTATTGTAAATCCCAATGGTTTTCTTGTTTAGTTCTTCCACTTGTACATTTTTAAATGAGCAGCAAGTTTTGCTGAGGGAGCTCGAGATACTATTGTCCCTAAATTAAGTGTAGTTCCTGAACATTAGACAGTTTGCCTATTTGTGGTTGGTTCTCGTTGTCTGCAGGTGTGTAATTTTTCTACATACCCTCTCAGCAACAAGGTAATGCCTCTCAGGGTTTTTGGAGAATGACTCGACGTAATCCCAAACAGATGGTCTCCTGATTTCCTTTTATCTACAAAAAATATAGGGTGTTCCCCTTGAACATCCACCCGAGAATAACCCTATTAGAAGTGACCTGTACTCCTATCTGAAACTTGAGTACCGGTGAATACGAAGTTAAAAGTCATTTCTTCATCGAGGAGCTGCGCTAATAATGACGCACAATTTATTATTCGAAGTCCCCTATTTTTCATAATTAACAAAATATTCATGAATTCATTTCACAACGACCGAAACACATTTAGTGGACGGTTGTTATCAGTACCTGTTTTTTCTATTGTCTCGTACCTGTCGTATAACCATAGCGAGGCTATCGTGAGCTGGATCTGCTGTTCTTGCAACAGCAGGCTTATCATTGGCGTTGCTGCCTAGGAAGGAATCAAGTAGTCTTCGTATGCAGCTGGTAGTCTTCCAACATTCAAGAGATGTGTTCTTAGTACTGTTGACCTGTGCAACTCCAGCAGCGAGTGTCTGGTTGTGCCACCCTGCCGTGTTTATATTTCAGTCTCCTAATAATGAGATAACTTATCAACATGTTCGACGCACTGAAAGTCTCTGATAGATCTCGGAGTGTGTCGTCGCAGTAAGTAAGAAAATATGCAGTGGACATCTGGTAGTGCCCTCAAGCTAAAGCCGTGGTAGAGGATAGGGAAACCTCAATAAAACAAATCTCACTATTCCGTCAGTTCGTGTCGACAATGGCAGGATTAGTGTATTAACAAAAAACTGTTTAAAATAAAATAATAACATTACAACTAACTCCGTCGAAGTTGAGAAAAAACAACACTAAATAATAGATTAAATTAAACGTGAAAAATGAATTTCAAAATAGCATACGAATATTACAAACACCCGGGCGATTAGAGAACTGAGTTCCTGTCGAAAGACTGTCACCTTAGGAGATTGCCTAAAAAAACTACATCACTTGCAAAGAGATGGTTGAAAGCCATTATCAAAAGAGGTAAAAGCTAAGAGGAGAGGAGTTGTATTTTCAGTATGCAAATTGTTGAACGTTGGTAACGGTGTCATCGCCAGTATTACTATCAAACTTATGGCCCTTTGTCACTGTAGCCACAAGCTGGGCATACGATGGTATTAACGGAGCTACAGTTCGATGGGTCCCTGGTTGTACTCCCAGCCTACCGGACTGCCTCTCTCTCTTGGCCCTTCAAGTACTAGTTAGATCCCCCCTCACAGAACCTCTGCTTGGACCTAACTATAATCAGGCCTTGCATAAATGGGTGGGTCACTGTGGCTCAGCATTTACTGGCCTCGTTGCTTCAAAATTAGGGCACTGTCGGTGGCCAGGTTCGGCTCACAGAGGGTGGGGTCTGGGACCAATGGCTGGCAGAATATGACACAGGCGCTACTGCCCACCAACTTCATACAGTTGTGCGCTCTATTCAGTTGGTCTGGTGACAGGCAGAGCAGAAGACTGAGACCAGTGTTGGTGGTGAGGCAGGTCCAGTATATATTCGTTGAGCCTGGATGCTATTTAGCACAAAATAGCGTGCGTAGTTACTGCTCGCACTCAATGAGCCAACGGGCCACTTACTCGAACTGGCCTATAACGCCCATTGGGCATCAATGGAGCTGGCATATCAGTTGGTCATGTGTCAGGCAAAGATGAGTACAGTCTGCGTCATGCGTGTGCTGTTGCCTTTCATCCTGGGACATCTGCAATACGGTTGGTAACATCCATCCTTTCCCTTTCTTTGACCATCCGACGAAGCTGCTTGTGCGAGGGGATCTGTGCGTCCAAGGCAGTTTTTTGCAGCTTCGCCATTCTTGCCCAAGTATGCACCAACGTTGTCGTATGGAAGGCTTCTGGGTAGTAAAGACCAGCAGCGTCGGTTGTCTGGTCAACTCATGAAGTAGGCCTAGCATTCGAGCAGAGGGGTTGAGAAGAGTACCCTTAACTGCAAGTTTGATCGCTGACTAAACAGGAAGAAGAAGAGAGGAGTGGCCTGATAATCTACCAGGAACCCAGCCAGCCTGGTTGTAACACTCATCAATGCAAAGTTGAGCGTTGCTATCATTGTTCTCACGTGAAAAGCAGAACACTCTAATGTAAATGGAAGATACAAGCGCTCTGCCAGGATGTACTCAACCACCTGTGCTAATCTACTGATATCAAACAAACAATGCTGTTTCTGAAAAGCTTCACTATGACTTGGTATTATGTTCTTATGTCAATACCAAGGTGAAGGGACTTGGGTACAATTATTCACACCAGCCGTCATTGTCAAAAGACACTGTTAGTATAAACTTGTCCACAAGGAAAAACAAGAAGTATAATGAGCTTTCCTGAACACAAGCAGAGACTAGTGAGTGAAAATAGTAAAATCCATTGTGTCCTTTCGAAACCAATGCTTTAATCATGGCTGACGTTTGCCAACCATTGCCTCCATTCTGGTGCTCTCGAAATGAAAATTGTACGTTACCGTCGGGTTACCTGGCGCCGACCACCCCAACAAATTTAATTGCTTCCGACGAAAGTTGAGTGTTGGAGTGGAGCTAGGGATCGCTGTAAGTTTTGCCAGAGTCGGCTGTTTTTAATGTTTTTCTCTGGATTAAGGAGTGTGTTGGAGTTCAGTACTTCTGACACTATTTGTTACGCAGGGTTTTGGAAATGTTTGGAGAGCCGCTGACTCAGACAAAACTTACAGCAATCCTTAGCTCCGCTCCAACGCTCGACTTTCATCAGAATCGATTAAATTTGTTGGGGTGGTCGGCGCCAGGTAACCCGGTAACGTACAATTTTCATTTCGAGAGCACCAGAATAAATTATCAAACGCTTCGGCGCGAATCGATGTTAGTGTCGTTCTTTTTTTAAACGTTAAAAAAAGCTAATAAAGTCAATAAAGTCGCCCCTTTACCACAATCATGTTCTGCGTGTGCCATCGTGCCAATTTCCTGTGAACTGAATGAAAAACATATTTGGTTAGTTGCTGGAGAGATGAAAATCGTCGAATTCAAGTGGGGCCGAGGGAAGGTCAGTGATACCCGTGTATTTTTCGATACATTCCACGATCTTTCTTATACATGCGAAGGCAGAGAAGATGAACAAATGGAGGTGGATGGAATGAGTAAATAAATTAAATTAAATTGGTCGTACGAAGCGTTAAAACTTTAAAAAATGTAAAATGTTATTAGCGAAATGTAAAACTGTAGCGTAAGTTTGAAAGTAATCGATTTTCCTCTTTGAGATTGAGGCTGACCCCACGATTTTCGAGGCTTGAAATCCTAGTCAGCATTTATTGCAGCATTGCAAGCCGTAATTGGAAACAACTTATTTATTATGTTAATTTAATATTTGTACTCGTTAGCTTTATTAGTTCGTTACCTACGTTTGATTATTTTTTGTCTTACTGAACAACGGAGATAGCGCTTGAAGGCTGTGTTTTGGTTCTGCGCGTCACTTTTCAATTTGAAAGTTGCGTGTATTGTACCTTTTTAGTTCGGCGATGTAACGAGTGACGAGTTTCGTTAGCACGGATGTGCACTGTTTGAATGTTCAAAGGTACTTCCTCGTCGCGCTTTCAAGAAAAATTTCTGGTACGCGGAAGGCGAGTTTGAGAAGACTGTTAAATTGTAATTTTTGTTTCAAGTTCATAAATTATTTGTTCTTTGATTGCGATATGATCCCTTTTTTATGAGCCTCGTGAGTTTGAAGGCATTTTTCCCTCGTCGCATTGGCTTCCATTATGCAGTTGAAGAGGTGAGAAAGCTAAAGCTATAATGTGCAGATTGATAAGCGTGTAAGTCGTAGTAGTGGAAGTTGCTGGTTCCACAGGCTCGCTGGGGATGCTCTTTGGGATGAGCACCACAGCCAAAAGTCCTGTTGTTCCTGTCCTGATGTTTCATTCCTAGCTTCGTAAATAATGCCAGGTATTTCCTGCAAGTCTTCTTTGATTGGGGCGAAAATTTCTCGATCTCAGGCCCATCCAACTCAGCGTTTTTCGTATTCCCCTCTGCTCCTTCAGCTCACAAGAGAAAGGGGTAGCAAACAAGTGTGGCCTTGAAAACTTTGTTCACCTAATACTCATCGGGGCATACCAAAACAGGCATCACCCCACTGGCTTTCCTCCTTTTGTTGAGCTGCTCATGCTACCGGTGCTGCCCTGGTTGTCGATTCCATACAATGCGATCCATCAAACCTATTCCACGCGTCGCCACCTTTCATTCGTGCCTCATCCCATTATTTCCCTCTATCATCTCTGCTGCTTCCAACCACTTTCCACCGCTAAGATCATTCAAATTTTCTTCTGCTCTTCACGCCGCCACATTCACCGTATTTTTTCATCGACAACAGGTCACCTCATCAAAGGCCCCAACGAAAGTCAAATTCATTTATTTATTTCTTTGCTCGAGCTTTCCTTCTATATACATTTCCTTAAGAGAACTCCTTATTTTAATACAAACGTCTTTATCCTTTTTCAATTTCGCATTACTTTCCTTATTGTTCTTCTCTCTCATGCAGCTTCCCCATTTCACCCCCTTTTTTTTGTTCACATTTAATTTATCGGTATTCATTCCCTGGTCCTCCAAATCAGCCCTATGCGTTATTGGGAAACAGGAAATCCTTACACCTTAACAGCATCAAAGAGTACAAACCGCTCCCTTTCAAGTCTCTGGCATTGGGCCTGTACATGATTGGGAGTTTCCTCATCTGTTCTAAACTAGCCCTTTGTTGGCTAGACCGAACTTCAGGAAAAAGGCAGAGTTGAAGAAGGGATGTTACGGAACTCGTCGAAAGTGTTTGTTTTCGTTAACTTTGTTCTGCGTGACTATCACATCATGTCGCCAGGAGACCTTCCACTATGGTATAAAGAGTAGATGCAAAGAGCTTTTCCTTATGTGACACCAAGATGTAGGCCCTTGCAACAAGGGCAGTTGGACAATGACAGAGTATACCAGTACACTCAGAAAAATAGCAACAGTAGTTGTTTGAACTTACTACCATTTCCAACCCCATCCTGTGTTCGTTCCTTTTTTAGTTTCATCCCATTTCTTTTCTTCATCACCAACAAGACAACCCGAATCAATTTACATCTCACTATCAAAGTTGTTATCATCATCCATCGAATGAACCTTTTCAACATCATAATCACCAATACATCATCTTACATTGGTAAGATCCAGTTGAGGAAGGGCGATGATGGGCTGGTCGATCAAAAGGTGGCCTGGTTTTTGTATAATACATTTATTAAACTTTCAGTATTACATTAACACTTTCGCTGCTAACGACCAAACCCCTGTGTAAGACCACGGCTAAACAAAACATGGTGGCGCGCAGTAAACCCACGCTTTCGGGCGTAGTCACTCTCATGGAACAAAACGTTATTTTTCTTTCCTACTACTACCGCGCGGTAAAACCGCGCCTGCATTAGCTGGATATGTGATAACATTATTATTCTGGATATATGAACCTAAAAGGAAAATATATTTTAATTGTCTTCGATTTGTTTCAAACATGCCGCAAAAACTACATTATTTTACGATTATAGCTACGAATAAGTAGGTTGAGAGGTCAGCAGGTACCTACTAGAAATACATATTACTGAAAAATACATCCATATCACAAAAGAATAATAATAAATTTATTGTCACAAACCATTCATATACATGCTTGCATATAACACTTATTCAAAAGTTATAATATATTAGTAAACTTTTGGGAGGGAGCAGTCGAGGAACTTGTGGAGGGATGAGGCTCATCCTGATTACAAGTCTTTTGAGACTCCCTCGAGTTTTAACCATGTTTATTCTGGAAAATATCGTAGATAAATAGCATGATGGGCGAAAAATTGAAACATACATACGTATATAACATCTAAGGGGAAAGCACAAAAAGTAGGCCAGTAGACAAGTGAGATGGGTTTAGACATCCACATACTTGTTTTCAATCCTCCTCTCATTAAATTCCATAAATATATGCTCATTAGTAGCAGTAAAAAAGAATGGTAAAGTAAAATATATAACTTACCACAAAAAATTGCTGAAAACGCAGGAGAAACGCGTTCGGTTGAGGCTTTCGTCAGACTGAAAATAGAAAACCGTCGCTACCTGAACTCTTCGGCGGGTACTCCCCGCTCATTTACAAGGGTCATTCCCACTACTACCTGTATTGAAAAGGGCTTATGGAACTACTACCGTCTCAATACGGGCTTGGATTGTACGGGGTTTTCGCAAGGTTAGAGAGCGGTTTTACCACTCTAGTCATGGGAAGAACACGAAAGCGCGGTAATACGGCGCGTAGCAGGGAAGGTGTTAATACTATATGTTGTGTCAAAACACAAAATAAATAATATTTTTGTACATAAGTATTATGGCACTTGTGCCAGGGTTGCTGTCCTATGACAGGCGATGATGCTATTCTCGTTTTGACCGCAACACTGTATAGGTTATGTTGATGATGTAATGAAATAACACAAACGATAACAATTATTGACTAAAAATGGCTTGGTAATGTAACAACTATTCAGGTACTCATATGTATTAATATATTAATCACTTGAGTCCAATATGTCAGGTGCTCTTTTTCTTTTAAGGCGTTTGGGCTGATGTATTCCCCAAAGTGACAGTAGTTTTTGAAACATACTAGGAGTTGGATAGTTGGATATGGTGGCATGTTGGTGGTTGATTTGATGATCTCCGCAACTTTTAGGATATCGAGATATCGGCGTAATAAGTCGTTTCTCACGTACCATGGTGCATTAGTTATTATCCTCAATACCTTATTCTGTTGAGGTTTGATCCTTTTAATTTGAGTCATGCTAGCCAAACCCCAGATAAGAATTGCCATGTTGATCTTATTGAAGTATATTAAAGTAAGATAACAACAAACGTTTGGTGTCCAGGGATAGAGGTGACGTGCGTCCCAGCAGGGGTTTGAGGAGACTTATTGTGGAATGCAGTCACTTGACCAACTCTCCAATGTGGTGATCGTACGTGAGTCGTTGTTGTAGGAAGAAACCTAAGCATCAAACTACATTTCTGGAGTAGCTACTATTTATATTATGAGTGCTATTGAAGACTCATTGCATGCGCACTCCATGTGGCTACCAAGATTTTAATGCAATTTGAGACGAGTTTACTGGCAGAGGTTGTTATCGTACTTCTAACGGATCGCACAATGTCCTGCCATGCCAGAATCCCTTGGTCATAAATAAAGTGGTCGGTAGGTGTTTGGTGATACTGTACAACACAACTGATGTGGAAGAGCTGAGATGGTTAGCGAATGAGGGAAGAGAGTGATTACCTCCCATTCGCGTACAACGTTGTCAATACAATTGGCAAGAAATCGTAAAACAACTTGCCCCATTGAATCACCAAAAGTTGACAGTAGCAGCTTAGAAACTAAAATCCGGTCTACTTTGGGATCGTTTTACCGGAAAACGTCCGCGTTGGTCTCGGCCACGCGATCTATACGACGTTTGGTCAACTTAATAGTTTTTAGGATCGCCGCTAGGGTCGCAACGAAAAGAGCCCCGCTACACAACAACAACAATCTGAACAACTTGAACAATCTGTACTCGGAAAATTAACGATTCGGACATCCCCTCGCGTTCTATCGGATGTTGGATGAACTAAAATAGTTAGCCAACCCTCTTCTGTTTATGATCTTCTGTTCAAATATCTTCCCGCGAACTGAAACCTCGGGTTAGTTGACTATTCCTTCAAATCAACTCGTGTTGGAACGGAAAAGAATTCGCTCGAACTCGAACAATCAGTTCGCGCGAGCGAGACGAAATCGGACGTTTTCCTGGTACAACTCTTCTTAAGTCCAGGGCGTAAAACCCCGAAGTGTCTGTTTGAACAGGAGATCATAAACAGAAAGGAGTCCGTTCAATGTCCAATAAATAGCGAGGTCTCGTCCGAATCTGAAATTTCCAAGTTCAGATTGTTGAAATTCGGGAGCCAAACTGTTCAGTTGTGGCCCTAACGGCAGACGTAGAAAATATCTCTACCAGGGTCAAGGCGAGCCTCCAATAACTAGATAGTTTAAGCTAGAAGAGGCAGTAGTCCTTGCTGCTCATGTTATGCCAGAGTGGAAGATCTCTCGGCTGCCCTTCAGTGTTAACGTCCACTCACAGGAACGATGAGAGAAGGAGACGTTCTGGACTGAGGTGGGCGCTCTGCGATGGTTCAGTTATGAAAGGCAGAGCAGGACTGGGCATTGTAGGGCCCAACTACAGTCTCACTAAGCCACTGGGAGACTACGCCAAGATATTTCCAGAAATCCTAGCTATAAAAGAGTTCCTGAGATCCTGACTGAAGGTCTCAAGGGCAAGCAGATCTTCATATTGTCGGACAGCCTTAAAGGCTATTGCAGTCTATAGTTTTAGGTCCAAGCTGGCATGGGGATGCCTTCATGTGCTCAAGCAGCTCGGCACCCATAACAGGCTCTCCCTCATCTGGGTGCTGGCTAATAGGGAGTGTCGGGGCCCCCTTCTCAAGGGCTGTGTGGTCTTGAAAAGGGCCGATGAAATTTGTTGTAGTGTTTGTAGGCCCTGTCTGCTGGTTGAGAGAGTGTGAGGCGAAGAACTGGTTTCTCGGGCGTGGTTTCGTAGGTCGAAGGGCTCGGTTGAGTGGTAGCTCCTCACGGCGAGGGACTCGGTTGAGTCGTCGCTCCTTCTCCTGCTGAGTTGGCTGAGCAGTGGGCGAGGGACGAGTTTCTCAGGCGTTGAAGCGTAGTTTGAAGGGCTCGGTTGAGCAGTAGCTCCTCACGGCGAGGGACTCAGTTGAGTCGTCGCTCCTTCTTCTTCAGACGCGAGAGGCGGACTCGTCGTCCCCGCTGGCTCCGCTGATGGTGGTCGATTGTTGTCGGATGAAGAGATCGGTGAAAGAATGTAAGAATGAATGCCGCTTGTCCGTGCAGGCAGGCCCTTATATACATACTCTTGGAGGGAGTCGTCCTCTCTGGTTGACCACCTGCTATCCCCTCCAGGAGTCGTCTGTGGCTCGCGGCTAGCGCCCTCTGTCGGGATGACTTTCCTGTGAGGCGACTCTTGTAGGTAATGGGTGGCCAGCCGCCACAGGGAGCATGAGGGCAAAGAAAAGAGGTATAGAGTCCCTACCCATCGGGCCTGAACCATACGTGGGTATGACGAAGAGTCACCTGAATCGTCTGGTGGCTCGATGGAAGGTATAGGAAAACAGCGCCCATTGGCATTGCTGACACTCTAGGCAGGATCTGATAGTTCTGACAAGCTTCCTCACCAGGCACTGCCCACTCAGATATCGCCTCAACAAGATGGGCATCTCAGAGGCGGTGGAATGCAGACTTTGCGGCTAGGAGGACGAGACAGCACAGCATATCCTAAGTTAGTGCCCTGCCTTCGCAGTCAAACACTTCAAATATTTCGGTCAGGGGACTATTAAACCCCAAATCATAGTGGAATCTGAGGTGTAGGACATACTCTGCTTCCTGAGGGGAATTAGAAAATCAACTTAGAAAATCAAGCGTGTTCTACTAAGGAAGGGTCAGTGTCACAATAGGGCCTATTGTGTTTTTTGTTGTTTTTTCCCCGAGGGCATGCGGGACAAGTCCTGCATGCCCTCGGGGAAAAAAACAACAAAAAAACGGCGAACGCGGAAACTAATTTAGTTTGTCAAACGCCGTACAGATCGCGCGGCCAAGGCCAAATCGAACATTACCGCTAAAACTTTTCAAACATCGAGTGCGTAAAAGTCAGTTTCTGAGCTGTTACTGTCGAACTTTTTGTGAATCGACGGGGCAACTTGTTTTTCGATTTCTTGAAAATTGTATCGATAACGTTGTTCGCGAATAGGAGGCAATCACACGCTCTCTTCCTTCATTCGCTAACAATCTCAGCTCTTCTACATCTTCTACCTCCGACTTTATTTATGACCAAGGGATCGTGGCATGGCAGGACATGGCGCGATCCGTTTGATCCGCAAAAAATCCGGATCATTAGGATTCCGTTTCCTAATGATCTCAGCCAGTTTCCTCAAAAACCCACCTCAAATGGCATTAAAATCTTAGAAAATCAAGCGTGTTAGTCCAACGGAGTGCATATGCTAAGAGTCGTCAAAGCCAAAGCGACTTCCATTGATCCAGGGTTTTCGTACTTTTCTCGAAAATGACTATAAAGATTTTGATTGAAATTTAAAATAATCTTCTACTAGTTAATACAAAACCTTTCTTCGCCATACATATCTTCATGAAACTGCGGTGAACGAGAATATAGGCCTGTAAAGCAAAAATAGTTTTTCAGGCAAAATGGCTTCAACGATTTTCACCAAACTCACAGAATGTTTTTACATAGTTAATACATATATACTGTTCTCAATAAAAATTCTCTGACATTCGATTGAACAAAGATAAATATCTGGTGCGTTGCAACACACAACTTTCCTTAGCTCTACGTCAATTCACTTTGTACATGGCTAATTCTATTTAATCAATTCATTTATCACTCAGTTCATTTGAACTTGGTCAAACAACGCTTTAGGGCAGCAGGAAGCATTGGATTGGACTACAATACTAAGTTTCTTTAACATTCTACCAACATTGCGGAGTTTATAATTAAATCAATTCGCTTTGTAAATGGCTAATTCTATTTAATCGATTCATTTATCACTCAGTTCTGTTAGAACTGGTAGTAAGTGAAACGGCAGTAGTTGAAATTCAGGAATTTCTGGAGTGAGCCCCATGTATCGCATGAGCGTTTTTAAACACTCACCCTTTACGAATTGGATTGGACTACAATACCTATTTTTTTTAACATTCTATAAAAATTCCTTCGGAGTTTAAAAGGAAAAAACCACGGCAAAAACGCTTTTCGTCGAAAATTTTGATAATTTATTGTGCTGCTCTCGTCATTTTCCCACAAATGGGAATTTTATGGTATAATTATCATATTAAGAGCTATCAATACAAAAAATTTAATCAAAATCGTTAGAGCCGTTTTTGAGAAAAAAAATATTTGGTGTTTTGATCACTATGATAACTATAGTTAAATTTCGGTGAATTTTGTTCACACCCTTGTTTTGGTGTTCTATGATGACCTGCGGGCGAGATATCAAGTTTGAGCTGATTTAGTACGGTGGTTTTCTCTAAAAATCGTTCACAGACACATACACACACACAGACCATTTTCCGAAATTGTGTTTTTGGACTCTGGAGGGTCTGAAACTGAAACGTAAAGATCTGAAGAAAACTCAAAATTTTTTTTCAGCCGATTACATAACTTTCCTTTCTACTTTGTAGAGCCAAGGAAAGTAAAAATGATAGGGTGTCGAAAATAATGTTTTTTCGAACAATTTCGTAATGTCTCGAGAAACTGCGTCACTGGATTAGATAAATCCTACGGAGTGTCTCCTAGCAACCTACCCACGTTTTATTTTCCGTCATTATTTCTATATATGTCTGTTTAACGGAGATATAAGCCATGGCAGCTCGGAAAACGAGATTTGTCGAATATTAATTTAACGGTTTTCCAATTTTCTGAAACGGCTCTAACGATTTCAATCAAATTCAGGAAATACTCGCATATAACTAGTACCTACATTTTGTTCTCCATAAGTGTATCAGCGGAAATGCGATGAACGATGACATAGGAGGTTGCCGATTTTTAATGAAAGGATAATAATCACTTTTCCCAAGTTACCGGGTGAAAACTCTTAAAAATGGTGGTAAAGTGAAACGGCGGTGGTTGAAGTTCCGGAATTTCTAGAGTAGCTCTTATGTATCTCATGAGCGTTATTAAAAGCTCATAGTGCAGGTATTTGATTGGAATAGTATCTCAATTTTTTGTCAAGTTGCTAGGTACATTTGAGTGGAGTTAATAAGAAAAAACCAGCGCCCAAATCGATTTTCGTTGAAATGTTTGGTAATTTATTGCGCTGCTCTCGTAATTTTTCCGCCGATGGGAATTTTATTGCATTGTTGTCTTAACAGAAGCTAAATATATATAAAATGTAATCAAAATCTTCCGAGCTGCTCTCGAAGAAAAAAATGTTTGATGTTTTGATGACTATGATAGTCCGTTAGTTGTAAACGGATTTTGCCCATACCCTTATTTTGGCGTCTCATGGTGACTTGAGGCCGGATATCATGTTTGAGCGGATTTGTTTGAGCCGTTTTTTTCTCAATCGCGTTCACAGACACACGCTCAGACCATTAGTCGAAATAAAAACATCAAGATCTGAAGAGAACTCGTAACAACTTTTGTTTTGCCATGGAAAGTAAAAACGACGTCTGCTCGTAAGCATCTTGTGGCATTACTTTAACTGTACAGATATCCAACTATTCTGTTTTAGTCTTTATTTTTGGAACGCTTATGTGGTATGAGAGAGACTTACGAGAAAACAGTACAAAAGTCGCTTTTCGGAGATCAGCGTCTCGCTCTCATCACTTTCCTATAGATTTTTATGGTATTTAATCGTCACCTGGCCGTTTTTGGGGGAATACGCATTTGTTGTTTTGCTCACTTTGATGACTCATGAATGGAAGTGCGCCAACCCGCCATGATCGATCGAGCCCCTGCCTGTTTTCAATGTCCTGGTAATTGTGCAAACTTACCAACCAGTTTCTGTATAAAACGTCCCGTTCTTCCGCGGAATGCTCATTCAGGTTGAGAAGAGGAAGTCAGACTCATCAAACTTGGAAGTATGACTTCTGCTGCGAGTTGAAGCTCAATGATCGAAGTTTTTAAAAATTATTTTGTTCCTCTTCACTTCTAACTTGAATAGAGCTTGTCGTAGTTCCGTCCATTTCCTAAATCGTGGTTGCCTACCTTCTAACGATCAGGCGCACTACTTATACCAGTTTTGGGCTTGCATAAAGAAATAAACTTAAGACCCCCCCACTCGCACAAGCCTCCCACGCACTCTTTCATTGAGTGACGCCTTCATTCGTGAAGGTATGCAACCTGCAATTCTTAGAAGATGGCAAGTGTATTTGGTTATGCAAGCCCGCAACACTTATCTGTATTGCGCCTGGCCGTTTGAAGGTAGTCGACCCACCACGATAGAGCGAATTAACAATAACAACGGGAATTTTAGTTTTTTTGAAAAAAATATTGATTGATTTGTCTACATTAATTTTGTCACTCTATTAGATATTATGCACTTGTGCCAGCGCTACTTCCAATCGTGGAAACCCTTCTGAAACTCGATTTTTCGGATAGCTCTTTCAGCGATGCGGTTTTAATGTCATCTATGCTTATAAAATGACGGTCCTTAAGTGTTCTCTTTATTTTTGGAAATAGGAAAAAGTCACACGAAGCCATGTCTGGCTAATATGGAGGCTGGGTCATCATTACAGTATTGTTATTGGCTAAGAGTTCTCGAACAAGCAACGAAGTGTGAGCAGGTACATTATCGTGGTACAAAAGTCATGAATTGTTTTTCCACAAATTCGGTTTTTTTTCGGATTGCTTCACGCAGAAGGCGTTGAACTTGTAGGCAGGGTAAAAGCACCAATTGTTGACACTATTAGGAAGAAAAATCATTGAATTCTGCGTTATACAAACGTCTTCAAGAAAATAAAACTTTCAAGTAGTTATTATGAATTGTGAGTTTCTTGAGAACAGTTTGCACGTATTAGACTTACCAAAACATTATTTTGTCTATCACAAACGACTTTTTTCAAACATGGTTTTTTACCCCCAATGTTGACACATTTGTCCTCGAAAATTCCATTTGTTGACATCTGCAGTTCCTAATGTTGACAACAACTTAAATATTGTCCCATCGCTTTCCTGAAGTTATTGCTCAAGGTGAAAACGAACAAGAGATATTCAAAATAGGTTAAAATATGTTTCACGGAGTTTCTTAATTACCTTGGAACAGGAACATACTTTATTAAAGAGGTACATGAACAGAAACAGGGAACACATTGGGGATTGGCTCCATAAGATTTGACCTTGGGTAATGCGTATTTGACGTTGATGATTTGACCTTTCGGAGATGACTCCCGTCGCTCGAAGGCTTAAAAACCGTCCTCAGTCTATTGCAGGGAATAAGTGGTGTTACTTCAGCAGCATCTTCAGGATTAATGTTGACAATCAGGCAAACGCATGCCTGCTGGACTCACGTTTTTACTTTCCTTGGCTCTACGAAGTAGAAAGGAAAGTTATGTAATCGGCTGAAAAAAAAATTTTGAGTTTTCTCCAGATCTTTACGTTTCAGACCCTCCTGAGTCCGAAAAACGCTGTTTGGGAAAATGGTCTGTGTGTGTGTGTGTGTGTGTCACTAAAGTGTGTCTGTGAACGATTTTTAGCGAAAACCACCGTATCAAATCAGCTCAAACTTCATATCTCGCCTGCTGGTCACAATGGGACGCCAAAATAAGGGTATGAGCAAAATCCACGGAAAGTTAACTATAGTTATCATAGTGATCAAAACACCAAATATTTTTTTTTCGCAAAAACGGCTCTAACGATTTTGATTAAAATTTTTATATTGATAGCTCCCAATAAGGCAATTATACCATGATATTTCCATCAGTGGGAAAATGACGAGAGGAGCACAATAAATTACCAAAACTTTCGACGTAATCGATTTTAGAGTGGTTTTTAGAGAAAACGACCGAGCCAAATCACCTCAAATTTGATCTCCAGCCTACAGGGGACTATGGGACGCAAAAATAAGGGTATGAACAAAATCCACCGAAAGTTAACTATAGTTAGCATAGTGTTCAAAACACCAACTTTTTTCTCCGAAATGGCTCTAACGATTTTGATTAAATTTTTTATATTGATATCTTTTGATAAGGCAATTATACCATAAAATTCCCATTCGTAGGAAAATGACGAGAGCAGCACAATAAATTATCAAAATTTTCGACGAAAAGCGTTTTTAGCGCGGTTTTTTACTTTCCTTGTTTCTTATAAACTCCGCTGGAATGTTAGTAAAATGTTTAAAAAAATTGGTATTGTAGTCCAATCCAATACCTATAGGGTGAGTGTTTAAAAACGCTCATGAGATACATAGGGCTCACTCCAGAAATTCCTGAATTTCAACTACCGCTGTTTCGGTTACTACCAGTTCTAACAGTTATTACCCAATAACTCTGCAAAAGTGATTACTATCCTTCTTCAGAAAATTCGTGTTTACAGGCTCATTAATTATCTGTGTACCAATTGCGTCCGGGAATGAGTACGAGCAACACAATAAATTCCAGAACATTAGGCGCTACCGCTTCCTACTGCTGTGAAGTGTTGTTTGACCAATTTCAAAGGAACTGAGTGATAAATGAATTGATTAAATAGAATTAGCCATGTACAAAGTGAATTGACGTGGAGCTAAGGAAAGTTGTGTGTTGCAACGCACCAGATATTTTGTTAGGCAACCCAGCCACAGCTATGTCTCCTTTATTAATTCGTCCTACATCTTCCTCGACACCACTCTTCCTCAACATAGCACAACGTTCTACTTCTTCCACAGTGGTGGTTTTCGCAGCAACACAGCACTGCGGACTTTGTTTTGCCTGGTCGACTTCACCGTTTGAAGGTCCACTTTGTTTGCTGGTTCCTCCTGGTAAGGATTTCGGCTCATCTTCTTTCAGTGATTCCTTCACTGGCTCCGCTTCATTTGGCAATTTCTCTTCCCTTCCACCAGTTACGGTATTCTGTTTTCTTTTCGAGTAGAAAAAAAGGCGATGTCAACATTAAAAACCAAATGTCAACATTGGGATCAGACGGTGTCAACTTTAGGTTCCACTACATTAAATTAAAAACTTCAAACCTCGTGATATACTACAAAATTATTCAAATCCAAACATCACCCTAACAACCAAATCAACAGTTTCCTCTAATGTTGACACCTGTGTCAGCACTATTTTATATGACACCTAATTTAACTATGTTTTCCTATTAAAATTTGGGGTTTCAATGCTTACGCATTCTTCCTCATGTTATTCAAAGAGCCGGCCATGTGAAATAGTAATTTTACACAGAAAATTTGACTTCAAAAGTCTAAATTTGGTGACTTACCTCACTAACCTGTGGCACAAGGATGGCGTGGATGGAGTAACAGGAACACCTGACAACGGCTTCAATTTCAGCCAGCAGAGTTATATCGGATATTATAACTAGGGGAGCCGGCCGCTCTCAATAACTACATTCTTATGTACAGAATGACGCCAATTTAGGGTACCTTCAGTGCCCCAATAGCTTATTTTCACGTTTTAAAATTGAAGTGTCAACATTAGGAATAGTGTCAACAGTTGGTGCTTTCACCCTAATACTCCTTAGTGACAGTTCGACATTAAGGCAAGAATTCATGATGCACTACGCCGTCAAAATCGAAAAACACAGTATTCCCGTTATTTTCTGAACACACCTGGTATGTTAATCTGCAACCTTGAATACTACCAGTTTCTGCTATGAACTATGTGAAAAGAGGCCGAAGCAACAGGAGCCTGCTCGAGCGTGGCTGGGTGCCTACATAGAAATGTGTTGTGGTTTTACGTAACCGGACACACGGGTGGGTGGGGATTTCGTTCATAAACCTACATGATTGCTCATTATCCTCATTAATTAAGTAAAATTAAGGGCTTGTCAATGGACGTCGTGACACATAGGGGCCAATTCTGAAATATTGAGCACCCTCCTCCCACAGTCAAGTTAAGTTACGCTGCGTTCATAAAAAAGCAAGTGAAAAGCATTGAACTCTTGGGGCCGAGGAAAATTGTGCGATGCGGCGCAGGTGTAGAAAAGTGTACGAATCTGCCTCCAAAATTGTGAAATGGATTCGTGACATTTTCGTACGAGAAATATGTAGACGTTGCCAAACGCGATTCTTTGATCAACATAATCTTCATCTCTGGAGGCATCGAATGTGAAAACCGTCATGAAGGTTCAGAGGAAATTGTTATCGAGCGAAAGTGCCGTATTTCTTGGGGGAGATGGCGTGTCATCTCGCCTTAACCACCGGGAGCGGGGTGTGAAGGCCGAGGCAGGGGCCTAGTTATGACCCGATTGCTTCAGTTGGCGAGAGTTAGGTTTCGCGTGCTTTGGAAATAGCGCACGTTCCTGCGACGCCCCCCTTCCCCTCCCTCTCACCACTCACCCGCCACTCCCATTACCATCCCAAATCCACACCCAAACCGTTCTCCTCCGTCCATCAATAAGTAATTTGCGTGTTTAACGACTCTTATCGTCGGAGCCGCCGCAGTTTAATTTCCAACATAATCCGCCTATTTTGGCTTTTGTTGTTGGTTTCGGCTGTTTTTCCCGCCCGTTAACGTCGAAAGAAGCCGGAGACGATTATTGGAGTCGCCTGGTTGTTGTTCAGTTGACAGCGAAGGTGTTTTATGCGTCAAATATTTGGAGCGAGGAATCCAACGACTTTCCTAAACCTACCCCACCACGCTATATGTATTCCTGCCTATGTCCCTTCCTTTTACATTCAACGATTTCAAACAACGGAAAGCTAAATTGTTGACTCATTTTCATCATTCCTCAGGCATACGTGGACAAAAACTTGTGTAAACTGCCAAAAAAGGGCCGTTTCAGATCTTTACATTTCAAAAACCACAGGTGTGAGCACACTTGATCAAAAACTATATTTCGAACGCGCCTCTAACGATTTCGTTACGATTTTCTGTAACTAAAATACTAAATAACAGAACGGTGATGTAACTGACAACAGAACAATAAATTAACAAAAGCTTCTCCGACAATCGATTTTAGCGCCATTTGTTTTACTTATAAATTTGGCTCATGTGCTTTACCGTTTCCGGTTAACCAGAGTGATAGACCAACATGCTACCCACGTGATAGGAGTTTAATTGAGATCGTAAGATGATCCGGAGCAAGCTCAAAAATTTCAGAATTTAAACTGTCGTCATTTATGTGAACTTTATTGGACAAGTTATTCCCTGTAATTCTGTAATTGTGGCTACGAGCGTTTCCAAAAAAATCATGTTGACAGTCTCATAGATTTTCTATGCGTTGATCACTCAATGTCTTTAGTGATACGTGTAGTACCAACCAAATAAATTCCGAAACGCTTTAAAAACCCAATTTTTATTCCTTTTAATCATTTTGCATTTTTTTCAAAACTTCGCGTTTCAAACTTTTCTTTAAAATACCGCTTGTTATTAGTATACAATTTTCATTCGTGGGATAACAGTGAAACAGAAAGAAAAATGGTAGAAAAATCCGACTAAGATCGATTTCAGTTGATTTGCACGTAAATCGCGAGTGAGTCGTTTTACCTAGTTTGTATTGGTGGCTGTAGTCACGAAAATCCCTGAGTGCATGTGGCGGGGGAAGAACGTTACGCGATGCGTCGCACCAGATATTGACATAATAAATCTCTAAACACGAGCTTATCTAGAAATATCTGGAGCGCCGCAGCACAACTTTCGGCAACCCTCCGTAAAATCGACGCACTGTTGTTTATACGGCCGTTGTATCTTCATTCAACGCATATCAATGGGGAACAATATTTAGGCACTAAGCAGTACAGAGTATTACGTAAGTTTGACCTAAATCGTCAGAGCCGTTTTTGAGAAAATCAGAAAAACGATAAATTAATATTCGACATTTCTGGTTTTCCGAGCTATCATGGCTTATATCTCCGTTGAACAGATAAAAACATAAATAGTTGCGGAGAACAAAATATGGGTACAGGTTGCCAGAACACGCTCCGTAAGATTGATCAAATCCAGCGAAGCGGCTGCTCTGGAATTTGTTACAATCTTTAAAAAACATTATTTTCGACACAGTTTGGTTTTTATCTCTGTTCAATAGACTGTAAGAGGGGGAACAACATTGTAACACTTTTAAAGGGTTTATAATTGTAAGGGAAATCAAGAAGACAAACGGAACGTTATTTAAAAAACAACTGAACAACTCATGCGGAAACGACAACAACTTCTTCCTTGACAACCGTCCACATGGATACGTTATCGTCACGCTATTTACAATTTGAAGCCATGGCGTCACACTGCCCTCTCCTTAAGGGCATTCCAGGAGTAATGCTGGCATCCTCCGAAAATGAGTGATTGTACAACTAGTGGCCACCATCTAGAAGTAATCAAACTGGCACATCTTCATTATGATCCCCATGAAACGGTGCTAGACGATTGAAGTGTACAACTACAGGTTTCCCTTGAAGTCTTGAAGATTCTGTAGGTTACATTGTTAATCTTCTTCTTGATGATATAGGGACCTTCCCAGTTTTTCTGCAACTTCGGGCAGAGCCCTCGTTTCCGTCGTGGGTTGTAAAGTCAAACTGGGTCCCTTCTATGTAGCTCGCTTCTTTGATTCTGTAATCGTAATACTTCTTCGTTCGATCACTAGCCATTTGTAGATTAGCTCGACCCAGGTCATGGATATCTTCCATCTTTTTCCGTAGCTTGGATACATAGCTGTCTCCTGTTACGTCTACACCAGGTTCACAGCCAAACAACAGATCACATGGGAGTCGCATTTCCCGACCGAACAAGATTGTCGCTGGAGTCTGTCTCGATGACTCATTCACTGGAGTGGTCAATTTTTTTTTAGCGTTAAAGATAATCACAAAAAAAAAAAGAAGAGAACCAGCTCAATCAGTTCAGCCTTTCAAGAACGACTGCCATACACACACACCGACCACGCGCGGAAATTAGGCTTTTTGGATTCGGTAGGCGTCAAAACTCAATTTTTTTGACACGATCGCAATACCTTACTTACCCTTTGGATAGCGAAAAGTAAAACATTTTGTTGACAGTCACAGTAACTGCCAACGTATCGATTTTTGCGTGAAGATCGTGTAATAAATAGCAGAAATGTCGAATTTTCAAGCAATTCCACCAGTTTCTGGTATACGTATTTGTTTCACTCGCCTTTCCTCTCAAAACCTTCGCGAGCAAAACGAAATAATCGCCGGCCCAATCAGTTCAGCAGTTCTTTCGCAATTCGGAGTACAGACACACACGGACCACGCGCTAAAACTACGACTTCTCGATTCAGTAGAACTCAAAACGTGAAGATCTGAAGAATATTCTTTTTTTCGCGCGATTTGCAGTACCTTCCGCATCCTAAAAGTGAAGCCGCCCACTGAGCAAACAACACGAACTCACTTTTCTCGTAAAATGTCCCCGTTCTTGGGGAGAAAAACTCGTACGTGTTTCCAACATTTGTCGATCCTAACGTACTACGGCGCAGCAGAAGCTTTACAAAGCTCGAGATAATTTAATGTACAAAAACTTTTTAAAATCCCAAAAGCTCAAAGTGCGTTAAATTTATCGTAAATGGTAAAAAAGGAGAGAAAGAGAGAGAGAGAGAGAGAGAGAGAGAGAGAGAGAGAGAGAGAGAGAGAGAGAGAGAGAGAGAGAGAGAGAGAGAGAGAGAGAGAGAGAGAGAGAGAGAGAGAGAGAGAGAGAGAGAGAGAGAGAGAGAGAGAGAGAGAGAGAGAGAGAGAGAGAGAGAGAGAGAGAGAGAGAGAGAGAGAGAGAGAGAGAGAGAGAGAGAGAGAGAGAGAGAGAGAGAGAGACAGCAGTGCGTTCGTCACTAGAGAACAATGAACCAAGCAAAGAGGCAAATTACGCCATCCACGTGCCTCGTTGTTGAGAGCGTCTGAGTCGTTAATAAACGCGCCTCAGCAGCGGTGAGATTGTTGAATTCAAATGGCTGATTAATTTTTGTATTGAATGCTAATGAGTTTGTAAACAGCTTTGGACCATATTAGAGAATAACCCTTGGGTGCCGCCTAATGGCTCTTCAATTCGACGTCCATCATTACAAATATGACAGAGAGACGATTTCACTCGTTTTCGTCCCGTAAAAAATGAATTGTAATTTTTCGCCTGTTCCTTTTGTTAATTTTGTTTAACAGTCAGTTGTACAGTATTGCAATAAAAGTTCCGGGCAGTCTAAATAATGTCTTAAACATAATCGAAACGCAACAGTAAGAGTAGTAACAAGCAGTAACACCAAGACACGTTAAGATCACTCTCGTCAGGTCTAGGCGTTGTAGCACTAGCGGGGATAAGCATCTCAACGAATCGTTTGACAAATTATTTAAAAAAAAGTTATTATGAAGAAACAAATAAATAAAGTGACAACCCTTGAATATACGAAGAAAACATAAAATAAAAAAGAGTTGAGTTGAAAAAGAATCAATATTGACGGCAGCCTACATAAGTATTTCAAATTTTTCTTCAGAAAGTCTTTCAATGCTTCGAAGGTCCAACTAAATAGGTGCCTCCGATTCCTCCGAACGCAGCCGCTCTCGGTAAAAATGCTTCCCGACTTCCCGCGTTTTTCGCCGCATCAAAAAACGAAGGGTCTCCTTATTGGATGTTGACGTTGCCAGAGGATTCTACGTGCTTGTTGGAAGACAGCAGTAAACCGGAATTGTATTCATCTCTGTTTGAAGGGCCGCAAACTGCTGCACTCGCATCGGCATTGCGGTCTAAGGAGTTGTGAACTGAGTGGAGGTGGCGGTCTGAAAGTTTGGTTCTGCTGAATGCATTCCGACGGCAAACTCTACTGCTCACGTGGGGGAGCAGTGTCGTAAGAATCCGCTCCATTCCAGTAAGTCCATCGACGGAATTGATGTCATGTTCCGAACGATTTCGCGAAGGGCTAGGAGCGTTGGGAGTCTTTGTACAAGGATTGTACCTCGTTCGTAGGTGTACAATGACCCTCTTCACTGATTTCAGACTCATGCTCGTGAGGAATGCGTGGTTCTCTGCTTGATGGGCTACGGTGGCTACGGTAGCGTCATCAAATCATGTTGACCGTCGCATCAATTACTAGTGGCGTCTAGTTGCAAACACGGGCAACTCTTCGAAATGCGGGTATTCTCTTTTCTGAGTCTCTTCTCTTTTCTGCAATCTATCCTTCAGAACTAAGAAAACACGTCAAAGCCGGCCAATTTACTGTTGGACACGCGCTTGAAAATCACAATAAACAACCAAATCTTCTTAGTGGTGAGTTTCAAAGCCCGCCATTTCCATATCCGCGATGCCCAATGAAATAGTTGCAGCGTTATTTCATAGATTGAAAAACACCTTTCTCACCGGAATCGCAGTTCTTAGGTGAGTGGCTGACGGTTTTGCAGTAAAAATAAAAATACTTCGATTATATTCGAGCGACAGTATTGGTTGGACAAGCACGCTTCGAACCTGAAAGATTGAACTCGTTTTCCCAGCCCCTGCGAGTAAATTGTGAAGAATTTTGAAAACGGAAAGCATGTTGGGAAGTTGGGAAACAACTTGAAACTTAAAAAAAAAAACGGAATGAAACATCGGAAAATTGATGTTAATTAGAAATTGAATGAAATTTGAGTGAAATATGTTGGTTAATAACGTGAAGTTTTATGGTACACGCGGAGGGGTGTTTACGTAGGTCGTTTAAGTAGCGTAAAAACTGCGATAGAGAATGGTCCTGTTTGCATTATACGATGTTAGGAGCGTAAGATGCCCATTTCAATTGCAGGATGCACTTCTGATTTGCGCAATTCCTTGACATGATTTAAAAAAAAACAACATTCCAAATGTAAGAACAGGCTTTCAAAACGCAGGGAATACAGGAAAACTGTTGGTACAGCAGGCTGTAAGGATTGACCGGTTTTGAACTGATGGACTGGTTTTTTTTCTGAGTGAGAGCCGGTTTTTGCGAAAGGTTTTAACTGTTGGTCACTGAGTGACGGTGGGCTTTGACACTCATCAGCGTTATTGAGACATGATTACCGGAATTCTTCCTCAATGAGAGTTAAAGCCTTGTGAATAAAATATAATGGTGCTTGGTTTGGTAAGATGGAGGAGAGGGTATGAAAATTGGCAAGTTATGGTATCGATTTAATAAATAGATAGAAAGTCCGAAGGGCGAACGAACACTTATCCCCCCCCTTAGATACAGAAGCTAACCGAGAAAACATCCACTGCGCCCTCAGATGAACCTATTGTGTGGTGTGGATGAGTTCTCGTGGAGCCGATTTTTTCCGATGCAACATCCCCACCATTTTCGCACAAAATGCAAAACAACCTTCCATCTCTGCAACGTCATTCAGCTACAGTTGTGGCATCTCAAGCACTCTGAGGCGCACCGCGGCCAGGTCTGCTTCCTTATTTGATGGCTGTTCGTTAACCCCTGACGAGGGTTATATCAGCCATGGAAGTTGCAGTTTCCGCTAATATTGGGCCGGCCCCTGCAGCATCCACCGAACGCTGGAGGTATGGCGAGTATTTGGTCTTTGCGAGTCTCCCGTTTGAGAGCTGTTGCTTGTGTGTTAACGCGCGGAATCCTGTACCATCTGGGAGGAGTTCTTAATCTTGTTTCCCACCTGATCTAACTATTTACTTGGGTGGCAAGTTTCAAAAGAACAACTCAACTATGACCACGTCACCTTCTTCGCGAACTCTGCAAAATGGTTACAGGCTTGCTTTGTAGCAGTCAATGCTGCTAAGTTGGTTTGCCTTCCCAACAACCTTCGCTCACTGTTGTAGAAACTACAGTGAAGCAGCACGAGGTTTCTTGTTTCTTCCGCACTGGAGACGCAAGCGATACAATGATGGAGAGTCTTTGAGAGAAAAGAAGTCACCATGTCCCGCGAGGAACTGTCTCGTCCAGTGGTCTGGCGCAACCCACTTTCATGAAAGACGTTCACTGGTGTTGGGGAAGAACTCATACGTATCATATCCCTTTGACGAGTAGAGTGTCACATGGAGTGCTTCTGTTGATAGTCTTATAGGCCTTGGTGATCCACAGGAACGCTGTTGTTTGGGATCGTGCCAGTACTCTCTTTTGGTTGAATGTAGTGTATTGAGTTTGCTACCACAGACAATAGGGTAGCATCGAAGCACATACAAAAAATCAGGACCAACGTTGAGCCATCAAAGTTCGACAACATTCCCTCCGAAAGTGGAACGTTGCTCAAACCAGGATAATAGGCTTCCACAAACCACCTGAATTTCAAATTTGCCCCGAACGAAAAGATTTTTCATAACGAAACAAAATAATAAGTGCAAGGGGAGGTTTTTTTGTAGGTCTAAGGGAGAGACCAGGAAGTCTGTTGTCGAAAGTACGGCTAGCAAGTTCACGCCCATGGTGCTGGGAACCGTGGTGAAGCCTTTGAAACTTCAAGATGTCTAAAACCACTTGACTAAACATTTTGGTTCAAGTTGGGATCGCGACGACCGGCTATTTTTGTTTTGTTTTTGCAAGAACATCCTCGCATCAGCTGCTCATGAAAAAGGACCAAGAAGAACAAGAAGTCCCCCTTGAAGACGACGAAGCCTTTAAGGTACTGCATGTTTATTTTTGAATGCATGGCGACCCAACGTTCTAAAAAATAAAAATAAAGTTCTAGTTCATTACTAACCCAAGGACCTTGCAATCACATCAAATTCCGACAAATGTCGGTACTGTTTCGCTGCAAATTCGGCCAACTCCAAAATAAGTACAGTCTGACATCGGTCGACTTTGGCTGGGTTGCCAACTAGACGACGGTAGTGGCATCATGTTCTAGAACACAATCCAGTTACTGTGTAGAACTGAACTGAGCTGCTTAGTAAGTTCGTACTCACTGAAAGAAAAGCAGATTTGGGTCGTTGCTCGAGTGACAAAGTCTTTCAATGGAAAGTTATGTGACGCGTCCCGTCGGTTATTTCATTAAACGTTTCTCTTCTCATGGAGCCGACTTCTTCCGAAGGTTGGCGATCATCACAACAATCCTGACTTTCTGTACGGCTGACCTAAACAGTTCCACTGATGAGCAGCCAAACCACTCCCTCAGGTGACGAAGCCAGGAGATTCTTCTCCTTCCTGCACTTCGCTTACATTCTATTTTACATTGCATTATCCCGCGAAGCATCTTACCTCTCTCCTCTCATTATGTGACCCTGGTACTTCAACTTACGGATTTTTAATCTCGCTGATTAACTCCGCTTCCTCAGAGGATCGCTGCGGAACCTCCCTGTTGGTGACTGTCCATGCAGGACATTCTAAAAGCCCTTCTGTATAGCTACATCTCGAAGACTTCTAACCTTTTCACTTTCCTTGACTCTACGAAGTAGGAAGGAAAGTTATGTAATCGGCTGAAAAATTTTGAGTTTTCTTCGAATCTTTACGTTTCAGACCCTACTGAGTCCGAACAACACTATTGGGAAAAATGGTATGTGAACGATTTTTAGAGAAAACGACCTTAACAAATCAGCTCAAACCTGATATCTAGCCTGCAGGTTACCATGCGACGCGAAAATAAGGTTAAGAGCAAAATCCACTGAAAGTTGACTATACTTATCGCCCAAACACCAAATTTTTTTTTTCTTAAAAACGGCATTAACGATTGTGAATTAATTTTTCTCATTAATAGCGCGTAATATGAAAATTATACCGTAAAACTCCCATTTGTGGGAAAATGACGAGAGCAGCACTATAAATTACCAAAAGTTTCGACGAAAATCGATTTTGGTAAGATTTTTTTTCTTATAAACTCCGCTGAAATGTCCCTAGAACGTTAAAAAAACGCTATTTGGGAAAATGGTCTGTGTGTCTGTGAACGATTTTTAGAGAAAACCACCGTACCAAATCACCTCAAACTTCATATCTAGCCCGGAAGTCACTATGGGACGCCAAAATAAGGGTATGAACAAAATCCACCGAAAGTTAACTATAGTTATCATAGTGATCAAAACACCAAATATTTTTTTCTCAAAAACAGCTCTAACGATTTTGAATTAAATTTTTTATATTGGTAGCTCCAAATAATGGCAACTATACCATAAAATTCCCATCTATGGGAAAATGACGAGAGCAGCACAATAAATTATCAAAATTTTCGACGAAAAGCGTTTTTAGCGCAGTTTTTTTCTTATAAACTCCGCTGGAATTTTTGTAGAATGTTAAAATAAATTAGTATTGTAGTCCAATCCAATACCTAGAGATTGAGTGTTTAAAAACGCTCATGAGATACATGGGATTCTCTCCAGAAATTCCTGAATTTCAACTTTTGCCGTTTCGCTTACTAGCAGTTCTAACCTTTTTACCCAATAACTCTGCAAAAGTAATTACTATCCTTCTCAAAAAAATTTGTGTTTACGGCCTCATTAATTATCTTTTGATTACCAATTGCTGAATAATGGTGTTGTTTACCGCTTCCTGCTGCCCAAGTATCGCTGCTGATGTTTGACCAAGTTCAAATTAACTGAGTGATAAATGAATTGATTAAATAGAATTAGCCATGTACAAAGTGAATTGACGTAGAGCTAAGGAAAGGAAGAGAACTCAAAATTTTTTTTCAGCCGATTACATAACTTTCCTTTCTACTTCGTAGAGCAAGGAAAGTAAAAATTGGTGTAGTAGTCCAGTTTTAAAGTGCTCAGAAGATGTAAACGGCTCACTACACAAATTCCGGAATTTCAACTACCACCGTTTCGTTTACTACCAGTTTTAAAAGTTTTTACCCAAAACTTTTACGGCAAAAGTGATTACTATCTGGTTTTGCGTTTACTATTTCGTATAATGTGAAGGACCAGCGATTCTATGGATGTGTCGAAAATACAAGTGGCTAGTTGGTGGACTCACCTTGAGGGCTGTTCTTACACCGTCGTAGCGTATCTATCGAGGTAGGTGCAGTCGGAGATGGAAGGGCGGATGATGTGAGGATCAGAAGGATTTGATGGGAAGGGCATTTCACCTCGACTTAATGCTTTTGACGCTCTGTGGTCGATGCAGCGGTGAGATTGAGACAACACGTAGCGCGTCTGTCGAGTGACGTTTGGCGGGTTTTACTTGGCAAGCTGTCAGCTTGGTTTGACGGATGAAGACGAAGAAAAATGAAAACTAACTTTAAATAAGCAGAAAATAGAACGAAAAAAGGAAAGGAGAACGATGCGGTTGGCGTTTGCGATAACAATGATAGTAATTGACGGGTAATTTTTCTTTGATATCAGAGGTGGGTGCGTTCCAGTCAAAGTTTCCCACAGTTCGTTCCGATAAAATTAAGTAGGCACAACCACCAACCTCTTCAAAAAAACCGTGTTTACAGCCTCATTAATTCTTAGTGTACCAATTGCTCAATAGTGGTCAGGTAAGTAAGTAGAAAAAGCCATGTACAAAGTGAATTGACGTAGAGCTAAGGAAAGTTGTGTGTTGCAACGCGCCAGATATTAATAATACTTTTTTGAATGTGGCCACTTGTATACCATATAGAATGATAGCAAATATATAGCACCTCAGCACACGGACTTTAAGATCACCGGGGATATCTCTGCTACAAAATCTCTTCATTTTTACAAAAGCATTTCTAGCGATCTCAATGTCTGCTTTTACTGCTGTAGTCGAATCGTTGCTGCTGGACCCATGTTCCCAGATACTTATAGTTAAAAACACTTCCAACAATGACATCAGACGCTACTAATTGTGCGTTCAAATTAGCTCGCTTTGTAAAATCAAAGAAATGTTACTGAGAAATAAAATGTCTACTGTCGCTACTTTTCTAAAATAAGTTCGAATGCGATAATCTGAACTCAGCGGTATGTCGTTGGAACGTCCAGGGAAAGTGGAAGTCTCCCCAACTTTTCTCCGATGGAAAAATGAACGTGTAAAGAAGATTATTCACCCGAGATTTCATTGATTCAATTCGTTCACACAGAAATGTGGAAATAACAATTTGGAACTCACAGCCTGAAATTCTATTTCGGAGGAGATTGGGAAATGATTTCGTGTCAACGTTACGAAATGTTTCTGATCGAACGATGTCGTATCTTGAGTCTAAACGAGATGCCCTTCTGACCTTCTAATAAAAACTTGACCTCCGGCGATTGTGGTTTTTGTTCAGTTCGAAAAATATTTTCTAGTCCCTTCGTTATCAGGGAGTTCATTAAACAACAGCTAAGGTTTTAGAGGAAAGTTTATCTCACACGGTTATCTAATCGTTTGTTTCTAACGTTTCAATTATTTGCCGTTCTGTTCCAACATATATATGATTTTTACTTCCTCGTCGGAGGGATCTACGTTAACTAGCAGATGACCCGCAGCCTCAGCACTCACTTTTTTACTTTATTCGAATCAAACGATGAGGAAAGAACAAGAAATACAAAAAGAGAGTTTTCATCGGAAATAGAATTAGAAAACACATTTGTGCCTGTAGGGTGAACGCGTTTCATTTTTACGACATTAGAAACGCATTTCAACCATCTTGGCCACACTGCACATTTCCATACACTCACTTCTCAAAACCAAGGGTTCCACCATCGGCTGAGAACCATTCCGTCGCTAAATTTCAAATATTGTCGTTACAATCACCAGCCATTCACTAACACGGTCAATCGTGAACTATACTTTGCTGACGAAGTACAAGAAAAACCATACAATAAAAAACATATATTGTTAAGAACGGTGATTTGTAAAGTAGTCCGAATTCCAGAACGCAAATCGTAAAATATATTATTTCATAAATGACCACCACGAACCTTGGAAACCGCACGATCAACATGTGGCGATTATTAAGTCCTGAGTCCTTCACCTGAAATGGAACTTGGGGTTGGACGGGGTCAAATGTATCTACATATACCACCCTTGTCTTGGAGGCTTGATACGGTAAAGGACAAAAGTTTCTTTGTAATCTTACAAGAACTAACTCAATTGGACTGTAGCTTTGCACAAACAACGTAACATCGACTTCACACTTGGGCTCAAACTTCTTCAATTGCACACTTGGGCTCAAGTGTGTGGACTTTTTTTTGTTCCGGCTGCGACCGCGACTGCCGCCTACTATACTCGTATAGCACTTTTCTGTATCCATGAAGAGCTGTATCTCTCGCCCATGAGTCATGCGATCTGGACTAAATCCAGTTGCAATATGTTCGGCGGCTCGAAATGCCAAAGGCAAATTATCTTCCCATTCATTCTGTTTCCCGTTGTCGGCGTTTGATAGCCTGTCAACCGATGTCCTGTTGAAACGCTCAACTTGTCTATCGCGTTGAGGTCGCACTGGAGTCGCTCTTGTCTTGTGAATACCGATGAGCTTGGTCACGGAGAGTCTTTCACAACATTATCGACGCTGAAACCAAAACGCACAAAACTTGTGCATAAATCTGCTCTCCTGAGCCTCCTAAGTATAAGGGTAAATGGATAGGCACACGAATACATACCGAAGTCATGCTTCACAGACCCTTAAAAGCAACAAGCGTTCCATAAAAGTAATGTCTCATAGTGTCGACGTCATCAATAGGAGTCGATCAGTAGTCACAGCTGTCACCTCATACCAACTGTTTATATTAGGTGTCCAATTGTTCAAAAAACTGGAAAAGACTCACCTAGATATTCCTCTCCTGATTCTAAATATGTTTCGTGTCAACCACCGCGACCATCCAGGACGGCTGAGCAAGCGGTCAAACTTTCGATTATGAACATGTAGCTAACTTCAGCCCAGTGCTCTCTTCTGTAGCATCGTCTACAGTAGTCAACATTGGTGGAGAATATCATTGTTTGTCATTATTCAGAGATCATGCCAACAGGCAAGAGTAGTTAGTTCCGTGATCATGGTACATTAGAAATTAAATTAAATCGAAAGCATTTACGTAAATACATTTTCCCATCAATTTGATTATCCATTTATTACACTTAAACACTGCGGAACCATAACGTTTATTTTTTAGGCTCATCAAGACCCTTGATGAGCGAAGAAAATAAACTTTTTTTATAAATGAATAGAGAAAATAATATTCCCGATTGGTAAGTGTTTATGGATAATTATTGAGGATAAAAGGTAATCAAACACGTTTGAGCCATTTTGGAAAAAATAAAAATATTTGGTGTTTTCATGACGCTAAATTTGTTGTAATCTTGAGCTTGGATCTTTCCTAGGCTCATTCAGAGTCTACTATTTCTGACCTGGGAGCCTTTTTGATGTTAGCTGTGGGACTTACTGCCCGTTCAGTTGGCTTCTTCTCTACACGAAGAGTAAGTTCAGTTTAATTTCTGAAGCAACAACGGATTTCCCTTTTTCTGACTTTCCAAAACATCCACTTCCCACCAGTCGATTCACTTCTTCCACAACACACTCACAGCACTTCCCAAATACACACTCCTCTCTCAGTTCTCACTATAGACACTCGTTTCATAGCCCTCCGGCTACTAACTCGCTCTGCTCCCTTTATCCCCATGTAACCAGTTCACGTATTCAGAGTGCTCTTGTTTACGCTTACATACGCACACTCATATCACTATTCTGTCAAAGTTATACTGTCCTCACTCACGCTCACCACGTTTATTCATTTCTCAACTCAAGTTCCTTCTCTCCTGCGCCCAACAATAGCTATAATTAGTTTTAGACCCATTTCGCTCATATCATTACACAGCAGGCTTAATATAAAATTTAATTCTATTTGTTTCCACAGGTTTCGCTTTCACGGACATGCCATCGTGGTCGTGGTGTTTTCTCGGCTCACAAAAGCCAATTACATAACTTGTAGAGCCAAGGAAAATATAGGGGATAGAAGTTTTTTTAATAAAAAGTTGAGTTACGAAGAATGTTTTCGAGTCCTCGTGCAACGTACATGACGGAAAATATAAGGCGTCATGAACACAGGCGTTGCACGTCTTAGCAATCTATTACATTTGGACGTTACTGTTTGGGAGTCTCCATCTCCAATTGCAGTTGCGTACTGCAAGGTGGACTGCACGATATCTTTCGAGACTGCTGTTTGAAGGTGATTCTTCAATAGTGGGATGCACTTTCAGGGTCTTCTACGCAAATAATCAACATGCTTACTCTAAGTGTCCAGCGTTACGCCTAAGTATTTGTACGTCGAAACTCTTATCTAATGATGGACAATTACATTTGATAGTGTTTGGACGGGCCGGGTGTAGTTTTAACATAATTCAGAGGCATAATAGGAGAATAATGGTGGATTGAGAACGGATGGCAGGAAGAATGTTTTATAATGACAGCGGAATTACTTCGGCGGCAGGAAACGGGAGACAGAGGGGGACCTCAACAAGTTGAAAAGTGCATAAAGTGAATAGCAACTCGGTAAATCAATACGTAATTCTCATCACGTTGGCACGTGGTAAAGTTCTCCCGCGGCTCAAAGGGGGTGCCACTAGGTAATTGTTGAGCTCGTAGCTTATGCAGCCTCCGAAATCAGTAACCAGAGTTCTGCTACTAAACCAAATATAAAACGTAATGGCGGTCGTTCAACGGAGAAGGACAAGCGGGCAAAGTTCGATCCAAAAAGGGCAGGTATGGTCCGACGAGGTGAGGAGGACACGGAGGCGGTGACACACGTAACTTGGCGTGACTCCGACTATAAAGACTGTCTCAAGCAAAAAATGAAGGCGCCTCACGCCTCCTCACAACAACCACAACCTCCGCCACTTGCTGCCGTAATTTTTTCCCCTGTTCTTTGCCCTAAATCTGATGTTGTCCGCATACGAATTAACCGCCGAGTTCCTTGACGATTTACCTCTTGACTTGTTGAGGCTGATAATTTGCATTTTGGTTTGACGAAACAATATCTCGCAAGTTTCTCCGCCCCGCGGCAAATTTGATCATATCCTGCGCATACTAACGCGATATCTTCGCTCAAAGCGTTTCACAGAAACCTATCAGTCTCTGGCACACGAAACGCGATTTGTTTTCTTTGGCGCCAAAGCTAGGTCACACATAATGCGACACGTGTAAAAGCAATTGAGGAGTGTTTAGTATTTTCTTTGGAGAAAAAAATAAAAGTGAAGTTCTGACGAAGAGAAACTGCTGCTTCTTTTCGCGACGCTAACAAGATTAGGGTGCACTCAATGGGTCAAACAAGACGACTGGGTACGGCCTCTGTCGTGGACTATATTTCTATGAAGACACATTTTAAAACTGTTTTTTAATGTCGAAGCATGGTTTGAAGAGCTCAATGAAATACTGCGACTCAGGAGAGAGCAGATCAGAAGACAATCTCTGAAGAGAGTAGATCCGAAGACAAATATTCGAGAAAACTTAGTGAAACAGTAAAAACACGAGTTAAATAAAAATGAAACAGATGAATCAACAACAGAATGCATTGTTAGAACAGCTTAAAGTTTGCATAACAATATTATGATAGAGGGTGGTGGAGCACTGCATTCACGTAATGACGAACTAAAAGAATTTTCAGAGAACGTGCACCGAACGTTACGTGCCGATCCAAAATCAACAACTACTTCAATTCGAATCAGTGAACAGTTTGCCGATTACTTGGCTGCTCGATAGTTGTAGTAAGTAGGAGGGAAATGGGCGAGCGAAACCGGAAATGGGGGGGTTTGGCTCAATTGGAGTGGGGGAAGAAAACCACGCCTCTTACTACCCCCACGCCACGCCCTCTCGACCAATCACGTTTCAGTACGTCATTTTTTATCTTCTCCACCCCGCCCCTTAACCCCTCCTCCATAATTATTAACCAATCGTACTGTAGTACAACCTTTTTTACTCCCACCTCCGGGCTGAATTTCCGGAAGTTGACCACCTCTCCTTCGATTACAAAAGTTCCTTCCCTGGGATTGAACACAGCACCTCACATTCTGTAGTTGAGCTCTATATCAACTGAGCTATAAGTGAACCATTTTAGGATAACGTAAACTTGTGGTGTAAGTGAGGCAGACGTGACATCCTCCTTGTGGGACGGTAGAGTGGACACACGATCGTTGAAGGACAACGAAGGATCAACATGGTGTAATAGCAGCCGCCTCTGGCTACTGCGTAGTATTCTAGGAAATGTTTAATAGCTGAGAGGTTTCAAAATATGATGCAATAGCATGCCTCTGTGCTCGTTCAAGCGGTTCCCATTTCCCCCCTACTGTCGTATTATCCTGTAGTTGTTATTTTTAGTAACTCAGTATGGTTTTACAATTTTTCTAAAACACCATTTGAACTGTAGGAAGTAACCCGATCACGCTTCTGCCATTTTTCACCACATTTTTGCAAGGTGGTGTGATTTGCCGTACAAGTACGAATAATTTTGCACTTTTTCAATTAAAAAAAGTGTCATTTCTTACCGCGGAACGGGATCGCTGGATCATGTCATAATTTTTATAGTTTTGTACAACCATATCGGCGGCCGAGGGGATCAATACTGGAACGCCGAGACTTGAGTTGGGGGTGGGTCGTCCGAGGAGCGTTTGGCAGTTGGAGAGGGTGCCTAGTCCTGGGGGCTTTTACCCATTTCTAGCCAACACGCTGGTTTACTTGAGAATGTCTCCATAAAAACCAATAAACCACCACGAATCCCCTGGCGTCTCGGCTGGTAACACCCTGCCTGACGGTGCGGTGTCAGTAGCTGTTATCGAAAGCCTCCAGTGGTGCCATTCAAGTTAGCTGTAGCATAAGCAGTCTAAGGTGGCATGCCCCAGTGCAAGAATTGCCAAGAGGGGTTCCCCCTGCACTTAAGCTTCTTCCACCCGTGGATACTGAGGATTGAACTCACCCCCATCCGCCACACGGGAAAAGGAGTCAGGTCGCATCTGCAATCCCTTCCAGCCAGGTTGATAGGTGTTCACACTGGGTAGCAGCTCCAGCTGTCCTCACAAAGAACTACCCAGAGCAGGACTTATTTATACTTAACCTCCCATCAAGACCCAGCAGGCGCTCTGCGGAAATGAGGCAGTCCCTTTTTCTCTTCTCTTGGTGCCAGTTTTCAAAGAAGGGGAATTAAAAGTAGCTCTATTCGCATATCTGGTTCTTTGCCCCCAAGACTGCATCATGACTGGATCGCCGAGACAGATCGTGTCGTGTAGGATTGTATCTCACAGCCATATCGTCGAGTGGTGATCAGAGCGAGGATCAGAGATCGCTGCCTGCTGTTACAGATTGCGTTCTGTGTGCCAGAGCCTTTATAGAGAACAAAATATAATCGCTAGTCATGTGAGTTCGACCACTGGAGCCAAAAATAGCACTTTTATTGGTCGAATAATAATATTTTCTGATTGTATTGCGGTAAGTATCATCTCCAATGGATCTATTCAACATTGGTTATTAATCGTTACTGCTGCAATGATTCATTAATTGTCGTTAAGTCGCAGTTGATAGGGCTGTAGCACGATTAACATGTAACGGGAGGTTGAGAATGAAGTTTTTCTGTTGTTCTGCGTTGTTTAATGATCGTCTATTTATCGTTAGCCTGCCAATAATAATAAAAGTTTATTCCCGTTACTAAGTCCCCAACATCATTCGTTTTCTTTACAGACCTTGAAGACGATTACGCACAAGATTTGGCAAAAAGAACCACTGATTCTTGACAGCCTGTCCAAACAAACGCGCTGCAAATTATTACACGACAGTTTATTATTCACTAGTACTCGTGCAGCTTGCCGTAGTATCACAACTCTGAGACCCATCTCATTCAATTCAGTATCGAAAAATACCAGTAAACGATACGAAACATGACCTGGCAACAGTGAAATGCGACGAGTCGAACTGTTGGTTGTCTTTGGGGGGTGGGGGGGGGGTGAGACGGGTGGCAGAGCGGGAAATGATGCCAGAGTGGGGAGAAACGATAACTTTCCTTATTTTGTCCACGAGTTCCTTCCAGTTGTTTCTTATAGTAATTTGTAGCTCTGTGTTTACTGCAATTTCACTGTTTTCCAACTTGACACCCCCTCTTTTTCTCTCCCCCCCCCCCATCTAAACCTCTTCCCATAACATCGTACAATGTCTCCCTCCCCCCCATCCACTCCATAAGCGTTATAATACGACTAAATACAACATGGGACAAAAAACAAGACAGCCTCCCACTATCATACTTCTCAAGTTTGGTTTTGAAAGCGTGCAAGGTACCTTTTTCCCTCAATTCTTTAGAAAGCCCAATGAATAACATCGAGCCCTCTGTCCTGGGGGATCTTGTAATCAAAGCACTTTTGCCAAGTGGCTGTAAGAAGAAATGATTGTCTAATTTGCCATCGGGTACTGGCTTTAGTAGGTGAACCACAAACAAAAACTTCAAATCTTCTTAACTGTTGGGCGCATGAGAGGGGGAGCTTGAGGATGAAATATAATAACAAAACTCGGTGAATGTGAGGAGGACTGTATTATACTTGCGGAATTGAGTTGAGTTCGTGAACAAAAGGGCGACACAAGGATAGTACTCGGAACGCGTGAACTGGCGTGGGAAACTATTTCGGAAGGAGAGTAGTGACTTTCTTGAGAGTTCGTAGATGAGTGACTGTGTGTCTACTGGGAGAAGAGTGTCTCTGGGAATAGCAGTGTGAGTTGGAGAAGGAGGTAAATCGAGGAAAGTAGAAAAGGAGAAATCCGTTGTCGTCGGAATTAGCCTTTCAGCATGCGCTGAACCCTGCCATTATGTCTCAATAATTGAATAAGTTGATGGCAGGTACAACTGTGTAAAAATTAGAGCTGTGGGATTGCTAATTTTTTAATTGAACAGAACTTTAATCGTCCGCAGAAGCCAAAAAGCTCCAGCTTCCTCAACAACAACAACGTACGTTCAACCCTGTCAAATCAGTATATGAAGGCGTTAAAAGTTTGTCGTGGTTGAAGAATCCAAGCGGGGTCTGTGACAGATGCGAGGTCAGAGCTGGGGATATCTGTTTCACTGTGAGTCTCTCCAACACCTTGGAGATTGCCGACAGCATGCACATCGACGTATAGCTATCAATCCTGCATCTATCACCAGAAACCCACATGCCTCGATCGTTTCCTGGATTCACTTTGGTACTTTCTCATTGATAAAGGTGATGTATCGGCTGGAGTGGATGTGTCGGTCTAACAAAGTTATTTACATTATCACAGTTATTAAGACAAAGTAGAACCACGACAAAGAGCAAACTTATGTAGGGGAGCTAGCAGAGGATCATATTGTTGGTTTGAAGGAGGGTTTGAAGATTGGAGGCACGACGGCAGCTGGTACGCTTTTGAACATGGATCTTCTCTGTGGTAGACGCTTCGCACAACCTAAGATTAGATTAAGCGTTGCCCCATTCGCATTCTGACCACCGTCGTGTAAAACAACGTGTCTTCTCTAATGCATTCGCCTACCGTGACTTCTAAGAGGCTTTAGGGAGTGAAGAATTGCAGTTTTCTCCAGGTGGCCGAATGTCAAATGAGTTGTTGGTCAAAACGGTCTATTTCTCCTCGTTTGGCACCAGGTTTCAACGATTTTCTCGAACGTCTCGATTGAGGGTGTCGTAATTACTGTTTTCGTGCTTGGGATTGTCATAATAACAGCTCCGAGAGTTCGAAATGCATTCTTTACGTGCTCACCTCCGCCAAGAAAAACAAGGGCGCCAGTTGAGCCGCTCAAGGGCTTGGAAAGTTATTGTTGGTCGTCTTAAGAAGACGAAGCCGCAGAACTATTGTCAAGGCAACGTCCTCAGGTCGGGGAAAGTTTCTCATTTGGAAGACGGAATGATAAACATTTTCAAGGACGACTTGACCAAATCTTGACTCCTTCTTCAGCTCTTGTTTGCCTTCGTATTTCGAAACTTTGGAACCGAATCCCGCTCATTTGTCAGACATTCGTGACGTTTGTTGGAGGGGCTCTTCAATCACGAGGGTGTGACATATTTTTGGTCACTGTTTACCGATAACCGTCACTCGTGCCAATACTAGGAAACTAGAATTCTTCGGCTTCTGGTGACTAGAATGGGAACATGGCTCTTCATCAACGAACTTGAAATTTTTTTGCGTGACTATAAATCATATCTTTTAATTGATTCTTTCAAGTCGAGGCTCATTCTTTGCTGAAGCATATCGATCAAACAACTCTGTCGCCGATGTCCTACTGCAAGGCGCCATTCTGACGTCCTTCGACATTCTTCCCGGAGAAAAACACTTCAACTCGCCAGCCATCGGCTTCATTTAAGGTAACATAAACCTTACGAGTAGAGTTGGTTCTCGAAAGGCTAACAAATCGTTCGGACGAGTTATAACACCGGTTTCCTTAGAACCGCAATGTGGCAACTTGATTACAACTGTGATATTTGGCGTTAGGTTACTGTAGTCGCTGTAGTAAACGCATAAATTAACTATACATAACATAGTACAGTTACTATGATTTTTAGGCGTGGTGACATGGCCCGTCTACTTGAACTTCTTTATGTACTTTTTCAGAGTGACGCTCCAGTTCTAGAAAGCCAAAGCTACGAAGTGTGAAGAATCCTTGGGACTAGGTGTCCGCCGTAAAGTTATACTGCAAAGGTGGTGCCCAAGTATAGCCACAGTGGAAGGAAAGAGTCATGAAAGATTTACATTTTTTGCAAAACCAACGAAGAGCACTTGTGCTGGCACTAATGACTCCATCCAGCGGAATTTCCGAAAATTAACTCCACGTAGTATGCTGCCACGCCATTTTGGTTATCAGCAACTTACATCTTTGAGACAGGGGGGTTGTTGGCTCTTTTTAGAAGGTAACCAGACAACTTGTAAAATAGCGATCCTCGTAAATGGTGATTCCACATTTGAGTGCTGGTTGGCGGTTAGTCTTATTCACTAACGTCAAAGAGAATTCTTGTAGCGTTTTGGTTCCATTCCACGTCTAATCGGACTGTTCATTAATCTTCAACGGCAAGTGTTGTTTTTATTTTTCAGTGTTGAAGAAAAAGAAGGAAAGCTGGGCCTAACCCTGTGGTAGTCTCAACTACTCTGATTTGCTTTTATTACCACGATATAATGCGTAATGTTGGTCCTGGTTTCCTTAATTGCCTCTATCACTGACTATTCTATTAATTCTAGCTCCATGGCCAGAGTTTCAGTATATCACCAACTTTCCAGTGTATTTTCCTCCAATTGCAGACTAGCCACTAGCGACTGATGCAGACCCCTCCCATACGCGCACCTCGGAAGCGTCTCACATGCTTCCTGTTTTGCTGATTTCTCCCTTGTCAGCGCTCAGAGTTGCTCCCCAATGCATGCTAGTGATACATCAGTCAGAGATCATCAGAGATTTACTGGGGTTCTTTCTGCTTCAACTAAGCAGGAGCAAGTCCAGATTTTGTTGAACTGTGATCCGGAGAAGCTGTAAATCGTGTTGACCTCAAGGGATATCAAAATGGTAGCCCAGTGGGACCAAAACTACATACTGGCCACATATGGAGGGCAGCAGAGAATAATGGTGTTTCGAAGAAGATCTGTGTTCTGGTCCTTCTCCAACCCTATAAACCTCCTGCGGCAGAGTGGCAAAGCATTTATGAATAAGACCTAACCCAAGCCACAGGAATTATTGGGTTTGTCCAAAAGGTCTTTGAAACAGTCATTGTGGGCAATGGAAGTTCATAACCAATGCTGGTGCGTAAGCAAAACGATTCACCATATCAGTAAAACGAAGAAATTACATTCTATGCACTTTTATTGGTCTGTCCTTTGCTCGCATCAAGAAGGGATGCTACCGGGTTCCAATGTATTCGGCTCTGCAGCCACTTGCATGGCAATACGTCTAGCTTCCAGAACGTCGGTCACAGTCGTATACGGTAGTACGACTTTGGGGAATTCCGAGTTGAACCAATCCGGTTCGTCTTCGGGAGGGGGAAAGACAGTTCCAGCGTACCAGTTTTCGTACATGTACCGTGAAAATGGTACTTCTTCGAACCACTCACGCCTGCAGTGCTGAACTATCCAGTTTGCCTCTTGCTCCCCGACGATTCTCGTAACTTTACCTGCGAACGAAAATTACGTTTTTTATACTCCTGTAGCGCTTATTTTACGAGCGATTTGGACATATGTATAGGTAAAGTCGTTGTATTTCGACATGTGAATATTGGTAGAGCGCTGGAATAAGTTAGAGCATAGTGTCCACGTTTAAATGGAAGAAGAACCACCCAGCACTACCAAAAAACCAAAAAAAGCAGATGAACCGCTTCTAAATGAAACTTGTACCGTGCCGATAATTTGTGTGAACTCCCACTCACCGAGCCATGCATCGAACCCCCCGTCCAATTGTTTACCACTCGTCTTGACGCAAACCTCGTTCGCATTTGATCATCCAGTCAGTAAGTTACCAACCTCAGCGCTCTTCAGCTCAATTCACACTGCATTTGAAGACAATACACTCAGTATTCTGGTGTGCGTACTCTGTAACCAAATTGTCGTGGTACACCCCACTAGCTGTTCCCAGCGCAATCCGTCTGCCTTAGTTGGCGAGGTAACAGGAGGCAAAAAGTCCTCACCGCTCCAGTATTGATTTTGGTAAGTGAATGGCATTAATTCAGAGCAACATTGAAGCGGTCAGCAAAGAGGAAGGGGTCGCCTTGCATACAGTAACGCTCCTGAGGGTTGACCACGCATTAGAAGCTACAAGTCGGGCATATTCAGTTCACTACGAGACACCTTTGGTGCGACTGAGTGTTTTGAGGAGGGTATTAAGAAGTTACTCCCACAGTGATGGCATACCTGGGAGCTTACAGCTTACTAGGGGCAGATCCGTGAGATGAAGCACCCTGCCGCATTGCAGTGGTTCCTTTGGCGTGCTATGCCCACGACACAATAATTGACACAGCGATAAATGTGATAACACAGCTGTTCGACAGTAACTTTTGCAAGCCCATAAGGTCTTAGCCAGGCCCCAAAGTCCTCTGTAATGGCATTACACATAAAGCAGATGTGTATGACCACCAATCTGAGCTTCTCTGCTCAATTCCAGCTAAGGACAATGATCCCCGCTCAACAACCGTCTCGTTCTTTTGAAGGCTGTTGAGAGTGTGATGCAGAACCGTATAGAGCGGTCGGTAGAGTCCCCCCAGTGGTAGTAGTATTGTAAAAGAATGGCCACATCACACAAAGGGCATAAGGGGGAGGGTGGCTCACCGTTCTAGAGCTGGACCTCCTGAGCTCAAGTGTCCCTACTCGGTAGGGATGGTGTGAGTCGAGGATATTAAGTAGCCAATGTAGAGAAGAGATTTGCGGGGCCTAGTTTATCCAGCTTTCGACTGGCCACAATTGCTTTCAGGTTTATCTTTCTAGGATGGTGAAGAGAAAGGAGGGCATCATGGATGATGAGAGTCGTTCTCATTATGAGGATCCACTCTGCAGAGGCTCAACAGTGCCTCAAGATGGTATATTAGTTGCAGTCAGCGCTGCGTGTGAAGCAGTACAAATTAGAATGAAAGAGGAGGGATTACAACATGAGGGGACCCAACCCAACAGAGTTAGCAGACTGGGTTTGAAGGTGCAGTAGGCGTCTGTAATTTTGAGCACCCCACAACCCGATTCACACTCACGTAAAAATAATCGGCTCTTCTGGATTATATTGGTGGTGGAATGCTCGAAGTCTTTAGGACTTTGATGTCCAAGTTGCCTGTTGGAGACCTCACTAATGCTCATGGCGTCTGGAGGTGTCAGAAAAAGAGTGGAAGTTGAAGTCAGGATTGCCATATTGATCTCGTCTCGCCAACTAAAGACGTCTTCGCAGCACAACGTCACAACGTTAGTTGTTAGTCATTGAATCGTAATACTTTTGCTTTCCTTTATTTGCCCCTTGAGGGGTACTCATGTGACGATGAACGTTTCTGTAAATGGCCCACCGTCTAATGGGAGTTTTGCTTATGAGTGAACAATAACAGCGGTTCAAGTTATGAGGGAGGCTTCGACCATAGCTAATGATGGTCCAAGAACAATGCTATTAAGGGAATCAAGGACAGTCATCGTCATTAATTATTACTCCCCTAACACAAGAGTGGAGTCAAATTAAAAGGAAAAATCAAACAGTAGGTGACAACGGAAGGCTGAAGACAATTGAGCCAACTAACGACTTCCTTGTTGACTTAACGTTTTGATGCGCCGTCTCAAAAATTACTACGACACGACTTGGTAGCGGCTTATTTCTATGGTATCTTCACTTGATTAATTACCAGTGGATGGATGGATAATGACGCGTTGTTGAGGGTCGTAGAAGCCTTCTCCGGCGTCAAGGCAGCCTTTGGGTATTTGACGGCTGGGGTGATTGGGGCACAATTGGACGTTGTCCGGGGAATTCATTCCGTTCATGATCTCTGAGACGAACCTTCTGTCAGGTATTCGACAGTACTTCCAATTCGTCGGTTCGAATTTGAGCCCGTCGTAGAACACGTATTTGGGACTGAAGAGTGTCCCGTTGACCCAGACCCCTGGCAACAAAAACATTTTCCACCCAATAGGCCACAATCGATATGTTCCATGTGAGTGTACTCAGCCATGATGCTGTTAACTTTTATAAATAGATACTGCGTCGCATCTGCTTACATATGGTTTTTAATTAAAACTTAAAAGGGGTAGTTTTGGCACACCAAGTGCCAGAATTTAATGCAAGACGTGAAATAAGATGGGAAACTACTAAAAGCTATTGTATTTGAGACGCAGCGATGTTCTGCCATTCCTTGCAGTTCTACGGGGCTTCCACCGCACTTTCTGGGATATCCAGCAAACTACGAAAGTAGAAAGTGATTTTGGTTAAGCAAACATCTAGGTAGGGAAGGAAAGAGTGAAATAATGAAAGTCTGAGTTAAGTAGTGAAACTCGCAGCTAACGCAGATCACGTTTTGACGCTCAACCACTGTGCACATTTACTGTGGCTCTACCGTCATAACCACCATGCCATGTTCAGCAATATCTGGTTTACCCAGAAAGACTAGGACGATTTTGGCTAAGGAAAAACCTGGTTTTCGAAAGGAGTCCAATGATGGATGTCAGGCGAATGTAAAGGAACACGAAGCATAGCGTATGTTAACTGCCATTGTCTTTTAAAGTTTCTTGGGATCAACCATTATGTAATTTTACCTAAACTGCATCTCTATCACTGCATCACTTTCAGTAATGTTGACCTTAACACAGGAGAGAATTTCCAATGCGAATGTTTTGTATACGAATTAGAAGGCCAGCAGAAGTAGTGGAACGTGATGCTCAGGGTTCATTGGTGGTTCTGCAACACAGAGGTTCTGACGCTCAACCAACCATTCGGACATGTTCCAGGGCGGCAACGCTATCACCATACTACGTCTCTTATGGCAATCTCCATCACAAGATACGTTTAGGTTTATCTAAGGATTTGGAAAAAAACCCTGCAAATTATTACACATTCTCATGACAGCTTGAACTAGTGTTACTGCTCCGAGACCCATCCCATTCGATTCAGCATCGAATACTAGTAAACCAGTAAACCATACGAAACATGACCTGACTACAATGGAACTACAGAAACTAAATATTCCCCCGGCCCCGGGCGCCCGTAAACGTCTATAGGCATTTATGATCCGATGGAGGGGTGTGCGGAGGAAGTGGCCTTAACCTTCCTCCGCCCCGTCGGGCAGAAAGAGTCGGGGAAATTGGGACGGGGGCTTCCAGCGAACCCTCGTTCGGCAATTGGCAGGACGTTGCGAATCGAGCGGGCCTTAAAAACGATACAAAACACGGCTTATTTGCGATTATACTGCACTTCGTTAATTTTTTAAACCATTTTTTGCCCATAACAACCATGGGCTTAGTCCGATCGGATTGCCGAGATGGCGGGCACAACTAGATACCAAATGGGATTTTTGTACGATAGAACGAATTTTTTGGACCATGTTAAAGGCACAAAGCGGCCTGGACGGGGGACGGGGGACGGCAGACGGTGGACAGACATTGCAAATTTGGAATCTCCATGTCTTGAAACGTAAAGTATCAAATTTTGAAGGGGGTTGTAAAAAAAATTTTGTGACTGAAAACATAGGGTTATTATTCAGAATGAATAATAAACCGAAAGAGTCATAACGATAGAAACCTGGCAGAACACTGATGACAGGGTTCGCATGAACTGCTGTTGGTGTTAGAAGCTTCTGTGGTAGAAAAACCAGTTGCCACGTACATCGGGGATATTAAGGACTCAATAGACGCGTAAGGATGAGGAACGAGACATTCATTGCGTCCTATGAAATCTTTGCCAACTGCATTGTTCTGAAGTAAGTCAAATCTGCTGAGCTTTAATGTGCCATCAACCCGTTTCAAAACTGGCCTACAGCAATTAGCAAGTGGAAGTGTTTACAAGGCTTTGATGGTTCGTGCCGACGCAAAAGCTTTGCATGCTGCCAAGCTGATTGTAGTAAACAGTATGGCTGATACTGGTGGTTCCAAGACACGAATTGCTTGCAGACGGATGAACAGTTAGTTACATGTAGGCCACGCATGGGCTCAGCCACAGGTTTGGTGCTTGACAACAAAGAAGGATGGGTAATCATGAGGCGTTCTACAAAACGAGTTCTTCTAGGCTACACCTTCACCATGGAAGACTAGGTATAAATCACGATTCTAAGCCAAGGCAGCCTTAGGGGTTTTGTCAAGATCCGTACTAACATACTCACCCATCCAATGAATAGATAGGTAAGGCTTAAGAACGTGGATCATGGCTCAAGCCCCGTTGGGCTTCTTGCCACTCTACTCGAAGTCACTGATTGAATAATGTTAATGTACCTGTTTGGTGGGTCCGCTTTCTCTGACTGGTGAGATACTGTGGGTGAACGCATTCGATGTAAAGACGTCATCATCTGGTCATTAAGTCAGTACTAAAGTCAGTCATCGTCGTAGTCTTTATATAAGAGGTGAGAAGGTGAATGGGATGGGGCCTCCTGGGAAATCTGTTGGAAGTAAAAGGAAAGGGTTGTAAGGGCAGTTTTGTATGCCTTAAATACTGTGTTGGTTGTCGGTTTTCCCAACTAACGGACTTCAGTACTGACTTAACGGTCAGACTATGATGTCTTAAATTGAAAGCGCTCACCCACAGTATCTCACCGGCCAAAGAAGACGAACCCAAAAAACAGGTACGTTAACTTTAATAATTTACCTAACTGGCATTAACCTAATCGCTTTAATATCTCGCTGATTGACTTCAGCAAGGACCTTCATCCCAACCAGGCACACCACGAGCCGACGCAATGAAATATGGAGCTTGCTGACTGTCTACATTCTAATCAGCTTACTGTGACTGTGTGAACGAACCTTCCAATACTCCACCGTTGGGGTATATAAGTTTTCCAGGACCTTCCATCTGGCCGTCGACTACTGTTCCAACAAAAATGGGTCCGTGGGCCATCTTGTAGAGGCATTTCCCCTCCATTCCAAGAGGCGAGAACTGGCCATAATAGCAGCTGCCATTCGGAAGCTCAACGTACTGCAACACGACCAATGGGATTGTAGCAACTTACATCTTCGTAAATAATTAAAATAGTTGTACGTGGGTCACTCCTATCAATGATGAAGGGGTTTCGGTTTCGGGACCTCCTTTTCTTTTTCCAGTCTTGCAAAAGCCAACAAGGTCCAAAACTTCCTTTGCCAGGATTGTTTGGGTAGTTTTATGTGATATGTCGCAAGTCTTGTCAGGTGTCTAGTAATTCACAGGAACCAGACACCCTTCTCGTTCTGCGAAACTCCGTTTTTGAAGCGTCCGTGTGATGGGAACCAGAAACATCGACCTTCTCACCTTTGCTCTCTGGATGGGTCTACGTTCCTCTCACTGACGCTATAACTGAGGCAATTTTTAGTGGATTGGCTCACAATCTGCCAAACACACTTGACCATCTTCGCGCAATTAAAGCACAGAGCACAAACTGAGTAGCTACTCAGTCTGAACTGCAGGGAATCCATGGAATGGTTGGCCTACTAAAGTGGCTTCGCCTCCCTTTTGATTTCTGGGTTCCTGGGTGCATTCCAGACAACAGCCCTACGCAGACTGCGTTGGAGGCTGAAGGGAAGGCGTTCCGTGTGATATTTGTGTGTCCGGTATTCGGACTTCCCTGATACGTCGCTTTCATGGTGTAAATGAGAGGAATTCCAAAAAAAAAATATCACAGTACTGTTCATACTTGTAAGCTGTGGCAATCGTTGCGGTCGTATTCATGGTGAACGTTGCCGTTCTTTAAATCAGTTACGCGAAACTCCCTCAATTGCTGGCCAAACTCTTTTTTGACCATTTCGACGAACGCGTTCGTTTGCGGCTCCTTCCTCTCGTACTTATCAGACAATTCCTGATATTCTTTGGCCAATTCAGGGCCGATGTCGTTGAAAAGGCAGTCGATTTTTTCGCCTCGTAGTTTCATCTCCATCAGCACCATTCCCTTGTCAATTTCTTCAAACCTCAAATTCGTTACAACGTTTCGAAGAATTTTCCGTTTGGCGTGGATTTTTTCGCAGGTGCAGGGTTTGGAGGCTTTGTGGTGAGTTTTGGAGTACTGAGACTTACGACATTTGCAGTGGTAGTCGCGGTATTTGGTCCACAATTTCTTTTCGAGACGCTGTCGTTTCGTTTGAAGCCGCTGTAGTTCTTTTACGAGTTTTTCAGCAATTGAAGGAGCTTCTCGTTTAGATTCGTCACAGTCGCAAACTGGAAGTCGAGTTCTACTTCGTTCCGATTCGGTATTTCTCGAGTCATCTTTTGCTTTAACTTTATGACAACAGCAAACTGCATTATCTGACGTAGTCAAATTCTGTTGTTGAGAGGTCTCTCTCAGATCTTTTCTTTGAGTCACGACGTTCATCGGCCCCATGCTCGGTATTTTGCAAGAGCACAGTCTCTCTTTCATCGTTTTCTTCTCCCCTTGCTCCAACGCCGACGATGGCATTATATTTTGACTGTTAAACGCAATATGTTCGCAGGGTTCCAGCAAGTGGTTGAAGTTTCTCCTCTTAGTTGAGTAGGAGCTTCCCAAGAAGCTCTCATTTTCCGATTCGTTCCGAGTCGTTCGAAGCCATTTTCTCATTTTGTCTTTGAAGCAGGGTTTGCTCGGAGGCCCTACGCGTTCGGAAGATGCATTTCGCTTACCAGCTGTTGAAGAGACTTGACTCGTTGAGACGCTGGAACTGTGCACGCTGTACGCCTCGTTTTCTTCGATATCTGTTTCAACAGGTAAAAAGACGCAGTCAATGAATCGTCGTAGTTTTTGACATTTTATGTCTTTACTTTGCTACATAAATTCGAAAATGTAACGGCCAAGCGTCACGAAATTTAACCTTGAGGCCGAGTGGACAAGGCAACGTTTTAACTCGAGTTGCAACCACAGCCCCTGTGGCGTAATGCATAAGGCATAGGTCTCCTAAACCGGAGGTTATGGGTTCGAGTCCCACCAGGGTTACGATTATTTTGTCTTTACTTTGCTACATAAACTCGAAAACGTAACGCAGGATATGTAACGGAGAAGCGTCACTAAATTTGTGTTGGGTTAAGTGCATGGTTACGTCTGTTACAAAATCTAACGCTTGGTAACATCACACGTTTAATAACCTCAGTGACTAAGTGATGATGTCAATTGCAATTGACGTGGCCATTATATCGAAACCATCAACGAGCACAATCTAACGTAGTTATCATTGCATTAAAAAAAAAAAAAAAAATAAAAGAGATAAAATGTTCCTAGTGATTGCGTACTTGTACGAAAGCTGTACCCACCGTTTGTGTAAAGGTTTTTTTCGCGCGCGCGCGCCCCCCCCCCCCCAACCTCAACGTTTGCAATCACTCACAAGTTTTACTTGTAGATTGCGTTTCATTAAAACACCGCTAGGGGGGCTACTCCAAAAATTCCGGAATTTCAACCAACCGTTTCTGAAAGTTCATACCCGATTATTCCGAAACAGTGAACACGATCCTTCTAAAAAACATCCCGTAGACAATCTCATAAATCTCCTGTGCACTGATTGCTCATTAATATCCAAGGCATGAGTAAGAGCAGCACAATAAATTGCGGAGCTGTAAGCGATAAATTTTGATGAGAGTTTTAATTTAATAAAAATGTTATAAAAATTTTTTTAACTGTACAATTGCGTGGTATAAGTTACAGCCCTCAACCGTAAGTGCCTTGGCAGTTTAATGGACGAGGATTGGGGGTTTTCCTTGAACAGTTTTCTCATACCCTTAACATTTTTCTGTTCCCGGAACAACTCCTGGTTCTCACTGCCGATCCTACTGGCTGTGACAATACATGAATTACTCATTTTCTCAGTTCGATTTCGAGGTATTTCTAGCGTGTTAATATCAGCTCTAGTGCTACTGGTATGAGAAGACGTACTGCCCTGCATATGGAATTCTGATGACAATTACTTCGGTTTCTTTGCTTTCAGTAATTTATAGCTAAGTGAGGCTATGTTCAATTGGCGTCGCTGCTTTATTTTCAACCAACCTAGTTGCCTAAAAAATGGCGTGACGTGTTCACGGTTTAGGTAATAAATGAAACGTATGGCTGCGTTTAAGGCTCTTTTTTTTCACTGTTTGCTCTGTTATCGTGGAATTTGACAGTTTCGTTTTAGAAGCACCGCATTCTTATTATTTCAGTTTAACAGATTCTCAGAGGAATCAAAGGGCCTATCTGGGAGGTTACCAAAAAGGTAAAATGTGCCATAAGCCACTTTCGAGAAAAATGACAAAAGTTTCCTTTCCAGTACATCCTCTGTTAGCCCTGCTGTCAGTGGAACCTTTTCATAACCTTATTATCATGCCAAAGAATTACGCTCATCCGCTCTTCCGCAACGTTGAGAACAAAGACATAAAAATATAATGCGCTAGCAGTTATTTCAGGAAGCTCTGTCATGACGAAAACTCAATTTCGTCACATTCCTTAGCCCTACAGAGAAGGAAGGAAAGGCAATGTAATTGATTGAATGAAAAGTATGTTGTGTTGATTTTTGTTCATATTTCTACGTTCCAATCAACAACATTTGAGAAAACGGTGTGTGTGTGTCTGTGAACGACATTGATTGAGAACGGTTGAACTGAATCATCTCAAATTTGATGTTCGGTTTGCTGGCCTCTATAGAATTTCATGATAAGGAATAAGCAGAATCGGTTCAACATTAAATATGCTTATCATATCTTTTTTTTTCTCGAAAACTCATCCAACGACTGTGATTCCCTTTTTGGTTTCTTATTCATTCTGAAAAATTTTTTACAACCCCCCCCCCCCTCAAAATTTGATACTTTTTGTTTCAAGACATGGAGATTCCCAATTTGCAAGTCCGTGCGCCGTCCCCCGTCACCCATCCGCCGGCCCCCATCCGCCGGCCCCCATCCGCCGTCCCTTATCCCGTCCGGGCCGTTTTGTGACTTTAACATAGTCTAAAAAATTCGTTCTTTCGAACAAAAATCCCATTGGGTATCTAGTTGTGCCCGCCATCTCGGCAATCCGATCGGACGGACGAAACCCATGGTTGTTATGGACAAAAAATGGTTAAAAAAATTAATTAAACGCAGTATAATCGCAAATAAGCCGTGTTTCGTATCGTTTTCTAGGCCCGCTCGACTCGCAACGTCCTCCAATTGCTGAGAGAGGGTTTGCTGGAAGCCCCCGTCCCAATTTCCCCGACTCTTTTTGCCCGACTGGGCGGAGGTAGGTTAAGGCCACTTCCTCCGCACACCCCTCCATCGGATCACAAATGCCTACAGACGTTTACGGGCGCCTGGCGCCGGGGGAATATTTAGTTTCTGTAGTTCCATTGTAGTCAGGTCATGTTTCGTATGGTTTACTAGCATTCGATGCTGAATCGAATGGGATGGGTCTCGGAGCAGTAATACTAGGTCAAGCTGTTCATGAGAATAATAAACCATTGTGTAATAATTTGCAGGGTTTTGTGTAGGTTTGGTGATTGTTGTACGTGGACGACCTAGCACTAGTGGTAAGCAGTGTCAGCAGGCAATGGAAGCAGGAATGGCGTAAAACAGCTCTCGCCCACAAGCAAGACTTCTGCTGTCCTGTTCAGAGAAATCATCAATTACGTGTACGTTGGTTTTCAATCGAAGATCGTGTCGTAAGTAGTTGCAACCTACTAAATTTCGACACTACGTGAAGTAGTAGCTACATCCGCAAAAGTCACCGAATGCATTTGGGAGGTATTTTCGACGAACCGCACGGCTTTACTTGAACCTTGGCGGAGTAAAGTGCAGTCGACAAACCTGAATATTTCTCAAAAAACAGGAAGACTCGAGTATCGAGAAGAGAGGAATCGATGCAGCGGTTAATCGGGAGTTATTATTTTCACGTGCTCGTCCTGTCGCTCATGAATAATTTATTTTGCCCCGAGGGATTAGCATATTCCTCTTCGAACGAGAATGTAATCTCTGAGGGGCTCCCTAGTCGAATATAACTGAGCCGAGTAGTTTGCGACGTGTCGCAGTAGACTGGTAATTGGTTTTCAGAGGCTCACGGAGTTCTCGGTTGGTACAAATTGAAGAGCAACAATCACCAGCTCGTTTGAAAGTTGAAACAAATTGAAAAGTCGAGAGTATTGGTTTTAAACCCAAAAAAAATTTGTGTTGTAAGCCGCTGGTGAGTTGAAGTTGAGTGTAGCTAGCTGAGCTAGCTAGAATCGAGTGTTGTGTATTGCGAGGATAACTTAGGCTGCCTTCATTTTCACTGGCACGCTGCCAACTTCCTTCTTGGAATGAAATTTAATTTTTTTTTTAGTGAAAACGCAACAGAGTACGCACAAAACTGACATTAGTAGTTCGTTGAAAACTCCAATCACTTTGAAAGTCCTTTACTATCACTACTTACTATCCTCTTCGCCCAAATGTGATCCAATTTCCATTTCGCTGCCTTCCCCAAACGAGCTTGAATATTCAAACGTCGACGAGTGCTCTTCTTGCAAAGCGTGTTCCTTCGTTTTGCTTTCGCCCTGAACTTCAGTGAGTTCATAAAATTCTTCAGCTTCTCCTACATACTCTACTGTGCCCACAGGCGTTGTCCGAGTTGACTCCTTAAAATATTAAATTTTACTTTCGTTGTGTTATGATAACTGAGGTAATTAACATAAAAATAGCCAAGAGAATAACGGAGCAGCTATTTAAGAAATGGGAGTTAATTTAGCGTTGCGATTCCATTAGAAAACTAAATTGATCTTTAGCTTGAAATGAGTGGGGATGTTGAAGGGGGAGGGAAGGAACCTCCCACTCAACTTGAACGTTAAGTCAGTCTCTTCGTGAGGTTATTTTAGCGTGTTCTTTCCGTTAGATAGACAGGACAAGATACAAAATGGAATATTTTTGTGAAAGAACAGATTTCTTAGACTGGTTTTTTAGACAACTTTTAAGGCAACATAGCAGGAATCTACATGTCTTGAAACGTGAAGTGTCAAATTTGTGGGTGGCGTGGTGAAAAAATGTTCCTGGCCGAAATGATGGTAATTTAGAATGAGTAACAAGCCAAAATCAAGATTGAGCTGCACAGGGATTAATATATTTTTTTCCAAATTTGATGTACGATTTACCGCCAGATAAGATAAGATAATAAATAAGATAAAGATAACCAGAACTCATGTTGAGGATTAATATTTAAGACCTTTCGAGAAGCTCGCCGTATGCTTTACGTATGATGGTTTTTTGTTTGATTGGCAGTGATACAATCAAATCTGCAGGAAGCAAGTTGACGTTTAACAAACTCACGGCAAACACTCGACTGTCCACGTTTTAATTGTCCGTTGGAGGGCGAATCTGGCACAAAACCATTAACCGCTTCAAATTCGCTGTGCTAACGCTCGTTTTAGAAGAATTAACTGCTTTTCCACAAGACACAGACGACTCGGCGTCGAAAATACAGTAAAGCGGCCAATTTTGAGGTACGGGGTTCCGCACGGGCGCATTATTCAATATGTTTCAGTTTCAGTGTCTACGTAATTTGCTTGCTGGTGAATGTGTATGATCAATTTAATGATTAATCAATGTCAAGTACGCGTTTTTCGTATGTGAGCGTTCGTGAGTTATCAAAATGAATCGTTGATAGGAATTAGGAGATGCGTTGAAGAAAAAAAAGGCACGAGCCAGGTAGCAATGACTCGTGAAATACAGCGAATGACGCAATTGTATGCAAATTGAGCAGCTTACGCCGTCAGAACCAACTCAAATCATTCTCAGTTGAGCTGAGAGAGAGCTCAAGTTACGTAGCGACAGAAGCCCACAGTGCGCATTTCCTTGCAAACTCAAATGTCAGAAAACCCGACGTACCCAACCATTGGCACCTTGGCTTTCCGCGTAATCACTTGTACATTTCTCGAATTATTTTCTTGCATTTAGAGAGTCCACAGAAAGGGAGCGACGACAAGTATTGTGTGAAGTGGTCCACAAATTCACCGCCGGGAAGGTTTAAAATTTTAAGCCCGTCAAGTTAGCGGTTATCGTCGGTTCGAGGAAGGAGAAGGAGAAACAAACCTTTAAAATGTCCAACTTACCATGTGTTGAAGGGGGGGGGACTTAAAACTATTGAACCATTGATCAGTTAATGGGCATTACTCCTTGGAACTGTGAAACGGTTCAAAATAGAAGAGGCGGCAGTTCTTGCGACTTACGTTAAGCCAACGCGGAAGAATTTTCAGCTGCCATTCAGTGTCTGCATCCACACACAGGAGAGAAGGCAGTTCTTAACTATTGTGGGCGCTCTGCTAAAGTGCACTGACGGTTCTGTGATGAGGGGGGGAGGCTGGTGTGGGCATCTGTGTTGATCAACAACAGCAAGGACGAAGAAGAAGTGTAACCACAGGAGGAGGCTGCAATCATATCAGGGAAGGCTGAAAGGCTGATACGCGGACAGAAAATGATCGAGGTTGTTGAACGGAACAAAAAAGGAGGTCATGATTTGGGGAGGGGAAGGAAAACCCATGGGAAAATTTTCCGATTTGTGAGGCATTCGTGATCAAGCCATAGGAGAATAAACGAAGTTCTGCCGAGTTTACCTATTCTTCACCAAACCATCATTACCCATCGTAGGACCCAACTTCAGCCTTGCCAAGCCCCTAGGAGGATACCACAATATATTAAGCAGAAATTCCGGCCCACTAGAGATCCTGCCAATAGGACTCAAGGATAAGCGGAGGGCCTGGGTTCTCGAACTGCCAGGCTACTTTAAAGGCCATCTGGGCTGGAACCTTCCAAGCGGACATTGGCATTTCTCTAAGCGTCATAAGTCTTTCAGTGCTTTAATATTCCAACAAAGCCACGCCCGAAGAGGTCTGTCCAGTCTCACTGCCTAATAGTCTCCCTGAAACCTCTTCAAACCAAGTAGAGTGCGGCGTTTGTTCCAGCGATAACAGTTAAGCTTGAAGGTAAAAGAGTTTTTAAGCTGGATTTCCTGAAGAGTGGGCTTGCAAACTACTGCCAGAGCAATTTCCCTGGGGTACATTCACACACGTACTTGTTGAAACACAGGCCACGGTTTAAATGACAATTTAACGAGTTAGCGACGCTGAGGAAGCATTGAATTACTCTCTGCAGTTATCGAGATATTTAATACATCTTGCTAACGGGGACAAATTAATCAAATCGAACCTCGTGCATCGACTGCTCTACCTCGTCGACAGCTTCATTTTCTCTGGGAGATGCCTCCTGTTCAGCTTCTTCCATCTCTGAGGGAGTCTCCTCAACCTCAGACGCGATAAAACCTCAAATAACAGGCTTGCGATAACGCCCACGTGCTTTACTAAATCCACTCACAGACCTAGACACTTGTTTTAAAACGACATCATTCAACAGCTTGGTAACTAGGTACAGAAAGTTTTACTCGATGTAGTAGCCATCGTAATGGTGACCTCACCGAAAGTCCATCGATGTTAGAAATGTCTGACCCCATTCCCGAAAAATTTAACAAAATCTAAAGAAAATTTGGGAAGTAAAGAGTAGAAAGTATGTCGCATTTGCGGTTGAATGATGGCATGGCAATAACCGCTGTCTGCATTTGTGTATGTAAAGGGGGAATGGCCACACGAGAGAGTTGATGTTTGTGGAGGTTGGACGATATCCCCCAAGACGGAGCCAACCAACGCCCTGTAATTCAATGGTGGAATTGCTCCGTTCAAGGGTTGCTATTTTTTTAGGTAGGATGACATCTAGCCAACCAACCCCTGTTACATCATGGCAAGTTGGCGATAGTCCAAATTCACGCTGCTGGATGAATCAACCATCTAAATGGACGCGAGCGCGTGGGGGGGGGGTTCCAACATTTAATGCCACAGACGAGAGTTACTACTTTTGGAGTCGGTCCCAGAACGTGGGATTCACGAACGGATACTTTTATCCCAATACTAAAGGGACGCTGGAATAGCTAAGCGGATGTATGTATTCTTTGTGCAGCCACTTTCCAGTCGGAATAGGTTGAGGCGAAGCGCATGTGGGCGAGTCCGACACGTTTTCTATTGAATGTGTCGTACGGAAATTTTAAAACGTTAGTTCGAACGTTCACAAAAAATACGATTAAAAAAAAGTTAGAATAATCTAATACTCAGCGTACATGCACATAAGATAGACACGCACATGACCCACTGTGGTATTGGCAATTCTCGTCAGAAGGATTAAGGCGGGGTTCCAGGAGAAAACGGATTGAGTCGAACTATTGACTTGGCTAGTTCTTGTGGGACAGAACCACCAGATCCGCAGCGTCTCTGCAATCTTTTTTTTCAAAAACTCACCATCGTGAACCCTGTCTACTTCTGAGCTGGGGTAAACAAGAAATCAGCTTCTGATGTTGCTTTTACAACAACCGACTGTGGTTTGGTCAGGCTTCCTAGCAAGTCATTTGTGTCACGGTTTGCGAATGAGGTAACGACACAAAAAGAGGCAATATAAATGAGATCGGGCTGAAAACCAGGCTTACAAACAGGTTTTATACACCTCAGGGATTTGAGCGCTGAAGAGCCTTCGTGCGATTACGCGCAACAAACTCTTCTGTCCTGTTACTGTGGAAGCAGAACTGACCCATTCTGCCAAATTTGCAGCTCTGGGCTGCTTTGAGCTTCTCAATTGATAACAAACACAAATTTAGCTTAACAAATACCATTTTAATAAAGTTTTTTTTCGGGTGGCCGCAATTAAGTGGCGCTTTAGTTGCTCCCGGCCCAACTCGAGTCAACCCGATTTTTAAATAATTTTGTTTTGAGTCAACGAGTGAATGAAGGCATTTTAATTGATTTGATATATGAGGTCGCAGGTCTAAGCCAACGGATTTTAAAGCGTGCGGCAAAGCTCCGCAGGCGACCCGGCGCCTATGCAAATGTGGCAATCCGCACGCCACGTCTCATTTGGCCCCCTTTCCCCCTTCTCCGAGATAAACGCGATTTCTATCTGATACCGCGTTTTCGTTTCCGTTGAATTTGACGATTCGCCTAACCCATTTAATAGGGGAATCAATAAGATTCCGCTCGAAATTATTTTACCCGTTCGCAAGCGAGAGTTGTAAAATTATTCAGTCCTGAAAAGAACCGTAATTTGTTCGCTGCGCCTCAACAGTCGTGATTTGCGTTGTGAGCCCTTTTTAGTGAACAGAAGGTTTTGAATGCTCTTGAAAACGCTTTGAGTTTCAGAAGTTGTAGATCAGGGACATCAAATCGATGTGATGCCAATCACATATGTAGCAATATCCAGAAGTTTTAATCAGCAGCCCTGGTTGCTTGTGGGAAGAGGAGGGCTGCAAAGCAATAGCATACACGGATGACATGGTTATAACAATCTGTACTCGCTCGTCAAAGGTTACCTGACAGACAGAACTGCTGCGATCGAATGCAGCCATGTCTCCGTTCAGAGAAAGATTGAGAAGGGATGCCCACAAGGCTCGGTCCTTGGACTAGCACTCTGAAATGCCTTCTTTGAAGGCCTTCTTAGGAGGCTCATGGAGACTTGACTGCGAGCCGTACGCCCATGTGGATGACTTGACTGTGCTGATCTTTGCAGAGTCAGTCCGCCAAATCGAAGAAAAACCCACCACGTGCTCCGCACCATCACCCAATGGTGCAAGCATGTCATGATGCGGATGGCTGAGGAAACCCCCAGCTAATCCTCTTGAAAGGAAAAGTGAATAATCCACAGGCAAATTTTTGTAAAGCACGTCAACCAACACCTCCAGTCCCTTGAAGGCACTACCGTTGCAAGGTTTGCCTCACTGCCTGCAATTACAAAGGCCACTTGGGGTGTGTGTTATCATGACACTATTCACATGAATAAGGCCATATATCTAGGCGTGATTGGCTGCTGCCCTGTTGCCTGGGGTAGCAAACTTACAGTCAATCAAAAGAGAGTATTGGTCCAATCCCAGAGAGCTGCTCTCCTGTGGATCACCAAGGCCTATGAGACTGTATCAACAGAAGCACTCCAGGTGATCCCTGGTCAGTTAGTTGAGTGCATGGTTTACAAGTGAAGAGTGAAACGGGAGCTTTCCTCGCTTTGGGCTGAACTCCGTGCGGATCTCACTAGACTTGCCACCATCGACGAATGGGCATTAGAGAAATGGCAAGTGAGATGGGAATCCTCGTCAAAGGGACGTGATACGTATGAGTTCTTCCCCGACATCCGTGAACGTCTTTAAAGAAAATGGGTTGAGCCAGACCACTGGACGAGCCAGTTCCTCATGGGACATGGTGACTTCAATGCGGGGCTCTACTTCTTTCCTCTCAAAGACTCACCGTCATGCACGTCTTGTGCCTCCAGTGTGGAGGAAACAAGAAACCACGTGCTGCTACACTGCAATATCTACAACAGAGAGCTACGGTTGTTAGCAGGGCAAATGAACTTAGCAGCATTGCCTGCTACAAAGCAAGCCTATACCCATTTTGCAGATTTCTCGAAGAAGGTGATAGATAGAAACGTAGTCACAGTTTATATGTCCTTTTGAAACTTGCCACACAAGTAAATAGTTAGATCTGGTGAGAAACCAGATTAAGAACTCCTCCCCGAGGGTACGAGATTCCCCAGGTAGTCACCCCTGTTTGGTAACGCACGGGCAACACGTACCTCCGCGGGTCTGAGTTCGGTGGATGCTGCAGAGGTCGGCCTCGTGCATATTAGCGAAACCGCAACTTCCATGACTGATATAAGCCTCGCCGAGGGTTTAGGAACAGTCCCCCGCTCGAAGGGAACGCGATGACGATCCGACAGGAGGTACTTGGGAGTCATGGGGATTGAGAGAAAACGGCATAACTAAATCCTCTCGAACTGAATCGCATGGAAGCCATAAGATGCACAAATAAAAGTGTGAGCAAATAACTTCAAATCTAACTAGTGAGCATAGTGATCGAAACACCAAATATCAGGTGCGCCGAATCACACAACCTTCCTTAGTTCTACGTCAATTCACTTGTGTTGATTGCTTTTTCTGCTTACTCAATTTATTTATCACTCATTTCATTCGAACTTAAAACGTCACTTCACAGCGGGAGAATGCGCTAGCGCTTAAAGTTCCGGAATTTATTGTGCTGCTCGTACTCATACCCAGTTCGTTGAGCAATTGGTACACACAGAATTGATGAGGCTGTACTCGATTATCGAAGGGTAATAATCATTCTTCCAAAGTTATCAGGTGAAAACTCTTAGAAATGGTAGTAAGTGAAACTGTGGTACTTGAAGTTCCGGAATTTCTAGAGTAGCCCCTATATATCATACGAGCGCTTTTAAACACTCATCGACGACAACTTTTTTGAAGATTCTGGTAACAGTACAGGAGTTTATAAGGAAACAACTGCGCTAAAATCAGTTTCCGTCGAAAAGTTTCGTAATTTATTATGCGGCTCTTCGTTGTTTTCCTACAAATGGGACTTTCATGGTGTAGTTATCTCATCAGGAGCTTTTCATATAAAAAATTTAATCAAAACCATTAGACACATTTTTGAGAAAAGTTTGGTGTTTTGATCATTATGCTAACTATAGTTAGTTTTCGGTGGATTTCGCCCCATGGTGACCATCGGGCTAAATATTAAGTTTGAGCTGATTTGTTTTAGCTGCTTTCTCTCAATCACGTTCAGACACAAAGACATACCATTTTCCCAAATAGCGTTTTTCGTACTCAGTAGGGTCTGAAACATAAAGATATGAAGAGAACTCAATTTTTATTTTTTCGGGCGATTACATAACTTTCTACTTCGAAGAGCCAAGGAAAGTAATAAAGCTCTGACGATTTTATTCTTTGCATAGACAGTACCAACCAAGTCCTTTGTATGGAAGTACCATACAATCCTCCGCACGACGATAGCAGCTCAATAGATTATCGAACATTTTTAAGAAAATATTTTACGCTGCTTTCCTTTTCAAAAAATTAGGATGGTAGTTCGATAAAGAACCAATACGCTGATGGTTCATAAAATAACTGGGAACTTTTAAAATTCAAACCACTTCATTTACCTCCCTGTCTCTCCCGTTAATTCCAAAACAGCAAACACTAGCGTCCTCAGAAACATACAGCCCTTTTCATCACAATTTTAGCTCAGTAAACAGAAACGAGCGTTAACATATTTTGTAGACAGTTCAATAAGCCTAGGATTACTTACAAATTAAAAAAGATGGTCAATGGTCTACTCAAGTGGGGAAAGTTGTGAAATACGTCGCACCGCGCCTTAATCAATAATGTCGATAATCGAATGTATCTCAAAGCCCGCCTTAATGTTCTGTTGCGTGCTGAGCAATCCAAATACCCAACTAAGGTTTCATTCAGCAATTCCATCTTGAATGGCGGACGAGTCCACATGTGCGTTGCACGTGGATGGTCATGGAGGAAACCGTTTTTTTTTTAGTCTGCCTTTTTTACTCACAGAAAAAAAACTCGATTCGAGATTTGACGTTGAGTTTTGACACGTCGCTCTCTGAAAAAAAAAGTTTTCTCTTCATTCATTTCTGGACAGATATTTACGAGATTATCTTCAGTTGTTTTTTTCAAATCCTTCTCATGACTTCTTGCCAAGATCATATCTTAACCCGCCGAGCGATCAATGACATCCGCTGACTGCATTCTGCAGGCCCTACATCATTCGATACAAATGATACACGAGTTAGTCTGAAGCTTTAAAATCAATCATTACTAGCCGAACGTCAACAAAAATGACGTGCAACGCGGCTGTACCTAAAATAGAAGAATTAGCGTGCTGCGCAGACATAAGAAGGTTTTATTCGAATTTCCCAAAGAAGTAAATGAATAAGGGGGAAAAATAACAGAAAATACTTAAATTTATAATCGTCGCTGTATCTCTTTTTCTCTTGAACTCTTCGAGTAAAAATTCGATGTTAGTATCGTTTAAAGGTATGAAGTGTGTGACATCCCCGAACTCGGAGCAGGACGTTCCAGTTGACATCATGCCGTATATGACGTTGCCGCAGACGATGGGCGAGCCTGGAACTGAACCACACCGGCTGCCCCCGCCTCCTGAAAAATAAATGCAAACACGTAGTTTGCTGAAACATACTAGAGGTATTTATTTACAATTTGTAGTCTCGAACACGCTACTCAGAATATAGTTGTCCACTTAACATGCTTCGACTATGTGAGTAAACGAATAATGAAAAAAAAAACCGTATTATGTTGTGACAGGAAGTGACTAATAGAGACGTCAACGCAGACATTATTAGAATCAAATGGCCATAATAAATACCAGCTGTCACATCACACAACTTTCCTCAGCCATTTTGTATACATAAACTTGGCGGCTCAACGTTGCACGTAACAACTGGTGGCGCTAAATATTCCGGAATTTATTGAGCTGCACTTACTTATGCGAATATTGGGTAATCAGTAAACCGGTGATTTATGACGTATTGACACATTTATGACACTTATGCCAAGACTAATATTGGGTAATCAGTAAATAAGTGATTTATGACTGTCAAAACGAGTGAGAGGACGGATAACCGAGTGTGCGGCAGATGAGCCCCTGAGTAGTGAGTGGAAGTTTGGGAGAACTCTGCTGCGGCATAGTGGGGTCCTTCTGAACCTCAGGGAAAGCAGTAAGTGCCATCGAAAAATGGGGAAAGGGGGCAGCGACCATTCTAGGCTTAAGGGCTGTTTGACCCGAGCATGTACCATGGGAATGCATAGCCCACAGGCTCGTGCCGGTGCATTGTGGGTTAGGGTCACAACAGGTGGCTGCCTCCACGGGGCCAGGTAGGTAGAACGGAGCAATCCAATTCCTTCCCAGGGCAATGCTTGAAAAAGCTGCAAAATGTGCTTGCCCTACGAACGCCTTAGGGTCGCTGGAAGGTGGTTTGCCCATCCCAAATTTTATGGGTCTGAGGGAGGTAGGGCCACCCGGTGCGTCCTGTCTGCAGGTCGGACAGTCCCCCATTCAGTGGAAGTCTGCGTGTGTTGTCACTCTTCTAATGGGAGGCGACTGCAATCAGTCAGACCCGCCATCATGGAGGCCGCTCAGCCTTTTTTCCATATTAGGCAAAACATTAGAACTCTTGATGTTGCAGTCCCTAGAAGGAGTCTTTGGACACTACCTCACAGGCAGGCAATACAGGTGTACCAAAGGAAGGTCCACGTAGAACGTCATTGCCTAAATTCGGCGTGTTTCCATGCTGGCACCAGCTAAGTACGTTGTAGCCGTTCTGATAGACATCAGGGGAGCGTTTGATAACCTTAAACCTCAGCCAGTGGCCAGCGCTCCTTAATGAGCTTAAAGGTAGGGGAATCCCCTGCAACCTGTACTCGCTCGTCAGAAGTTACTTGACAGACAGAACTGCTACAATCGAATGCAGGCGTGTCTACGTCCAGAGAAAGATTGACAAGACTATTCTATTCCTCCACTCTCCATCATGCACGTCTTGCGCCTTCAGTACGGAGGTAACGAGAAACCACGTGCTGCTCTAATGTATTTTCTACAACAGAAAGCGGCGGTTGTTGGGAGGGCAAACGAACATAGCAGCATTGACGCTATAAAGCAAGCCTATAACCATTTTCCAGAGTTTACTAAGAAGGTGATGGCTAAGAAACGTGGTCACAGTTGGTTGATCTGTCCTTTGGAAACTTGCCACCCAAGTAAATAGTTACATCAGGTGTAAACCAGACTAAGAACTCCCCGAAGGTAAGGGATTCCTCAGGTGGTACCCCTGTTTGGTAATACACGGGCAACAGCTTTGCACCGGGAGACAGGCTAACGACCAAATACCTGCCGTACCTCCGCAGGTCTGAGTTCGGTGGATGCTACAAATCCAAATCAATGGTACCACTGAAGGTTCCTGCCCATGGCCACTGACTGAGAGCCACAAGGCAAAGTGTTATCTGCTACGAAGCCAAGGAGTTGTATTTGTGGGGGTTGTGGTTGCGCAAAAAAATTCCTGTGTTTTATAGCGCGCTTGCTGGAGGGACTTAAAGGCCGCAGGGCAGCTCAAGAAAAGAAGATGCCTGACAGTCGCCTGACGATCGCTGCCAAAGGTTTACTGGGGTCCTTTCAAACCTTGGAAAAGGGTGGTAAGTCCAAGCTACCCGGATCTGGGTGAGCAGAGGCCGTAAGTTCCATTCAAGGTTGGAGCCGCCTGCGACCATTATGTCATCAAGGGTCGTTAGAGCCAAATATGGTACCATATATTTGGGATAGGGTCACGTAGGTCGCTGCTTTTGCAAGGCAAGGTAGGTTGGAAGAAACACTTGGTCGTGGGGTCGCTGGAAGGGGATTCGTCCACCCCCAACTCCTTTCCAATACCTGAAGGAAATGGGGGCTCACCAATCGGAATTCCCTCAGGCACTCCACTCGTAGCTGTCAAGACGATTTTGTGGTTATCGTGTTTTCTGTTAAGAATTATTAAGTAAAAACTGTGAGATATGGTGGTAAGTGAAATGGCGGTGGCTCTTAATTATGTTGTGATAGTTATTCTCTCATGGTAAAGGTAGTTTATTTCAATAACACTCTAAGTTTTCTTTGAGAAATCCTGTCTATGCTGAGCACCTCCTCCTTATCATTTGGTCTTCTAATTAGGTAGGGAATACAAGTAGGTAGAAGTCTCGAACTTTGTGACATCCACACTTATTCAAAGCCAAAGAAAACAATCAATCCGTCGTTGGATCATTCATTTGCATTTTTGGTTTTCAGCACCTACATCTTACATCTATCTAAGCGTCTTATAGCATAATCCGGGAATGGCAAGTTGAAGAACACACACAAGGAGTTGTTTTCAAAACCAGAGAACGAAGTTTACTCTCAATTCGTTTGAGATTATCTGGTTAAGAATGTCTAACGATATTTTGATCCAGAACAAAAAGAGTTTACACTGTCCTCCTTTCTACACACTTGTTATTCTGAAAAGGCCAATAATCTAGACAGAATTCCGATTCTGCGGGACCGTTTCAGCGTTTAGCTCTGAGCAGAACGCCGTCGAGATTACGCTAAGCACCGAAAAGCGGAGCACTGTTAGTTAGTGGAACGCCCACGTTGGTACATTCAACATCACATATTAATATCTCACGAGAGAGAAGTAATTCCTAATAATAACAGGACAAAAAGCGAGTCAGTACCTAGAAAGCAGCTGGAAGAGTCACGTGAGTCATACATCGGCCATTCTCCAATCGATCGAATCCCAAGTTTCAACTTCTCCTGCTCGCAAACTGTGGGGTCTTGTATTTTAACTTTGTAGACCTTCAGCCTCTGTGAACGAAATACCGCCATGGAAAATGTGAATGCTTTAGTAAAATTTAGTTCTGGTTCTCAATGATGGTAATGGTGGGAGGGGTGGGACCACATTTCCTTAGAATTTTGTGGTACTGGTTTGTCTTGTATGCCAGTAGGTCAAACTCGAATGTATTGGTACATGCACTGAGAATTTAAGGTGTTAAGAGTGCAGGTAGTGGAATTTACTTGGCAGTGTCACAAAAATGCACAATTAAGGGCATGTCGGAACCTACAGTCTGCAGCCGAACATGGGTGCAAGACGGAAGGACCCAGAAGAAAGGCAGAGAAGACATCTCTGAAGATTTTAGGTAAGCTGATGGCAACCAAAAAACCCTCCACTATGGCCTCAGATTGGTCTATGGCGTGGGTATGCATGAGCCCTCATGTCTTCTCGGTTCCACCCACAGGTCCCATGGAGTTCCTGCTGCGACGTCCGCAAAGCGTTCCTATCACTCCTACAAGGAGCGCAGGGCATCCTTTAGATCTGAGCCGGCAATCTTCATTGGCCACAGGGTTGCAGCAGGCCCGTTGCAAGTACACCGTACGTACTCTACAGACTCCAACCTCTGTCTTGCAGAATCTGCATCTCCGTGCCTCTGACCTGCCAATCTTGGCTTTCAGGTGTAACGGTTCGCGGCGGACTGCAGGAGGTGGCAACACTGACCGCCACCTGTGCAGCCCGCCGCTGTTTATATTAGCGGCGGAGCCACGTTTCTCCATCAGAACGGCTACCGACTTCGCAGACGAATCGTCCCCCTTTTCCTAAGCCAGTGAATCAGTTCTTAAACGGTCCTTTAAATTGTGTGAAGTAAGGTAAGCGATCAGAGCTTGGTGTTTCATTTTCCCCATTGTCCCTTTAATGTTATTAATACAATCCGAGCAGAGGTTATTTATTTCATTCTAAAAGGAGTTCATTTAATTTCATTCATTTCGAGTTTTTGCTAATTAAATTCAAGTGGGTCTTAATCGCTTTGATAATTTTATTTCCCATTACTTTCGTGAGAGCCATTATTTTATTTATTTCATCAAGTGAGTATAATTGAGCGTATTTGATTTGTTCTTTTCTTTTGGGCCCAGACACGATTTTCACGCGTGTTCTGTACACGGCGAATTGTGAGACAATTCCCCGAGTACGTTACAAATTGGTAGCAGAGCGTGGTTGTTAATTTCCGTGACGGTTTCTTTAATCGGAAGGCCATCAGCTAACTTTTCTTACAAATCCTTCTGCAAATCTCTCTTGGCTTCTTGACTTGCTTGTGCCAAGTGAAGATTTACTAGCTCAGCTAACCCTCTCTCTTCAAAAGCAGCTTTCAGATGTTCTTCAGTTCGTTTATTGGTAGGGAAAAAGTCCAACAGTCGGCCTTCCAGACCACCTCGTTTGAGGCTTGAAGTGATGTTGATGAGTCCTTTTTCCTGTTTCCAAGTTGCAAATAATTCCACAAGAAAATCCCCCCCCCCCTGTACACAAACTACATACCATCCAAATAATTTCTCTCCCCAGACTGAGGATATCCTTCAATTGCTCCTGTAGAACCTGATGAATTACTCTGGCTGCTTTTGGCCAGACTCTTCACGTCAATAGGAAGCACAGCAGCAGGACTCTTGGGTACGTATTATGGTTCGAAAAGGAGACATCAATCAACTCAACGTCTACATACAGCCACCAGAGTATAATGTCAACACTCGGATTATGGCGAAAAAATGTTCCCGAAACGTTCTGACAATATTATTCATTTTTACGTCTTTTAGACGGCAATTAAAACGTACTTGCGGTCTTATTACTGCGGATCCTCGGCAAATTACGATGTCATCCCAACTGGGCACTTCACAAAATTTCCCTTTCACGAGGTCTTGTATTTTTTCCCTTCTGGCTTTACTGCTCTCTGAAGAATAAATTTTGATAGGGCGATGAAATACGGTGTACGGGATTCCAAGAACTGAGAGACACACGAGTATTGATTTTTCTTCAGCCTCTGTTATTATATCTGTAAGAACGAATAAAGGGAGACACAAGAAAAACATTTAATGGTGAGCTATGGGGGAGGTTTATACATCAAAATTGAATTTATTCGTACTAAAACAGAGTTAAAACGCATAAAAGGTAAAAATTTGTTCATTAGTGCTTGGCGAACATTGCGAACTGCCTTAATGGAAGCGTCGATAGCTGAAAACAAGCGGTGGGTAATGTGGGAACTGTGGAATAACGTATACTGAAAGAATTTAGCTGATCGAATTGAGCTGCGACAATACGTAATGCAGCTGGACAAGAATGGAAACGATGGCGAAGATTGCCGAGCGTGAAACTCAGGGATAAACGTTGAAAGGTAAGTTGGGTGGGTAGTGGGGGAAAGAATCACTGAAATGACAATTGATTTTGAGGAAACCCATCAGCCACTACCCAAATAGATCAACGAACACAATTTGTAGAGAGGAATTCCTAGGTCTTCCCAGCTGACTCGAGGGATTGGGTGTTCAAAACCTAAGGGGCTGAGGGGCATGAGAGTCCAAGTCTAAGGTCTAGAGATTGCATGATCACGATGTGACTGCCATGAAGCGTTATAAACAGCGCTGCAGTTGTATTAAATAGATTAACCCAGGCGTCCGATAAAGCAGAGCGCTAAAAATGTGTCAAACGGCCATGAGGATTGAACAATTCTTATCAATTTTTTTCTGCGCATCTTTCAAACAATGTGACCAGTCCAGTTGGCACGGAAGCTTAACGAAAATATGAATGTACAGTGAGAATGAAAACCAGTTGTGTCAATAAATATGCAACGGATGCATCTCTCCCGGGTTCGGTTTACATCGTGACGCTGTCTGGAAAGTTCGTCTCTGGGGAAGGAGTGAGTCGACCAGTACTGTCGAGTTCCAGGGATCAGATGTAGTTTCTTGAGCTGAATCTTATACGTCTTCGTCTGGCGTGTACGAGTGAATAAGCCAGTCCTGTCCAGGAAGTTCACTTCCCGTGTAGAGCTAATTGATGAAACGGTGCTGTCACAACGTACTACCATATGAGACCTGATCTAAACCACTTACCTGGCCGCATGAGGGGCTGTTAGGAGGGCTCATCGTACAGGGGCTGCTGCTTTTACCTGCGTCATTTGTCTCTTATTCTGATAGTACTTTAAAGTTTGGGCGACTACCCATTGCCTGGAATAATCGATTCAAGCCTTCAACCTCAGCGTCAGGCGACTGCACAGATGCTAATTGAAGTAGAGACATTTCCCTTATTATTTTTGACGTTGAGACGAAATTTGTTAGCTACTCTGTTCAATTCGTCCAAGACTTAAGGTGAAAACGTCTACAAGTTTCAGGATCGTACTTTGGACTTCCTGCGTTGTGATCCAGCACCAAATCACTGCGTCACCAATGCATGTAAGCGGATTTAAACAGACCATTGAAACAGAGGCTGTTCGAGAAACGAAAAGCATCAATGCCTAACATGTTTTCATAATGTAAAAAGCACGAACCTTCAATCTTACAGAAAAAATGAATCATGTAAACCGTGCCGGTTTTCATCATCCAACGAGATAAACTAGCACTAGCCTTTTTTAGTGACTTGACGCTATTCTGCACATAATTAGGTAGGTTCGTCTGAGCTCTTCAGTGGCGTGTTGACGAGTGACATCACTCCTTTAGTGTAACAGAAGAATGGTAGACGCTGATCAAGACAAACTATTGCCTGCCCTTGTGGAGGATCTCTCTGCGTTATTGCAAGGACCTCCATTTTCACTTGTGCATCAAGATGGATTGTGCTTCCTATAATAGTGGAGTGATGATCCTACCCTGATCTCCAGCTTGGTGGCCAGGGCTCTACAGTTACAACTCATCAGTATCGGTGGCCGATTTCAAAACTAACGCTGCTTTGGGAGCATGACACTGCGCCCATAAAAGTGACATTTATATATTCTCGCCCATATATTCCAATAGAATAGGTTCCCCTTGAAAAGTACCATGGTACCTGCCGCTGATGGTCACTGGGTCGGAAGGGAAACCAGATAAGATGTTTCCACGTTGGTAGCTACAAAACAGACCTCTTCATCAAGAGGTCAACCTACTTCTTACTGCAGCAGTCTTACCAAGTACTTCCCGTATGAACATATGCGGACTCTCAGGCGCGATGGAGTCAGTGCCAGCCACGACAAACAACGATTCAACTTCGGATATTCTAAATACAGCTTTTCCGCTAATTAGTTTTCGCCTGGAAACGCAACGGACGTAGGTCAAGACGATCGAAGGTGTGACTAATATTCCTGAGCACAGGCGAAAAAACATCGTGCCGTACATGATGCTGACGAGGTAAGGGAACTCTTGGATTGAGGCGTACCGCCATCCGGCAGTAACTGTGAACAGGGCAAAACCACAATTATCATTAAAGTTTCAAAATGTTGTTTTTTTTAATAATTTTAGGTGAATACTTCACGTGTCAGGCTTAATTTACGTTTGGTTGGGCCGACATTTCAAGAGTAACACGCATGCTTAATTGCATAGATAATATTAAAGATTAATTATGTTATTACCTTCAGCAAACCAAAGCGGTCGATCTAGAAAGTTGGAATTTCATAAGACCTATGTGTCGATGTCTAGTGATTCAGGACATGTTTGTTCGCGATCAGCCGGATTGGCAGGAAAACAACTCTAAGATTTAGAGTGGTGCCAAGGGCTACAGCTGAGCACTTGGAGCTACTGTGGACCAAGTGTGCAGACCTCACTAACCAGGCCTGATCCCTTCTAGGTCCCACATGCGTGGCCTGTCTGTACTATAAAGGTGTCTTCCTGCCAATAGTGGGTTCTCCCGTCTCAATGGGATCGGCAACGAGCGTGCATGAATATCCAGCGGGATATTCTCTTGAGAATAAAGCATTACCTCGCACCTCGCCCTATAAGTACACGCGGGCACTCCCCCGCTGGATCTTTGGCTTCGGCTGGAAACGACTTGTCATGGGACAGTGGGAGCGGCACTTACACACCCTACTCCCATCCGTGCTGGAGCCATGGATGTGGCGTTCTTTTTCTGCAACACAGCTCCTAATTGGCGCGTTTCCATAGGCGGAGCACGTTCAACAACGCCATTCAAGAGCTGCCTGTGTGGAACTGACCCCAGAAAGGATGATGGCATTGTCTTGTTTGTCCCTCACTGTACCAGGACATACTAGTCTGGGTTCAGCTGGTGCAGCTTCCCTACTCCTCCTGAGCAGGTTTTCCACATCCCGCTTCTAAGTCCGTTCTTAGAAACATTTGGGTGCTAGACCAATAAACTACCCTCACGAAGAGAGTTTAGTCACATTCATAACATAATAAGGTTAATTTTTCGCATATTTTCGCATTGGGGCCATTGATCGTGCCTGCATCCACTGAAATAGCGGGTGTTTTCACGGCTATGTGCATCGAGCACTGAGAATTACCTGTTGACCTGTCCATAGAGAGCGTGAGAGAAAGAGGAGTCATAAATTAATTTCGCTAGTGTGTCACCTGAAGTTAACCTTATGTTTTGGTTAACTTCATTAACTGGATGACTTACACTCATGGACAGGGGGCTTTTTATGGACAGTTTTCTGTTAGAGGGTTAAGAAACGGTCGCTACAAAAAAACGACCAGATGTACACGCAGTAGGGCGCTGAGGACCTCTGTAAGGCCACTCAATACAAATACACTTTTCTGTCGTTTACTACGCAAACAAAACTAGTTAAAGTGACAAATACCTGCCGTATCTCCTCATTTCTGAGGGAAGGGAAGGGCTGTGACGTGCCTTGAGCCCCTCAGCTGATAGCAAACACCATCCCACGTAACTCTTAAATCCTGAGATGAGAAGAAACCGACCTGTCCCCGAGTAAATTGGCGCGCACCCTATTCCCTGCTGCAGCTCCCTTATTACATACAAAGGCAGTACGAGAGCCCATCATAACCTGCAGTGTGATCTCCAAACTGTCGAGCAACTGGAGTTTGCATTAGCGTTTTATCGTTGAAAGCTGAACGTTCTTCGGCAAAACCTTTAGGGGCCAATGGCACATTTCCCTTGCTAACTGGTTCTTCTTCGATCTTTTGAACTATTTTGTCTAAGCGTTGGAACGTCATTTTCACCATTTTATTGGGTTTCACGTTTCCCTTAGGACCGTTGCAACGAGTTGCGTCTCTAACGTCAGTCGAAATCACCGTCGACCAAGATTGTAAATAGATAATCACAATGAAGGCTGATAGTAATTTCTTTGAAAATCTTGAAACCATTTCGAACGAACGAACGCAATTGAGTTACGACAGTAAAACTGGTTCAAGACAGAGTTGTGTACTGCCATGTCTCTAGGTGCTATGTAACGAAGGGGATTGAAGTGCCCTCAGAATTTCACAAGTAGCGGATTTCTTGAATCATTTTGGAAAACCACGTCACTCAAATCTAATTAAAGAAACATGCGTCAGCTCCTTAGTTCAACATTAATTTTGGTCGAAGCCCTGAGGAAGAGTATAAATGGCCGCTAGCTCAACTAGTGACTGATTAGCCAGTCAACACGAACTGGTCCTTCACACCAAATTATCTCTGTTCCATGCCACGAACGCCTATAATAACAAAACGGGAAATAAAACGCCTATGACTTAAATGTCTATCAATTAGAGTTAAACAGAATTTAGAGTTAATTTCGACAGTTAGTTCTTCACCAGTAGCAAGCCGTAACTGTGCAACTGGTTGTGGCCGCCGCTTATTTATTAATGCGATTCTCAGTACCTGCTGAAGGAACAAAACATTGACGACTTGCAAAGTTTTTCTTGTTGAAAAGGTGGAGGTTGCTGGTGAAGAAGAGCTCGAAAAATAGTTCACTTTAGCTAACTTTTTCTTAAAGCGACTCTTTCGACTTAAAAAGTTGAATTCCCAACTGTCTGTCGACTCTCAGGACGGACCGAATATATTTTTGAGGAAAATCGAATAAAAATTAACGAAGCAGAAAAAAAACCGGACTTATACCAAAAGGGCAATGGAAAAACTAAACGAGAGAAGACTCGTTTTTAATGAGGCTATTAATAGGAGCCTCTTCGTCCTCTCCAGTGACTAATGTCCAGAGGAGTTGACAAAAACGGCTTTTGACGGGATATTCAGCAGGTGTCTACCCAAGTCTAACGTGACCTAGGACGTTTTATCGATGAAATCGCTCTCCGGCTAGAGACCTGGCCCTCAGCTTACATTATCATCCATGAATAATAAGCAGAAACGTTGGGCTATTTCAATACCCTTCTGTTTGAAACGAAGTATGGAAAACACCCGGACTCCGTTTGAACCTTTTGAACCCTGAGCCAAAGATAATGTGAATGAATATCTCACCTGCTTTTTTTTCCTTTTTTTTTTTGAAGTTCCACTTCCTGAATTCGTATCGCTTTGGAGGATCGTCGTGACCTTTGTGACCATTTAAATGGTCCCATTCGTTTCGTTATAAATAATTCGGCTTGTTCTTCTTCTTATTGCTGCTAAAGTCGCCGCTTCGGTTCATTATCCCACGGCCACGCGATTAGAAGGCAGCCAACGTAAAATGTAATTGAATTTATTACCATACCGTATTTTTACTTTTCGCAACACGAAGAGTTACGAAAGCTCTTGACGTTTTGTCGCCTACAGTAGCAAACGTCTAATGTCAACCTGTTGACGCGCAAATTATTTTTGTACACTTATCTGCGGTCGTTGAAGACGGTTTTTCATCGAGCTGCTGTGCTCACGTGAACAGCAGCACTTAATAAGTAAGAAGGATTCGGGCAAACAAACTGTGTTCTCTTTGTAATTTTCTATAATTATTTTTAGAAGAAACAGCGCACATTATTTAAAAAATCGAGATGAGTGAAATTGACTCCTTTGTTACGCTCCTATTTCCCCAAGAGCGATGCTTGGCAGCTGATGTGCAAATATCAGGTGTGCCGCATCAGACAACTTTCCTTCAGCACTACATAAATCCTCATATGAAAACATTCAGTCAAGCTAACGGCTTCAACTGACCACTGATAACTCCCCAGCTAATAACTAATTAGACCATAGTAAATAACCATTTACATTTGCTACTTATTACTTATTTTCACTTTCCTTGGCTCTACGAAGTGGAAAGGAAAATTATGTAATCGGCTGAAAAAAAAATTTTGAGTTCTCTTCAGATCTTTACGTTTTAAACCCCCCTGAGTCCGAAAAACACTATTTGGGAAAATGGTCTGTGTGTCTGAAAACGATTTTTAGAGAGAAACATCGTACCAAATCCACTCAAACTTGATATCTCGCCCGCAAATTACCATGGGACGCCAAAATAAGGGTTTGAACAAAATCCACCAAAATTTAACTATAGTTATCATAGTGATCAAAACACCAAATATTGTTTTTCTCAAAAACGGCTCTAACGATTTTGATTAAATTTTTTATATTGGTAGCTCTCAATGAGACAATTATACCATCTAATTTCCATTTGTGGGAAAATGACGAGAGTAGCACAATAAATTATCAAAATTTTCGACGAAATTGATTTTAGCGCGGTTTCTAGAGAAAACAACCGTACCAAATCAGCTGAAACTTGATGTCTAGCCTACAGGTTACCATGGGACGCAAAAATAAGGGTATGGGCAAAATCCACCGAAAGCTAACCATGGTTATCATAGTGATCAAAACACCAAATTTTTTTTCTCGTAAACGGCTCTAACGGTTTAGATTAAATTTCTTATATAGATAGCTCTTAATATGATAACTATAACATAAAATTCCCATTTTTGGGAAAATGACGAGAGCAGCACAATAAATTATCAACATTTTCGACGAAAAGCGTTTTTAGCGCGGTTTTTTCCTTATAAACTCCGCTGGAATGTTAGTAGAAAGTTAAAGAAAACTGTTTAAAAACGCTCATGAGGTACATGGGGCTCACTCCAGAAATTCCTGAGTTACAACTACTGCCGTTTCGCTTACTACCAGTTCTAAAAGTGTGTACCCAATAACTCTGCAAAAGTAATTACTATCCTTCTTCAAAAAATCTGTGTTTACTGCCTCATTAATTATCTGTGTACCAATTGCTCAATAATGGTCTGGCAATGAGTACGAGCAGCACAATACATTCCGGAACTGTAAGCGCTACCGCTTCCTGCTGCCGTAAAGCGTTGTTTGGCCAAGTTCAAATTAACTCAGTGATAAATGAATTGATTAAATAGAATTAGTCATGTACGCAGTGAATTGACGTAGAGCTAAGGAAAGTTGTGTGTTGCAACGCACCAGATATTTGCTTTTGTTATTCAGTACCACTGCACTGTTTTATATGCTTTGGTGTGGATTCTTGAGAGCCAGCCAGGATGAATGAAAAGCTTTTTCTAGGCCAAGGTTTCGCTTTATTAAGCATTATCAGGGATATAGGATATCACAGCTGGCAATTGTACACTTTTAAAAACATACCTCGGGAAATTGATAATAGTTTCTTAAAATAATGACATTCGGAGAAAAAAAAGGAAGAAAACAAACAAACATACCTTAATAGTAAACAACATATTGGACTAGTGTGGAAGGTTTTAACGAGGTTTTGAGTAAAAATAAACATAATCAGGAGATCAGAGAAAACTTAAAGTATGACAAAACATGGAATTATTCCTATTTTCTAGAAAGAGATGGGAGAAACAACTTTCAGGTAATTTTTGCTAAGATTGGCAGTGTCAGTTCTTTTATTTTACGCTGTTGGGTATTTGAAGAGTCTTGTTACTGTCAAAATCGAATGTGAGTCCATCATTGATTGAGTGTTCGGCCAGCAAGTTGTGTGTGTGGAATTTGTTGATGTCAGATTTGTGGCCCCTAATTCTGGAAATCATTGCTTTGTTTTTCCTGTATACAGTTTAGGACATAAATGCATCCTGTCTGGCTCTCATGAATCCATACTAGAGTTAGCTTGTACAGTCAAGAACGACCCCACATCGCAATTGTTTTATATATTTAAACAGAGGTTGAACCTCCATGTTATCGTTATGTATGAGAGCTGCTTAATGTACCTCCTGGTACCGTGTGAATCACGTTCGTGCTGTATGTGGTAGCTTATTCCACTACATAAAGAACCGCCCAAGAATGAATCAATACTCGATAGTCTTCAGTTCACGGTTAGATCCTTATCTTAGTTTCTTTCATTGCCCATCAGTTTCATGAGCTCTTAGTAAAGGAACTCCTTCATTTATTTATTTGCTCAATTTTGTTAGTTTCGGATTCTTCCATTTTCAATAATATACCTTATTACTCTTACTATTACGCCTTATTACAGATCTGTTTCAGAAGATATTTCAATCGTGTCTATTACATGTGAAGCAAAAGAACGCGTTATCTGTGTCAGCGTGTCTGCGTTTGCCAACGGCGTTTTCGGTTCACTATTTTTTGTGGAGGCACGAAAATAAGGTTGAGTGCAGTTTCCACACCAATTATAACAGGGCGAAGAAACACAAATGTACCAAACATGGTGTTTCTCCAAACCGGCCGACATGCAGAAGGCAGAGCACAGAAGGGGTTTTCGATGATGTAGATCAACTAATCAGTACCTTAACTTTAACTGTGTGTGCCTCTGGCAGTACGTTAAACGGAGATAGAAACCAAAATGCAACAAAAAATCTGTTTTGCGGCTTCGAATTTTAATCAGTTAATGTCCAACTGAATTCGGTCTTCTGGCAACGGGCGGTTTCTGGTTGATCGGAGATATAAACCATAATACGCCAGGACATTACATTTTTCTCCGCAGATCTTTACCAAACTCGTGCCTCTAACTACATTTTACTTTCCATAAAAATTCGTTGCACGTATAGACCCTGCATGCATTATGAATCCTCACGTTGACAGAATGGCAGGAGACAAGTTGCGTGATATATCGGACCAGAAATATTAAAGCCTATTGTTCGATGGCAGTAAGTCAAGGGCAACGGTTTTTTCGAGTTTCCTGTAGTCATAGAGTCATAAAAATTCGTGTGGACAGTCTTGAAAATTACCTATTAGTTGGTTACTCAATAAAGTTTGTGACGTAAGTAGGTGCTTTCAGTTTCCTTTTAGGAAGTTACGTTAACTTCTACCAGGGAAAATACATTGGCTGAACACCTAGTATTCCCCAAACGCCCTCCACGTTCATGTGGGCGAGTTTTTCGATCGAACTCTAGACACGGGGAATCGTATTAGTTTCTTGTTTGAATGCTGAGGGCCTTACTGGGCAGTAGGGAGCGGTTGAATAAAAATATATCGAGCCAAATCCCCAGGAGGCCCTCAAAACCCCTTCATTACCGCACATTAAAGAATTTATCACGACGCACCTAATTTTCAGAAGATGGCTTCCAAATCACTGTGTAGTTGATTTTCGAACGGTGGAAGTAATGAGAGCGGATGATTCGAACGCTCTGCTTCCAAGGGCGTCCCACGTAATGCGAAAATTGCTCCACATGTTTGCTGCGGCGGAAGATACCAGGCCTTGACGCGCACGTCAGGAAGCTATTCTCGCCTTTAAGAGTCTACCCGCATTTATAAAAGGAGTTGTCTCATTGATGACGAGTTTTTCTGGAAACGTCTATTTGTTTGGCGTTAGAATTAGTTGGAAGAGACGCGAAGAAAGTATAGGGAGGAAAAGGCTTTGGAAGGTGGTTATTATTAAATGAAGGCAAGAAGTAACTGGTAGAGGGAGGTTGGATGAGAGTTGAAGCGGTAGAATGACAACGGGGAGTGAAGCATATGTTTGAGGCAATTAGCCCCTCCAGCCTTAGGGGGGGCCGTTGATGCGGGTTCATCGAACTCCTGGATCAATGCACAGGTCTTGGTCGAGTCAAACCGGCTTTTGGAGAGTCGAGTGCGGGCCATCGGAAGCCGCTAACGAAGCCAAACCTTCTCAATGACCAAAGCTTCGAACGGAACATTTTTCCGCCCAATTGGCGAATCGGTAATGACATGATAGAGTGTGAACCTGGCTGGAACTAACCCGAGGAGCCGCTCCCGGAGAATGCAATTGCCTGGGGAGAACCTGGCCCTGGAGCGTCATGACGATCCTCATCACTGCCAGCGTTTCAATCAACATTTAGTATTTATTTATTTAGTAGCTGTTCACGGGCAAAAATTCCCAATAATACGAAATAGCACGTGCACCCTCACCAATTTTCTCAGCCCGATTTCGTTGCTCAGCTAGCTCCTAACGTATCGCACAAAAATTGAGCATGAGGTACCGGAATGTATAGGGCCGCTCCCACTTATGTCGAGACTGTAATTGAACAACCATAAAATGAGTCATTTATGAGATTATCGACACGATTATTTAGGAAAGCTATTGTTTACAGTTTTGTAATTATACGGCGAGCACCGTGGAAAGAGTTCTTAAACGAAGCATCACACACTCAGCTATTTTCGTGGCATTAGCTACTAATCTGTTTTTCACTTAGCTATAACGTAGAAGTTGGTATCCGGAATTTATTGCGTACATCCCCATTGAGAAATCAGGCACAGGTAATTTATGAGACTGCCAACACGTTTTTTTAACGCATCATTTTTTCTGTTTCGGAATTATTGGGTAAAAACTGTGAGAAACAGCACTAAGTGAAATAGTGGTGGTTGGAATTCCGAAATTTCTGGTTTACTTGTCCTAATTATCTCATGCGCGTTATGAAAGTGGCATATAAGCGAAATTTAAAAAGAAAATGCGCTAGAATTTTATAGTCATCAAACTCGTTTGAGCCGTTTTTGAGAAAAAAAAGGTTTTGGGGATTTGATCGTTGTGATAACTATAATTAGTTTCAGTTTGAGCAATCGAATATACCAGGTGATAGCCTGTAAAGTAGTAAGGTAACGTTTTATTATTTTCATTTGAAATGATTGAGCCTGTTTGAAGAATGTACCTTCCCACTAAACAGTCACAATTTTGGGAGGCCAAAAAGAACACGGTTTAGCATTCTCAAAATTCAGATTTAGTTTGGGGACGTACGAGAATGGTTTCTGTTTCGTTCCAAAATTTCCACGTGGTCGTCTTTCCCTCTATGATCACACCACATTTTTATCTCGTGGAATAGGCAAATAATTATTCAGTTAATTATCGGAACGGCGAGTTTTTGTGAGCTCACGAGATAAGGGGAGTCAGGGTTATTTTTCGACCGAAATCAATTATAACTGTTCCTTGACGCCACAATAGCCTAACCAGCTTTTATCAACTTTGAACGTTGGCTCTTCCCTGACATTCCGCCGGAGGAAGAACGCCCTTCTGTCCCACAGACTCGGAGTCATTCCAAGGAAGGGGGCTCCGGAGATAAAATGAGGCTGATAGGTTCGTATCGCTCCCTTATCTTCTCGTACAACGTCCAAAAGACGCCATAACTCGGGTCAAAACTGAAAACAGCTTCGTCGCCCGAAACGAAGGTTTCATGTCCCACACAACGTGAAAGTTGAGGGCCGCTCATTGAAAATCGTGGTTGTACGTTATGAGGAAAGCAACTTTAGTGTGCGTGTGCGTTATTGCCTGCCTTAGACAACTTCACCTTCTTCATGGTGGTCGAACTTAATTTCTGGTTCCCTCCCGGTGACTCTTCCAGAGTAAAGAAGAGCAGCCGAGCATCAAAGTCATATTTGCCCCTTCAAGGAACTGGCTAGTCCAACTCTTCAGCTTAACCCATTTATCCAAATCCTTTCTTCCGTATTATCAATTTTGGAAAATAGATAAAATGGGAATGACTGTTAAACCCCTTTTGAAACATTCTACTTAGTGGGAAACCCAGAGAGATTAAGCATAAAATTGACCGTACAAGATTACAAGGTATTATAGGTAGTGCAAGGTGAGGAACCCAATTGTTATTTTACTGTTTTATTTCTTTAATATCCAAGATCAAGTGTTCAAGTTTCCAAAAACTTTATTATTTTGAATCTTCGTTTGAATGCTTAAATATTCTTCAAAATAAGCGCAGTTCAAGCCCATGTAACGGTCTCCCCAAGCCGTAATACTCGCTGTTCCCAGAGGTATGTGTGTGGTGGCTCCTGTGCGAGTCAAGGGGGAGAGAGTGAGAGAGAGGAAGAGAGAGTGAGAGAGAGTGAAAGAGTGAGAAAGAGAGAGAGAGTGCAAGAGAGAGAGAGAGAGTGCAAGAGAGAGAGAGAGAGCGAGAGAGAGAGAGAATTTTTTTTCAATTGGGTAAAGTTAGCAAAACAATTCCCTGAAATGTTGAACTACATAACTGGAGGGGAAATAAAAGAGTGAAAATGACGTAAAATTGAGATGATTGCGCTGTTGTCAAGCGATTTTAATGACTCGTTTTTTTATTCGATTTAGTTTCAACATTGGAGACTGTTCACCAGCTAAAGGGATATTAGTATGTTCAATAATAAGCGGAGGAGCTTACGTCAACCGAAGAGTTTCAAACTGTAAAAATGATGGTCGTGAACTATCCGTTGAGCGCGGGTTATTCTCCTCAACCGGTTTTTTTTTTGTCTGCAGGGGCTCGTACGTTGAAGGAAAGTAAACAATCTGCGTACGAATTTCGATTGTGGATGTACCAACGTTTTTAATGAACCACTTACCAACGACAAGACAAATAACGACAGGAAGGCAAATATCCAAACGGCCTGTGAATAGATGTTAATTGAAACGGGTTCCCATCCGTCGGATACAAATAAAAATTAAGGTGGATTAAGACGAGGCAACGTTTGCTTTTGGCGCCTGAACCGTCCAGGCAGCTGAAGATCGTAACGCGAATAGATTAAAAGAGCTCGTTGATACGTTCGTGGGATGAAGGTTCTCACAATTTTGAACCCCTCGATTTTAAAAACGCCCTGTGAGTAACTGTATTGAAACAGACGCCAAAAGTGACTTAGGTTCCAAGAGTTTGGTTTAAAAAGATGTTTTGAAAAAGAAACCCTCTAATGTTGAGTATTCACCAATGCTACAGGCGAGTATCTCCCTTGATGAGCGAATTTACAAGAAATAACTCGGAAAAGCCTCAGAACATTTGGCATATACGAGCGTCATAGTGGTACTTCGAAATTATGAAAAATAAAAAGAAGTGAACTCCATAATGTTTCCCAAGCGGGGCCTCATACGTTTTTACTCCCCTTATCCGTTCGACGCTGAAAGGAAAGCCATCCGGCAGAAAACAATCTTCTACTTTTTTCAGATCTTTACGTTCCAAAGTATTCCGACCACGCAAAATGCCTTTTGGACGGTCTGTGGGGCTGTCAACCAGGTTGAGAGAAAACGGCTGGTCGGCTACATATTTAGCCAGCAGGTCACGATGGGAGTATGAGTGACATCGGTGTAAAACTAACTACATTTATCATGCGATCAAAACACCAAGTGTTTTTTACTTTCAGTGGTCCGAAGAATACAGAAAGTATTGCAATCGTTTTAAAAAAAGTAAAGTTTTCTTAAGATCTTCGAGGCCTATTGAATCTTACCATCCTAATTCCGGTGTGCGACTGTAGTTCAATTCGAGGGAGAACGGCTGAACAGATTGAGCTGGTTCTATGATATTTTCTTTTCTTATTTTTTGACGACGCGAAAATAAATTTGTGAGTGGTTTTCATCGAACGCACCGAATATGTTTTGCTCAGAAATTACTGACGATACTGCTTAATTTTTTTGACAGGTCCAGAAAACACATTAACCAAAAATTCTCGACGGTCGAAAAATGACAAGAGCGGCACAATAAATTACACTAAATCTCTTTGTCAGTATTCAAGCGCGTTTTTTTCTATTAAATTCTGATCATGTTATACTGGAATTATCAGAAAAATTAGAGTGATAATACAGCAAACTACTTACACGATTAGAGTTTAGTAACACTCGGAGTTCGAACCACTGCCGTTTCACGTGCAGCAATTTCTCACCCGTCTGCCCGGACAGTTCCCAAGCAGAAAACGCAAACCTTACCAAAAAAATGTGTTGGAAGTCTCATACATCACCCATGTGCTGGTTACTCAATACGGGTTTTCGCTCAAGTGGGAGAAACTCAATAAGTTCTGGAATCTTCAGCGCCACTTTTGTACGTTCAACGTTCAGCTACCAAGTTTATATAAACAGGATGCCGGAGCATGAAAACCGCTGAATGCACGTGGGGTAGGGGAAAGTTTGTCCGTAACCAGCTGCTTGTTACGGGGATTTGATTCTAAAAATGTTCACGTTGACGTCCCTATTGGTCACTTCTTGTTACCACGTAATAGGGGGTTTTCATAATGCGTTTATTTATATAATTATTTCAAATATGTTAAGCGGACAACAACTACATTCTGAGTACGATTTTCGCGACTACAAATTTAAAAAATCAGCAACCTATACATTTACATTTATGTTTCAGGCGGTAGGTCCAATAAACCGCCTATAAGATGACGGTTTGATAATATTCATGAAATAACAAGAAATTACCTTGTGCCAGTGATTACCAGTCCCAATTTTCACGCGATTAGTCCAATACCATAATCGTGATAATTTTAGGAAAATCGAGTTGATGTGAATTATCTATCCAGTGATTACTTAATAATGGTGGCTACATGATTTCAAGCAACTCAATAAATTCCGGATCTTTAAGGGACAAGTGAATGAAAAACAGATTTTATTGGTTGCTATAATTACGGAAAAAGCGTACTGGGCTGAGGAAAGTAAACAACTGCCATTCCAATTGGTTGTATTATCCTGCCCACTCAGTCTCTCAGTTGTCACTGCTGTTTCGACGAGCAAAACGTCTCTCTCAACGGCGTATTGAGCCGCGTGCTAGAAAATTGAGCGTAAAACCCCCTTCGAGAGAAAAGGGATTCGTCCCTGGGACCTAATTGCCGTCTAATGAGAGGCCCTCGAGGGGCGCGTGTCCTTAGCCGGAGGAGCTACCTGCTGGATAAAGTATGTATGAAGACCAAACAACCAGACGCCCCCGGTGTAGAGAGCGAAGACTCGCCTGACGACATTTTTAGTTCGCCCGACTGGACTTTCCAGGCGATCCGGAGCGTCCTCGCCACGAATCCTGAAATAGTTGGAAGCACCCAACAAATTTGAATTCTTCTTCTTTTCCCAGTTCACTGCTTTTTTTTTGTTTTTGTTCGTTAGAGCTCGGAACATTCCGGAATCACTCAACGCCTTGGGAGGAAACTGAAACATCTGTTGCGAAACCATCGTTCCCGTTAATGTTTTACTTTGTATTTAACATCGAAATCAAAGAATATGTCATTTTATGCGAATTTCAAGATGAACTCAGAAAAATGATCAACACTGCTACGCATTAACTTCATCTGCCAAAACTCTACCACCGGTGTTGGGTCGAATGGGACATTTTATTATTAAGTTCCGAAAAACGAAAACACAGCCAGCTTGTCATATATGTAACGCGATTGGGCATGTAATTGGCTCGCTTAGTACATCAAGAAATTGAATGACAGGCGAAGGAAACTTGAAACTTGAATGTAGATTCGTCTAAATGGAATGTATTAGAATCAGAACAGAGTTCTCAAGGGAATCGCAAACGAAGATAAGAGTTCGGTATCCCGCCCTATAATTAGACCAAGGAATCCTCTGAAATTAGTTTGAAGCAGGCTATGAGTGTGGAGGTTGTCAATTTAATGGTTCAATGAAAGAAGAACGGGTTTTATTTCTATCGACATCGAGGTCTCCGTTCATTGGTACTTGGTACAGATATCGTTCTACAAGAAACTGGTAGCGCTGGAAGTTTCGAAATTTATTGAGCTTCTGCTAATAATTCGAAGTTAAAATGATAGGTTATTCAAACACTATTTGGGAAAATAGTGTGTGTGTGTGTGTGTGTGTGTGTGTGTGTGTGTGTGTGCCTGTGAACGGTTTTTAAAGAAAACGGCTGACCTGAATCAGCTCAAACCTGATATCAAGCCGGCAGATCACCAAGGGACGCCAAAAGAAAGGTATGAGCAAAGTCTGCCAAAAACTTATCACAGTTATCATAGTGATCAAAACATCAAATATTTATTTTCTCATAAGCGGCCATAATAATTTCGATTCAGCAAATCATGGGGCATAACTCCAAAAATTATGGAGTGGCTCTATAAGGTGATAATAAGTCACTTACGCCTCCACGGTGTGGTGGAAGGCAACATGCCGGCTAGCAGTTCAGGGGCAATGAGTACCTGCCCTACTGCTGCAATGGAAGTCCTTTTGAACATCTCACCTCTCCATATACATATTCAGAGGACTGCTTACCGGGGAGCAGTAAGGCTTTTGCAGACAGGAAACATCTCCACCAGGGTTAAGGCAAGCCTTCAAAGAACAACTATACAGTTTAAGCTAGAAGAGGCAGCAGTCCTTGCTACTGACGTTATGCCAGAGCGGAAGAACTTTCGGCTGCCATTTGGGGTCAGCATCCACTCACGGGAACGATGGGAGCAGGAGACGTTCCGGACTGAGGTGGGCGCCCTGCGGTGGTATACCGATGGCTCAGTCATGAGAAGCAGAGCTGGACAGAGTAGGGCATTGTAGGGTCCAACTACAGTCTTGCTAAACCACTGGGAGAGCACGCCACGATATTTCAAGCGGAAATCCTAGCTATAAAGTTCTGCGTGGAAGAGATCCTGACTGAAGGACTCAAGGGCAAGCGGATCTATATATTCTCGGACAGCCAGGAAGCATTAATGGTCTTTGAAGCCTATAGCTTAAGGTCCAGGCTGGCATGGGAATGCCTCCATGTGCTCAAGCAGCTCGGTGCCCACAATAGGCTTTCCCTTATCTGGGTGCCGACTCATAGGGGGCATGAGGGCGATAAAAAGGCTGAATCCCCTACCCATCGGGACTGAAACCCACGTTGGTATGACGAAGAGTCACCTGAACCGTCTGGTGGCCCGATGGGAGATACAAGAAAACAGCGCCCATTGGCATCGCCAATCACGACTAAGACCAGCGAAAAGGCTTGTTACGCCTTCCTGTCCAAGGGCGAAGACGATGGTGGCACCCTCTAGAAGAGATCTGAGAGTCTTGATTAGCTTCCTTACCGGACACTGCCCACTCAGGTATCACCTCAACAAGATGGGCATCTCAGAGGCGGTGGGTTGCAGACTTTGCAGTGCGGAGGACGAGACGGCGGAGCATATCCTATGTGAATGCCCTGCCTTGGCAGTTAAACGCTTCAGGGGACTACTGAGCTCCACATCATATTGGAATCTGCGATGAAGGACATACTTACCCCTTATATCTTAAGGGGGCGGGTATGTACGACGCCTTCTACTAAGAAAGGGCCAGTGTCACAATAGGCCCATGCGTGGTCGCAGTGACTAAAGGACCTCGGGGAGAAAAAATAAAACAATTTCGATTGCATTTCTTGTATAAACAGCTCAAAATAACACGACCAAACTGTAAAATTCTCATCCGTGGATAAACCACGAGAGCATCAGAATAAATTATCAAACGTTTCGATAAAAATTACGATTTTAGCGCAGTTTTTTCCTTATAACTCTGCAAGAGTGATAATTATCCTTCTTTAAAAAAATCGTGAGTACAGCCTCATTAATTTTCCGTGCAAGGATTGTTCAACAATGGTCAGGGAATAAGCGCCAGCAGCACGATAGCCTCCGGTGAGTTCTTCCGCTTTCTGCTATCGTGAAGTGGTGTTTTACCTAGTTCAAATAAACTGAGTAAAAATACATTAAATTAGGGGCAAAATGCACGAAAGCCAGTTATGTTGAGCTGAAGGAAAGTTGTGAGATGCGGCACCCCCTAGAAGCAGATTTTCCTTAAAACTTCGGCTTTCCTCGATTTCTGTAGTTTCGAACGGTTGGTCTTAATAATTGTGGCGGTGAGTCGGAAATAGTATAAAATGCCTTGGGATCTTGTTGGTAGGGGAGGGGGGGTCAAACAGCTCAGGGTGGCTGTTACGTAATTTAGTTAATTTATTTCTAAACCGATATGAATATCTGTCCAACGTTCTGTTCTAGTTACTAGCCCAAACCAATCGTTGCTACGGTTTTTAATTTCATAATTTTTTTTTACACTTTTTTTAATTTCGCTTTTACTTTCGTAATGAGACGGACGATTTTTTAGGAAGGCGGTCGCAACGGCGGCTGAGATTGTGCTCTTATCTCGAAGATTGTACCAGCTACTGTCTTGAGTCCTCGGTACCCGATAAATGTTCATAATTTAGTTTCCCTCCGCCTTGGAACTACCGATAAGACGTGATTTACGAGGTAGAGACGGAGGAAAAAGAAAGGAAGATAAAAAAAAAAGAAGGTCGATAAGAAAACTGTTTTGAAGACGAAGATGGATACAATAGCTGAAGGCGGAGAATTTATGCCGACGGCCGCAGTGACCTCTTAAGAGCAACTACTGGAGCCCGATAATCTGCTGATAGAATAGTTTTTATTTCCGTTTTACGAACAAACAGACTCATTAAGGGCAGAAGCGGAAAAATTGAGTTAATTAGCGGGCTGTTAATTGGGAATTAGCCGTTGACGGATTGGAGGCCGCGTTGTGAGATCCTTTGGAAGATCTGAGCAGTTTTTTTTCCCTCTCCATCGGCGTTCTCCGTTTGGTTTGCGTATGCAGCGTTCTAATGATGCGATTTCTTATTTCAGAAGGAGCTGAGCTAATAGTTTGTCTCTTACGTAAGTGACTGAACAGCCTCTTGATAACTCTCTTTTCATTTCGAAAGTAGTTTCTGACTGAACATGTCGAGTTGAATCTAGAATCGATTGACTGAATCGACTCTTGTAAGACAACGAAGTAATTCACTCAAAAGAATCGAATTAATTTGGATTCGGACGATTTGCTGAACGAAAAAGCGAACAACTATCCAACGCAGCTACAGTTTTCCCAGACCTGCAGTTTCTTTCGTGAAAATTACGCGATTAGTACAAAATTAAAGAGGGACGACCCTGAAAAGATTCCGACGGACCAGATACATCTCTTTATCTCCGAGAGATCGGAGTCTGTCAGCTCAAAGTCGGAGTTCATTGTCCATTGCTCGTACATACACTGAGTTTTAATACACTTGATGGAAACTTGAAACAACTGGCAAACGAAAACGAAACACAGAATGCAATATGGCTGCCACCAAATTTCACTGATACCTGATAGCGGGAGCTTGAGGCTACGAGTCACAATTAACGTGCCTGACAAGCGTGCTGAAACCGTTGATCGGGGATTGGTGGTTATCGCGTTTTGGAGACAGAGATAATCAAGGAAGGAAGTTTGAATCGTAAGTATTGAGGATCATTGGACAAACAAGATCCCAGCATTGCGACCGTACCGGTCCAAGGTCACTGGAGAATATCAGCGGGGCTATAACGACAACTTGCCGTCGGTTCTTCTAGCCTATCGAATATCCGTACACGAATAAACCGGATTTTCAGCAGCGACTTTAATGTTAGGCAGAACCTTAACTGTCCGCCAGTTACAACAGCAGCGCCAAGGCAGCTGCTTATGAGCGTTGTACACTCTATCCTCAATATAGGGCAGAAGTGTGAGCTGATACGCTGAGCACTGCCTACCATAGCAAGCAGATGGCAGCACTCTGCATTCCTTGCTCGTACCGCTTGTGGTGGTGAATATTATCTTAATCCACCTTCTGGCAGCTGAGGGGAAGGACCTGTACCAATCAAGAAGGCAACCATAGTACAACAACCAGAACAGAAGAAGAAGGGCTGTGTGCACTCTTGGGAAATGGGAAGACGAGTGGGACACTGCCCAGAAGGGCCGATGGACCAGGCAGCTGATTACAACACTTAGTTCATGGGTTGGGTGGATCTCTACCTCACTCAGTTCCTAACGGGACGGAGTATTTAGAGCTTACTTGCACCGATTCGGAAAGGCTGCAAGCCCAAATTGCCTGCACTCCAGGGCAATGGTGGATTATGCTTCCTCCTGTGCTTTCTTAATGCCAAGGGGTAGGCTGGTGAGCACAATGACCCACTAGAGGCATTGGTCCGCTCTGCTGCACTCAAGTAAAACTGGAGGTGCATTGGTCAATTTGCCTGGACAGTGCTCAGCCAGAAGAGGCTGGAGCTTGCTGATCCGGGGCAACCAAGGGACCAAGAATAAAGACACCGAGGAAAGATCACTCTTCTTTTGGGGGGTGTATGGGAAGGGTGGCACGCTGCAAGATTCACCTGCATGAAGGCCAACCTGATGCACTACACAGTTCCAGGTTGGTTCTCCATACACAGGAGAAGTTCATGGGGCCACTAAGAGGTGATCCTCCTTCCTACTTGCCAAAAAAAACCCCAACTGTACCTGCAGATTTGTCGACTGGACTTCCACAACACGGTACGTACAACAGCTGAGGCAAAACTACACGAAGCTTACCAGATTGTCAGTGAGCCCATACGCAACGTACTCTGAACGCAAAGAGGCGATATGACGTTCAAGCGGAAAACCCTCTTTTGCGAAAAAAACGACTGACTCCCAAATTACAGAGACCCTGGCTTGGTCCATGTGCTGTCAACAAATTTCTCGCTGATGCTGTCTTTCGGATCCAGCTGCCCAATAAGAAGGAGCGGATTGTTCATGCAGACTGGCCACGACAGACCGAGAAGAAGGAGGGGACAGTTGTTCGTTTGTTGTTCATTATGTTGCTGTCGACAATCGCGATCTGGATTTCACCAAATAGTTAATTTCTTGTTCCATGAAACGTTCTGTAACCCATTCCGCCTGAGCTTGGAAGCCAAGCATAAGTGGTTCAAAAATAATCCTGTGGTTCCTGGGAAAAATGTTTAAACCGTTAATTCACGTATAAAATTTCAAAAACTCGAAAGAGCTTGGCCAAAAAAGTTGAAAGGTTTCTTGATTGCTAAATGAGATTAACTTCTCATTGATTCTGGAGATGTAATATTCACGTTTTTTGTATTTCTCATAATTTTTAAATGGCTCGACGGAAGTTATTGTCGCGGATTGCTCTACATACTGCTTGAGTTCTGAGCCTAATTTAGTTGGTACTGGGCAGCAGGCAGCTTGGATCTCCAGTGTCTACATTCGTTTGCCTGTAATCATTTGTTAGTCCGATATCCCTGTCTTGGCTCCAAACTGTCCAAGTCCTTGGATAATGGTACCTACAGTAGGAAAAGGAAATTAACTGTGTTACACAGATTTGCTGAAGCCGGCTCGATAAAAGTTGTCGGACCTTGCAGCTTGATCGTTTTAACGGTGTTCAGGATTACTCGAATCCCTTCAAGGACGTGCACCGATTCGCACTTCTTTTTTCCCCCTGTCAAGCAGCCGATTCTACCGGTTCTATGATGACATTGCAGGTCAATTAAGTGAGTGGCTCAACGCCCGCAGACACGTTTCAAGATGACGCCTGTCCTTCGAGGCACGCGCACTCGAACATTGGTGGCATGAATACAGAAGACGAAGCACCAACTACTGGCGGCTGCTTTGATCACTTAAACATTTGCACTCGGTAAATGCCAATCTTATAATCCACGACATCGTTAGGTTTTGGAATGTGGAACTTCATGAGAAGCGGGTGACGTTGTGGCGTTCCAATCTTGTTCTGATGAAGTTATGGGTCAGGTTTCAAGTTGATGCGTTTATGTTTCAGGTTTGAGAAGTGAAGTATCTATTTCAAGTTTGTAACAGATTAGCCATGTGCGTACCTGCAGCAAACAGTGGCATTGATATTAATTTTTTTAAAATCCCAAACTACCCTAATCCATAAGGAAAACGTGCCAACAAATCTAATTCCATCTATTCTTCTCTTCTCCTTATAGAAACAAGGCTTTTCTGCAGTATTCTTGACCTACTGTCCTTCTAAACTCCTTCAATCTCCAGTTCATCACATGACGTTATTGCTGTGGCAGGGGCTGCATTCTGGGCGCTGAAATCATCTTGTGCCATCTCCGTCACACAGATAGTCTCTGTAAATTTCCTGTAATTGCTCGATGACTGTTGTCTCTTTCATCAAGGAGCTTGGAGGTTTCATTTTTGCCACAACACAAAGAATGAGTGCTTCACAGAAACCCCCATCCTTCGTGAGATGTACGCCCACTCCATCATGTCATTACTCTATCCACGGACAGATCTTCGCTATCAGCCTCCTGGTTCGTCAACCTCGACTTTCCAAGTGAAGCTCTTCATCACTCTTTATCAGGTCTGCTTTTTCCATTCACCTTTGTTCGTGTCCTCCATATTTTCCCCCACACCCGCCAATCTTACCACCCTTTCCAAAATGTTTCTACTCAATAATACTGGAAAACTGATTATTATCCTTCTCCTTACTTATTTTGCACAATACGGTCCTTTTTACGTTTCAAATTCTTCTCTGGTGTGTAACACCCAGCTAAACTCCGCTGAGCAGAGGAAAAAAATACTTTTTTTTCTTTGAGAAATTCAAGATTATCGACATATTTAATGGCACTCTAAATGTTCGTAAAGTATAACACGAAACTGTACGAACGTGTATCGTGTAACGAACTCGTCGTTAAGTTCTCATCTCAATAAACCTTCATTGTTGCCCACATTCCAATCTTGCATAGGTAACTCGTGTAAATCACTATCAAACCAGAAGCGATCACAGACCGAGTAGAGGACAACGGAGGAATTCTGGTTTGGAAATTCGAGATCAACGACGATTAATTCTGCGATGAGCCGCAAGGAAGGATGCTTTATCGTTTATTCGGAATAATAACCCATGTTTTCGGTCGGGAAAATTGTTTACTACTCCCCTTCAAAATTTGACACCGTTAACGTTCTCCGTCGTCGTTTCAGGCCATATTTTGACGTGATCTAAAAGCCTTTAACGTTATCTAAAAAATCCGTCCTTTCGCCTAAAAATTCTACTTGGGATCTAGTCGGGCTCACCCCCTATGTGGCAAAAACGGCTCTAATAATTTTGATTAAATTTCTTGCATAGACAGCATAAAATAACACGACAACGCTATAAAATACTCGAGAGAGGAAAAATGACGGGTGCTGCACATTAAATTGCGACAAAATTCGATTTTAGTGCTATTTTATCATTATACATCATACATTACGCTGAAATGTTATTAGAATTAAAGCAATTGGGTAAGACGGACTCACCTAATAGGTACGTTAACTTTAATGTTATTAGAATCTTCAGAGGAATTCAGATGGTAGTTGAATCAAGTAGCGACACACAACTTTCCGCAATCCCTCAAAGTTCGAACACCACCTAAATATGCGGGCGCTATATCTTCGTTCAACGCATTTTTACAGGAACATTTAGGAAGAACAAAATGTAGCAACTACGAGTAGTTAGCTGGGAGTACACCGTAAGTTTGATCGAAATCGTCTGGGCCGTTTTTGAGAAAATTGGAATACCGATAAATTAATATTCGACAAATCTCCTTTTCTGAGTTAACTTGGCTTATATCGTCGTTCAACATATATATACAGAAATAATTACTCAGAACGATATGTGGGTATGGGTGACTAAAAGACACTCCATTAGGATATCACATTTGGTGAAGAACGGATGGTCAATGGACGGTCAGAGGAACATTTATTGAGAACAATATGTAGGTATTAACTATTCGAAAACATCTTGAAAGTTTGGTGATAATCGTTGAAGCCATTTTGCCAAAAAGCGTAAAAAACCTACTTTTGCTTCATAGGCCTATATCTCCGTTCACTGTGTTTTCACGGAGAAGAAGAGTTAGGTATTGATTAGTAAAAGATAATTTGAAAGTTTAATCAAAATCGTGCAGCCGTTTTCGATAAAAATGCCTAAAACACTAGGTTTTGGTACATTTTCATCCCCACCCCTTTCCTTTCCCTTTCCATATGCCGAAATCGCCCATAACCTTATTTTGGTGTCTACAAAAAATAATGGACAAAACAAAAAAAGAATCAGCTCAATCGGATCAGCCGTTCTCCCGCAAATCGAACTACAGACTCACACACGGACAACGCGCCGAAATTAGGTTTTTTAGACTCAGTAGGCCTCAAAACGTGAAGATCTGAAGAAAACCTAAAAATTTTTTTTCATGATTACTATACTTTCCTTTCCCTTTGGGGTAGTGGAAAGTAAACATCGAGTGTACTGCCTCATTAATTCTCTGTGCACGAATTGGTCAATAATGGTCAGGGCATGAACACGAGCTGCACAATAAATTCCAGAACTGTAAGTTATATCGCTTTCTGCCACTGTGAGGTGGTGTTTTACCTAGTTCAAATGAACTGGGTGAAAAATGCATTGAATCAGTAGCAAAAGCCATGAAACCCCACTGATTTAAGCAAATAGTCAAACTTTGAATCATGCGCATGTCGCCAACTTCAGCCCGATCATTTTGTTTTCCATTATTTCTGCATGTATCTATATGCATACCGCCCTAAGGTAGAGACACGGTTGACTGTGAGACGAAACAAGAGCTGTCGTTTAGTCAATTATCCTCTGATCGAAATGCATCTCGAGGGGATGAAATTACCCGACAATTCATTTCTTCACATCAACGCCCATTAAACGAACCAACTCCTGTACCCTCTCGACTCCGCCAAAAACTCCCGGCGTTTCCCCTCTTCGCGGGACCCCGTCGGAAGGGCGCCACGTGGAAGGAGATTCCGCCCCTCTATCGCCCTCCGGGGCCCCGCCATGCGCAGCTCCCGGCCCCGCCGCTCGGTCAGTCTTCCGCTCGGTGCCGGCAATCGCGATAGTGACGTTGAGTGCGACGCGCCGGTAACTGGCCATCGCCGCAGCCGCGAGCCGTCCCTCGCCCGCTCGAGTGACTCCCAACGCCCGGCCTCGGCCCTCCCGCCCTTCGACTTACCGGTGAGACCTACGCACTTATTTTCCCGACGAAACTATTATAGAATTTATTTCGTTATTAAAACTGCGCTACGCGTCGATAATAGATGATAAATAACAAAGTCCGTCTTGCTTGAATAATGACTGGTACGGCGTATCATACAACTTTCCTCCGCCCCACGTACAATCATCGCCCAATCACTTTTTCACACAAACTCAATACCAGATATAAAAACTGGGTAAAAGCAAAGAATATGGACCGCTCCCTCTGAGAAGGCAATATATCGAAACATCACGGCCGAGGTCAGGTTATCGATATGCCCGGCATCGTAGGCTTGACTCGTCATGTTTGAAATTAGAAAAAACGACAGCTGTGTATGCCAATTACTTAATGTTCATTACATAATACCCCGTTATATAATTATTTTAAATGTACAAAGACTAAGGAAAGGAGTTAATTCAATGAAATTAAGAATGGGTATATGAAATAAATATGAGATAACTAACGGATTGATATCGATAGCGTTGGTCCATGTTCTTTGTTTCACCCAAAAACGGTAAAACTGCATGAGCTCCACGTTCCGGAATTTAGCTGACTGTACTAAAACCAACATAGTTATTAACCAGGGTATAGGTGATACATAGGACTTCCAACTTTTTTTGGAACGGTTCTTGCTGTGAAATTACAGTGAAACAATATTTTGTGCGGCGCATCACACAGCTTTCCTCCGCCCTCCTTACAACCACGCATATCCATCGCCCAACCAAAAAACTCGATAACTTTTTCACTCGCACCATTCCGACCTGATATAAAAACTGTGAGTGCTTCCGGAATCATTGAGCCCTACAAAGTCATTATAGTTATTAACCAGCGTGTACAACTTCCAACGCGATTTTTTCAGAACGGTTCCTGCTAAGACCCTAGCCCTAGTTCTCCGGTTTTCACGGCTTTAACTACTAATCCTATCAATTTTTCTTTCACTCAGTTCACGACCATAGCAAAACATCATTTCACATTTTACCCTCTTAAAGTTCCAGAAATGTTCGTGGTGCTCCTGCTTACGCCACGACCATTATTGAGCAATCAGTACGCATAAAATTCATGTGACAGTTAACATGATTTTTTTGAGAACTACATTCTTCACTGTTTCAGAATTATCGGGCAAAACTGTTAGAAATAGTAGTAAGTGAAACGGCAGTGGTTGGGACTTCGGAATTTCTGGGGTTGCTCCTAATTATTTTATGAGCGTTATGAAACGCTCGTCGTATAGCTCGTTTATTGGAGTAGGACGCTGATTTCTCTGGGAATTCAAGCGGGGTTTGAAAAGAAAATAACTGCGCTAATGCTATCGTGCCGCACACGTAATTTTTTACGAGGCACACGCGCAAACCGTTTTCCCTATTGGTGTTATTTTGTCTCAGCAGCCCCTGTAACGCGAAGAACTGAAGAAAACTCGAGTTTTTTTCTTCAGTTGATTACATAACTTTCTTTCTTCTACGTTGGGCCAAGGAGAGTAAAAAATGAAGACAAAAGCGACGTCAGTTGTCCGAGTTCTGGAACTTCGTGGGTTGTTCCTAATTATTTCTGGTCAAATTGTGAGAGCTCTGATTGCGGGTGGTGTTTACATAATAAAAACTGTTTTTTATTCGGGAATGATTTAATAAATGCCGTAAAAGCCGTTTTTGAGAAGAACATGTACTTTTAAGCTTACTTTGGCGTTTCATGTCGAACTGCGGAGTACATGTGCTGATTTTCTTCTGACGTTGGCTTTCAATCGCGTTCATAGCCGCACGCATCGACCATTTACCCGAACGGTGTTTCTTTTTTACACCCAGAAACCTTTGAAACGATAAGATCTGGAGTGAACTCAACTTTTCTTTCAGTCAATTACGTAACTATCCTTCCTAATATTGTGCGAACTATGAATCGTGCACTGTTTTACTTCATCTTTAAACTTGTTACTTTAAGGTAGTCACTGCTACAATTCACGAAATACTACGAAATTTTATAAACCGTTCGATAACACACCTGATCGGAAAATAATACCTATGCGGCACGCACCTTCACCTTTTACTTTCCAAAAACATTGCAAACGTCTATAACAAAAGTTTTATTCAGATCTCTACGTTTTGAGCCCTATTGAATCGGAAAGAACCTGATTTCTGCGCTTGATATGGGAGGGGATGTGCCTCCCGCCTCACTCCAACCATCCGTCAGTTCGACTCGCGTCGAGCCAATTGCCTAGCCCCTGTTCAGTTGTAGTGGTCAAGTTTCGTCTCATGTACTGGCATTTTTCGACTCTAAAACTGCGTCAAATTTTATAAGCACGCTGTGCGAGAGCACTAAACCGTTGCGTCATCGTTTGCAGCGTTTTTGGTTTTGTTCGTGACTTTTTGAAGGCGCGACAATAAAGTTATGAGCGATATCAAGGGGGGGAGGGGGGAGAGAGTATCTACCAAAACGAGAGGTTTATGCCTTTTTCTAAAAATTGGCTCTAATGAGTTTTCATTGAATATTCAAATTGTTTTGCCAAACAGTACATAACTGTCGTCCTACATAAATACATCTTTGAAAAGATGTTGAACGGTGATAGTCCGAATTTGATCAACCTGACGGATTGTCCTTTAGTAATCTGTTTTCACGTTTTTCACCTCATAATTATTTTTGTGACTATTCGTTGAACAGAGATATAAGTCAAGATACGTCGTAAAATGAGATTTTCCAGCAGATCGTCTGTAGTCGGGTTGGGGAATGTTGTTAATTGTTACGCGCCAGATACTGCCTCAAAATAGGCAGACGATTTCAAATGCAAATCGTTCACCTTTCGTTTTGCCAAGAGTTGCTCCTCAAATATGTGCGTAATTGGCAGTATGTTCGTCGTCGATTTGTGAACACGATTGCGTCATCAGATTTCAATAAAAGTCTGTTGATGGCGTTTTTTTCTTTGAGGGATTATGCAATCGAATGAAAATGACGACCAAAAATGTTTATCTAATCTCTATGTATTAAATGTAATTGAGAGAAAACAGCTGAAAGAAATTAGAAGTTCTGCGCTTTCCTTTGAGTTGATGGAAAAATTTCGAATAACAAGTGCACGTTTGAAAGGCTGTGGCGCGTCAACTTAATTGTGCGTTATTCTTTCCATGTAGTGGTGCTCCGTTTGAGCGCGATAAACCGGAAATTTCGCGGTAAAAAGGGTGCTGCTTTAAGCCACAAAAGTGAGTCCTGATGGACGAATTTCTGTAAATTGTACGTACATTTTTGATGGTGAAAGAAGCGATGTGTAAACTGGTGCCTTTTATTTTTTAACGACTAATTCTGTGCTGTGGGTGACGTGCCAGTTTTGTGTCACCCAAACAAAAAGGTGATCGTACAAAAGTAATAAACAAAGGGAATGGAGAGAGTTGTGAGGGCGTGAGAATTGAGTTTCTTATACACTTATTGTGTGACATGATTTAGTTCCTTCCGAGCGTGACGCTGTTTGGCCCATATTCCATTAAATATGTTGCATGCTAAAACAGAATCTTCGAGAAACAGTTCATATTCGGTTTTACCTGTGGTGTCTAGTTCTGGACTATGGTGCAACTGAATGATTTCATTTCTTGTTTGTTTTTCGTGGACACTTGTCCTTGTGTTGTGTGTATACCGATTGAGTCACGAAGGGATTCTGAACGGCGGATGCCCCAACAAATGTGTGTGTGTGGATGTGCTGGTTTTTTTCTGGGATTTTGTGTGGAGGTGTCTAAAGGGAGGTTGGCGTTCATTTTTGGTCTACGGCGTAGTTGGGCAAGTGAGTAGCACTGGGAGCGTTCATAAGGGGAGTTCAGTAGCACAAATGGCTTGTCGCATGAATCAAGTTGATGGATGCGACCTCAGGAGTCGACCAGAAACGGACGGACCTTCTGAAAGTGTCACGCCACTTGGCACAATCCAATTTGGCTCAAGTACGTTCGCTAGTGTTTCGCTTTTTCAAGAGTTCGTTGAACGCCTTTTGGATTACCAAAAAGTCGCCTATTTGCCAACGGTAGTTCCGCCCATCCACCGGGCGCTGGTTCGAGTTTGAAGTGCCGGCGAGGAATAGTCTATTGTCTCTTCGGGGCAGTAACAATTGGTCGTAAATAAGTCGATCATTTCCTTCGTGCAACAGCTCTGTCCCCTCATCGACAAACGGTTGACAAACGAGCGGTTCTCCCAATTAATAGACAGATCTGGACCGAACGGGAACACAGTTATTGACGCTAGAGGCGGCTCGATCGCTTTATGATCATCACGGCCCTCGATTGTTTTTCAATTTGGCGATCGCCGTGTTGCAAATATTGGACGCTGAACTAAGTTTATATTTTACATTATCCAAAAAAAATACATCTTTTTTTCTGATTTTTATTTTTATACACATTTATGTGCAGCACTTTTTACTTACTTTAGCGCCAGTAAGAAAACGCCTAAGTTATGTAATCTGCGCAACAGTAATATACAATTTTCGTTCGTGGGAAAGCAGCATGGTGTATTGCCAGAGATTTATCGAAAATCGATTTTAGTAAACTTTTTGCTTTCTTGAATCCTTCGGCTCACATTTTATATTTAGCTTGAAAACCACCATGGGGGGCCAAAATAAGAGCGTGAGCAATAAATAAGCACTCCACCACTTTCTCAAAGTAAATTGAATAAGTATAAGGACCCGAGGAAAGTTGCGTGATGTGCCGTGCCACCTATTTTTCTCATTAATTCGCTCGTATGAACAAGGAAACAAAATCTGACATATGTGACGGTTTTGCCAAGATATTTACTCCTCAATATGACGACTGCATTTAGGCTGAACGTATCAGAATCAATTGTTTTTTGTCTGAAGTGGGTTATAGTTGCCTCGTGAAAAAGTCCGCGAAGGAATGTAGACTCACAAAAACCAATGGAGACTGAGATCTAGAGCGAGAGAGCGCGAGGGGGAGGGGACTGCATTTAATGTGTACGGACAGTACACGCCTCACGTGAAAAGGCCGAAAGGTTTGTTTTGATAAACCAGCTGAGAGAGAATAGTAACATTTTCACGCGTGCGTTGGGGAAGGAAGAAACAAACAAATAATAAAGGAAGTTTTCGGAATTGTCTCCAAAACGGTCCATTTTTTTGGTGGTGCTAACGATGTTGATTACATATTTTTGTGTGAGCTCTTCTGGCCCTTAGCCCATTTGGGAGGAATATTATACAATTTACTGGAAAAGGAAATTTGAGTGTCTGAAAATATCGACGCTTTTGCATTTTAAAGACAAGAAATTTATTTCAGTGCGTCAAATTAACTGTTTATTAAAAATTCTATTAGTTTGCGACTTTACGGAGCTCTTGGTAGGTTCGAAAACGCAATAAACTTGAAACGAAAAGTAGCCGACGAAATCCAACGAAAGATCCGCACATAAAAAGTGGCGCAGAGACATCGACTCCAGTCGAAAGCAACTTCGAGACCTCCAGCTGTTAATTCGGGGAGCGGCGGAGCCAATGGTATTCCGGGGGTGTTCCAGGCCAATGGCGGGAAGCCGGATGCTGCGCTCTCGTCGTCTCCTTGCTCTTTGCGCGCAAAATCAGAACGTCCTTCGACACCCTTCGAGTCAAAGGTGGAGACACTGAATGGGGCAAAATGGTCGTTCGAACGTCACAGAGTGCCGCTATAGCTGATGGTTTCTCGTTGACAAGGAGGCTGAAGAGGGCTGCAAAATGAGGGACCCGTAAAACGGAGTTATTCACGAATGTTCGTAAAACACATTTCTTCCAAACTCACATTTGACACATCGCTCAGCGATTGAAATTAACGTCCACACGATAAAGCGTAAACAACGCCCTTGCGCATGTCAGATTTTCATCATTTTTTGTAAAAATGACAAGAGGAACTCAATAAATGCTCATTTTTTCAGTATAAATCCCACTCATATTTCAAATCACTGCGACGGTCTAATAAGCAATCTACGCGATGGAAGTTTAATTATGATCATAAGATAATTAGGAGCAACTCCAGAAATTACTGAGTTCATACCACGGCCGGTAATTACGCGATCCTTCGCAGAAAAATCAAGTTGACAGTCTCATGAATTTCCTATGCACTGCCTACTATAATAACGCTCGTGGCTCGTTCAGGGACTACACAATCAATTCCTTACCCTCTCCCAAGGTCGTATAAACTGAATGAAAACAACGTTTGAGTAGTTGCCAGAGATGAAAATCGCTAACGCACGTAAGGCTGAGGAAAGTTTTGTGTTGCGTCCAAACAGATATTTTTAAATGTCAAGCCGGACGCACCACACCATTTTCCTCTGCCTCAAGCGCGTTGCATCCTTCTACCAACTGGTAGTAGTGTTTGACGTTACAGAACTTATCGGGTTGCCCCTAGTTAGCTCACGTGGTACATTTTTCTTTTTACTGGACAGTGTTTCGCTATTGTCATCGGTAGTTTTCGTCAATAAACAACACTTCAAAAATATTATCAATACTCTGTATGTGATTGTTATAGGGATTTTCAAAATGGAGTCATAACGGTTTGATTAATGCAACTCAAAGCCTACTGGCGTTCTCATTGATCATTTTATCTTATCGGCGATTTAATTGTTTCAGGAACGCTATGGTTCTCAAGGAGAGAAGGCGTGGACGACTGGTGAGTGTTTATCTTTGTTTTTTTCAGGTTGCACGAACTTGTCGATCTTGATTCGTTGGTTTTCTAAACTAAGTCAACAATGGTCTTTATTTTTCGCATGCATGGAAATAAATGTGTACTGTTTCTTAGAACATTGGACTATCAGTAATTTAGAATACGATCCAAAAATATCAAGGGAGATGCAATTTTATTCCTCTACTTACCAATCCAATCTACTGTAACTCAGCTCATGTCAGTTAGCTAAAACGTAACCTTCTACGCACTAACAAGTAGGTCTCAAACTTCCGGAATTTATTCACCTGCTGCTACTTACCCGACGACCTTCGTCCAACCAACGTAGAGGTAGTTGATGGTACCGTCCGCATACTTTTTTGAAACGTTCGCTTTCACAGTCCTGGAATGACGCTGCGAAAAAAGTTGCTCAACAATAAGAGGTTGGTGTTTTGATTATTATGATCACTTTTGGGCAGATTTTGCTCATACCTTCATTTTGGCGTCTCATGATGATGCGTAGGAAACTTAAAAATCTGCAGAAAACTAAGCATCAAATTTTCGACTGACAACTTTCCTTCCTACGCCGTTAGGCTAAACACCTGTCAGAATGAGTAATTATGAAAACAGAACGTAGTAAAAGTACAATAAATATACGGCATCGTAATGAAATATTATATTGAACATATATCTCTATCTTAGCAACAGTTGGTGGACGGGTTAATGAATAGCCTTTAGTACGGAATGACGGACTGTTGAGCTGTGTGGAAATTGATGTATTAAAGAAAGAATTCTTGTTACTTGTTAGGGTGAAATTCTTCCAGGATGCATGAAGCATGTATTCTCAACTACTGGGGTCCTTTTTGCGGTTAGAATGAACTTTTAGACATGCAGTACGTAGGCTACTCTACACAGGGACATACTAGAACGGAAAAACACTCACCAACCCTCCGTTTTCTAGATAATTACGTTTTAAAGATCCCTGAGACCGAAGAACATAATTTGGGAAAATACTATATGGGCCATTTTCACTAAAACAGCACTAAACGTGTTCCAACTGATCAGGGCTAGATAAGTGAATTTTCGTGCGATTCATAATTTCAAGCCATTTTGGTGCCCACCACGCTAGCCGAGATCACTGTGGAATGCGGTTAGCATAGACGTGATTACGCCGCGATTAAGCCTTAATGAGAAGGCAGTGAACCAATGAGGTTACAGTAAAGTAAGGAAATTGGGAATCTTTTTGACATCCCGTCCCGTAAACAAGTGTCATGTAAACGTAAATGGCTGCGTGGCCGTGTATCCCGTAGATGCCCAATGCTCAACAATCCGGATTTGACCAAATTATTGTTTCTAAATATTGTCAGACACCAAAGTGGCCGCATTAACCTTTGCCGAAGCTGAAACTGGTGAGAAGCTTAAAGAAAATACGCGTACTACAACTGAAAGAGCGGCGGGATAAGTCCAATTAGTCCGGGAGAATGCTTTGTGTGTGTAGGAAAAATCGGAAGCGGTACAAGAAAATGAGAACTGAGCAAGAAATAATAAAAACTGAAATTATGAGGTTACAACTTTTACAAGCAAGGAACTTTAATGAGGAAGGTAGAATTGTCGTGTTTAATAAAAGTTGTTTAATACACTAATGTGTATGTAAAAGCGTAGTATTATTTAATATTTCCTACTTATCTGCTACTACATCCGCCCAGGTAAGCCATTTGCGTTTGGGTTTTCTAACACGGCAATATGACGTCTGGTTTTTTCAGAAACTGCTCAGCACACATTTTACGCAAACAACAACTTGTTCGTAATATTTTGGTTCGCAACAGAATTTAAATTCATACTTCTAGAAGTCGTCGGACCCCGCTCATAGCCATCTGAGGCGCCGAGTGAGATGACGATAACCCAACATATTAGATTATCATCGTAGTGGTATAGCAACTGAAATAACTGCGAACTTGTAAACAGTATTTTTGTTTATTATCATTATTCCAAAATAAACGTAAATTATTCACAATAATAGAAGCGAATACTCGGCGGAGCACGGTAATATCAGAATATGATTAAGAAAGATAAGAGCTAACCGCCCAACTTTTTGAGGTTAACGTTTGATCAGGGCTAGAGCTTGACCCAATCTGGTGAATACCGTTTTAGTGGTGGGAGCGGGTTAGATGCTGTTAATCGACTCTAAACGGGATCAACGCAGTTGGTGAAAACGGCCCTATGTGTGCGTCGGCGAACAAGGTTGAAAGACGCCGTTGAAGCAAAATCAACTCAAATTTCCTATTCAGCGTGGAGGTTAAAAAGAGTTGCGATACTAAGGTCACGAGCATCCTGTCCAAAACTAACTATAATAATCATAGTCATCGAAATACTAACATTTTTGTTGTTGTGTGGACGGTGCCTTAACAAAATGACGGTACCAAACATAACGTGAGCAGTTTAGTGAGTTTTAACGAAGTCAATGGCAGGTATGTAGTAATTATTGACATTCCACAGAATTCCATAAGTTGAACTATCGTCGGTTCGTCGAAACGTTTTTTATGGCGTTTTCCCCGCAATTCTTGAAAAATTAACGCTAGCCTTCAGAAGAAAAATAAGTCTTGCTGAGTTAATTACCTATGCATTGGTCGCTCAATACAGCTTGTGGTATAAGTAAAGGAAGTTAATACAAGTATCAATAAATTTGTATCAACCGAGTGAAGAACAGACTGGATTAGTTTCTAATTGCCTAAAAATTTACGCCTTTTTCGGTTTCCCAGGTTGTGCAAATATTTCTAGCTCCTTACTCAACACGTAGTAATACTATGAGTCCCTTCATCAGTTTTTGAAATAATACGATACCGTTAGTAGGACTACTTTCTGTCTCCAAGTAGCGAATGCTTTGTTGGTGCTATTTTAAGGTCTAATGAGTGTCAATCACAGGGTTGCTTATGAGAAAGATGATTCATATAATCAGCAACAACATATAACTCGGCGCAAGAAGGAACAGAGAGCAGTATCATGTTTCATTTGGTTTATCATTAACAAAGAAAACACACGATTGACGATTGCGTTGTCGACGTGGTCCGGGGTTTCTGTTTTAATTTGAAAGAAAAAAAAAACGCTGCAAATTACTACACAACGGTTTATTATTCTCTTGCATAGCTCGCCGTAGTCTAAATCTGCCAAGACTCATCCCGTTAGATTGAGCATCGAAAAGTACCAGTAAACCATACGAAACATGACCTGACTACAACAGAACTACGAAAACTGACACGACGTGACGAGTCGAGCTGACGGGTGGTTGTAGGGAGACCACGGAAATGAGAGCAGGCCGGAAAGGAAGGATAACATTCGCTGTGTTATCGAGTACTTTCAATCAGTGGACTTAGGCTCACAATATTTACCGAGATTTCACTGTTTTGCGATCTATCCCGATGCCAAATAAGATTTTTGTCAGAATACACATATTTTTGAGGCCACCTTAAAGGCAAAATATGACCCATGACGGCGGACGGACATTGCAGATTTGGAATCCTGATGCCGTAAAACGTAAAGTGTCAAATGTGTAATACAACACGGAACGAGTTTGGTGGAAGTAGCAGAAAGCTAATTCACCATCGCACGTAGCAGAGTTTTAAGGAAAGTCGTATCTGGTTGCATTCGTCACTAAGCTCTTGAGCAGTCTATATTCAGCTACTTGGTATAGCAGCCGAATGTATCGCCAAGGCGGCCTTGTACTTGACTTAATGAACTTGGAGGTACGCGACCGCGACTAATTAACGTCGGAAGGCTAAATTAAGCTCGACAGGAAAGAACTCACGATCCACCTTTTTCCAAAAATAGGACAGTAAACTATAGTCGAAGGAACCTAATAAATAACAGGTCTCATCACTTTTGTAAGATTATTTAGAAACTTGAAATAGGGCGATTGACCACAGGAATTTTAGGTTTCCCATATTATCGTATTTTCTCGAACACTTACTGTTTACTTCGAGTAGATAGTTCAGTTGTACACTTTTACACGTTAGACCACACATTCAAGTCGAGTTTATTTCCCAAGAAAAAACTGTATAAACTTATTCGAATCCAATAGACAGTATTTGTATTAACCGCGAATCCCAAAAATAGCTACATTACCAGCCAGAGAAGACACGCTGTTCAGGTAGCTCGACCTTGCAGGTGAAGTAGTTTAAGAAATCGGGAAGTGGCTCACAAATATATTAAAGAAAGGTAATGTTTAAGAAATGATCTTTCGTGCGGTAAAATTAGGCCTACGGAGTCGTTCCGAATGTTAATGCTGCTTTCATGAATTGGGTTCCTTAAGTTATTAGTGAAGTACTGTGTTCAGTGACAAAACCAGTTGCTCCGAAGAGTAAAGGCCGAATCCTCTTCGTTAGCTGTTTGAGAGTAACGTACAAAACTCGTCCATGTTTTAAACCGTCGGCTATACATTAGTCGTGCAAATGGAAGATGGGATTTATTTTGCATCCCCAATGGAATGTGTGAGAGTGGAAATTAAAACGGCACATTACGTTCATTGGCGGTACTAGCATGTAAACTGCTGACGTTTAAAAGCTAAAATTTATGGGCGTAATCCGTTTAATTTCATGTCATCCTCCGAGTACTCGAAATGCCCTTACGCCGCGAAACGTGTCGTTTCGTTATCGCGTCAAGTAACTGTTTACGGCAACAAATAAATCAACCCTGTCACTTTTAAGATGATCCGACGACCAACAGTTCAGAGACCCTCAGCAGCCACTTTGCCGTTTAATTGATTCACTTTGACTCGCTGACTGACGTGTTTCCTGACAACAACTGGAATATTCCGAGAGACGAGATTTTGATATTAAAACCGCTTTGAATAGAAAACGCCTCTAGAAGCTCAATTATTATGCAGATTGCCTTGAAATAATCTCGCGTTTATCAGAGCCTGCCCCTCAGGGACGCTGACAAAAGCCGTTGAATTAAACTTCTCGGTGGACTTCGCGTTTTGTCACAATTCACTTCTCTCACTTTGTTTCATTATATTTCTTTTGCTTCTTTAAATGATTGTCGAATCCTTGAAACAAACAGTTAGGTTGAATACTATCGCTATTTTGGAATTTTGTTCGGTGCTATCGTGATTCGACTAGGTGAGTTACACTTTTATCGCGCACGTTTGCTAGTTGTAAGAAAACATATTTGGTGAACTACATCGACTTTCCCCAGTCCCACGTAGATCCAGAAATGTTTATGTCTTTAGCAATCTAGTTATTACTCAGTTCATTTGAACTTGGTAAAACATAACTTCACGCTCTACGTAGCAACTGGTAGTGCTCGAAGTTACAGAATTTATTAAGCTGCTGCTACTCATGCCACGACCTTAAATGAAATGAGTTATGTGTCATTTGGGTTTCTCTTAATTTCCGGCTCGCATAGCTTATTTGGTTGAAACCCGATACATTTCGTACGTTTTATGGAGGCGACAGGTTCAAAGCCCTGATTATTGCTCGACAGGCCTCCCATTCTGTTCCTTACGTCAGCGCAAGGTCAGATTGAATGGTCTCTAGGATACAGGTGTTTTCTCCATCTTGCGTGATGCGGCGATGGCCTCGTGTTGAACGTAAAATAATTTCTCATAGCCTTATGCAGATTCATGAACCCATACATATTTATAGTCCCATAAAGATTGTTCTGAAAACCGGTGATTGTGAATTTGTAATTGCTACTCGTAAGGTATGAAATTTAAAAAAAGAGCTTCGTTTGGTCATCAAACGCTCCGCTTTTAGCGTGCCCCTCTAATTTCCCTACATTTTTAAGTGGTTTAATGTGTGGCTTAGTTGTTAATGGGTTTCCCGAGGAAATATCTGGTTCTGGATTAACGTGTCGCAGAAGTTGTAGACTCTCCACAACTATTCTGGGCTGTGCCACCCACTGAAGAGTTGCGTAGGGTTTGGTGGCAGTCCCACACCTGGCTGGTACTTATCATGGGAGCTGATATGATTGCTGCTTGGTTCTGTGAAATTATGCCGATGTAGCCCTCCCCTAGTTTCACCAGCTACTATGACAATGCGCGTCACCCAAGGGGAGTGGAGAAGATTCATTTTCGGCTGACCTTCGAATCAGCACTTGTTCCGTTGTTTAGCACTGTTGCTTCTTGACTCAAAGAAGTAAAAGAATTCGTATATGGGTGTGGGTTCGCAGTAACGCTTGACGGATAGGTTCCATTAGCACTCCCACCGAAGCTCGCTTTGTTTGAAATGCCGTAACTTTGACCAAATGTCCAGGTGTCATTGGATGCATAATGACCTATTGGAAAGAAATGCAGCTTTGGGAGTTTATGGGTCACATGCAGGAAGTTGACAAGGGAGCATGAGAGGCAGCACTCATTTGTGGACCTGCGATTTCGGTGCTACCGAGGTCTATTGGTTGCTGAGAAGAGAATCATAACCGTTGACACACGTCACAGGGTGTTGAAAAGGGCAGATTTTTTATAGGTAAAATATATCGCCGATTTGGAATCTCCGCGCCTCGGAACGTAGTGTCAAATTGGGTGAGGGGGGGGGTGTGTTAAATAATGTTCCTGGCCGAAATCATAGGTATGTTATTCAGAAGGACGTAGTACACAACTATCCCTCTCTGTAATGAAACAAAAGTCGCGCGTATTTGTCTGTTACCCAACACCAATAAATCGAATAATCTAGATGTACAGCAGAAGGGTTTCACATCAATCATTCACCTAAAAGTTAGTGCAATTAGCCTTGACAACCTTTTGTTCACGCGTGCAGAATGCATCAAAAGCGACAAATTAATGCAACTGTGACACAAGTTTTGCAACAAGAGGACGTCCCGACGGCTCCTCGGCCCACTCGAGCGCGTTACGTGATTCAGACGCTCGGAAAGGGTCTGAGAGTAAACAACAAAGATGTTTCTTGTTGCAGAAGATTTACGGCTCGGAGCAATACATTTTCGCTTGGTTCTATTTGCTAATAGGATTTTAAATAATTGGTTTTGAAAGCGAATGAGGAAGAAAACCATCAGCGCGCAGGTGCCAGAAATGATGAAACATGAAAAGTTGCAGTGAGTCGTTACTCGAAGCGTGGATGTATTTGTTTCCCAATGTGGAACGTGAAACAGTTGCGCTAGCTCAGTACATAATGTCAAGAGCATTACTCGAAGATAATGGAAACCAATGCGATAGCTAGACGATTCCTCATTTTGCAAGCGCTGTCTCCATGTTGAAACAGCACTCTACACGCCTTTTTCAAACAAAAATTGTTATCTTTGATCTTCGGTATTTTCTCACCCACCTTACGGGGGTTAAAAATTATGAGCTATAGCAGAATCTATTTTCAAGGGAGTATCAAAAAGTTGCAGGATTTACATCATGACATCTATTTGTGTATTTATAGGCAAATGCTGCGTAAAAACAACGATTCACAATCACTACTCCAAAACCAAAAATTCCGGAGATTAAATGTGATACAAGGTCTGCAGACTTTAGTTAATTACTGGGCGATGAAATTGTACAATAAATTAAAGCTTCCAGTCACTGGGAAAGCTCCAAAACATGCCCGGCTCATGATGAATTCCTGCGTGCGCTTTCAAGTTGACTGCGTAGATGTTTATATGAATTCTGTCCTTGTGTTATAGCTTCGAATGCTTACTGCTACATCACTAAGGTTTTTTATTATTTTAAACCCTGGCGCACATTGTTTCTCGTTCAAACAATTGTTAAGCTATAACCCACGACCAATCCGTGATATGTTCCATTTAAAGGAGGTGAATATTTAGGAATCGTCATTTGATTAGTAATAGCTGACCGCAAATTGGTTTTCTATATTGGGTTTTGAATATTGTTGTTTTGATTTCAGGTTGAGGCACCCAGGACTGCGTGTATTCAGGTGAGATTTTGTTGTTTATCAGTATATTTAAGATTGTGTGGTGGATGCAAGAAGTGGATGGAAGTTAAGTTACTAGCGAAGAAATGAGTGATTGTGGGGGAGAGGGAAGTATTGTGTTCTACAGTAAACAACAACATCCGTGAACGTTTTTGGAGAAAGTAGATTGAGTCAGACAACTGAACGAGCCAGTTCCATATGGAACATAACGACTTCGATGCATGGCACCACCGCTATTTTATCCATCCTGCACGTCATGTACGTCCAGTGTGGAGGAAACAAGAAACCATGCTTTCCTCCACTGTTGTTTCTACAGCAGTGAGCGACAGTTATTGGAAGAGCTCCCAAACCTTCCTGCTTTGGGTTCAGTGTAGCGAAACAGCAACCCCTAAGACTTTCGACTGATATAGTTACAACTGTGGCTTTCTTCCCAAACTAGGCGAAATGTGATAAACGTGCTTAGTAGCAGTCAAAGTCATGTAAGTGCGGAGGAAGCTCCCTTCTTTATGGTTCTTCGAACTGAGACATTGGACTTACCTTTAGTACACCCTTATTGCCCTGATTGTCTTCCTGTGAGGTTACACCAAAAAACTCCTTCGAGGTATGGAAAGAAGGCTGTGCAGTCCCCATGATTCCAGGTTTAACCAATTGCAGTTTCCTCCCCTTTGAAGGGTGGTGACACGGGGAGGTTTCCACTTGCTGAGGAGCTGTTCGACCTGCAGTTAGTCATTAAATAAATTAAGAAGGTCTTCATTAACCTAGTGCTTTGTATCTTATCTGGCGCGTCCGGCGTTAAGGTCGCAAGGGCCCAGGCAACGTCGCTTGTTGTCCATAATGGGTTGTCCAGCTTCTTCGGAGGGTCCATGATCAGCTCCCTTGGCTTCCTTTGGGCTTCTGTGTTAGAGCTATAGTGTCGCTGGGCAACTCCTTCGAAAGGAGGGTTCTAGCAAACCTTTGATGCCCCAGGTCTAGCCTGGTTTACCTCGCATTGAAAAAAAACCTGCTCTACATTCTCTGTTCCTTCAGAGGACTTGTAATGATTGCCCGAGGAGTTCTCAGAGCGGGAAATAATCATAATCTCATGGTGATACAGCTTCAAAACCGAATACAACAATCAGCGGTTCTCCCCTGGGAATGAGAGATATGAGTTGTCACAATTTCCCTCATTTTCTTGGCCACGCCACCAAGTAAGCTTATTAGCGTTTGCCCCAGTTTGCGAAGAAGGTTAGGTATGACAAAAACACGTTATCACGGTTGAGCTTTGTCTTTGATACTTCCCACCCAAGTAAATGTTTAGATCAAGTGGGAAACCGCATTAAGAACTCCTCACAGATAAAACGAATACCTGTGGGTGGGTACGCATTGGCAACAGCTCTCTAAGGAAGCAGCCTAAATGACAACCTATCGTATACCTCCACAGGTGTGGGTTTCCTTGCTCTTACATGTCAAGGAAACTGCAACCTCCATGAGTATTAAGAAAACAGACTGGAAACAACACTGGGTTACTCGTAAAATTAGAGCCAATAAACAACTGCGAACTTAGTGGTTTGGTTTGTAGATATGATTTAAACGTATTAAACTAAAGAACTGAGCTGTACGTAAGTAGAGAATGGACTGCAGCGTTGAAGGTCAAGGGTGAAAATAACGAAAAGTGGAGGGTGTTACTGCAAAACCCACTGAACCATTGAATATTTGTGACGTCAGGGAAGTAAGGTGGGTTCTTGTCTTGTAAAGTTCGGTAGAGTTGGGGAAAATGACTCCTTTTTTTAAACCCGTTCTTGGGAACTTACTGTTAAATCAGTGTGGTGTTCTAAGGCAAATACTAAACAACAAACTGCGGATTTAAAATTCGTTATGGCTTGTAAAAAAAGAGTGTTTATATAACCTGCATTTATTGGGGATAGTGGCTCTGTTACTGAAAGGTGTCGCTACTATTTGATGCACGTAATGTTGCTCGTTTAAAACAACCAAATGCAATGTGATGAAGAAGAACAAGTCGTTTCAACGAGTGAGGCTGGAAGGTACTGTGAGAATACGGGATTGGGAGAAGACGATGGAAGTAAAAACCCAAATAAGATTTGACTGGATTTACCTAGAAGTTACAGTACCGTACATATATACTTAACCACGCCCCTAAATAAACGTAAGATGCTCCCTGCACGATAGTTGCTATTCTATGGATGGTTCAATGCCCTGAAAAGATTACACTTGTACATTTATTGGTTTCTGGCTGGGTGCGTATCGTGATAGCGCGACACAAGATTATTTTTCTACGTGTTTGGAAGATGTGGTACTATGTTTAACCCCAATGTGCGATAAACGAAGCAGCCCTTTCAATAACTTAAGCGCAGTCCGCTTCTTGGTTATCGGTTTTCCGTGAAAGTGGCAGTGTTCAGAACTATCGAGAAAGAGATGCGTGTCAAAAATTAGGTTAGTGAGGCATTTTGCCCATAGACAAGATGTTTGCTGCGTATGTTTCGAGCATTTCCGTTGGAACTACTGCTTTCTGGGAGAAATTAGAGGAGGTTTGAACAAATGACATTACATCGGTGACTGGGAAATCAAGTAATAAAAGAGTTTCTTCAAAACGTGTTTTCTCTAAATTTTAACAAAAAAGTTGCAACTTCATTTGTCTGTAGCAATGGGGGCGCAGCCTTGTTTTAACTTAAAAAAATGGGCCTTTTATTTCCGACCGTTGACTTCAAACCCGTTGGAGAATCCCAGTTCTGAGGCGAGTCCGGTCAGTTGCCCGGTGGGTACTTCGCCTCTTGAAAGATATTATATTTGACATTCCCTTAGCTATCTCTCGAGGTTTAAATATAAAATCCGGTTTCTATTTTCAACATCGGGCTCCAATGGTTGTCTTCGGCCTTCGTGAAAGCTCCTTCGGTCGGTTCAAATAAACGAAAGTCTCGCGAGCCCACACGTTTCGGGACGAGTCAATTTCAGGATATTTACGAGTGAATCTTCGTTCGCTCTTTCGCAAGTTTGTCAAAAGTGCGTCCGTAGCCCTCGCAGAGGCGTGAAGAATTTGTACAAATGCTAATTGGATATCGTTGATGAAGTGCGTGAACAGTAACGAGCTCAAGTAGCTACGTTATCTGTGGGTTGGTTTTAAGAATAAGTCGGCTCATGGCCAAGTGGCTCCGAACGGAACTTCAGGTCGCCTGAAAGCGGGGACTTCGATTGTTGTATATTTAACCCTTGGTGTTCGTCGACTGCGCGTGAAGCTCTCCTGCCAGGAACAGAAGGGTGTCCACGTCCATCGAGGGGGTTGAAAATAGTTGCCCCACTCCCTGACGCATTTATTCAGAATGGGGAGGAAGAAAACGTCACCTGTGAACCACGATTTATGTTTAAACCTGTTTCCTGATGGCCCCTCGAAGTAAGCACCATCGTGTAAATTCCATTTTGCTTTTTCTGAAGGAACAATTGTGTACTTTAAACCCCTCGCTGGTATCTTACCGTGGTGCGGCCCTACCAAGGAACACCTCCTTGTCAATTCTTCGGCAACGAGGCCTGGCAATAGGAGCATTCAATATTTTCATCGCATACGGGCCTTGTTCATTCAACAGAGAAGTGCATCAGATTCTTTTCAGTAATCGGCAACAGCTTTGTTGATTTTGAAACTTGTAATTTACGAAACATTCGTGTAAGACACTCACCGCAGTTGAGTTCAAAAAGTGTTGATGCGATGGTGTAATTGGATTAGCGTATTTACCCAGGCTTAATTTCGAGTGATACCTTCAAACTCGGGATGTAAAAATAAACTAACTGGGTCTGACTTGGGAATTAACCCAATCTCGTCAGTCTCTCACAATGTCATGCTGCTCTTGTGTGTTGTTACTGCTGACTGATTTCGTTTTAAGTTTGGTTGACAAATTCCTGAGCTTGGTGAAAGTTGGTATATTGTACGTCCCCGGGTCGCTTGGTGTGTGTGCAATCTAGGCGCCATTTTACCGGACCGCTGGACGATCCAGTTTCTTATGGAACACTTTCCAGTCTGCACGTTTCTTCCACGCTACTGTCTTCGACAGCAAAGAACAACGATTGTTCGATGAGCTGTCAAACTTGCCAGCTCGGACTGCTTTCAATCTTATACTCTTAGATAATAACTGAAACCTTAGGCATCTGAACCATAACATACAAAGAAACCAGAAAGTAAGTTTTGAGTTGACGAATCAGGATTTCTCATGTTGTTGGACTTCGGTGAACTGCAAAACTATGAGTACCTGGTCACGCACTGTAATATTCCTCCACGTGTCTTATGACGTATTGCTATAGGAACAGAACTGGCTATAGCAACAAATACGTGCCACACCTTCAATTCGTCCGAGTGCGATGGCTGAGGGAGTCCCTGTAACGTTGAAGTTGATTGCAAAACCTTTTAACAGCGCGACGTAGTGCGCCGAGCGAGCCCTAGTCTGAACAAAAGAGCAAAAGAAATTATTTATAGGCGAAGAAATTAGTCGTGAGATGAAAGAGAAATGTATTGAATTGAAACACCGTTTAACCTGTCATTCATACTCGTAAATAAGATGATAGTGAGAGAGCACGGGCCCTCACAGAGCACTTAGAGATGTGTGTCCAAAATCGATAGTGCAAACTTGGTATGTGTTCGTTGAGAACGAACGAGAATGGATGGACAGGAGAGAATGCAAGCAGGAAATAGAGGGGGTTCTGGAGAGCGAGCGTCTCCATGATGTAAAAGAGCTTGGCAACTGTTACAAGAGAACCTTGCGCCCATTGAAACGAGCTGGAAAGCATTTATAGTTTATATTAGTCTTGTGGACAGAAAATCCCAGTCTGTGGAATGAAGAAAAGATCGAAAATAAAGTTTCAGTCAGATCCGATAACTATTGTACCAAATAAGTTTAAGAGCGTTAGAGTGACATTCGTGAAAGAACATGCGTGAGGTGTCTCAGATAGCCGCCTGCAATATCCTTGGCCTCAACGCATTTGTTTGGTTTTTGTTGTGAAATAAACGTTAAGGTAAAAGTTCCCTGTTTTCTCGGGAAAAAACTTTTTTTTGTCAATCGCGATGTAGCTGTATGGAATGCTTTCTGAATCTTAGCCCTGACGATTTGATAATAACCAACCTCACAATGCCTTTTCACCGGCAGACCGACTCACATACACCATACATTCTAGATAGGGCCTCGAACGTAGGAAAGCTGCCGAAACAGTCACCGATTTTAAATACTTGAATATAAGACTTTCGAAGAAAAAGTTGGTGCCTCGTGGTTATGAATACCTTTATTGTGGGCAGCCATCCACGTCTGACACGGGAGCTCTAAAATGAATTCCCCCCGACCCTTCCTTCCTGAACTGTGAAAGACTCTGCGCACGAGAGGGACGCTAACGAGTTTTAGTGGCGGAACTCCTTCTAATAGTTTCCATCAGGAAGATGCTAAGTGGTTCGTACCAGACGAAGGTCATCGACGGAGCATCGCATATCAACATGCAAAGTGGGGTACTTTCGAAATATTGAAAGTTGACCATCTTGGGCCCAAGAGGTGGTTCACAAGTAAAATGGCCGTGTAGCTACGAGACTTCAGTCGTACACTTGTGACGTGTCGAATCCGCAGCAGAAGAAACCAAAACGTACAGAACATTGAACATTTACGAAGCACGAGGGAGAAGAACAGCGTGCTCCACTGTATAAAATGAATCTTGAAATTGTGAGGCCAAACAATCATTTGTATTTTTGGAGTTTGGCGTTTGAAGTAAAGAACGCGAAAGTGTGCAGTGACGAGGAATGAGAGCAGCTGAAAATCCACTGGAGTCGGGTTAAGGATGTCCACAAACTCATTTGTTTTATTTCCTTGATGGGTCCTCCTAAATTACGTAGCAGCAGCTCAATCAGTTCCAGAACTTTGAGCGCTACAAGTTTTCTACGTAAAACGTCAAGTTATGTTTTACCAGGTTCATACAACCTGAGTTAAAAAAAAGCATTAGCCCAGGAAAGTCGTGTGATGCGTCGCACCTAATATTTTTCCTGGTGTGAACACTGCTTTTGACGCCTAATCTCGATTGAAAAACGGTCTCTACTAAAGAATGCTTCGTGCCCCATTCAGTCCATCCGGATGATTGATGAAGCCAGTACATTTTAAGACATTGCTAGCTGAAGCCCATGACTTTTGAAGAGGGTACCTAGCTTTCCAGACTCATCCCCTCTCTGTCAACATGGCTATGAACGCGTGGGGACTCCCCAGCGAAACCTAAACCCCCACAGACCCGACTCCGCAGGTTCGTGGCTGATGACTCTTCTCCCAAAGGCGCTGTGTTTGTGGCAGCGTGGCTAGAACCTCTTGTGGTGCCAGTCGGATGTGGCTTGAGCAACTTATGGGTGGCAGTCCCTGGTGTTAGTATTACCAAAAGGTGTTCTGCCTGCTCCTACGTTTCTTTCCTACATGGATTCCAGGGATTGGGCTGGCTTCCGTCTTCCACGAGGGGACGAGTCAAACTGCAAACGACCTGAACTGCAATCCCTTTGAGAACCAGGGATTTGTGTCCTACGAGCACAGCAGAGTATCAGCTCACCGTCCCCTCGGAGTCTTACCACACGCCTGCTTCACATCCGTGGGGGCAGTTTCCCCGACCTACAAGACCAGGCCATAGGCAGTGGGGATTCTGTGGAGGTGAGGCTGTCTTGGCCAGTGGAGGCTAGGTGGTGACTGGTTTGCTTCCCTGGTCTACGATATATTCGCGTGGAGATCCAACTGAATTTAATTGAATTTGATGCTATAGTAGTAACAGTTATGGTGTTAATAGTACTAACGCCAATTATACGTTCTTGGTAAGATCCTCCATTTATTTTGAGTATCGGAAAGTGCGAATTCCAAGAACCAATTATGGGAACTATCCGATTATTCCTCCTCTACTACGCTTTATTGTAGCTTAATATTATTGGGCCATTCATATTTAATATGAAGCCACTTAGGAGCCGAAAGATTACACCAGCGAATGGCCAAGTAATCATAAAGTCATTTTGCCTGTAATCATCTTGTCCCTGGCAATGCTAACAACTGTTGCTGGTCTTGGCCTTTTTACCGGATCTTGTCATCGACACTTTGTAACGAGGGATGTCAATGAAGTGGCTTCAATGGCGAACCCCGTACTTAGGTGCTAGCGAGCGGCGAAGTTAATGATGAGCTAATCGCTTCTGACCATCGTTGACGGCGAGGAAGGGCTTGAAAGAAAGCCGTAAGGTGTGTGCTTCTGAAATAAGGGCCCTAATGACCACTGGCTCTGTGTTGAATAGATTAATTGCAAGTACCTCTCCAAAATACGAGATCCAATACGTTTTTCACACGTTTTGTTTTTATTTAGTTGGTAGAACTTGGTATAACGCTCTATATGGAAACTGGTGACGTAGGGTTCCGTTTATTACTGTCACTGCTTATGTCACAACCTTCATGGAGTAACCGGCGTATGAGTAATTTATGTGACTGCCAGCCTGATTTTTTTGGGAAGGTTTTGGTTTATGTCTCCGTGCAAAAGTTATTCAATGAAGCGACAATTGTGTGTGGTTCTTGTACTGTTGAGGGTAGTAGTATTCCCTTATGACCAAAATTCGTATGGAAAACGGCAGTAAAATTGCTTGTTTCGAAATTTTAAAGAAATACTTCATTTGGCTATTCGTCATGTATAATGTAGCTATGCTAGGAGTAGTAAAGCCCATTGGCTTGCCTCTAAGTGTTGGCAGGGTTAGATCAGACTTCGATGTGGTTCTGTGCTAAGGATACATTTTCTGTTGGTTATTGCATCCCCACTCCAGGTCAGTTACCAGTTGACTTGGCTGTAGAGTGCACGGTTGACTCTGGGCTGAACTATGTACTGGGCGGACCTCACCACAGAACAAAAACTTGCGGCCATCGATGAATGGGCATTGGAGAAATGGACGAGTTTTTCTCCAACATCAGTGAACGTCTTGAGAGAAAGTGGGTTGAGCCAGAACACTGGACAAGCCAGTTCCTCAAGGGATGTGGCGACATAAATGCACGGCCCCACGTCTTTTCCCCCAAACACTCTACATCCTGCCCGTCTTGTCCTCCAGTGCGGAGGAAACCAGAAACCACATGCCCTGTGGTACCAGGGGGAACCCTGTAGTGTTTCTACAACAATGAGCGATGTTTGTTGGAAGAGCAGCCAAATCTACCAGCATTGACTGCTACTAAGGAAGCCTATAACTGTATCGACCAGTTTTCGATGAAGGTCATGGCAAAGAAACGTGGTCACAGTTGGTCTGTCCCTTTGAAACTTGCCTGCCAAGTAAACAGTTAGATCAGTCGGGAAACCAAATGAAGAACCCCTTTCAGACAGTACGGGATTCCCCGCGTGGTTTAACATGGGCAACAGCTCTCCATCGAGAGACTGGAAAAAGACCCAAAACTGGTCTGGGTTCAATGAATGCTGTGCGAGTGGCCGGCGTCTTGCATGATATAACTTGACCGTAGACTGATATAACTTCTCCGAGGGTTCAGTAACAATCATTTTGATAAGGAAACAGACACGTGATGACTGTGGCGTGTTTCCACGTGTCTGAGGAGTATCCAAGACTAATCGTTCGCCTCATTCAAGCCAAGCTGAAGCCATTCAATGGTTAAGTGACTGTGGAGACGATTGGTTTGAATTATCTCCCCGGCCCACTTGCACTACTACCCCCCCCCCTCCAACCCACCCACCCACTGGGTTTTCCACAGCCCCCTTGTTTTGTACGTTTTTAATTATTATTCGTCACCCACATACTCATTAACATCGAGCTAATATGTCAATATAATGTTAATGTACAATGCCCCGGCAGATTAGTTAGATTAGGGCCCAAGCCCTACAATGCTTCGCGTTTTTCTAAGGTAAATAAATATACTAAAGTTAACGTACCTGTTAGGTGAGTCCTAAATTTGCCTGTTAGGTGAGTCCTAAAT